>CM060356.1:102915617-104115617 GCA_030545235.1 Helianthus tuberosus | reverse complement strand
AGTAGTAGGCCCCTCTTTTGAAGGTGACGTTACCCTCAACCCAGTGGTTTGAGTTAGCAAGGATACAATCCCAGAGGGTAGGAATATTGGAAAATAATTAATTAAGTTATTAATGAGAAAAGTGGTAGGCCCCTCTTTTGAAGGTGACGTTACCCTCGGTTAAGTGGTTTGAGTCAGCAGGGATACAATCCCAAGTTGTCGGTTTAATGTATTAATAGTAGTTTACATATGAGGGGATCAAGCCATTCGCACCCCCGCCATCCAATACTAGGGGTATTGAAAGAGGTCCTAGTAAGCTTGACCCAGGTCCTTGCAGGATCTATCCACTGAAGAAGGCAAGAACCTTACTAAACTATTCCGTTAACCCCCGACCAGGTAGCCAACATATCTCTGTATAGACCATAGAGATATGAATTGTGAAACTCTTTTACTTTATATAGAAAGTAAAGTAATGCCAAGACACCACGGACAAATGATAAAGAAGTTTCACCTTCAACATAAGAAACTAGTTATTAAAATTATTAACACAAAACCAAATAAAAAGTGCAAAAACATTAAAAATCAAAAGTAATACATTAAATGCTTGTCTTCACCAAGTGATGTAAGAGACTTAGCCAAACATGGCCTTTGATTGACAAGAACTCTTACTATCAATCTTGGATCCCGAGACTACTACACACACTCTAAAGTGGATGATGGATGATGGTGGTGGATGTGGGTGTTGTAGTGGTGGTGGAGTGGTGACAAAGTGGGGGAGATGTGGTTTTCCAAGGGATGCCTTTGAAGAGAACCAAGCACCCCTAATTAAAGCCTGGACAGAAGCTCGGCCACGGCCCCGTGTCCACTGGATACGCCCCTGTGGCCATCCCTTTTCTCTTCCTTCAATAATTGCATTTGTCTGCATAGGGCTCCATACGGCCCCGTGTCCGCTAGGCACGGTCCCGTGTGCAGAAGCGTATCTGTAATATCAAGATTTGCAAGATTCTGCAAATCTTAGCGTTGACCATGCCCCGTGCTAAGCTGGGCATGCCCCCGTGGTGGGCATAGAAGCTTCCACAACTTTGTCCATTTCTGCAGACATCTGACCACGCCCCCGTGTCCAGTGGGCACGGGCAGTGGTCAGCCTTCTGTTTCTTGTTTTTGCTTTTGGAGATGCTGTCGAGCGGTCGGGCATGCCACGTTTATTCATTTTCTTTGTATTTATGTTAGTTTTTGCTGTATATTTGTTCCTTTTGTTCGTTTAAGCTCATTTGGTCTTGAAAATACAGAAGGAAGGCAAAAGCACACTTTTTTCAATATTAGTACTAAAAATGGTTAGTTTTATGCCTCATTTGATGTAATTTATATGTTGCATTTTACACACATCAAATACCCCCACACTTGAATCTTTACTTATCCTCAAGCAAAACTCTTTATTATGGGGCTTACACACCCAAATGGAATGGGTAGAAGAGAAGTTTTAGGCTTGTCTTGAGTGTGAGGAATCCAAGATCTTTATTGGGTTTTATTTTTATACTATTTACAATCTTATTCATTATGATTTATTTAGAACATTTCATAAGAGAAATTACTTATTTGGGCATAACATGCCTCTTTAAAATTCCATTTATATACAAGCTCACATACCTCACGGGAGATCACTCAACACTCGGCCGAAGATGTATTTTTGTGAAACACTCGAGACCGGCATGGAACTTACTTCTACCATATGCTTGCCAAGCAATCAATCCTCCTCCTCCTTTTTAACTATAAACCTTTGTAAATATCAAGAGGTAGGTTAGTAAAAAGGGCTGAAAGCGTAAAAAGCGTCGGTTGTAAATATCAAGAGGACTTGTTTGTTTATTGCTAGACTTCATATTTTTTATAAAGAAACGTCACAAAAAAAACCGAGCTTTTTACTAAAATAAAGGGTTGAAAAGAGAAAGGTTTTGGTGGTTAAAGGTGTTTGTTTTGTGGGTTTAGAAATGAAAAGGTTTAGGCTCAAAGGGGTTAACTAGGGGGATTTTTGGTAGGTGATAAAGAAAATGAAAATAATGGTGTTGAAAGGAAAATGGGTTTGTCCTAATGCCTCTATCTTTTACTTACTTGGGTTTAAGTTGGTAAGGACTGGGAATGTATCATCGTGGCAAGTTCTAGAGTCGTAAGAACCAAGCGGCTATTCACATAAGAAATGAAAAATGAGCATTTAGTTTAACAATGTATGCTTGTATGCTCAATAAAGGCTCAAAACTCACTTATTGTGGGAATGGGTTTATAATGTGATCAAGAATATATAATCAAATTTTAACTAGATTTGCCATGCCGTTTCATAATTTTCTTATGTTGGTTCTTTTTATCACGACGCTATCGGTTGTAAATTTGTAAAAATATAACCTTTTTAGAACTTGTTATTCCCAAATTAAACCAAGACAAGTAAAAAAAAATGAAAATTTTTGAAAAAATTTTTTGGGGTGTTTAGCGGTTCCAATAGAGTTTTGTGTAAGGCTTGTTATTAGGACTTGAAAAATTCAAGGTTTTAGCATCCCCCCCCCCACACTTAAATTACACATTGTCCTCAATGTGTCCCAAAAATTAGTTTTTAGGGTGATTGAATGTGTAAAAAGGTGTTTAAAAACAAAATTTCATGTTACTGGGCGTCTTGCCTCGGGCCCGTGTTGGTCCGGGCACGGCCCCGTGGTCAGATTGCCAGTATCATGATTAAATAGAAGGCTGGGCACGGGGGCGTGTTCAGTGAGCACGGCCCCGTGTCCAATTACCTGAACTGGGCATTTTTCTGCAGAACCTCGGGCACAGGGGCGTGTTGGCTGAGCACGGCCCCGTGCTGAACTTGCTGTAATGATGGAAAATTGTTGGGAGGCTCTGTTTTTGTGCACGGGGTGTGGGTTTAAAGTTCCCTTGGTAACCTTCACCTTTTCGAGTGTGTTCAACCATTACAACATCATCCATACACCATCAAGTTAATTAAAAACCATCATTCATTCAAGAGTGAATTACATAATTCCTAGAAAATAAAAAGTACACACTAAAAACTGGAAAAGTGGGTCATAGAATACAAGAAATCTTAAACCACAAAGAAGATGTTTTTATTATAAGAGCAACAAAATTTCCGAAAAATGATTCTTTCGGTTGAATAAGGCTTTTAGAACTTCTCTTCAGGAAAGGGCCCCTCACACATCGTTAAGCCATTCTTCTATCTCCCGGGGGAGAAGGAAGGCGAGCTCATTGTCTTCCTCATGTGGAGGAGGTGCGACTTCCACCGGAACCTTATGTAAGGCGTCAAGAGGAGGTTCCGGGGGAATGTCGTCCCATTTGGTGGGATTAATAACTTCTTGTGCCAAGTTCCAATCTTCTTGAGGGAAGATTGGTTCCATAGGAAGCATTGCAGGAATGTTCAAACTTTGGTGCAAAAGGTTGATTTCTTGGAAGCTATTCTCTGGCCCCACCGTTAGATACTTGATACGGTCGATTAGGACTTCTTCTATGGATGTCACCTCATCGAGTGCCTCTTTTAGCGCCATTACGTAACGCACAAGGGTTTCTTCGATCGATGGCCTTCTTTCCCTGCGACTGTTCCTTGAGTGAGCTGAAGAGGTTCCACTATTATGGCTCGACATTCTAAGAAAACAAGTCGAAAAATGCAAATTAATGAAACAGTAACTCCGGCCATGGCCCCGTGCTCAGCCGTGCCCACCTTTTGAAACAAGGAATCTTATTGCTTTAAATTATTTTTCTGACTTTTAAAACATTTCTGAGCAGAAATAACTTAAAACAGTGTTATAAAACTTATTTTTATAAGATTCTTTGGTTAAAAACCTAACAAATATCACAATAAAGCTTATAAACATAGAAGTTTCAAGCTTTAATGGAGGTTTTGAGGAGTTTGTAAAGAAGAAGGCATGAGACAAAAGTAGTAAAGACAAGATGGTTATTGAGAACCTTCTTTGGAATATACCTTATAGGGTATATGTGAAGATCCCACCAGATATTTGTCTTTGGAATGGGTCCAAATGTGCAGGAATATTGCTGCATTTATAGAAAACGACAGCACGTTGACCACGGCCCCATGTCGGCTGGACACAACCCCGTGGTCAGACAAGACTCTGACACTTTTTTGTCTGTATTCTGAACACGCGGTGTGTTGGCCTGGACACGACCCCGTGGTCAATTTTTAGGTGGGCACGGGGCGTGTTGACCTGGACACGGCCAGTGGCTAGAGAGCTTTTATCTTATTTTAAGGAATTTATCTAGATCAGGCGGCTCCTTACTGGACGGAACAGCACCGAAGTGCCTGAGGTACCTTAATTGCCCTTGCTTTAGACAAGAATGCAAGACGTTATCGGAAAGGGTAAAACCTAAAATAAATACCGTTGGGCGAAACCAACCTTTATTCCCCTTATTCGGGCTCTCGTTAAAGAAGGTATACGTCGAATCACTTAGGTCTATGAACGCATCGGCGGAGACCGATGGAGAGTCCTTCACGGCACAATCGACACAGGGACGGCTATCGCTCAAGTCCTCACAAGAGTTAGAGGTGCTTTCGGTATCGACGATGTTGTTAGATTTCGAATGAGATCTCAATAATTCTCCTTGATCGTCGTCTTGGGATGAATAACTTGTTTCCATCTCAAGCTCTTTTATCAATTGGAGAATTATTTCTTCGAGCTGGAATAATTCTTCGAGAATCATATCATCCAGAAGAAATGGTTGAGAGCATTTGAGGGAGAGATAGGGATCGTTTTTACTTTCGCCCATCTTAAGGTTGCAGGAAAACGATGGGTCTATATAGTGGGGAGTGTAATTTAGAAAATAACACTTTAAATATTCATGAGATCCACCACATTTTTGACACCACGCACCATTAGAGGAGCGAAAGCAAAAATAATCACTCATGTTTGTGTCAGAAATTACCAACCATCGGGATCTTACAGTTCTGTTTTCAGTAACTGAATCCTGGGCACAGGGGCGTGTTCAGTGGGCACGACCTCGTGTTTAGCTACTGTCTGACTTAAAACAGGATTGCCAGTACCAAAGATTGGGCACGGGGGCGTGTTCAGCGGGCACGGCCCAGTGCTGAAGTCTACAGAAGCTGAAAAATCTAAAAAAAATCCTAAAAAAATAGAAAAATAAAAAAATGATTAGGTCGTTGATTCCTAACTTTCTTAAAATCCTTGTGTCCCCGGCAACGGCGCCAAAAACTTGGTGGGTAAGGTGTGTTATGATTTTATAGATATTTTAAGCCCATTTTACACATTAGTCAAGTTTTAAATTTATAAAACACGATATTCTACTAACACTAAACACACACATGGGCAAGTGCACCCATCGTGAACGTAGTATAGCGTTGGTAAGATACCGGGGTCGTCAAAGGACACAAGAGCTTTTAGTACCGGTTTATCCTCAACGTCTAATCAAACTAAAATTTTTGAGATAAGATTTTTAAACATGAAAACTAAAAATGCTGAAAATGAAAATAAAATAAAAACAGATAGACAAGATGAATCACTTGGATGCGACTCGCCTTTAATGTATCCTTTGACGATTTCCGCACTTTTACACTTTTTAAGAGATTATCTTAGTTATAGTAGTAGGCCCCTCTTTTGAAGGTGACGTTACCCTCAACCCAGTGGTTTGAGTTAGCAAGGATACAATCCCAGAGGGTCGGAATATTGGAAAATAATTAATTAAGTTATTAATGAGAAAAGTGGTAGGCCCCTCTTTTGAAGGTGACGTTACCCTCGGTTAAGTGGTTTGAGTCAGGAGGGATACAATCCCAAGTTGTCGGTTTAATGTATTAATAGTAGTTTACATATGAGGGGATCAAGCCATTCGCACCCCCGCCATCCAATACCAGTGGGTATTGAAGGAGGTCCTAGTAAGCTTGACCCAGGTCCTTGCAGGATCTATCCACTGAACAAGGCAAGAACCTTACTAAACTATTCCCTTAACCCCCGACCAGGTAGCCAACATATCTCTGTATAGACCATAGAGATATGAATTGTGAAACTCTTTTACTTTATATAGAAAGTAAAGTAATGCCAAGACACTATGGACAAATGATAAAGAAGTTTCACCTTCAACATAAGAAACTAGTTATTAAAGTCATTAATACAAAACCAAATAAAAAGTGCGAAAAGATTAAAAATCAAAAGTAATACATTAAATGCTGTTAATGCATTAATGTCTATCGCCTCCGTCAATTCAAACTGTAGCTGAAACTGTAGAAATCTAGGATTTTATTGTAATATTTAGATAGAATTAGCAAGGTGGCATTTTGGTAATTAATGAGAAATCTCATTAATTCCAAGGCCTATAAATAGGAGCTTTAGTTGTAAAGTGGAAGACTTTTTGCTCATTTGGTGATCTAGGAGTTTGGAGCTTAGAGAGAGAAAGTACTCTCTACGTGATTCTTGTATTGTACACGTCATATATTTCAATAGATTCACGGTTCTAGTACGTTATTGTGTGTTCGGTCACGCACGTTCACGGATTCCGCACGTCGAACGTTCGTTACGCAATCGAACGGTATCAAAACCGGTCCTACAAGTGGTGTCAGAGCTAGGAGCTCGATTGCACTGATCAAACACATTGATTCGTACCAGATTTCAGCGTTTTCAGATCTGAATTTCATCTAATTTTTCATCTTTTTCACTTTTATCACGGATTTCACTGAAAAACGTCAAATTGAACGGGTTTTTACGGTCCAAATCGGCTAATTTTTTGATATGTTGTGCGAAAACACCTGATCTATAACCCTACCAAGTTTCAGATCCAAACTCCTAGCTGTTTAGGAGAAATCGAAGGTTTTCGGTCCGATTTCGCGTCAAAAAATCAGGTTTCGCTCATACGGACACTAGTAGTTTCGCTCATACGGACTTGGTATTTCGCTCATAGGGACATCTAGTAGCTTCGCTCATATGGTCCAATAGGGTTTCACTTATTTGGTCATTTGAGAGGTTTCGCTTTTACGGTATAAGCATATCAGAGGTTTCGCTTTTTCGTCATTTAGTGGTTTCGTTCTTACATCCATCGTGTGGTTTCGCTCATAGTGTCATTTTTGTGGTTTCGCCCTTGTGATTCCGCTCCAAAGATCACGAACCTTCTGATTCCATGTTTGAAAATTGTGAGCCATTTTCGAGATTGTCAGTAAATTGGGAGAAGTAATCACGTGGTGTGTTAGTTTGCATGTACTTTAATTGAACGGTCCAATTAAAAAAAATTCAGTTTTGTTGAACAATTAATTGAAAATGTCGGAATACATGTGATCTTATCTGTGTACAGTACATGTGAGATATTAAAGTTGCCTGTCACTTCTGTTGATGCACTCTGATCTAGTGAGGTTTTGATTATATCGAAAATCAGAAATCATGTGATTTCTAAATCCCATTTAGTGCATTTGTTTGCTCAACATTAAGGTCCAATCAAGTCTCATTGTTAATTGAAAATTAAAAGTCTATATATCTGTTGATATCGAGAACTGTAGGTTTGCATGTATTGAAAGAATCAAAAGTTATTGCATGTGCATGATGTGTTTTGTTTGCATGTGTTGTTTGTGTCCAATGAGAATTAAAATAATATCAACGTTGTCGGCAAATTGAAAGAAACCATTATTGATTAATTGCATGTGAAAGTTGTTGATCATTTTTTTTATCATGTGCATTGTTTGTCAGCCCAATTGATGTTGTTCAGCCCAAGTGATAGCAGACATCTTCAGCCAAATCACTTTATTCACAATTAATTGAAGGCCCAATCAGTGATCCAAACATTAACTCATTTGTGGAGGTTCATTAATTCAAGTTGTTTAGATCTAATAGTGTGGTTTTAGTGACTTAGGGTTGATTCAGATTGTTTGAGATTTGTGTAATCAGTCAGCACGAGGTGACAGTTTGCAAGTCTTAGTTCACTTGGTTTGGAAAGTTGCAGTTTGCATAGTCTAAAACTAGTTCCCAGTTCACACGAGGTGTGGTTTGTTAGATTGTTTGAAATCTGATCAATACGTTTGAAGGGCTGAACACTCAGTTCAGACGGGTTGTGTAAACATTACATCAGACTGTTTTTAAAGTGTGGTTAAAATGTTTGACGAAGAGGAAAACTATAACCTTGAAAGGTTAAATGATTGGTTTGATGGGTGTTGGGGTAGTAGATATCAGAATGAGAATAAGAATGTTTGGGATAAACGATTTGAATGTTTTTTGTGTATGAAGAATGAAACAGTGGATGTGTTGGAAAATTGGTTTAAGTTTCTAATTGAAAAATTAACAATGTATGATATAAAGATATCAAAGGCTGAAAAGATATCAAAATTTGCTGACGTGTTACCTTCTGAGTGGGATGAATTTTTGATTGAATTGAAAAAGGATTCTAGGTTCTCAAATTGTTATCCAAATGAATTCATCAGTAAGCTTAAAACACACAAGTATGAAAATGAAAAGAAAAAGAAAGAGTTGATGAAGGTAATAGATAAAAATCTAGACAAAATAAGTTTGGATGTGATTGTTGAAATATGCAAAAGAGTCAATATGTGTCGTGTAGTAAAAGATGTTATGAAATATGATATTAAGAGGGGTTGTTATCTAGATGAAAGTATGAATCCTCTTGATTTCGTTAAAATTTTTTGTGCAGGCACATACAAGACAGAGACAGATGTAGTGTTGAAAAATGAAGAATCCGAGAAAAATGAAGCTTCAAGTTCTGAACCAGTGTACTCAAAATGTGATAAATCTGAATCAGAAAATATCAAACTCTTGAAGGATTTGGAGAGTTTGACATTGGAAATAAAAAATTTGAAGGACGAGAAGAAATCTGATGATAAACAGATTCTTGAAATACAAGAAAATTTTGAAAATTTGAAATCTGAAAATGTCAAACTGTTGAGCGGTTTGAACAGTTTGACATTAGAAAACAAAATTTTGAAAGAAAAAGAAAAAGAATTTGAAAGCAAAATTAAATCTTTAGAAAATGCAGATCTCTGGATAAAGCTTGAAAATAAAAATCTGAAACAAAATGAAGCAAAATTTCAAGAACAAATAAAAATTTTAGATGTTCTTGAAAAGAGTAAAATTGAAGATGAAAAGGTAATCAAGTCTCTTCTTGAGAAAATTTCTCAGCTTAAAAATGAAGCTAAGAGTGCAAGAATTAAAATAGATGAACTTGAAAAGAAATTGAAAGGTTTTGTGACCTCATCAGAATTTCTGAATCATCTTTGTCCAAAACCGATCAATTCAGTTCCAATAAGTGACAATGTCACAAATTTTGACAAAGTCAAAATTGAAGATTGTGATGATAAATCTGATGATGAAAAAGAAAAAGAAGAAAAAAGAAAAACATTTTTGGAATTAAATGAAATGTTTAAAAATACTGTTTTACATTCTACTGAGAAAGGTGAATGCTCAATGCAAAAACCTGTAAAGAAGAATGTAGAACAGAAACAAAAATATAATAAATCGAGAAATTTTCAAAAAGAAAATAAAAGCTAATCAGATAAATCATCCAATCATTATAAAAAATCACAAAAATTTAAAAATGAAAACTCACAAAATGTTGGTAATAAGTGGTGCAGGTTTGACCACAATGCTTCAAAGCCAAAACCAGTTTTCAAGAAGAGTGATGATTACCACAAAGCCAGACAATGTTATGATCTAAGCATATGGTGTGAAAGTGGTGAATGGTACGATAACAGAGTGTGCTACACTTGTGGTGTGAGAGGACACATTGCTGTTAACTGCCAGAATTGGAGTTATGAGACAAGAAGATGCTATAATTGTCAAATCAGATGTCATATTGCCAGAGATTGCCCAAGAAGATCAAATGAAAAAGATTGAGGGTTAATTCTCAGAAATTGACAAAGAAGCCAGTCAACGTCAAGCCCCATGAACAGAAGTTTCTAAAACCTAAAGTTCAAGATCAGACAATTCAAGAAAAGAAAGTTAAACTTTCACAGGGGCAGAAAGACAGACTGCGAAAGAAAAGGAAGAAGGCGAGAGAGTATCTGGAGAAGATTTTGTCCTCGGATACAATTGGAAAAGCAGATAAAAGTTCTGATAAATCGTCTTGCTCTCCAAAGAATGACAAGTCTTGCAAAACGAATTTATCAGATACAAATCTGAGGACAGAAGAGAGAAAGGAGAAAAAGAAAGTTGTCGGCGATGAATCTGGCTCATCAAAGTCAGACAAGCCACATTCAGGCAATGATCCTGGTTCCTTAAAGCCAGAAGAGCCGGTAGTTGAGGTAAAATCTGAGAATTCAGGTTTAACAATGGATGATGCAAAATTTCCACCATTGTTGAACAAGAATTCAAAATCATCCAAGGACAGTCAGGCTTGGGTGAAACTATTCAAATAGAAAAACCTGACTTGCCGGAGTTCCCAGGTTGGTAAGCGTGGAACATGAATCGGCACATTTCTTGAGAAATTTCACTCTGGTGAGTTTTCGCCTTACATGTGGTAAATCAGGGACATTAAGTTGTACTTGATTTTCTAAAAGTGATGTTTGAGATCTAAAACTGAAATTGTAAAATTTGCCATGTGTACGAAGAAAACAATGTGATGAAGTGACCCCAAATCTACAAATGATTAGTAAACAAACTAATTTTTCCGGAAAAACCATTTTGATTAAAACAAACTTAAGTGTTTTGAAATCATAATGGGAAAATAGTTTGTTGTCAGGGGGAGTTCTGATTGTTTACGCCAAGTGGATGGAAAATTGAAGCAATTCTCGTCAAGTTCTCACTTTCCTTGTACAGTTTGTTGTTTTCAAATTTTCCCAGAAAATCAAAATTGAAACATATTTTGATTTTAGGGGGAGAAAAATTTAAAAAAAAATTAGAAAATTTGAAAAAGTCAAAAACATTGAAAAAAACAAAAAATGAGTTTTGTTGAGACAAGAGGAAATGATAGTAAATCAGTGGACTATCACAGCATGCTAAAGAAATGAAATGTAAAATGTGATAAACGGTCTCACTAAAGATGTGACGATAGGCTCAGCTAGACTAGTAGATTTGCGATAACAATACAAACTTAAATGAAAAAGCCTAGTTCTAGTGGGAGACACGGTTGAAAGCATAGTACTTAGTTTTGTCCTTCTTGATTGTGTGCCTACTCAGTAATCGCTGAATGCTAAAAAGCATAAAAACCGGTCAGTTTGTGAACTTTCACAACTTGCTGAAAAAGTCGTTGTGATTGTGCATTTCTTTTTGCAAAGATTTAAACTTGTTTTATTTCTTTATTTTGTTTAAGCATTGGACATCCTCTGCGTATACGTGAGTATCGACCTGGATGTTATTGCCTAAACGTTTTGCTTTATTTTCTTTGGTGTTTCGTTTAAGCTTTGGATCACCTCTGCGTATACGGAAGTATCGACCTGGTGGTTAAAGCCTAAACAACTTCAACTTATTTTATTTTTCTTATTTTATTTAAACATTGGACTTTATCTACGTACACGGAAGTATCGACCTGATTGTTAATGTTTAAACATTCTGCGTTGTTTTCGCACATATCACAGTTGATGAAAGTTTAAAGGCATTACTTGAGTTAGTGTATTGCATGATGAGGGGATATGCTGAGATCGTGGGGTCCATAAGAATTTAGTGCAAAATTAATATACCTTAACGTATCGGTAAGCTTTTCAAAAGTTTTAGATTGAGTTTAAGAGGACAAGTATATCGTCAATCGACGTGAATTGTTTAGAACTTAATATGTTTAAAGCTTAACGGTGCTTGTGATGTGTCTCAAAAACTGATATGTTCTTCTTACGCAAACTCACAAAATATTGTTTGTAAATATTTCTTTACTGTATTTCATTCTATTTCAAAACCCAAAAAGATTTTAGTGTGTTTTAGCATAAATTTTGAAAAATACAAAAAGATTTTCGACAACTGATGTCGGAGAGCTGATATTCAAAATTCCAAGTGCTAAACATGATGAATGATATTGGATTGGGAAAGTTTATTTGAGTTGAGAAAGGTTTTTGAAATTGATAAATGGCTCATTAATTTGAAACCAATTTAATTATTTTAAATACAAGTGATAAGCATAAAGTCAAATCTTATTGTTGATTAAAGTATGTGTAGGTATGAGGCTAATGAAAGCCAGACTACGATCCCGACAACTGAGTCTAAGGGGGAGTCTGAAGACAAGCTCAACGCAATGGGGAGTGTGCATTCAAGGAGCCAGATAACTATTTTTGAAGAGCTTGTAACCAGAAAGCTAGGTGTCGATCCCAAAAGCACGGAAGCTTGACGAAAGGGGGAGCCTGAAGAGACTACCGAAAGGGGGAGCTGAAGCTGAAGACAGATCCACCGGGATTCTGTTCGAGCAAGAGGGAGTCTGTGTTTGTTGAAGACGTTAAATCTTAAAAAAGACTCAAGAGAGAGAGAGAAAGACAAGTCACTACGATTTTAACTACGGATTGACTGCGGCAATATCCAAGGGGGAGTCTGTTGATGCATTAATGTCTATCGCCTCCATCAATTCAAACCGTAGCTGAAACTGTAGAAATCTAGGATTTTATTGTAATATTTAGATAGAATTAGCAAGGTGGAATTATGGTAATTAATGAGAAATCTCATTAATTCCAAGGCCTATAAATAGGAGCTTTAGTTGTAAAGTGGAAGACTTTTTGCTCATTTGGTGATCTAGGAGTTTGGAGCTTAGAGAGAGAAAGTCTAGAGAGAGAAAGTACTCTCTACGTGATTCTTGTATTGTACACGTCATATATTTCAATAGATTCACGGTTCTAGTACGTTATTGTGTGTTCGGTCACGCACGTTCACGGATTTCGCACGTCGAACGTTCGTTAGGCAATCGAACGGTATCAAAACCGGTCCTACAAATGCTTGTCTTCACCAAGTGATGTAAGAGACTTAGCCAAACATGGCCTTTGATTGACAAGAACTTTTTCTATCAATCTTGGATCCCGAGACTAGTATACACACTCTAAGGTGGATGATGGATGATGGTAGTGGATGTGGGTGTTGTAGTGGTGGCAAAGTGGGAGAGAGGTGGATTGCCAAGGGATGCCTTTGAAAAGAACCAAGCACCCCTATTTATATCCTGAACGGATGCCCGGCCACGGCCCCGTGTCCGCTGGACACGCCCCCATGGCCATCCCTTTTCTCTTCCTTCATTAATTGCATTTGTCTGCATTGGGCTTCACACGGTCCCGTGTCCGCTGGGCCCGGCCCCGTGTGCAGAAGTGTATCTGTACTATCAGAATTTGCAAGATTCTTCAAATCTTAACATTGACCACGCCCCGTGCTGAGCTGGGAACGCCTCCGTGGTGGGCAATGAAGCTTCCACAGCTTTGTCCATTTCTGCAGACATCTGACCACGCCCCCGTGTCCAGTGGGCACGGGCCATGGTCAGCCTTCTGTTTCATGTTTTTGCTCTTGGAGATGCTGTCGAGGGGTCGAGCATGCCACATTTATTCATTTTCTTAGTTTGTGCTTCATATTTGTTCCTTTTGTTCATTTAAGCTCATTTGGTCCTGAAAATATAAAAGGAAGATAAAAGCACACTTTTTCCAACATTAGTACTAAAAAGGGTTAGTTTTATGCCTCATTTGATGTAATTTATATGTTGCATTTTACACACATCAATGGTCCCTGAGTTTAGGTTACTTTTGCCACTTCAGTCCAAAAATGAAACCTTTTGTATTTGGATCCCTAGGGTTTCCTTTTGTTGCCAATACAAATAAGATTTTCAACCAATTCTTTTCGCTATTTTTAAACTCACTCATTCCTCACTCCAACTCGCTCCTCCTCCTTTGAGTCATCTCCGTCGCTGACTCCAATGACGACGACGAAACTTCCTCCAGCATCGAGTTATGACATAGGTGAATCTTAAAACATGAAAGCTTGTTAGAACAATTTTATGGATGAATCGAAAAGGGAGATGTAGATGTTTAGAGAGAGAGAGAGAGGCGAGATTTGGTTGGGTGTGGGTTTTATTTATATGTTTTGGGGTTTTTAAATGAAATAAATCAGAAAAAATGACCATTATACCCTTCATTTAAATGTGTAAAAAACAAAAAAAAGGAGTGCTTAACAAAAATTTCTAACTCAATTTGTTATTTTGATGGAAATGTCAACAAAAATGAAATCTCAGGAACACATATACAAAAAGTATCATTTTTAGACTAAAGTGGAAAATGTGACTTAAACTCTGGGAAAAGTTTGGCATTTTACTCAAAAATCTATTTGGAAAATACATGATTGTTTTGAGAACACTAAATGTTGCGAGAACAGTGAGAAATAATTAAAAAAACCAATAAAATCATTTTTTAAATACAACCCTCATTATAATTAAAATACAACAAATTAAAAACAATTTACTTTTTAAATAATTTATCGTTCCTCTTGAAATCACTCTTAATAATTTTTATGCATTTATAAATACGACAAATTTACACATGTCTATTTTTATGCCTAACGTTTTATAACTTACTTTATGTAGAAAGGCCATCTTGCATTTCTATTTTTAGAAACTTATCCGTATCGCATTCATATTTCACTTCTGATTTCGTGACTCGCAATAATTATTTAATAAAACTTGATCACTTTAATTAGATTATACTTCGATTTATCGTACTTGTAATACACTTAATTCATGTACACGCTTGATACACCTTCGCCATTTTCGTAAAAACTTACTAGCTTTACTTACAAACTATCGTAATCAAGTGATTTTCACACTTTATACATACGAATACTTGTTCATTGTTTTCTCAACACTTAATCTTTTTCATCATATGTATTTTTATACTTCGTTTATACTTAATATGCGTTTAATATACTTAAAAAAATCAAGGAATACGTTATTATGTGCATTATAACAAACATCAGGGACCAATTGTGCCAATAACTAAACTTCAGCCTGGATTACACCTGTCGCGCTACGCGACGGGATTTGGCTCTCCCCTTTGCAGCACGTGAGCCCCTTCGATCCGCATAAAGTTTATTTCAGCTTCCAGATTGGTCAATCTTGTGTTTTCTTGCCTCAACTCCCACCTAATCTTCATTAATACTACACTAACTCAAACCCTAATACTCCCACTATATAACCAACACTTCCCACTCTCAGTTTCCACTTTACAAACCTCTTATTCACTTCAAAAACTCTCTCTAATCACTCTAATTTCCAGAATTTAGACAGAATGTTCAAGGCATTCTAAGTGAGTTCTAGCTCACTTCTACAACCATTTCTTGCTCATTTATTCTTCTTTAACATTTGGATAACCTCTATGAAGGTTTTCACAAGATTACCTTGGTAATCTAAGGTGAAACCTCACCACATTGGAGGTCCAAAGTGTGTAAACTTTTTGTTTTGTTTTTATATTCTTGTATGTTCATGTTCTTGTTAATAACTTATTGGAATCTTATACCCACCAAGCTCACAACCAAGTCTATGGTTATGGGTTTGTGTTGAGGTGATTACCATCAAAGTTATGAGTTCAAAACTCCTATATTTCTATTTATACATGATAAAATCAATGATGAAAGCAAGCATAAGTCATCATCTTTCATATGATGAACTTGTGACTTGTGACGTGTGAACAATGGGAGCTTAGGCTTTCCGATACTAGTTCCACTCCTTCATTTTTGAGCCTTGTGTATAAACACTCAAGTGATTTACTAGAATCAAAGTACCTTAGCCCCGTCTAGCCTCTATCACTTAATTAACACTTTTCATGATGTGTTGGCACACCCGGATTAGAGAGTACTTGGCCACATGAGCTTACAATAGTTAGATTTATTTCTTGTTATTCATGACCCTCCGAACCATTCTTATGGAGGTCTGTGTAGTGGTGAATCATACAATGAGGGTTAAACCTCCATGCTTGACTTACATGATACTAGATGTTATCTATGATTGGACTTAGTTTTAGGATGATATTATAACTATATATATATATATATATATATATATATTTATACATAAGAACATAGCTGATTTAGTGATGATAATCAGGTCATGATTATTCGTCACAAACCTAGGCTATTATATCTAAGATTCTAAGTCACTTGTTATTGATTCTAATGGGTAATTTGGGATCCATGAAACCACACATAACATAGTGTCATAAACAAGTACTTAGAACTAGATAATACTTTCGTATACATACTTTTGTACTTTAAATTCTTAATTCCGAATCAGAACACTCCATAAACTCCAACGCCGAACACATTCATTCTCCTATTCTCATGAACTCGTCAATACACTGATAATCGGAAGGCGTTGCAATTTTGTGAGTACACTAACCCTTTTTCGATTTAACACACTTTTGGGTGTAACATGTTTAACTTACCAAAATACACAAATCACACAAACATATTTATTCACTCAATCTGTCATACATGCTATTTGTTATGCTTGGGTGTATGCTAGAATACATACATGCTACTTGTCATTAACTTAGCTAGCCCACCTTAAATAATTTAGTGCTATAGGAGTAGCACACCACCCGATGGGGTATTGTTAAGTAAACACTTATGGTTTCGATTACTTCGATGTCGAGGGATGCACATTATTATACATAATGGTCTCGTTCACTTTGGTGGCAAGGGATGCACAATATTCTCGTGGACACTCGGGTTTGCCTTTTAGTTAGGCATGCTAGTTTAACCTCGTATACAAAATTACCATGTTGGATTTGAGAAATTATTTTATACTTATGCTGTGTGTCTAAAACTTGTGTACTCACCAATACGTTTGTATTGAACTGTGCTTTTAAAACATGTTGCAGGTTTATGATGATGCATAGAACTTAGTAGGATGCCTAGAAACACATTTTAGACTTTATATACTTGTTGTAATGTAATTCCTTTGTTTCAAGTTGTTGTATTTGATTTCAAACAATGTAATGGATTCTTTTAGCAATGACATGAAATTTATTATTTAAATACTTGTCACATTAGTGTTACGAAGTCTCTTACAATCTTGTTTTCGTCTCACTCCGATGTTTCCGCCATCGGTTGGGTGTGACAGATTGGTATCAGAGTCATAACTATAGGGAATTAGGAAAATTGTTATGCTTTTGAACTAGTCTGTAGTTAAGCACCATACTTGACCATACTTGATTCATATGCTAATTTCTTGAAATGTATCTTATGTGCTAAATTCTTGAAATCCTTTATGTGCTCATACTTGTTTGCCTATTTCAAACATACGCCTTTCCTAAGGCATTTTACTCGAATATGCTAAACTCAAAACACTCGTATTAGACAAACGAGACGACTTCAATAAAATAGGCGTGAAACCCACAATCTGGTGAACGACTCTCAATCCACTTATTCTTTTTACACAAAATTCACGATCAAGTTAGGAGTGAGATCCTCACCTTGATGGAGAATTTCCATTTCAAATCTAGTGGACCATCGTCAACGTGTCAGAATTAACTTTCTTGACCCGACGAGTACCAACCACACTTAGGGTACGATGTTGTTAAGTTAGGGGTGAAACCCGCATCTTGTCAACTAGTCCCATTCCTTGATTTTAAAAAATCTCGCCAAGTCTCGAATTTCCGATTGATTTGGAACATGTAATAACCGGAAGGGTGAATACAGTTAACCGAAATTTCGGCGAGAGTATTTCACCTATTAGGCCAAAGAATGCTTCCCAAATTCAAAAGGACTTTTGACCACTTTGGTTTAGTCAAAAGTTCCGTTTTGGAACAATCCAAGTTTAAAATCAAACATCCATTTTACTATTATCAATCTTATGCTTAACACGATACAACCTCTTCTTTTCAAAATTCAAATTATTTTCAATATTTTTACACACACATCATTCCAAATCTTTTCATACACTTATACGTTATTCACATGCATGATTTCAAAAACGTCACCAACTAGATTTACATTTCTCGTAATCTCAAGATGGAGAAATATCATCAAGATAGGAGTTATTTTCTTACCTTGATGATTAGCTCCGCTCCTTCCTTTCTGAAAACGACCTCACCAACAGGTTAGGGGTGATTCCCTTACCTCGGTGATCGTTACCAACCCTTCTTTTTAAAGAGACTTTATTATGCAAACCACACGATCAAATTTTATACATAAATTGTTTATCATTTCGTCAAATCCTTACTTATGCAAAATTTCAAAATTCATTGTTTTATCAAATGTATTCCTCACTCTAAAATCTAATTTATATAAATCACATACGCAAAAATTTCCTCATCATACCTTAAACGTCTTACCACCCGAATTTCAAAACTTTATGAAATGCTACCTATCAACATAATCAGTTTAATGAATCTCATGCCCACGAACGTCATACTCAACCTAATCACTAAAACACGCTCACATTATATTATTATACTAAAGACAAATGCCCTCAATCGAAAACCAAACCAACTTTTTCCCACATGCTTATAAAATCTTATAAATATTATAAGGTCGTTTTGCTAAAACTCTTTTCGAAATCCCTAAGTCATTTTACTAAAATTCCTTACAAAGATCAATGTTTTCACGAGAATTCCCGAATTTCAACTTTTCTCATTTTAATACAAGATCCTTTAAATGATGTAAACTTACTATTTTTAAAAACCTTTTCATACACCACTCAATACGTCATTACAATTTCAAAACCCGTGGGCAAGGAGACTTCATAGGAACCGACAATCTTCGATATATGTAAATCCTTTTTGAAACGAGAGTAGCGTTTCCTTTTTTAAAACACATCTCGCAAAGCAATCAGATACTTTACTTTCTTGACATTCACAAACTTGATTCTTCATTTTTGTCAAACCCAATCTATTTTGATTCAATAAACACAATGATCTATTTAAACAACTATACATGCATATCATCGTCCACGTTTCAGTCAATATTTCACAACAACCTCACACATATCATTCGTTTTTACATACTCAAAACTTCTCGATCATTTAATATGCTTACATTCGTTGTGTTTCAACTTATACTATACCTGCAAGCACTATCATTCGTGCTTATATTTATACTCATACTTATATGCATACTCATTCTTATACTCATACTCATACTCATACTCATACTCATACTCATACTTATACTTATCCTCATACATATACTCATACGCATACTTATATTCATACCCATATTCATACTCATACTCATATTCATACATTCGTACCTATACATGAGCATAACCCGAGTGGTTCACTTACGTTGGTCTCATACGTACTCAAACATAATCATGCATACATGCTACATTCTTATAAGCACACATTCTTATTTTGAAAGTTACTGTATACCTTGACTCGTACACAACTAGTACAAACTATGCAGATCATGCAACGACCAATATAATCGCAGGTTCACACGGGATTATAGTGCTAGGCGCATGAAAATCATAGGGTGTACTACCGTGTATGGTAAGACGTGGAATGTAACATGACACCGAATAACGAAACGGACGTAACATGGTTAAGACATGGTGGATACGCTGCTGGTACTTCCTATATATAAGTGTTTTCACCATATTACTAAACTTTTGTAAAACGTGCAATGAGAAATTCGGTGTTTTACAGACCCTGTTTATACACGATTACACAAACTTTAACAACTCACAAACGCATTACTAAAGACGCGATATCTGATTATCCTTGACAAGACCTCAACCTCAACACTTCATATTAATAATATATCCTAATATTCATACCATTCTTATCCTTGTATTCATCTACTAGATCGATCATTCACCCTCACCCCTATTCCCAGTTATTCTTTGACTATTACACAAAACTTATTTACAATCAATCGATTTAAACGTTCCAACCCTAAAATACTTCTTCACTTGTTAAAACCATCTTTCATCCTTTACTTACGCACAAGTATATTTAGACGGTCGTTACCCCCAAAACTTTTGTTAAATGCCTAATCGTCCCGCTTCCCACCAATTAAACAATTTTCTACAAACCTGTGAGTTATTGACACTATTTGAAACCAATAAAAACTTTTCTTACAACCTACGATGCGACCACACTTTTCATCAAAATACAAACCATTTTATACAAAAACCTTCCTTCTTAGGTAACATATTTTAAAATACCTCTCCATTGAGTTATTCAAAACTTGTTTAAGCTCACTTTGCCAATACACACACATGCACGTTTTACTTATGATTAATGCCTCAAATCATCGTTAGTGTTGGTTCAACAATTACAGACGAGCAGCTGGTACTTCAGATTCAGAACGAGCAATACGAAAGCGTTGCCCTTATTTTTCAACAAAGTAAGTCACTTCCTGATTTTTATAAAACCTGTTCTAGACTATGTATGGTAGAAACACGAAAGGTTAATCAGGCCAAGCAAGCGACTCAACTAGCTGGTACCGCTCTATCCGCAACATCATCAAATGATCAGCATGCTTCGCGACAGCAAAATTCTCTCAATTCTGACACACAAGCAGATTGTGGTGGCCGTGGTCACGGCCGTGGCCGCAGTCGAGGTCGTGGCCGTGGTTCATCGTCTAGGGGACGCGGCTCCTGGCCCCAATCAGGTCAGCACAATTCTTCAAACCAGCCTGCTTCACAATGGACTCTTTCAATTAACTATTGGGCTGGCCCAAATTAGAGTTTCTCTCAACAACCTTAGGCCCTTTAGCTGGTACCATCATGCCCATGCCCATATCCTACCACCACCAAACCCAACAGTTCAGGCCCAGGTATTCTTGGTCCAAGACCAGCCCAAAGCTATGTTGTTAGTCAGGCCCAGTCCTATGCAAATGCCTACACTCCTACGGATCTCAATCAGGCACTCTATAATATGTCGCTAAACCCGCTAGATCCAAACTGGACCATGGACACAGGTGCGTCTGATCATATGACTCAAACTTCGATTAATTTTCCATCTTTATTTAATAATAGCATGTTTCGTAACATAGTAGTTGGTAATGGCAAAACTATACCAGTCATTGGACATGGTGACCAAACCTTACCCCCACCCTTTCCACCATTTAAATTAACCAATGTCCTTCATGCACCATCTTTAATCAAAAACTTACTTTCGGTCTGTCGTTTCACTAAAGATAACCAAGTTTCTGTTGAATTTGACCCCTTTGGTTTTATTGTGAAGGATCTCAAGACCCGGACCCCTAGCCTACGATGCAATAGCTCCGATGATCTTTACACGCTGGACCCCACAAAAGTATCTAAGTTCACCTCCCCTACCACTTTTGCTGCAATAAGTCAAGACATTTGCCATCAACGCCTTGGTCATCCGGGCTCAAATTTATTAAATTCACTCAAACATTCTAGTTTTACTGATTGTGATTCTTTGAAACCTAAATTTTGTCAATCATACGTGTTTGGTAAACATATTAGACTTCCTTTTGTGGATTCACTTAATATTATTCACAGTGCCTTATGGACTTCACAAATTTTAAGTGGTGGCGGTCATCGCTATTACATATTATTTCTTGATGGTTTTACTAATTTCTTATGGACATATCTAATTAGTAACAATTCACAAGCTTTCTCCATCTTTACCACCTTCTCGACTTTCATAAACACCCACTTTGAGCGTAAAATTAAGCAATTTCAATGTGACAATGGAAAAGAATATGCTAACACTCAATTTCAACAATTTTGCAAACAAAATGGCATGCACTTCCGATTTTCTTGCCCACACACGTCATCTCAAAATGGCAAAGCCGAAAGAAAAATACAGACCATTAATAATGTCATTCGCACCCTACTTTCTCAATCCTCCCTACCAAACACATATTGGTATCATGCTCTCGAAGTTGCCACTTATCTCCTTAACATTCTGCCTAGCAAACTCCTTAACCCCCAATCTCCTACTCAACGTCTCTACCTAACTCCCCCTTCATACAATCATCTCTGAGTATTTGGATGTTTGTGCTACCCACTTATTCCACACACCACCATCCACAAACTTGAACACCGTTCTATGCCATGTGTCTTCTTTGGTTATCCCCCCAACCTTCGAGGATACAAATATCTTGACCTCGTCACTAAGAAAATCATCATCAATCGCCACGTCATATTTGACGAAACCACTTTCCCTTTTGCTAATCATCCTCAATCGACCCTACATTCTTATGATTTTCTTACACACCCCATTAACCCAATATGTTGGTCTCGTATCCAAACCTCGCCAACCAACTCACCCCCTAACTCCTCAACAAGTAGCCAAGATCCCTCTGGTCCGACTCTCCCCACCAGCACAACTTCTCTCGCTTCCCCTCACGGCCCACTGCAAACCTCCTCTCTGAGCCCAACCACACCACGCCCTCCCTCCACTATGGCCCAACACACTGCTAGCCCAACCCCAACCATCTCACCCCCGGCCCACCCCACCCCCTTCACGCACACCTATGCCCGACAGCCCAAACCGTCCACACATGGACAACCACCTCCACTCAATCCTTCAACTGTTACACCTCAGCCCCCTTCTCCAGCCGTCCGTACCATACGGACCTGCTCCATGAATGGTATTTCCAAACCAAGGCACCCCTTAAATCTACACACCTCTGTTATCACCCCTTATCTAAAACACCAACCGAGGCCTTGTCCAAACCAGATTGGTATAATGCCATGACTACTGAGTTCAATGCTCTTATTAAAAATAAGACGTGGGAATTAGTCCCGCGTACATCAGATATGCATGTTATACGCAGTTTGTGGTTAGTCCGTCACAAATTCCGTTCTGATGGCACTTTGGAGAGGTATAAAGCACGATTGGTTTGTGATGGCAGTACCCAGCAGGTGGGTGTTGATTGTGGGGAGATTTTCAGTCCGGTTGTCAAACCGGCCATTATTAGAACTTTGTTAACTCTGGCTTTATCACAGTCCTGGTCTATACATCAAATGGACGTTACTAATGCTTTTTTGCATGGGAATCTTTGTGAAACAATATACATGTATCAACCTATGGGGTTTCGTCATCAACGGTATCCTAATCACGTGTGCTGTTTGAAGAAATCGTTGTATGGATTAAAACAGGCACCACGGGCATGGTACCAACGGTTTACCGATTTTGTGTTAACTATTGGTTTTCAACAGAGCAAGTGTGACAACTCGCTATTCATATATCACCATGGCCATGACATTGCTTATTTATTAATTTATGTTGATGATATTATCCTCACTACATCTCATGATGCATTACATGTTCATCTCATGCAACAACTAGCGGCTGAATTTGATATGAAGGATCTAGGCCCTTTGAGTCATTTTTTAGGAATTAATGTCACCCGACAGGAAAATCACATGTTTTTATCCCAACAGTCATATGCTTTGGATATTATTGACCGTGCTGGTATGTCTTCTTGTAAGTCTGTGGTTACTCCTGTTGACACCAAATCCAAATTGGATGCAACCTCAAGTTCCCTCTTTGATGATCCTACACTTTATCGTAGTCTAGCCGGCGCCCTTCAATATCTTACGTTCACCAGACCTGATATTAGTTATGCAGTTCAGCAGGTCTGCATGCATATGCATTCTCCTCGCATTGATCATTGGAATGCTCTTAAACGAATTATTCGGTATCTTCAGAGCACCTCCTCTTATGGACTGACGTTGGGATCATTCACAGATTTTTGGTTACGAGCTTATACTGATGCTGACTGGGCCGGATGTCCTGACACAAGACGTTCAACATCTGGTTATTGTGTCTATTTAGGCACCAATCTCTTATCCTGGTCCTCAAAACTCCAGGCAGTTGTTTCTCGGTCCAGTGTGGAGGCTGAATACAGAGGTGTTGCTAATGTAGTTGCTGAACCGTGTTGGCTTCAAAATTTGCTTTTGGAACTACACCGACTCTTACGAACTGCAAGCATTGTTTATTGTGATAATATTAGTGTTGTCTATCTCTCTGGGAATCCTGTTCATCATCAACGTACCAAACACATTGAATTAGATATTCATTTTGTTCGTGACTTGGTACAACGCGGCACGGTTCGGGTTCTTCACATTCCTTCTCGTTACTAGATAGCAGACATCTTCACCAAAGGTCTCCCTTGGGTCTTATTTGATGATTTCAGATCCAGTCTCAGCATTCGGCCTCCTCTTGCTTCGACTGCAGGGGTGTAATAGATTATTCTGTTATATTGTAATAGAGGTATATCTTGTAATTAATTTAGTGTTATCTCTTCCCAAAATAGTGGAGAGTCTCTTGTATTTATAGGGATGTTATCAATGAACAAGGGCAAGGAGAATTATATTCTATCAGGGTGAGATATAATGTAAGTACTATGAGGGTAAGGGGAAAGCTCATGCATTGATCGCTAAGGTGTTGCCTAATGAATTTTCATTCTTTCAGGAAGTATAAGACTTCAAATGAACTTTGGGATGATTTGACTCAAAGGTTTGGGGGAAACACAAATATGAAGAAGGTTGATTTTATAAAGAAATAGCTCGAAATTTTTAGATATATACAGAAAGAAACATGGTAAGATGTAATTACTAGAGATTATCATCTAATGACAGAGTTAGCAAACAATGAGATTGATTGTTACAGTGGGATATCTATGACTTTTTTTTATTAAAGATAACCCATCTTTTGAAGAATATTCACATTAGAGGAAGTACCCGGGAAACTACGAACCTATGGATTGAACATGAAAAAGAAGCAAGAAGGTTTTTATGAGGCTCAAGATCCAAGGATGTATCATGCTAATATTTCTAATTCAATTTCAGGAACAAGGGGAGTTGCTTTATTCTTAGGTTTTGGTAACTAGGAGGATACCGATTAGGATCTGGAGAGTTCAACTAGACAAACAGTGTCGCATAATATCATCATCTTCTTCAAGAAGTGTCACATCAAGAAATTTCAGTGTCACAAAAACATATTCAAACCCCCGTTTTCAAGTTTTTACCAAAAATCTTGACACACCAAAAACATTATAAGGATGCTTCTAAAAGTGATTTTAAACAGTTTAGATCTAACAATTTCACCCGTCAACCCATGATTAGATCCCAAAAGAATAAATCTTCAAACTTTTTCAACAACCCCAAAACTTCAAAAAATCCTAATTATTAAGAGCACAAAGACTCTGATACCAAAATGTAGGTTCTAAAACACGAGATCTGTTGTGATAATGATAACATAAACATCGATCTAGATCCAAAATATCATGAGATTAATGTTTGAACCCGAATAGTGTAAGAATAATGAAGAACATTTAAACACTGTTGGCCCAAATGGATCTTTAATCTCTAGACAATCGAATAACTTGAATATATAAACTGAGAATTTGAATACAATACAATGCAATGAACGAATTTTACAAATGAAACCTAAGCCTATTTATAGTTTCTAAAGGGTGCGATCCAATAGACGCGTCTCTTCACGAACGGGTGCGTCCCTTGATCTTGTGGATGTAATTAAACATGAAGGGGTGTGTCTTCTTGTCCAAGTGTCGCGTCCCCTTTGTCTTCCTTGTGACCTTTGATCGAACAGGCATGTCTCTAAGGAGTCATGTCTTTTTCTTTAGTGAATAGACGTGCCCTTGCTTCCCAATAGACGTGACCTTGCCTTCCAATCAACATGACCATGCCCTTCTTTATACGTGACCATGCCTTTGTTTTTGTCTGCCGAAATCAAACAGATGCACTCCAAGGGTGTCGCAACCCTTGAGGGTGTTGGTTATCAAGTTTCATCTTGACACTTTCAGCCCTTGAACTTTATAACCGCCATATACTATCTTTAAACTAATTACGAATCAACCCTTGCACTTTGGATGTGTAGAGATTAGTGATTTCATTCACCCCCTAATCTCGAACATCCTTGAGTTGTTGTAGATCTTGAACTTGATCAATTCCATCTTCTTGAAACTCCTCTGTATTTAACACTTCACATGTAATCTTCTTATTCACGAACCTTGCTCCTCATGAATCTTGTTTCACTTGAACTCGCTTCACACTTGTCTTGACCGCACTTGATTTGCATCACACGAACCTTTTCTTGTGTAGTTGTCTCATCATGAACTCCACCCGGTCTTGAATAACTTGCCCACCATCATATCACATGATCGGAATCCATTTCTCATAGATTTTGATAAACTGACTCACTCAGATTTCTCTTGCGGTTGTATCACACAACAATTTGTTTCCTGGCCCAGTCACAGGATACGCGTGTATTCTTCTTGATCTATCACAGATTAAATATCCTCTTCACGGTTGTCTCTCACAACGGGTTCTTTATAAAGATTCCTTCTCACATGGATTCTTCGCTTTTAACTGACCCACTCACTGGACTGTTTATCGTAGTTTTCACAGGTGCTTTCTCTGCATCGCACGATTTCTGACGTTCCATTGATTCATCACGAATCGACTTCCTTTGTTCTCACTTATCCATTATTTTTCTTTGCACTCATTGCATTATTTCATGATTTCATCTGGTTCTCCCATAACCAATTCACAATCATCATCACAATGATTTTCTCCTTCAGATATGATCTTGTGTATTCATCTCCGTCCAATATGCACATAAGACTTCTTCACCAGCCAACTTCGTTTCTTTTCTCTATATGAATATTCTTCACAAAGTCATCGTGACGTGAATCACTCAAAAATATTGATCAGATCTACAGCCATTTTGTGATACTACAGATCAAGGGCTATAATACGAGATTCCTTTCCCGTTCGTTTCTCAAACTCGGTAACATATTTGTTCTCCAAATTTACTTTCACTTTGCCTCACGCATAAACAATCCTCTTGACCCTTCTGTCGCTTCACTTAACTTTCTTTGGTTCATCGCGAACAAAATCACAGGTTTCTTTCTAAATAGCGATCACCACTTTTCTTCGAATCACTCGAATGCTTTTCTTCACATATTACAATCACAATCACAATCACAATTCCCTTTCAATTTGCTGGTCTTCAAATTCGATTTAGATAACACTTCAAACGAAAACACAACAGCCCCGATCTCATTCTTTCTCCCGTATATATCTTGTTTCTAAACTATGACTTCCCAATACAAAAAACTAAAAATCAGATTAGATACGCAAACCTGAATTGAACCTTGTATTGAAAAATCTTGATTTCCTGAATTCTGAAATTCGCAGCACTCTAAATGAACACAAAACAGCCCTGTTCTGTGCTCCAGATCGGTTCGACACACCCACGAACCCTAATCTGACCGCATCTTCAAATTCTCACAACCCTTCACACAATCGAACCCTAATTGCATGATTATGCCTCCTGCGATCTCTATTGCCTTGCGAATTGTTGTATTTAGTGAATCAATATCAATAGCCTGACGCTCTGATACCAATTGTTGGCCCCGGATCTTCACAATTGATATTGATTACAAGAAACAAGAACAAGAATACGATTGAAAAAAACAACCAGAACTTCTATATATCTGAATGATTGTATGTGTACAGGGATTAAAAAACAATTGAAAAACTACAAGCCTATTTATACTAATTGAATAGATGCGAGTGAAAGACATGTCTCTTCGCGAAACATCGCGTCTTCTTGATCTTGTGATGGTGGCGACGATTGGAACAGGTGCGTCCCATGGGATGTGTCGCTCCATCAATTTTGTAGGTTATAATCTTTGTTTTTTGCCGCATCTGGTCCTCGCACTTGTATACTATTCTATTTACAATATAAAATATTTATTAACTATTTACCTAACAACCCTCGAACTTAAGGATGTGTAGGGATTATAACTTTCAAACACAACCATAAAAATCCATTCAGTAGTCCAAATGATACTTACACGATGATCCTCACTTGCTATATACAATCAAAACTATTCTAATTTAATGTAACACACACGTGTTGGTGAAAATGTTCCAAAAGCTTAATTACACACACAATGGCTCACTATATATAGGTAGCTGAGAGTGTCGCATGGGCCACTACGACACTGAGAGCGTTTTAGGTGCCCATTCAACACATAGACATTGCGACACTAAGAATGTCGCATATGACTTGTACACCTAAAAAATCTTCAACTCTTCAATGTGTGATTGTGACACTTCAAAGTGTCGCAACGAGTGTTGAAGTGTTGCAGGTCTTCGAAGACTCTATTTATTCACCCAGATCTTTGGTATCTATATAGGACGGTCTTCAAGACCCAAAAATTATGTTTTCAAACTAACAATTGAAATTTCGGTTATTACCTTTACCTTAACTTAATATAATTAGAAAAAATTTTGTTGCATATTTTCAAAACATAAACAGTCTTTAAGAGTATACGATGTGATGATGTCTAGCTGTAAGGTGTCATGTTGAGGGCCATGCATATATTAAGTTGTTTAATATTACAGAGGTTTTTTATTATTCTATATGGTATCACTCGGGTTTTGCAATTTTTCTAATCTCACCCTTTGACTGCTGCTTGTGCTGCCATATATTGGCTCAATCGTATAAGGAGAATATATTAGTTAAGTTCAATTTATTAGGTTTATTTGTAATTACCTTCATTGTATTAATATAGATAGTTAATTTTTTTTTAATGTGTGAATTATTCGTGAATGTCGAGAGTTCTAGTATACGTTGTTTTAACCGGGTCTGCTCGAGAGCCCCCTCGCACAATACTTTAATCTACATTATATAGATAGTTAATTAATAATTCAAAATACTTTACAGCATTTTTATTAATATATAGCTAGAGTTCTCAGAAAATATAAAATAAAACTTAAAATAACATAAATAAATAGAAACATAGTTCATGAAGATATTTAGATAATTTGATCTGTTAGGAAAAACTGAAGTTTTTTTTCTTTATTAAATAGCATTTTTAGCAACACATTCGTTAAAAGAGACTCGCTAGCAATATGTGAGGCCAAATGGAACTTGGATTACTCAACCAATCCAGCCAATGAAAATAAAATTTACTACAAAAAATGAAATTGAAGAATACCAGTCACAAATTAAATGACTCAATGGCTTTTTGATGTTAAAAACAAAATTTTAATATTTAAATTTAAAAAGTGTGAATGTCAATGAATTAACAAAAAAAAAATCCAGGATAAATTATTTACTCAGCAATAACCTAGATTTTTTATATAATATATATTTAATATTATGAATTTACATCGAGATAGATTATAAAAAGATAACAAGCTGTGCCGCTACCCATTTTTAAATAGCAAAACTAAGTATTTAAAAACTACGTCCATAGATTTCATGATCATAACATTACTATGCATAATTTACAATATTCAAATAATTAAAAGCTTTTATTTTAATATAACCTTACTTTGAAAAATTAAAAGCTTCTGGCCCTAGATGCTTCAACAAAGACGTTGTCAAATACGAGTGGTTGATGATTCATCTAGGATCTATTATGTTTCTTAACTTAGCCAAAATGAATTCTAGAAGAAGCATTTTTAAATAAAAACATTTTCTAATTTACGTGACTGGGTTAATTAGGCGTTATATAATGTAGATTAGGTAAGGATAATTGAACAACTACATACTTTTTTCCCTAAGTAACATTGTTTTAAAGCAATAATTTTAGTTTTAGTTCTTTTTTCTTTTTATGGGATGCACTTTCAAGCAATAATTTTAGTTTTAGTTCTTTTTTCTTTTTATGGGATGCACTTTAGATAGGTGGTTTAAGTTTAGTTGTTATAATTAACTTACCCGCAAAACTAATTCTTATCTCTTTTAATAACTTATATTCTATATATTTTTTTTGTGCAAATTTTGTATTTCATTTAAAAGAATCCTCATATATGTGTTTATTCTTATCTCTTTTAATAATTTATATTATATATATTTTATTGTGTAAAATATTCTATTTCATTAATAGTTAAAAAGTTTTGGTAATCTGACATAATCAAAATTCAAAATTTTTGATGCGTTACATTCAGGTGTTGGATTTTATATTAAACTCGTTTTTAAACGTAAGTGACACTATAATGTTATTTTGGACACACGTCAAATATTGTGAACCCATTTATTTAGAAAACAACTTAAAAAAGGTTTTAAAGCGAACTATTGTTTGGTCGTGTGTACAAATCAAATTATTCAGTTATTGTTTCAATATTAAAGTTCATGCTGAATGTAGGTGGTGTCTTTGGGGTAGATATGTTCATATTTAGTGTTTTAGTGCTATGATTCTTATATTTAGACGTGGGGTGTGGGAAGGGGAAGGGTCGAGGAGGTAACATGGCGTTGGCCTCGACAGGAACACCGCCCTCCACCTCCCCCCAAGAAATCTTATGTGAAAATTTCCCAAGCTCCCCGAGTTTGATTCTCTCTATCTCTCTCTCTTTTGTTTGGTGAAGGAAAGTCTCCACCCCTTTGATAGGATGAAGAAAAAGATGGCGTAAGGTGGATGTAATGTAGCGGAGAGGAGTGTTGGAGAAGGTTCAAATCACACCCCACAGACTTATAAATAAAAGTAGATCAATCATGAGGTTGAAATTCACGTGGTTGATTGGCAATTTGATAGATAGATAGGATATATTAAAGGGGTTATTCTAAATACATCATACTCTAATTTCCATTTACACCCTATGAAGGAGGCCCCTGTGAATTTCCTTACAGACCCCATGGAAGGGAGATCAACATTGAGACCAGCGGACCTGCTCGTCTTTGGCTGGGCGGGAGGGAGGGAAACATGCTTGTGTAGATCTCACATGAGTCTCTCCCTTAGCTGGGTTAAGGGAAAATGGGTTTGTAGCAGGACAAGCGGTAAAGAAAGCAGAATCTAAAAAGGTGGACAAACACGCTAAAGCATGTGCTGATAACCAACATGCATTTGTCCCCTTCGCCTTCGACACCTTTGGATCACTGGCTCCAGAAGCTATCCGTTTGCTGACTAGGGTCCAACAGGTTGTCCACAGCAGTGGCTCATCAACAGGGGGGCAGGGGTTTGTTTTTAATAGGCTAGGGTTTGCTATCCAGAAAGGGGTAGCGACGCAGCTTATTGCTCGCTTACCTGCGATATTGATGTAAAGTGCATTTATCATCAGTAATCATGTTTAAAAAAAAAAACATCTATCCTATATTATTAGTTACATTATATAAAAGATGAGCAGGGAGGGGATTTACGAAGGAAAAAAGAGGAGGCTGGCATGTATAGAGAATTTGGCGGAGGAAAGAATGTTAATGGAAGTAGAGTTGGCGGAAAGAGCGGATTGTAAGAATTTCGTTGCTGAATTCGACAGGATTAAACAACTGGATTTACGTCAAAAGTCAAGATCTAGGTGGGCCATTGATGGTGATGAGAATTAGGCGTTTTTTCATCACATCATTAATTCGAATAGGTTGAATGGGCTATTAATAGATGGTGTTTGGCTTACTAATCCCGTCTCTATCAAAGAATCCCTATACGAGTTCTTTTTGAAGCAATTTTCGGAACCAATGCCTAATAGACCAGAGTTGATTTGCTCAAATTTGGCCACAATCTCGGAATCCGAGGCATCTATGTTGGAACAGCCGTTTTCTGTGGAGGAAATCAAAGATGCTGTCTGGGATTGTGATGGGGACCGAGCTCCGGGCCCGGATGGGTTTAACTTTAAGTTTATTAAAAAATGTTGGGCTGGCCTCCGAGATGATATTGTCAAAGTTTTTAATATGTTCTTTGAGGTGGGCTCTATTAATAAGAGTTGTACTTCTTCCTTTATTGCGCTTATTCCGAAAGTAAAAGACCCGACTAGCCCTGTGGATTTTAGGCCTATAAGCTTGATAGGTGTGATTAATAAAATAATATCGAAAGTACTGGTGAATCGTCTTAAACGAGTGTTGGGTAAATTAATTTCAGAGCATCAATCGGCATTTTTGGCTGGAAGGAACATTATGGATGGTCCTTTAGTGCTAAATGAAGTGTTTGGTTGGCTGAAAAACAGAAAAGAAAAGGTATGTTCTTTAAAGTAGACATAAATATGGCGTATGACTCTGTCAACTGGGCTTTCCTTAATTCGGTTATGGTACAAATGAACTTCCCTAGTAGATGGAGATCTTGGATTATGGCTACACTTTACTCTACTAGAGCTTCTGTTCTTGTGAATGGCTCACCAACCACTGAGTTCGATTGTTCTTGTGGACTCCGACAAGGCGACCCGTTATCGCCTTTTATGTTCGTAATTGTGATGGAGGCTATGAAATGTATTATGAAAAAAGCCGAATCAATTGGATTGTTTAAAGGGATTGATATCACAGCCGGGGGCCCATCTTTGTCTCATTTGATTTATGCGGACGACGTAATGTTTGTTGGCGAGTGGTCCGAGGCGAACACTAATAATTTGAGAAGATTATTACGATGTTTCTACTTAGCGTCAGGCATTAAAGTTAACCTCGCAAAATGTAGTATCTACGGAATCGGAGTGACTGACCACGAAGTTCAACATATGGCGTCTATTCTAAGGTGTAAACAAGGTATGTTTTCGTTCACACATCTTGGTTTAATAGTTGGTGCAAATATGAACTTGTCAAAAAATTGGAAAATGGTGTTGGAAGTTTTTAAAAGTCTACTCTCAATATGGAAAGCCAAAACTCTATCTTACGGTGGAAGAATAACATTGATTAAATCGGTGCTCAATTCTCTACCAACCTACTATCTATCACTTTTTAAAGCTCCGCTTAATGTCTTGAATGCGTTGGATAGAATTAGAAGAATTTTCTTTTGGGGAGGATCGGAAGAAAAAGCGAAAATGAATTGGGTTGCTTGGGATAAAACTATCGCTCCGGTTGAATACGGGGGGTTGGGTTTTGGGTCTCTTAGGGATACAAACCTAGCTTTGTTGGCGAAGTGGTGGTGGCGATTTAAAACGGAGAAAAAAGGATTGTGGCGAAGGATAATTTGGGCTATACATCACAATGCAAGAGGTTGGAGTGATATACCGGTAAAAATGACGTTAGCGGGGCCATGGAAGAATATTATAAGTGTCGGGCAGCTTGTTTTACATGCTGATATAGACCTTAAAAATGCGGCTTCAGCGACTTGGGCTAATGGGAATAACATTCAATTCTGGCTGGATAGTTGGGCCGATCCGATACCGTTTTATTCTAAGTTTCCAGAGCTATTTATGGCTGAAAGAAATAAAGAATGTATGGTGGAAGACCGAGTGGGATTGGGCGACTCGGGGCCGATGTATTCATGGGATTGGGATCGGCCTGTCCTTGATGCTTCGGTATATCTTCAATTGCAGCAAATAAAGGTCTTAAGCGAGTCTCTAGCTGTGAATTGGGGGACGGATAAGTGGTCTTGGAAATATGATGTGAATGGCAGCTTTACTGTGGTGGGAATCAAGAAGATACTGAGCTCGGTTAACCGTGACAGCCCCGTTAGAGCTTTCGAATGGAATAATTGGGTTTCGAAAAAGGTCGCTATTGTGGCGTGGAGGGCAGAAATGGAGCGGCTCCCAACTAAGTGTGCGCTTGCGGCTCGTAATGTTCCGGTACAAGGTCAAGATTGTGTATTTTGCGGGGAGTATGCAGAGACGTGTGAACATCTCTTTGTTGCTTGCCATTTCGCACAATCAATATGGTTGAACATCGCGGAGTGGTGCAACATTCAGCCGATCATAGCATTCGGGATCAATGACCTCCTTAGTCTGCATGAGGTTAGCTCCGGTTCCTCGAAAAAGAGAAAAGCGGTCCATGCCGTTGTGTTGGTGGCTCTTTGGTGTATATGGAAATTGAGGAATGAGATAATCTTCAGTCAAGGTGTTCCTTATACAAAGACTTTGGATGAGATAAAATCGATGGCGTTTCTTTGGATTAAGAATAGATCAAAGTTGGGAACTTTAACATGGGAGGATTGGGGAAGATTTAGCTTTGCAGGTTTTTGATTCATAATTATGTAATGTCTTGGTGAACCTTTGTTTGTAAATTTTGGTGGTAGCATCTTGCTACAAATAATAAAAGCGTTTTGTCGGCCGTTCAAAAAAAAACTATCAATTTGTAATAATTTCTTTACATTGTTATTTGTACTCTATGTATTGAAGTTTGTATGATGCTTTTAAGAAACCTTATTAAATCATAATTGGCATTATTGTTTGTACTCTATGTATTGAAGTTTGTATGATGGTTTTAAGAAACCTTATTAAATCATAAATAAGCAACAATTATGTTTTTTACAGAGTTGTGCCCTTAGCATGAAGTGTTTTTTTTAAATGATTTTTCACTTTGATGCCCCATATTTTTCATCTTTTTGCATGTTTTTCGTTTTACGTTTCGTTCTATATTTTGCAAGTTAACACGCCGCAACGTACGTGTGAGGTTCAACGTTTTTTCGTCAATTTTTTCCCATGTGACAGGCCCGTAGCAACACGTCTATTTTTCCCTGTTTGGCAAGTTCGTCGCAACGCGCGGGTCCTAGACCATCTTAGTTATTTTTTCGATGTTTTACGTTTCAGTCTAATTTCTTCACATTAACACGGCGCAACGGGCGTACGTGGTTCAAAGATTTTACTTTGCTTTTCGTTAGGTGTTATTTATTTTCTTTTTAATTTATTTTATTTTTACGAGCTTTTCTGATGTTGGTGGTTACCGACAGTAGTGTAGCATTGGTGTAACTTGGCATGTTTTTACGCCCCCGCCGCAACGCAAGGATGGTTTAATACTAGTTTAACTTAAAAGCAACTACAACAAACCAATTAGAATTTAAAACTAAGTCAAACCTAATTAATGTGTTGTATTATATTCTATATTAAGATTACGATGTATAGGTTTTTTTTTAGTATTATGTTTTTTTTTTCATTTCTATCTTCTTTTTTTCTTTTAATGGAAAATTTGGATCACTGACGGACAACTGAGTATTATCGTGCCATTATCAGAACCATCCGACCATATCCATCTTCACTAGCCATAATGCAGTAATTCAGAATAAAATCTAATAAATATAGAAAAACTCCCATTGTAACAATCAAACCAAAAATCTATTGATCTCAAAGTTTTATTCCATCTCAAGATGTTATTAAGCTATAAAGCCATAAGCTCTTTTCTATCTTCTAAACTAATTAAAGAACTAAATACGTACTTACAAATATAATATTAATGCTTAAAATAACTTTTCAATTTTTAAAATTCATCGGGGTAACCCTTTAAAAAAAACTTTTCAATTTTAATAAAAACAATTTAAATAATTGAATTATTTTTTCAAGTTTTGTTGAAAATTAATAAGCCAGCACCACCTATGTAATTTAAGTTGAAAGAATCTTGCCTCCGTGAAAAAAAGATACGGGTCATGCTATTTACACACGGAAGAAATTATTTTCACACCTCAAAGCGCCACGCTATGGCCATAGCGCAGCGCTTAGGTCGACATAAGGTGATTTGACTGATGTCTGAGAGACATAAATTTGTTGTTTGACATAATGTTGATTCCAAGGTTGCAGTTGGCCCGTGAACCCTAAGCGCGGCGCTATGGCCATAGCGCAGCGCTTCGACCCCAAATTTTTACTTTTAAAAGCTGGTCAGGCACAAAACTGTATTCGAGACATAAGGCACTCAATATATTGTTTCCAAACATACGGTGGTTTTGTTGTTTGTCGATTTCTAAATTACTTGTGTTTTTTCAAAATAACGCGCGGTTATGCTGTATTAGTTACGTGTGTTGAAAAAACGATGTCGTGGTTAAGCAACTATCTTTTCGGTCAATATTCTGACGAGTCAGTTGTTCCTGATTCTTACGAGGGGACCGCTATTTCTGACTCGTATGAGAAACCGGTCTCGTCCAACTTGAGGGAGGTAGAGGTTGTATCTGGCATTCGTTATCACGGTGAACTGGATTTGAATACCCCTGTGGAGGACCCTTACGCACAACAAGGTTATTCGAATTTCGGTTACGGTGGCGAGCACAACTTTGTACAGCAGGAGTGTTATCCAAACCACAGTTACGGTTGTCAACAGAGCTTTGAACATCAAGTCTATTCGGACCTCGGTTACGATGGTGAGGCGGAGGATGTGTCTGTTGACGAGGAAGGCTGTTACCCGGTTACATTTTCGTTTGATACAACGCTGACCTTTTCGTCACGTAAAGAGTTGGTGCGTTGGGTACAAGACACGGCAAAAGACAATGGTTACCTCATTGTGATTAAGAGGTCGAATAAAAGAGGAGAGAATTACAAGATTTGGTTTCAATGTACTTTTGGTGGGGAGCATAAGAGTATAGCTACACAGACGAAAACGGGTAGCAAGAAAATAGGCTGCCCGTTCGAGATGATCGGGTTTTCGGAATCATCCGGAAGTGTTTGGAGGATCGAGGTGACGAAGGCGAAGCATAACCACACCCCTATTGAAAACTTAGAGGGTCACGCGTATGCGAGAAGGCTTTCTTCGGAGGATACAAAACTGGTTAAGGAGCTGGCAGAGCAAGATATTCCCAACCAAAGTATCTGGAGAACGCTGACGAAAAAAATCCGGCTAGAAAGCTTATTCCGAAAGATATACACAACGCTGTTCAGAAGATCAACGCCGGAAAAAATGTTGGTAAGTCTCCAATGAAAAAACTTGAAAACATTCTTCTCGAAAAAGATTACACTTATTACATGCGCACGAATGAGATATCGAACGCAGTTGAAGATGTCTTCTTTGTTCACAAAAAATCATTCACTATGTGGTGTGCCTTCCCGCATGTGCTAATGATTGACGCCACCTACAAAACGAACATGTACAACCTGCCATTTGTTCAGGTCGTAGGCATGACGTCGACAAACAAATCGTTTACGGCTGCTTGTGCGGTAATTTCCGCTGAGAAGTTAGAGAACTACCTATGGGTGTTGCAGAGGATCAAGTCTATGCTGGTAGGATGTATGGAACCGCGCGTGATTTTAACAGACAGGGAATTTGCGCTAATTAACGTGTGTGAACAAGTTATTCCAAAAGCGCATAAGTATCTTTGTCGGTTCCATATTCAACAAAATATTAATAAGAACAACAAGAGGAAATTCTCTGACAAGCAGTGGAAAGAATTCGTACGTACATTTTGGACATTGTGCGAGTCTACGACTGAGGAAATATACAGGTATAACTTGGAAAACCTTGAAGCACAGCTGAAAGAAGATGGCTGTGAACGTGAGTATTTCTTACATAATTATGTTCAAATTTTATATAATAACAAAAACTGACTATTTACGTTTTTTTAATTTTAGAGGTTTTTGATTATTTGATGAAATCCTGGTTGGATCCGTACCGTGAAAAGTTTGTATCTTGCTGGATTAACAAAACTATTAACTTTCACCAAACTACAACCAACAGGGTTGAGGGCATGCATGCAACACTAAAAAGTCACTTTCCAAGTCATCGCAACACACTGGATAAACTTGTACTGTATGTTGATCATGTTATTGATAGACAATACGCCGAGATTAGAAGTAGCTTTGCAACAAGCCTCCGAAAAGTGATGAAGCACCACAAGGATCATCCCATGCTTGCATATATTCTCAGAAAGGTTTCAATATTTGCGATTGATCTTTTGAATATGGAATTAAAACGTAAGGAAGACGGGCTGAGAGCCTACGGTGCAAGCTGTGGTTGCCAACTTTTTACCAGCTGTGGTTTGCCATGTGCCTGTCGTTTGGAAAAGTTGGAAAATGTAACACCCGTTCTTATTAATCAAGGTTTAACGTAAATTTTACGTAAAACAATCATGTAATTAAGATTACATAAACATTTGGAAATAGGGGTTTATTAAAACTTTTACAAATCATAAGTTATTCTACATAACGTGCTTGAATTCGTTGTTTAAAATTTACTATGTGTCAAAGTGCGGAAGCGTGTGTCTTTATTGTGTTCGGTTCTTCGCTGAGCTTGATCGTCTTCCGGCATCCAAGGCGTACCTACATTTCATAAACATGAAATGCTTTAGTCATACGGGGTTTAAATCATGTCCGAACAATGTCCGGGAAACATTTGATTTTCAAATGAAAAACAAAATATAAAAAGAAAAAAAATATATCCACCGTAATTTACGGTGGGACCGTAAATTACGGTGGCCCCTGGGTTTCTATTCTTCTGCCGTACAACAGACTGTTCGCACCGTAACCAAATTCAACTCCACCGTAATTTACGGTGGGACCGTAAATTACGGTGGACTCTGCATCCAGCTTCTCTATTTCGTCGTAATTTGACACGAAATCTTTCGTATCTTTCAAACCGCTTATCCGTTTGACCTACCGTTTCTTCCTACATGTTTGTAATTTGATTCTCCATCATATGGAGTTAAAATCCGGCATCCGGCTTGATAAAATTCAAGACTTTTAAGTCTTCGGCTTATTACTCTTTTACCAAAATTTGACCCGTTCATGATTTTATCAAACATACAAGTTTGTTTGACCCTTATTTCTCATAAACCTATTAAATTCAATATTATCTAACATATTGGGTTCCAATCATAGAATTATATACCTTCTTTAACCCTTTTACACACATATGCTTATTTTGACCCGTTTGAGGTATTTAAGCATATTTTAAGCACCAATTGCTTTCATTCCTATCCAAATACATGTGTCACACATTTCTTATCAAAGGATTTTCCACCACAACTATATTTGTGGTGGATTCAATGTGGTGACTTATTTATTACAAATTTTACTCATCAAAACATTATTTTACGGCGAAGACTCTTTATAGAGTCATTTGACCAATATTTTACATCTTTCGCTTATCATACTTATTCAAAGTATTGACTTGATTATAAAACTCGTTTTCAAGCGACTTCTAAGGGTTGCTTGCTTAATTTCACTTACAAGGGCGTTTTGGTCATTTTTAACCCTTCATTTACAACGAAGGACTTGCTTAAGCCATGTACGCCCAAAATCTAATTTTTTAACCAAATCTTGTTTTCAAAACACTCTGTCTATAATTTAAATCCTTCGGTTTACCTTTTAAGGTAACCGAATGTCCCTTTTTACTTTGCCTAAACCCCATAGATCTCCAAGTTCTAAATGAGGAGTTGATCTATTATACATACCTGGCCCGGATCAACTTATTAACCCGGTTATAGTACCTTGCTTTATATTCGCTAATTAAGAACAATGCGAATATCCATTGAATATCTATTCCTGTAAGCATATAACTCGACAAAGAATCATTAGTCTATATAGTCAAAAGGTGTTGTCTACACCTTTTGACCCGTTTGGCCGAAATGACCATTTATCTTTGCGAGATGATATTTATTATCATCTCCTCTACATGACTCGTTCCGTTTAACACCGTACGGTCATTTTAACATATAAACCGTTTATTACTTTCGACATAATATAGCCGAATTATCGATTTACTTCTTTTCAACCATTATTACGGTTTCTTTCATTCTTGATTTTCTTGTTCCGTTCGACTACACGACGGAACATCATATTTCATTTGTTTAGATACCTCATTCATAATTTATATGATAAGAAAATATTCCACAATTTAAGACTAGTGTAAGCTATACTTACCTTGCATCCGAATTATGCTTTTCCGCCATTCTTGCTTCGTTTGACCCGCTTCCTTTCCAAGCCTCCACCTAGCTTGTCAAGCGTCAAACTATCATCATAATTCGTAAGACGGTTATATTAGTCATCATTAATTATGACTATTCCATCTTACATATTTTCTATCACAATTACCATTCGATCTTATTAATGGTCGGTTTGACTATTTAAAAGTCAAATCACCAATTAACACATATGATTGCACTATCAAGTTCACAAGACTCAATTAGGCACATTATCAACACTTAGTTCTCATTTAGGCATTTTAACAAACACCTAATGTGCATGATTTTACATATTTACTAACTAGTTCCTAACTAGTTATTTTTACCAAGATTAACATCAAAATCACCACTATCACTTATGATCAATTACTCAAACTTGCAAATTGTTCAAGTATCTTGTTCCTACTAGCAACTATGATGTTTTTAAACATGTGTGCATCATCATCTTTACTACATAATCAAAACCCACTTGACACATGAGGGTATGATCATGGATTCACAACCATGAACATCAATTCAACAAGTACATGACTAGGGTTTACTCCTAGACATAGTTTCATCACTAATTTCATCCAAACAACAAACATGCAAGTTCAGATTCGAGTTCTCTAGGTTTGCTCAGAATTTCAACTAGAGATTTCTCAAGAAATTTACATACCTCATGACTCCTTTTTTAATGGAGATCACTAATTCATGCTCGGATTTTGATTTGGACTTGATTTGCCCCTTCAATTTGATGAAATTGTGTTGATTAGGGTTTGACCCTTCTTGGTCGCCCCTGAGCTCGATCCAGAACACACACTGTGTGTGTGTGTTTGTGTTTGTTTTTATTAAATAACTTTTCTAGTTATCCCGCTTTAACCCCCTCGTGTTTGGTTCGTTATTAAGTAGACCACAACCTACTTATTTCTTTTAACAATTTTCCCACTTATTAACTAGGTTAAATATTCCTAGTTAACTTAGCGGGCTCGGGAATATTTATGACTAAGTTTATTTTAGGTCCCGTTAACTCGGGCCTTCTAAGCTTTTATTTCTTAAAAGCTTTTATTCACTTTTTATTTATTATTAGGATTAATTATTTAAATCCTAATATTTACCGGGTAAATTTTTACCACTAAAGGTATTTTACCCGTCTTTACTATTAACGTGGTTTGATTACCAAAGCCGTTTTCGGGGTGTTACAAGTCTACCCCCCTTAAAGAGGTTTCGTCCTCGAAACCTTTTCTTACTTAATTTATCGAGTTCAACTCCATGTATTTGCTCTCGATAATCAATTAAGCATTTCTCATATCTTAACCGATTGTTAGTATTACCAGAAAAGTATGGTAATATTCTTTTGGTTATTAATCATCTACGTATCTTACATGACATAATGCGACTGGAAATAACGTAATCTCGTTATTTCCACTAGTTTAATTAACTTAGCGATATTCCTCGCTTTCATATACTATCGAATTCTTTATGAATCCATTACTTTGACCCGTTTAAAGGTTTCTAGTGAAATCTTTCACTTCTAGCAACAATTCCTTTTATTTTCAATTTTACTTATTCGGTTTAGTTATACCGAATTTACCGTTTACAAGCGAACCAAATTTCTTAACTTAAATTGCTGACTTTAACCGGTTTCATTAACTAGACTTATTTGTCCAGTTCCTTTTTACCGCTTGCTTGGTTATATTGTGATTCTACTTCACATTACATTTCTTGACCGTGATTGTGTTACATCATGTTTAATTTATATCAACCTTTCATTTTTAAGAATATCACTTTTCGAATATATCATCTTGCGCCTATCAGTGTCAAGACTTGTATCTTTCATGCTTACTATTTAAATTCCTATCAGAATTTATGTTTGTAAAAACATTATTTCTTACTAAAACCGAAGTTTTAGTTTTAGGATCTTTTCTTTAACTTGTGTCAATCATCCATACTGGGATATTGACAGTCCGTAATTTAATCCTTTACAGTCTTAGTTTTTTTTTTTTTTGCAGGGATTCTTAACTGATTTCCTCGCTTTATTCCATCTAACCCGTAGGTTTTATCACTTAGCCTTATGGGCTATTTTTGATTAGACATTCACCTCTTTAAGGCGAAGTCCTTATAACTTCTTTCTAATCATGACCCGTGGGTCGTTTTAGTCCGTATATCTCTCATTTGTTTATAACCCTAAAGGTTATGTTGATCCCGTAGATCACTCTTTTTACTCGTGTCTTATTAAAATATATATTTGATGTCAAAACACTCTTTTTACGTTTGAAATTCATTTGCCTCAAGCTTACCGTTATCCTGCTTGCGCTTACTTACGCCTTCAAGCATTATACTTTATTCAGCCCGTTCAATCTCAAAATAGTTGAATATAATTATCAGAATTTCTGTTTACGAAATTTTTATGGTCTTTTAGTCATAACTCATAATCCGAGTCTTTTGACTTTATATTCATGTTCTCGTTTCTCGGTTTACGCATGTGTTTAATTCTTACCCATCAACCGGGTGTTTTACCAAAGTCGTTATTATTGCAATCCTCCCGGTATGCATTAAGACCTCGCTTCATTTTTATATTCTGACTTTGTCTTTAAGTTCGACGTTTTACAAAAATGACCCGTTAAGGGACATATTTGCATTTTCCGGGTTCGAGTGCAAGTACACTCCCTCCCATTGCTTGTCTAAATCATTTTTCATGTTTGCGTTTTCTGGGTTCGAGTGTAAGCACACTCCCTCCCATTGCTTGTCTAAATCATTTTACTTGCTTGCGTTTTATGGGTTCGAGTGTAAGTACACTCCCTCCCAATACTTGTCTAAATCATTTTACTTGCTTGCGTTTTATGGGTTCGAGTGTAAGTACACTCCCTCCCAATACTTGTCTAAATCTTTTTACATGCTTGCGTTTTATGGGTTCGAGTGTAAGTACACTCCTTCCCAATACTTGTCTAAATCATTTTACATGCTTCTTTGTCCCTTCGCTCGGGCTCATTATCCTGATGTAATACGCTTCAGTCACTCGGTTGTGCGTTTACATTATTATCAAATATTTTGCTTATCTGATTCATTTGGGTACTTTTTAATTAGTCCCATTTACTCCGCCCTTACTACATCGGATGTAAATGTGTCCGCTATAAGAAACTCGTGGTATCATATGCCACTACTTACTTGGCCAGAGTAAGCGATTTAACACATGACGTACACGACCTTTTTATAGTTTTCACATCACGCCCTATGTAAGTAACGCCTCTATTCAGTTTTCTTGGAAATTATATCCTGGATATGTATTTCTGTTCAGGCTTTCCAAGTTTCTAATTTACCCACGCAACGATCATTCTCTACGTGTTTGTTGCATATTGCTAATTGTGCGATTATTTAAAATGTGCACCTTGTAATGTTTGCCCCGACGGGCGTTCCTTGCCATTAACCTTGTTCGCGGTCGTTACGCGATTTAGTCCTCGGTGAGCATGCTCCTCTTGTCATACTTCGGACCGTTCCATCATCATATCCACAATTCATTTGACTCTCGTCGTCTTCAAACGCGAGTGTCCTTCAATTAAAGCATTCACAAAAGTTAGTAACGTCAACTTCAATAATCGCCCGTATTATAATACAAGGCTTTTTCTACTATACGCGTCAACGCGCGTATTTTCATCAACTATATCAATCATTCTAATTGGGGTAACGTGTATCACACGATAGCCCTATGTGTTGTTTACAACACTTTAGCATGCTAAACTATTAACATACTTGTACTTACCGGATTTGCGATCAAGCTTCGAACCGAACACTATTCTTTGTCAAGAGCATAAGGTTTAAGTCCAGGCATGGTTCCTCCCCACCATACTCGAATCTCTTAAACCAAGGCTCTGATACCAACTTGTAACACCCGTTCTTATTAATCAAGGTTTAACGTAAATTTTACGTAAAACAATCATGTAATTAAGATTACATAAACATTTGGAAATAGGGGTTTATTAAAACTTTTACAAATCATAAGTTATTCTACATAACGTGCTTGAATTCGTTGTTTAAAATTTACTATGTGTCAAAGTGCGGAAGCGTGTGTCTTTATTGTGTTCGGTTCTTCGCTGAGCTTGATCGTCTTCCGGCATCCAAGGCGTACCTACATTTCATAAACATGAAATGCTTTAGTCATACGGGGTTTAAATCATGTCCGAACAATGTCCGGGAAACATTTGATTTTCAAATGAAAAACAAAATATAAAAAGAAAAAAAAATATATCCACCGTAATTTACGGTGGGACCGTAAATTACGGTGGCCCCTGGGTTTCTATTCTTCTGCCGTACAACAGACTGTTCGCACCGTAACCAAATTCAACTCCACCGTAATTTACGGTGGGACCGTAAATTACGGTGGACTCTGCATCCAGCTTCTCTATTTCGTCGTAATTTGACACGAAATCTTTCGTATCTTTCAAACCGCTTATCCGTTTGACCTACCGTTTCTTCCTACATGTTTGTAATTTGATTCTCCATCATATGGAGTTAAAATCCGGCATCCGGCTTGATAAAATTCAAGACTTTTAAGTCTTCGGCTTATTACTCTTTTACCAAAATTTGACCCGTTCATGATTTTATCAAACATACAAGTTTGTTTGACCCTTATTTCTCATAAACCTATTAAATTCAATATTATCTAACATATTGGGTTCCAATCATAGAATTATATACCTTCTTTAACCCTTTTACACACATATGCTTATTTTGACCCGTTTGAGGTATTTAAGCATATTTTAAGCACCAATTGCTTTCATTCCTATCCAAATACATGTGTCACACATTTCTTATCAAAGGATTTTCCACCACAACTATATTTGTGGTGGATTCAATGTGGTGACTTATTTATTACAAATTTTACTCATCAAAACATTATTTTACGGCGAAGACTCTTTATAGAGTCATTTGACCAATATTTTACATCTTTCGCTTATCATACTTATTCAAAGTATTGACTTGATTATAAAACTCGTTTTCAAGCGACTTCTAAGGGTTGCTTGCTTAATTTCACTTACAAGGGCGTTTTGGTCATTTTTAACCCTTCATTTACAACGAAGGACTTGCTTAAGCCATGTACGCCCAAAATCTAATTTTTTAACCAAATCTTGTTTTCAAAACACTCTGTCTATAATTTAAATCCTTCGGTTTACCTTTTAAGGTAACCGAATCTCCCTTTTTACTTTGCCTAAACCCCATAGATCTCCAAGTTCTAAATGAGGGGTTGATCTATTATACATACCTGGCCCGGATCAACTTATTAACCCGGTTATAGTACCTTGCTTTATATTCGCTAATTAAGAACAATGCGAATATCCATTGAATATCTATTCCTGTAAGCATATAACTCGACAAAGAATCATTAGTCTATATAGTCAAAAGGTGTTGTCTACACCTTTTGACCCGTTTGGCCGAAATGACCATTTATCTTTGCGAGATGATATTTATTATCATCTCCTCTACATGACTCGTTCCGTTTAACACCGTACGGTCATTTTAACATATAAACCGTTTATTACTTTCGACATAATATAGCCGAATTATCGATTTACTTCTTTTCAACCATTATTACGGTTTCTTTCATTCTTGATTTTCTTGTTCCGTTCGACTACACGACGGAACATCATATTTCATTTGTTTAGATACCTCATTCATAATTTATATGATAAGAAAATATTCCACAATTTAAGACTAGTGTAAGCTATACTTACCTTGCATCCGAATTATGCTTTTCCGCCATTCTTGCTTCGTTTGACCCACTTCCTTTCCAAGCCTCCACCTAGCTTGTCAAGCGTCAAACTATCATCATAATTCGTAAGACGGTTATATTAGTCATCATTAATTATGACTATTCCATCTTACATATTTTCTATCACAATTACCATTCGATCTTATTAATGGTCGGTTTGACTATTTAAAAGTCAAATCACCAATTAACACATATGATTGCACTATCAAGTTCACAAGACTCAATTAGGCACATTATCAACACTTAGTTCTCATTTAGGCATTTTAACAAACACCTAATGTGCATGATTTTACATATTTACTAACTAGTTCCTAACTAGTTATTTTTACCAAGATTAACATCAAAATCACCACTATCACTTATGATCAATTACTCAAACTTGCAAATTGTTCAAGTATCTTGTTCCTACTAGCAACTATGATGTTTTTAAACATGTGTGCATCATCATCTTTACTACATAATCAAAACCCACTTGACACATGAGGGTATGATCATGGATTCACAACCATGAACATCAATTCAACAAGTACATGACTAGGGTTTACTCCTAGACATAGTTTCATCACTAATTTCATCCAAACAACAAACATGCAAGTTCAGATTCGAGTTCTCTAGGTTTGCTCAGAATTTCAACTAGAGATTTCTCAAGAAATTTACATACCTCATGACTCCTTTTTCAATGGAGATCACTAATTCATGCTCGGATTTTGATTTGGACTTGATTTGCCCCTTAAATTTGATGAAATTGTGTTGATTAGGGTTTGACCCTTCTTGGTCGCCCCTGAGCTCGATCCAGAACACACACTGTGTGTGTGTGTGTTTGTGTTTGTTTTTATTAAATAACTTTTCTAGTTATCCCGCTTTAACCCCCTCGTGTTTGGTTCGTTATTAAGTAGACCACAACCTACTTATTTCTTTTAACAATTTTCCCACTTATTAACTAGGTTAAATATTCCTAGTTAACTTAGCGGGTTCGGGAATATTTATGACTAAGTTTATTTTAGGTCCCGTTAACTCGGGCCTTCTAAGCTTTTATTTCTTAAAAGCTTTTATTCACTTTTTATTTATTATTAGGATTAATTATTTAAATCCTAATATTTACCGGGTAAATTTTTACCACTAAAGGTATTTTACCCGTCTTTACTATTAACGTGGTTTGATTAGCAAAGCCGTTTTCGGGGTGTTACAGAAAATAACGGTAATTGATATATTTGACCTTTCTCGTTATGATTTTGCCACCTAATTTGTTTTCGTCCACACGTCAGCAAATCCGTATCAATTTGATAGACGTGTTCTGGAAGAAGCTTGACTTCAAGCCTACAAGGAATAAGATAGAGGATATCGATGTAGACGCGGAATTTGAAAAATTGAAACAACAGATCGATCCAACACCCCCTCAAGTGAAAAGGAGCTTCTTTGAAAAGTTTCAGCAAATCCTCAATCCAGGGAACAATAACAAAAAACCTCCTGTTGTTCTGAAGAAAACTCGTGGTCGCCCAACATTGAAAACGCAGGAACAAAGAAAGGTTGAAGCCGCTAGAAAAAGCTCGTACATTCCGTCGGAAGAAACTTGGGTCGAGGCCTCAGACGATCTTCCCCGTCACAGCTCGTATGTATCATCCCAAGATTCTAGAAGACAAAAGAATACCAAACCGCTCAACCTACACCCTGATTTCCCGATGATCAAGATCGGTCCTAAGACGGATATAGCGATCCGCAACTACGCATCTCAGATTCCCAAAGTGATCCATCCATACATCGTGAGAATAAAGGACGTGAAACCAGATGGTCATTGTGGGTTTCGATCGGTGGCTGTTGGGTTAGGAGTGAAACAAAATACGTATTTGATGATCCAGAAACAACTTATAATGGAGTTACGTAAGAACCAATCGCTTTGGAGGCAGTTTTTCGATCCGGAAAACATGGACATTATGATGTGCTGGTTAGACGGATCCATTTCAAGGGGGTGGGATGAGTAGCTATCGAAAATTACATGACGATATCTGAGACGGGGTTTCTTATTGCCCAACGATACAGTGTGATTGTTCACACATTCGACATTCGTGGGAACGATACAATTTTCCCTCTGGTGGGCGGGCCAAACGAAGCTGAGCAACCTCACCTGGTGGTTGCGGTTGTGTTCATCGACGATGGGCATTTCATACAAGTAGAGCATGGAGGATGTTATCCAATGCCTCCCCCAAACCTACTCTGGACCGCGAACATAACAGAGCGCGCAGCAGCCTGGCATACATTATACAGGGATCAGATCAACGCCCATATGTTCAAGATGTATGTTAAATCTGTTTAATAATAATGACGTTTGTGTTTGTTCAATATATGCATTACATCACGTTAAAAACCGAATGTCACCGACACGACCCAATCAGATTCAATACGCACTTGTACGACCCAAAATGACAATATACATCATAATACTACAATTAATGAAAAAATACGTCATGTACATGTACGGTAGGCGGCTGATACACATAACACTACTCATAGGAGTACTTGTGCTTTCAAACCAAAATGATACGTATAATGGAATAAGACATCACACGTAACCGATTTGATCCGGAACTTGCAGTATAGTCCATATATATTAAAAAATGATATATAATGGAAAAAAGCATAAAATTTAGAGTATTATCGACGCGTTTGTGAATTAAAAACAATTTTAAAAAGGCCCAAAGCGCCCCGCTTTGACCTAAGAGGGGCGCTTTGCCTTTAAACATGAACCGAAGCGCACCGCTATGGCCAAAGCGGGGCGCTTTGGTCCCTCGTTTAACCTGAAGCGGAGCAGCTTCTCCCCCATTTCATCACCAAACACAACACACACACAAAGGTGAGATTACACACACTAGGGCGAAGATCTACTTTTTCCATATTTCAAACGCTATTAGGTACGATCGAACTTCATTTATTGTTTTGGTTCAATTTTTATGTTTGATTTTGTTTTGATTTGGGGGGTTTTGATCAGGTTGCTGGGTTCTGTTTTTTAGAACGAAGAACCAAAGCGCCGCGCCGAGGCCAAATCGGGGCGCTTTGGTTCATGTTTAATTTTTTTTCTATTATTTATTGTTTGAATTGTTTAATAATATTATTTATTTATTATCTTTTATTTAATATTATTTATTGTTTGAATTGTTTAATAATATTATTTGTTTATTATCTTTTATTTAATATTATTTATGTATTTGGATTGTTTAATAATATTATTTGTTTATTATGTTTTATTTAACATTATTTGTATTTAAACTAGCAGGGATGGATTCCGATCACGAGGAGGCGGAGGATATTGAGCATATGGAGGCTGAGGGAGAGGAGGTATGTCCGTACCTGCAGTTTGAGCAGGGGTCACGGGCGGCGAGGAGATGCGCTAGGTTGCGCACCATGGAGATTGGGGGCATGTAGGGATAGACTGGGACCTGCTGGAGACCGTGGGAGAGGCCGCGCGGACGCGTGATATAGTTGGACTAGATACTCCTTGGTCGCGCCTCTTTCAGATAGCGATGGAGGACTCGTACCATGAGCTTACGATCGAGTTTCTTTCTACGTATACATACGCGCCGCATCCGGCGGATTACGTGGAGGACCCGGATTTTCCAGTCCACGAGGTTACATTCCGTCTCGCCGGTCAGCAGTTTCAGATGAGTGTGCGGGAGTTTGCTGTCCATACAGGTTTGTACACAGAGCCCGAGCTTGATACTGATTTATATACGCAGAGGGTTAGGGCGATGGACAGGCAGACGCTTATCAGTTTCTGGAGGGCCATTTCTAGGGTTCCCTTTGGGAAATCCTGGCAAAAGGCCACCACCATTAGAGACCCCTTGTACCGATACCTGCACCATGTTATCGCGTCATCTATCGTGCCGCGGGGTACCAGCAGGGAGAATGTCAACCTCAGTGACCTTTTCTTTCTATACTGCCTACTTCGCGGCCAGACCTGCGATCTAGCAGCCTGGCTGGCAGATTACTTTGCGAGTGCATACCACCGGCAGCTCCGCGGGCAGCTGCACACTGGCTCATACATCACCGCCATTGCATGCTCACTAGGGCTCGTGCCCGAGAGTGATCTGGAGCTGTCCTATCCGATCCCGTCAACCAGGTTGGGCCGCGCGTCAGTATCTAGCATGCAGATCACCCGTACCTTTGATGTTGGTCTGAGGTTTAGGGGCCGTGACGGGCAGATTTGGCATGCGGAGGTGTTGCCGGAGGTCATCCCGGTTGTTATTGAGCTGAGGGATGGAGTGTTAGCCCCTGCTCATGTTCAGGAGGCCGCTCGGCAGGCTCAGCTACATGCTCTGGGCCTCGATCAATACCCGGGCCAGCCTGAGGCTCAGGCTCAGGCTCAGCCTGTATTCGAGGATCCGGCTTAGGATGAGCATGTCGAGGAGATCCCGGTACCACCAGTTCAGCCACCTCCTGAGCCGCCACAGTACCCGCAGCACGTTTACGCTGACCTGCCTCTGGTAGCGCGTGCGGTGGCTCGGGACTTCTACCGGCGCCTCAAACGCCAGGGCGCACTCATTGACTGGATGGTCGAGACGCTCGTTGCTCTACGAGAGCTCGCCGGGTTGCCTCCACTTCCCCTCCCACCGTCCCCACCGCACGAGGATTAGTACTTTAGTTTGTTTGTATAGTGTTTTGTTATGTATTATATACTCAGTTGTACCTTTTTGTTTTGTATGTACAAACTGATATATATATATATATATATATATACAGGGAGAGAATCATGAGAAAACTAGATATAATTGAGAAAACTAGAAAACTAACTAAAACCACTAAAAAGGAGGGGGGAGACTTTTAATGAAAGAGGGGTAAAATTGAAAAAAAAATATATAACTTTTCAAACATTTCCCATTTCTCCATACGTTATCATTTTAAAACAAAAATGGCACCATAAGATCACAAATTTTTGTATCTTTCATTCAAGTATATTCGAGCATATTTTTTATGACATAAAAAAAGATTTATGGTGTCGTCTTGTTTTCAACACTATTATTATAGTAGTGCACATGTGCAATACAACATGTATTACAATTGCATTACATGCTTAAAATTAGCTTTTTGAGTCCACTTTAGCTTTTAGGGTTAGTTTTTTTTTTAGGTTTAGGATTAGGATTAGGTTTTTGGGTGTGGGGGAGGGGGGTTTAGGTTTTTTTCGGGTTTATGTTTAGGGTTTAGTTTTAGGTTTTCGGGAGGGTGGGGGTGGGGGGTTTAGGTTTTTGGGGGCTGGGGGGGGAGGGGGTTAGGCTTTTGGTGGGAGGGTGAATTTAGGTTTTTGGGGGGTGGGGGTGGGGGGTTTAGGTTTTTGGGGGGTGTCGGTGGGTGTGGGTTAAGTGGTTTAAGCTTTATGTATTAGTGCACATGTGCAGTACAACAAAAAAAATGTTTTCTTTTTTTTTTTTGAAATTTTTTTCCATACATAAAAAGTAGCGATTTTTCTATAAAAATTGTAAAAAAAAATTGATATGTTTTTAGGGTTTTTTAGGCTTTTTTGGTTAGTTTTTTGGTTTTCTCATTTAAACTAGTTTTCTCATGATCCATCCCATATATATATATATATTGCAGTTAATCTTATATTTACATCACGTTGGTTTTGGATTTTTTACGTTTAATTCTTATGGCTTTCTGTACATTTTATTTAACGTGTTCGTTTAATTTAACAAAATAAACTAGGTTAACAGTTTATAAAGATGCACTTATATTATCTATGTTCTATAAAAATAATGACGTAAAAAAACGTAATTATAAAACAACTATGAATTATATGTAATACTAATATTGGGTAAGGTTCATGCGAGAACCACCCTTATTGCGAGAACCAATGTGAACACAAAATAAAATCTAAAAAAAATCAAAAAAGCACTCAAAATTTTTTTTTTATTTTTTTAATATTTTTTAATAAAAAATCGCTATATTTCGTTCCCATAAAAAAATAAAAAAATAAAAACAAATTTTCGAGTAAGAGTTATCCATGCACATGTGCATATGTATCATTACTTCAACAAATTCGGTAATACGTTATCAGGAATAGACAATTGCACTTTAATTTACAATACCATTAGTAATACACTACTTTTTACATTACCAATATTCAAAATGCACATGTGCATAATTAGGTATAACCATGATATAACGTGTTTTGGTACAAAAGTTTGTGATTTTGAATGGAGAAGTAGACCCATATACGTGTTTTTTGGTTAGTTATATCTAGTGGTTGATGGTTTGGTTATAGTTGTCAATTTTTTATGTAATATGTTGATTGGATGATATAAATGGTGTTTACATACATGTAATAAAGTGAAAATATTGTTAATGGTATTGTATTATGGATGGTAGGAGGTAATGGTATTGTATTATGAATGGTAGGAGGTAATGGTAGTGTATTATGGATGGTATGATAGATGAAAGGGAAAGTGTATTCAAAGTGGTGTACCAAAACACCTTATTTCATGTTGATACATATGAATGCACATGTGCATTTCTAATATTGGTAATGTAAAAAGTAGTGTATTACATATGGTAGTGTAAATGAAAGTGCAATTGTCTAATATATGTAATGAATTACGGAATTTGTCAAAGAAATGACAAAAATGCACATGTGCATGCTTGTGTATTATGGATGGAATGATAGATGAAAGAGAAAGTAGTGTACCAAAACACCTTATTTCCTGTTGATACATATAGATGCACACGTGCATTTCTAACATTGGTAATGTAAAAAATAGTGTATTACACGTAGTAGTGTAAATAAAAGTGCAATTGACTATTATTTGTAATGAATTACGGAATTTGACAAAGAAACGACACATATGCACATGTGCATGTATAACTGTTACTCAAAAAAATTTTTTTTTTTATTTTGAAATTTTTTTTTATTTTTTTTATTAACAAAATATAGCGATTTTTTCAAAAAAAATAGTAAAAAAATAAAAAAAAAAAAATTTTGGGTATTTTTTAGATTTTTTTAAGAATTACTGTTTGTGTTCACACTGGTTCTCGCGGTTCTCGCAATAAGGGGTGGTTCCTAACGGATCCGTTAGGAACCACCCCTTATTGCGAGAACCGCGAGAACCAATGTGAACACAAAATAAAATCTAAAAAAAATAAAAAAAGCACTCAAAATTTTTTTTTTATTTTTTTTAATATTTTTTAATAAAAAATCGCTATATTTCGTTCCCATAAAAAAAAAAAAAAAAAACTTTTTTTTTCGAGCAAGAGTTATCCATGCACATGTGCATATGTATCATTACTTCAACAAATTCGGTAATACGTTATCAGGAATAGACAATTGCACTTTAATTTACAATACTATTAGTAATACACTACTTTTTACATTACCAATATTCAAAATGCACATGTGCATAATTAGGTATAACCATGATATAACGTGTTTTGGTACAAAAAGTTTGTGATTTTGAATGGAGAAGTAGACCCATATACATGTTTTTTGGTTAGTTATATCTAGTGGTTGATGGTTTGGTTATAGTTGTCAATTTTTTATGTAATATGTTGATTGGATGGTATAAATGGTGTTTACATACATGTAATAAAGTGAAAATATTGTTAATGGTATTGTATTATGGATGGTAGGAGGTAATGGTATTGTATTATGGATGGTAGGAGGTAATGGTAGTGTATTATGGATGGTATGATAGATGAAAGGGAAAGTGTATTCAAAGTGGTGTACCAAAACACCTTATTTCATGTTGATACATATGAATGCACATGTGCATTTCTAATATTGGTAATGTAAAAAGTAGTGTATTACATATGGTAGTGTAAATGAAAGTGCAATTGTCTAATATATGTAATGAATTACGGAATTTGTCAAAGAAATGACAAAAATGCACATGTGCATGCTTGTGTATTATGGATGAAATGATAGATGAAAGAGAAAGTAGTGTACCAAAACACCTTATTTCCTGTTGATACATATAGATGCACATGTGCATTTCTAACATTGGTAATGTAAAAAATAGTGTATTACACGTAGTAGTGTAAATGAAAGTGCAATTGACTATTATTTGTAATGAATTACGGAATTTGACAAAGAAACGACACATATGCACATGTGCATGGATAACTCTTACTCAAATTTTTTTTTTTTTTTTTTGAAATTTTTTTTTATTTTTTTTATTAACAAAATATAGCGATTTTTTCAAAAAAATAGTAAAAAAATAAAAAAAAAAATTTGGGTGTTTTTTAGATTTTTTTAGGAATTACTGTTTGTGTTCACACTGGTTCTCGCGGTTCTCGCAATAAGGGGTGGTTCCTAACGGATCTTTGTCCTACTAATATTTTATAATAATAATAAAACTCAAATATAATTTTTTCCTCCAAAAAACACTACCAAACTAACCCACATCCCACCTATTTCATAAAAAAAAAAACAACACAAACTCCACTGCACACGCTCTTTGCCTTTTTGCACACCTAAAGCGCCCCGCTATGGCCAAAGCGGGGCGCTTTAGGTGTGCAAAAAGACAAAGAGCGTGTGCGAATAGACCAAGCCAAAAAGAATCTACTATGATAAAGATAAAATAAAATTATATAATATCGCTATTCCTTTTAAATTTCTTTGTCTTCCGATTGGTGAAGATATGAAACGGGTTAGAGCTTGGACACCGATTGTTGATAAAGTTACTAAAAAATTTCAAGTTGGAAGGCGAAGTTGCTTTCTATGGGTGGGAGATTAACCGTTGTGAAGTCGGTTCTTGGTACTATGCCATCCTGCTATTTGTCTTTATTTAAAGCCCCGAGAAGATTATGAAAACGTTAGAAGGAATCCGAAGGGATTTTGTTTGGGGGAAAACTGGGTCGAAGAATAGGATTCGATGGGTCGCTTGGGAAAAAGTTGTGGCGCCTAAACGTTTGGGTGGGCTTGGTTTGGGTGAGATTCGAAGTCTTAATTGGGCATTACTTATGAAATGGCGTTGGAGGGTAAGACACCAAAATTCACACCTTTGGGTTGAGGTGATCAAGGCCATTCATGGGGGCGATTCAGTTGATGATGGGGTTCCCTTAAAAAAGGGTATCGCGGGCATTTGGAAGGATATAGTGATGGTAAGAAATGATATTGTCAAGGTTGGAGTAAATAATCCTGAGGAGTTGGGTATTCACGATGATCGGCGGAGCAAAGATCAATTTTCGGTGGCTGCGTTTAGAGATGCTGTGGCAGAAAATATTAGAGTGAAGGTGGTGGTGAGTCGATTCGAGTGGCTAGCTTGGGCGCCGAAAAAAGTTTATTTCTTTGTTTGGAGAATTTTAAATGGTGGTATAGTGGTTAAAAATAATCTGGAGCGAAGGGGTATTTTTTGCAGGATAAAAATTGTGTTTTGTGTGGATTTCAAAATGAGTCAGTGGAACATTTGACAATCTCGTGTGTTACATCGGCTGCAGTTTGGTGGAGCATATTGGTGTGGCTTAAATTACCAACAAATGGTCACTTTGCTTCAGTTATGGAGTTGCTGGAGTGGATATTTAATCTAAAAGGGTCACCAAAATGGAAAAAAGTCATAATGGTTATCTCCTTTGCCACTTTATGGATTATATGGTAATCATGAAACGAATATATTTTTTAGGGGAAGAAATGTCGGGTCGAGATGATGGTGGATAGAATTAAAGAGGAGTCTTTTTAGTGGATTAAAAATAGATCTCCGTATGGAAATCTTGATTGGGAGAGGTGGAGTGATTTTAACGTGTGAGACATGATCATGTAATGTTTTTCTGTTGCTTGGGATTTCCAGCGTCCTGCTAGCCCTTGTGTTCTATTTTATATATTTGAATAAAATAGTTGCGGTTAAAAAAATATATAATATCGCTATTCTTATTAAAGGTCATGACAACTTACCATGTGTAGTGCAAGACACAAATAATGCCCTTATCCTTAGGTGTTTTGCGTTATGTAGCAATTCAGTCAGCAATGAGGTATTATGGGTGTTTTTCTAAAATAGGTGTAGTGTAGATCTGAGCATTGTGGGGCATGGTGTAGTAGAATTAAATATAAAAAAAACCATCAAAAAATCATATTGGCCAAATAAAAACCATCAGAAAAGTCATTGATCAAAAAGAATGAACAAGTCCGTGAAAAAGAGAACGCCAAAACAATATATTTTTGAAAAAAACACCCAAGGGCGGTTCCAAGACGTTAAGGGGCGTTTTTTTTTAGAAAAAAATGCCCAAAACCCACCACTACGAGTGGTCTAATAAATTGAAAATTATTGGGGCACTACCATTTCACCATGAGTTTAACGTTTAATTAACAAAAAAAAAATAAGAAAATCATAAAAATAAATTTAATGCTTATACATATAGCTTAATCTTTTTCAGTTCTATACATATGTGGGTATATGTAATTTTTGTTTCATTTATATACACTGAAAAATTATTTAAACAATAACTAATTAGATATATCAAAATGAAGGATTATCTACAATGTTAAAGTGGTCCTCTGATTTTCAAACATATTTGTTAACTTGTCTATTTTTACTTTCTAAATTTATGCTTATATGAAGTTTGAAAATTAGTTTATAGATATCATATGCATTCCTATCCGAAATGACAAGCCTTAATGTCTAACCATCGCATTTTAAATTAGTTTATAAAGATCATATGTGTTCCTATCGGAAATGACAAGCCTTAATGTGTAACCATCGCATTTTAAAGATAATTACAAACCACTTTTTTAACGGTTAATTTTTTTAATTCCATGTCGTCTGTGTGATTTGAACCAAAGACCTTCTCCTTCCCAACCTAGGTGTTTTTAAAGGCTTTGCCTTTACCAATGGACCACCACCTCATTGGTTAATTACAAACCAGTTAATACCTTTTAATAATATTAATAATAATAATATGTAGTCATTCATTTAAGCAATCTTAATACAGTACACACATCAACTAAGAAGTAAGAACAAAGACAAGTAATTTTAGTTGAAAAAAGATGAATACGTTTTCTTTTTATTATCTATATCCTTAGGAGTTAATTTGAGCGGATGTGTTATGTTCTTTCTCGTGTATTCTTGTTTACAAATCCAATGTTTCTCCACCGAAAATGTTTGATTTCCTTTAAAGATTCATATTCACCTTTTGATGATATAGTTGATGTAGACGATGTATATTATATTAGGTTCTTCACCTATTCAGTCTTTGACTTTTTTGTGTAATGTTTACAATAATTTTAGAATACAAATGACCTTAAATTAAATCCTTAAGACACAAGTTACCTTTATTATGTTTATTTAGGCATGTAAAGAGGAGGCTGGCAACAGTGTCGGTTAAAGTAGTGGAAATTCTCGCTGCGGAGGAGAAGAGTATAAAGGTAGACTGATATTGATTTGTGATCAATGGATTTGAAAGGATTGATAGAAGTACACCTCTTTGAGGATGTGGTGCAAGATAAAAGTTTGTAAAGATGAAGGATTAAAGTCATAGACTTTTAGGTGAGAGTTTAGATGTGGTTGTGCATTGTCTTAAGGCCGTAGTGAGCCTTGAAGTTCAAGCCCCTTCCTTGGGCATGATTTGACACGTGAGTTCAGCAAAGGGCATTAGGCTAGTGGGTGTGGTGATGCTCCATCCTCAAGGGATGGGCCTCCACGTCACCAAGCAAGGCTCCAAAGATGGACCAAGAGTGTGGAGGATGGACCTCCCTTTGATTTTTTATTGCTTTTTTTTTATAAAAATTCAACAATTTTTTAAACATAATTGAAAAAAATTACATAATTTATAAAATAAAATATTACACAACATAAAAAAACACTACATAACTTATAAAAAATACTAGATTGCTAAAACAAATCCTAAGAATTCCATTTTTGGAGATCTTTTCTTTCATTTTACGCAAAATGTGGCTTTCTTCTTCCGGATACGTGTTGATATCGGTTGTCATTATATTCCATTCCTCTCTTTCTGACACCTCTTGCTTCAACCTAAGTTGTTCGTCTACTTCACGTTGCTTCACTTTTACCTTTTCGGTTGTGACCTTAGTGTATGCTTTGAAATGGGCCATCAAATCGTCCCTTTTCGAACTGCCCCCTAATAAGAATTGTTTTTTTTGCAGCCGCTGCCCTTTTAGCTTTGTCCCTTCCCGTGGGACGTTCCTCCTCTCGAACTATATTCTCTTCCTCGTCAAATTCCGGCCCGTTGTTTATATTTATCTAACAACGTGCGTCCGAGCCCCCCACATTGTAACTTTCAGTCTCCGAGGTTTTGGTACGTTTAGCGGTAGTGATGGCAAAAAAGCCCAAGCCCGACAGGAATACCCAAAACCTGAAACATATGGGCCGGGTATACCCGAAGCCCAATGGGTATGGGCCGGGTACGGGCTTAAAAAAAGTAATAATCGGGTACGGGTACCGGTATGGGATTTAGTGATACCCGCCCAATACCCGGCCCATTTACCCGAATAATACCCGAAAGTATCATATTATAGATTTCCATATATATAAACTTAGTACATATACTTATTACGAATGTTTTAAAAACCGGGTTTTAAATCAAACCGGATAAAGCTAAAAAATAGTTCAATTGGTTGAACCAGGATGTACCGAGCGGTTCAATCGGGTTGACTAGCTAACTCTATAATTTCATAAATTACAACATCAACTCAAAAGTTAATCCAAAAATGCATGATTGCATATTAAAATATGATACAAAAGTAAATCCATAATAAAAAATAATCTAAAAAGATAATCGAAAATCATTCAATTTTCAACAAGCTCTTTCAAATGAAAGTGTACGATATGTTTAAGCCATCTGAGTGTTGAATACATCAAGTTCACGATCGCATAAAAGATGAAATTCACTGTTATCGCCATCCTCATCAACTAGAGGATAATTATTTTTGTTTCATACAATATTAAATAAGAACTTTTAGTTACGAATAATCATAATATATAAAATTTGCGTAAGATAAGTAACATATAAAAAAAATAAGTAACAACCAAAACTAAAATAACCCTGGGCCGGTATCGGTATTACGTTTCAAACCGCTATATCAGATTTTACCGCCGGCACAAACCTTATGTCGTTTCACTTATTTACCGGGGTGTTTCATATCGGATTTACATCTGGAAACGGTAATACCAGTCTAACCGGCCGGTATTTACCGGTTTTTAAAACATTGCTTATTACCTTCTCTATAATTATATGTGGATGTGACACTGTGTCACTACGACCATCATACAAATGCAAATCCAATGAAATCTTGTATTTCATTCTTGGGATTTGTATAAATATGTGTATCATTTGCACATATCAATTCTTTTTCGATTTTGAGCTTTAAATCGCTTTCTGGAAAGTTATACGCAAACTGGTGCGTAAACGCAGTCAGTTTAATGCGACAAACACTCCGGAATAGTGAAATAGGCTTGAAATACCTTAAATAACCTTCACATAACTTAGAAATAAGTTTTGGATGGTTTGGTGTGTCTAAAACAAGTTTGTTCTATCGCATGGACTATTTGTGTCAAACTGTGAAACTATGCCGATTTGTATGGTAACGAACATTTCGGAACTTGATCATAAGTTAAACATACCCCAAATATCCTTTACATAGCTTAGAAATAGGCTTTGAGGGGTTTGGTATTCTAAAATAAACTTATTTGATCAATAGAGACTAAAGCGTCAAAAAGTGCATAAGTTTGCATTTTCGCGCATATCTTACGTTCTGAATATATTCGGACATCCAAAAAATTTTGTAATCATTAAAATACTTTATTTTAGTGATTGGAATGCAAAAATTTCATTCGTCGCTTAATTTGGATCATTTTTGCGTTCGTTACGACTTTCGTCGTAATTAACCGAATAACGCAACCGTACGGCCAAACGAACTGACATCCAAGATGTTTTTGAGCACATTTCATGTTCCCTATGCTTTAACTTCATTTTAGAGCCTTGAAATAGGGTTAACGGGGCTGAAATGCATCAAAAACCAAGTTTTAGGCTTGCAGGGGCCAAAACTGACAATTCCTGAAAGTGTGACGAGTCGTAGTGACTATACCTACTGATTACCACGGACTAGGCGTAGTGGCGAGTCGTAGTTTCGGTCAAAATGCGTATTTATGCGTATTTTGCAACCAAACTACTCTTAGGTATCAAAACATTTTGTTTTGATATCAAAACCTGTTTTCTAACTTAGTTAAGCAAGTTTTAACATGTTTAACTCGTCACTTTTAGTTTAGTGTTTGTTTAGAGTCGTAGGTCAAGCGGTCTAAACCACCGCTTAGACATTTGAACTCGACCCGTTTGGTCGATCATTAGGACCCGACCAAGCATGTTTAGTGACCATAGTTGTATAGGGAATAACCTTCCGAGATTATACATTATGGTCACATAGTTTAAGTAATTGTATGATAGGTAGTATATATGCCTTAGGTAAATGACCAAAATGCCCTTTTTATGCATAATTGGATTTTAAGCATATGTAACTTAAACTTTTGTCACTTAACTAATTATGCAACATAATTAAACATGTTTAGGCATATAATACTTGTCATAGGACTAGTTAGACGTCTCGAATGCGCGTATGCGCGAACGACGTGTTAAAGTAGCGTAAGCTACCTTAATGGGTCGTAACGGGTCGTAAGCACTTAGGATAGGTTCTGTTTTAGAATGTAGACTTCGTTAAACCATATCACATGAGTTCCAATGCTCATTTCGTTTACGAGACCTCATTCTACCCAATCTTCCGACTTCGAAGCCGATTGTTTAATTAGCGATCCGATTACTAGGTGCCACTTGATTCCTTGATTTCGCGAGCTTCGTTAGGACACTTAGTTAAGGATACTTGCAATCTCAAGTGAGTACATAGTCCTCTCTTTTATTGCTTCCAAATGTTTTGGGGTGAAACATATGTGCCTATTTGTTATTTTCATGACTTCAACTATATGATTATACATGCTAGTACTTATCTTTTGATGAATTGAACAATTATCTATGGTTTAAACACAAATTTTCAAATATTTTAAAACCAATTGTTGGATTGTGCTTTCTTTATACATTCACCAAGCCGATTGGTAGTATGATATAGCGCTATAGGACTAGACACCCCATTCCTGTTGTATGGAATGTCAGAAACCAAATTTTAACCAAATAGAAATTGCCTTTGTGGTATTTCTATAGTCTCCAAGGTGTAGTTTGATACACTAAGGTTTGAATGAATACTAAATCACGTTTTCTTGTATATTTTGATATACTACCAAGGTACAGTTTGATGTGCTCCCAAATGTGATATTATCCAAAGTATATTTTTGATATACTATGTACAAAATCCAACATATGTTTTAATATACTACTGACTTTGTTATTTACCAAAGCATAGTTGATATGATATTATTAAAACCAAAGCATAGTTGATATGCTATTTTCAAAACCCAAACATAGTTGATATGTTATTTTCAAAACCAAAACATAGTTGATATGTTATTATCAAAACCAAAGCATAGTTGATATGCTATTTTCAAAACCAAAACATAGTTGATATGTTATTTTCAAAACCAAAACATAGTTGATATGTTATTCTCAAAACCAAAGCATAGTTGATATGCTATCTTTCAAAACCAAAGTATATTTGTGATATACTACCAAATCTATTATTTTAGTAACAAAAGTATATTTTTGATATACTATACGTTTAACTATTTCCAAACCAAAGTATATTTTTTTGTATATACTACAAACCTTTTATCAAAACAATACATTTTTAGAAACAAAACTTTTACAAGGATTCATGGCTATTTTTGTAAAACATAAAACCTTTTTCTTATGTTAACTAAAGCCATGAATCTAAATCAACAAAACCTATGTTACTCACAGGCATTTTTATGCTGACGTACCTATTTTCATATATGTTTCAGGTGCTACTATGTGATGATTGTTGATGCATGCTATACATAGGATGGACTCGTGCCTTAGTGACTTTAAAACTCGACAGACAATATTTGTATTTATCTGAATTGTAATAAATCAATGACACTCCCCGACGTTTCCGCCACGATTTGTTGTTTTACGTGGTCGGGGTGTGACAGAAAAGTTGGTATCAGAGCCAATGGTTATAGGGAATTAATTTATTAGTAATGCTTTGACCTAGACTATAACCTTCCTAGGACCCTAACACAAGATTCTTGTGTTTAGATTTTTAAAACAATACCGTCACCTATTCTTAGGTGACAACCATAACATGAACACAGATTTCAAATCCGCTTTGAAAACCAATCATCTGTTCTAGGATGATTTATTATAAGGTTTTGAACCTTCAAGGTTTTCGAAATCTCGTCAAAGTTTGGGTCTTATAATGTGAACATGTGCAAACTAGAAGGTTGAATGCCTGTACCCTAAGTTTTCTGTCTAAGGCTAGAGTGTTCGTACAAATCCGAAGTATCGGACCAGTCACTCTTACCTGGGAACTCTTGGGGTGAGTGTTCACTTATAGGCGAGCATGTCTTCGGTGATACATTATATTGATCCATTTACTTTGATTAGTCACTGCGTGTCATTTGTTTGTTCGAGGTAACGAACGAATGATCGCCTTCCTTGTGTTTTGTCGATGTTTTCAATACCTCTTTTGTTTTTCCAATCATCGACCTCACTCATTTCTCATGTTCCCTTGTTCCTTTTAGACAATGCCTCCTCGACGAGATGCATAACCTCTAACCAACGAAGAAGTCGCAACCTTTGTCTCTCAACAAATGGTTGCAGTGCTTCCGAACATAGTAACCCAGATCCATTAGTTATACAACAACAATAACAACAATAATGCTTAGTGTTGTTTCAAAACCTTCAATTCTCTTAAACCTTTGAAGTTTTATGGGTCTCAAGGAGCAACCGCGCTCCTGTAATGGTTTGAAAGTTTGGAAAGCACATTCAGACATGTGCAATGTCCGAATGAGCGCAAGGTTGAGTTTGCATCCAGTGCATTCGAGAAGCGTGCTCTTACATGGTGGAACGGTGTGATGCGTGATAAACATTCGAGAAGTCTGTTATGTCCTACCATGGTTACGCCTTTGGAAAAGGCGATTGAAAAGTACATCGATGGCCTCCCTGACCCAGTTCAGGACATTGTTACTGGTAGCAACCTTACTACCGTCAGACAAGCCATCGAACTATCTGCTACCCTGACTGAATCTCAGATCAGGAAGGGTAAACTTTTTCGAAAAGGCAACCAGAAACCATCTGACAAGTCAGCACAAGAAAAACCAAAGGATAAACAGACCGAGTCCTCTAAGAAGTCGAAGAAGCGTAAGGCTTCACAAAACTTCGCAGTAGTTGCTCAGAATGATCAGGTTACACCAAATCAGCCAGCACAGCCTCGTGCTAGGAAAAACTATATTGGTACCACACCCTTGTGCAACAAATGCAACCATCATCATGTGAATCAGACACAGTGTCATAAATGTACCCACTGTAGACGATTGGGACATTTGATCAATACATGCCGTCATGCTACCCAAAATCAAAATGCTGCAAATCTTGCTGCTGTTCAAGCACCATTTCCACCTGGGTCGTGTTATAACTGTGGTGACCTTACTCACTACCGAAACAATTGCCCAAGACTTGTTAACGCAAATACAGCGCGTGGACGAGTGTTTAACATAAACGAGGCAAATGAAAATGACAATGCAGTAGTGAACAATTAGACCTTGTATTTTCCTTTGTTGTTATCTTTTGAAACCATTCAGCTGTTCTACAAATAAAATTGTTGTTCCAATTTTTATTTTGCGAAACTGTTGTGATTGTGTGTCTGTATGACATACCCCTACGATACCGATACCAAGGAACCGTTTTCCTTGGAGAACAAACTACTCATGTGGTTCTTTCATTTTATGATCACTTGTGATCTCCCCTAAAATCCTAAGTACTCATTTCTTTTAAAGGAACAAAGTACAAGGTACAAATTACAAGTTGTTAAACAAATATGTGAAGTACCATTTCAAATCCTTTATTTGATATCTAAAGGTACTTTCATAAGTCCTTAACTGGACCATGTTATGTGACTATGTACACGATTATCAAGTACATTTTTGCTTCGTGTATCCTTATAAGATCTTCCTATCTTCATAGTTAGTTTCTTGGGGATATTTAAAGTACCAATTAAAGTCCGTGATTGGATTTCTGGTGTACTTTAAATGCATTAATTCAAATTAACTAACGAGCTAATAACTAAATTAACGAATACGCGTTTATGTGATTATGTGTTTATGTGTAATTCTAAAGCTCGCTATCTAAGTCCTAGTAGAATCTTTCATATTTCCATATGATAGATTCTCAGAAGGATACTCAAAGTACTAACAAAAATTCTTAAGGGGCTATCTATGCAAATACTCAGACCCTTAGATTCCAAAGTGTTGTTTCAAAACGATTATTTGGTTCAAAGTTAAAAAGACCTTTTGGAGGTACTATTTAAAGAGATCATACGACGATCTAGTTAAGGAGATCATGTGTTGATCTTGTTAAAAAGATCGTTCATTGATCTAGTTAAAAAGATCCTCTGGTGGTCTAGTCAAGTTATTACAAGTTTATCCGATTAATTTTTCCCTACACATTATAAAATAAACTGTGCGGACTGTGCAAGGAATTACGTAATTATGGATGCATACATAATTATGGAATTCAGTGCACAGAAACCGCATGAAGTTTTGTCATGTGTTAAGACCTACAGCGATGAGAATAACGAGACATGAACAATGTAAAAAGGGCATGGTGGATGCGCCACTGGTACTTTCCTATATATAAGTGTTCCTTATTACATTGCGAGCGTAGCGTTATTTAAGTTACTAGAAGTCCTGGACCTTGACCAGTGTTATTTTATTTTGCACTCTCCGACTCTGAATTCGAGCACACACAAGTTTCCTATAATAGTCTTCACATGAAACATTCTCCTATCCGTTGTTCAAAGCTCCATGCTTTTGTTACAACAATGACAACACTTTAACAAATATCAAATTCGCTGGAAATCCAAACGCGGCCCATAGTTTTACTTAGGGAACGGAAGATTCATCCGGAAGCGAAACAATCACATCTGCTTTCACAAGTTTCCTCTAAAATAAATTTCGGGACGAAATTTCCTAAAGTAAGGGAGACTGTGACACCTGTGTCACCACGACCATCATACAAATGCAAATCTAATGAAATCTTGTATTTCATTCTTGTGATTTGTATAAATATGTGTATCATTTGCACATATAAATTCTTGTTCGATTTCGAGCTTTAAATCGCTTTCTGGAAAGTTATACGCAAACTGGTGCGTAAACGCAGTCAGTATAACGCGACAAACACTCCGGAATAGTGAAATGGGCTTGACATACCTTAAATAACCTTCACATAACTTAGAAATAAGTTTTGGATGGTTTGGTGTGTCTAAAACAAGTTTATTCGATCGTAGGGACTATTTGTGTCAAACTATGAAACTATGCCGATTTGTATGGTAACGAACATTCTGGAACTTGATCATAAGTTAAAGATAACCCAAGTATCCTTTACATAGCTTAGAAATAGGCTTTGAGGGGTTTCGTATGCTAAAATAAACTTATTTGATCAATAGGGACTAAAAGCGTCAAAAAGTGCATAAGTTTGCATTTTCGCGCATATCTTATGTTCTGAATATATCCGGACATCCAAAAAAAATTTTATTCATTAAAATATTTTATTTTAGTGATTGGAATGCAAAAATTTCATTCGTCGCTTAATTTAGATCGTTTTTGCGTTCGTTACGACTTCCGTCGTAATTAACCGAATAACGCAACTGTACGGCCAAACAAACCGACATCCGAGATGTTTTCGAGCACATTTCATGTTCCCTATGCTTTAACTTCATTTTAGAGCCTTGAAATAGGGTTAACGGGGCTGAAATGCATCAAAAACCAAGTTTTAGGGTTGCAGGGGCCAAAACTGACAATTCCTGAAAGTTTGTCGCGGGGCGCGTAAGCCCACATCTACTTCTACACGGGGCGAGACCAATACACAGGTCAGAAACATTGAATTTGGCCATGGCAGCTGTTTTCAGGCGATTTTTCCATGGTTTTAGCTTACCATCTGCTGAATTTTGATGGTATTTCATGTCCCCATGGTTTCTAAAACCATTAGCCCACATGTATGGCCAAGATTAAACCCTCTTTAGCAAGAAACGATCCTAACGGTTTACCGAAAACTATATATACCCATGCCCTCATTCCATTTTCTGCACCCTTGATCATTTTAATGCTCTAAGTTGAAGCCTTTGCTTCATACCTGAGTGTTATAGATCAAGTTCTCCCTAGCTTGGACCCTTTGTAAGCTTCTTTCATTCTTTTATTGCTTTTCAAGCGTGAAAGTCAAACAGTGTTTGACTTTCTGCTTTGACAAGTCTTTGGTCAACACAAAGTTCGTTTGAACTTTGCAACGTGAGCATAATCACGATGGTTATAGTCCCGTGTGACTATACCTACTGATTACCACGTTGACTAAGCGTAGTGACGAGTCGTAGTTTCGGTCAAAATTCGTATTTTGCAACCAAACTACTCTTGGGTATCAAAACACTTTGTTTTGTTATCAAAACCTGTTTTCTAGCTTAGTTAAGCATGTTTTAACATGTTTAGCTCGTCACTTTTAGTTTAGTGCTTGTTTAGAGTCGTCAGTCAAGCGGTCTAAACCACCGCTTAGACTTTCGAACTCGACCCGTTTGGTCGATCATTAGGACCCGACCAAGCATGTTTAGTGACCATAGTTGTATAGGGAATAACCTTCCGAGGTTATACCTTATGGTCACATAGTTTAAGTAGTTGTATAATTGGTAGTTTATATGCCTTAGGTAAATGACCAAAATGCCCTTTTTCATGCATAATTGGATTTTAAGCATATGTAACTTAAACTTTTGTCACTTAACTGATTATGCAACATAATTAAACATGTTTAGGCATATAATACTTGTCATAGGACTAGTTAGACGTCTCGAACGTGCGTATACGTGAACGACGCGTTAAAGTAGCGTAAGCTACCTTAATGGGTCGTAAAGGGTCGTAAGCACTTAGGATAGGTTCTGTTTTAGAATGTAGACTTCGTTAAACCATATCATGTCACACCCCGACCACGTAAAACAACAAAACGTGGCGGAAACATCGGGGGGTGTTGTAACAGAATTATGGTTTCACAACCATGGTAATTAAAGTTATGTTTTATTTATAAACAAAAAGGATTACATTGTCTTAACACAACTGAAACAAAGAGTACATCACATAATTAAACTAATCTTGCTTCTTTTATGTCACTAAGGCCCGAGTCCACCCTAGTGTATCTTGAACAAACCTATGCATCAGCTCCTGAAACACATGTGAAAATAGGTACGTCAGCATAAAAATGCTTGTGAGATACATAGGTTTTATTGATTTAGGATTCATGACTTGTAAGTTTAAAGAAAAGTTTTAACAAAAGTAGTCATGAACCTTGTAAAAATATTTTTCTTTTGTAAATCATATGAAAATCGATAAGAAAACAGATGATATAAAAGGATATTGTATGGTTAAATAAATAACCAAGTAAAGAATGAATTTGTATAAAATATGTTGTTTGTAAAACAATGTTTTGTAAAGATATGTTAATTGTGTAAAATGTAATATGCCAAAATTGAAATGGTTTAAATAACGCTACGATATATAATGTCATAAAATCACTTATATATAGGAAGTATCAGCGGCGTATCCCCCATGCTTTTATCACATTACACACGCCTCGTTATTTAAATCACTTACCCAAACAAACCACCAAAAAGTCATGTTTAAACCAATTGTCAAATGTTTATGAGTAAACCAAGTCTATTATCAAATGTAAACCATGTAATGTATAAACAAATGTGATGTATGGTAAGTAAAAAGTACTATTAAAACCATAGGTAAAAAGTGCACAAAAAGGTATTTGAAATAAATCAAAGTTATGTTTTGTAAATTAAATGCATGCTTTACTGATACAAACACTTATGCAGTATGTTAAACGTATACATTCAAGCCTTGAGACTGTAGGATAACCTTAGAGTAAAGGTTATCAAAATGTTTTTGGATTCAGTCATTCCTTACATCCAAACAAACCTAGGATGTCGGGAATGGGAGTTGTCATGTCCTATGGTACCACTACTTACTACCGAGCGGCATAGCTAATGTTAATGAACATATTTTAGTTCGTTAAGCAAACCAAATGTCATACCAAATGTAAGCATGTTTTATGAAAATAATGTACCTAGTATGCTAAGTAAACATACAAGGTAGAGATGTAAAACAATGTGTTCATATGCTGAGTAAACATATGTAACAGAAAAGGAATGTAAAACAATGTGCTAGCATGCTAAGTAAACATACATAGCAAAAGAAATGTAATGTAAAACAATGTGCTAGCATGCTAAGTAAACATACATAGCAAAAGAAATACAATGTAAAACAATGTGCTAGCATGCTAAGTAAACATACATAGCAAAACATAATGAAATCATGTACTATAAGTATACTAATGAACATATCAAGCATATGATATAAAAACATGGAAAGCACGGAAGTAACAAGTAGGCACATGTGTTTCACCCCAAAATGTTTGAAAAACAGTAAAAGAGGGGACTATGTACTCACTTGAGATTGCTCAATAGTCTTTAGATAACCACCAAGCAAGAAAGATCACATAATCAAACGGCACCTAATATAGGTATCTATGTTAATAAACGGACCTAAATTTGAGGATCGGGTAGAATGAGGTTTCGTAAACCAAATGAGTATAGGAACTCATGTAATATGGTTTAACAACACCTACATTCTAAAATGAAACCTATCCTAAGTGCTTACGACCCATTACGACTCGTTTAGGTAGCTTACGCTACTTTAACGCGTCGTTCGCGTAAAACACGTTCGGACCGCCTAACTAGTCCTATGATAAGTAAAATATGCCTTAACATGTCTAATATTGTTGCCAAATCAGTTTAGATGTCAAAAATTATGTTACATATGCTTAAAATGAATTTTGGCGTAAAAAGGGCATTTTGGTAATTTTCCTAAGGCAAATAAACTACCTATCATACAACTAACTAAACGATGTGACCATATGGTATAACCTCGGAAGGTTATTCCCTATACAACTATGGTCACCTAATGTGTTTGGTCGGATCCTAATGATCGACCAAATGGGTCGGGTTTGAAAGTCTAAGCGATTGATTAGATCGCTTACCTTACGACCCTATATAAGCATAAATCTAAAAGTGACGAGTTAAACATGTGAAAACATATTTAACGAGGTTTGAAAATAGGTTTGGTATCAAAACAAAGGGTCTTGATACCCAAGTGTCGTTTGGTTACAAAATACGCAAGAATACGCATTTTGGCCGAAACTACGACTCGTCGCTATGCCTAGATACGTGGTAATCAGTAGGTATAGTCATAAGAAACTAAAACCATCGTGATTACGCTCACGTTATGAAGTTCAAGCGAACTTCGTATTAACCATAAATTGGTCAATGTAGAAAGGCAAACAACGTTTGACTTTCATGCTAAAACGCATAAAAGAACGAAAGAATACTTACAACGGGTCCAGGCAATGGAGCTTTGATCTAATAATTCACAGGTATGAAGGTTTTATCCTTCAACTTAGGGAAAATCTGATCAAATGTGGGTTGCAAAAATGAATGGGTGGGGTTTATATAGTTTTTGCAAAACCGTTAAGATCGTTTCTTGAAACCCAAGCTTTGATCTAGGCCATACACTTGCACCCATTGTTTTCTAAAACCATGGGAGTCCCTAATATGAGCCCATAGTTTCGAAAATTCCATGTGCAAGGCCCCTAAACAGCTGGAACAGGTTGTAACTAGCTGGAAAACACATTTTTGCAGGTCTGATACTTTCACACAGGCCGCGTAAGAGTAAAGGGGGGTCTTACACGGGCCGCCTGAGCTTCTGTTCAGCAAACAACTTTCAGAAATTACAGAAATGACCCCTGCAATGGTTTAAGCTCATTTCTGACACATTTAAAGCCCGTTAAGCCAATTTTAAGGGCCTACAATGATGCCTAAACATGAGGGACATGAAACATGCTCAAAAATATGTCGGATGTCGGTTCGTTTGGTCCTACGGACGCGTTATTTGCTTAATTATGACGAAATACGCACGAACGCGAAAACGATCCAAATTGCGCAACGAATGGATTTTTATCATGCCAATTACTAAAATAAAATATTTTAATGATTACACAATTTTTTGGATGTCTGGATGTATTCAGAACGTAAGTTATGCGCGAAAATGCAAACTTATGCACTTTTTTACGCTTTTAGTCCCTGAATGACCAAAAAGTTTTTTTTAGCACACCGAACCCCTCAAAGCCTATTTCTAATCTTTGTAAAGGATATTTAGGGTGTGTTTAACTTATGATAAAGTTCCGGAATGTCCGTTACAGCACGAATCGGCATACTTTCACAGTTTGTCGAATTTAGTCCCTGTATGCGAATAAACTTGATTTTGCAATACCAAAGCCTTCAAAACTTATTTCTAAGTTATGTAAAGGTTATTTAAGGTATGTTAAGCATAAATTGATGTTCCGGAGTGTTTGTCGCGTTAAACTGATTACGTTTACGCACCAGTTTGTGTATAACTCTCCAGAAAGCGATATAGAGTTTGAAATTGAACAAAAATCAAAACATGAAAAATATCAAACATAAACAAACAAACATTGGGGTCAAATAACATTATTTCATTGATAACTCGACTGTTTACAATGATTACAAGCACAGGTGTCACAGTCTCCCCTACTTGTGGAAATTTCGTCCCGAAATTTATTTAGAGGAAACTTGTGAGAATAGATGTGGATGCTTCACTTTCATTTGATCTTCACGTTCCCAAGTAAATTTTGGTCCAAGTTTAGATTCCCAGCGAACTTTGACCAATGGAATGCGCTTGAGTTTAAGCCACTTAACTTCACGTTCCATGATTTCCACCGGTTTCTCAACAAAATGCATCGTGTTATCCACACGAATTTCATCAACCGGTATGTGGAGGTTCTCATCAGCTAGACATTTCTTGAGATTGGACACGTGAAAGGTTGGATGAACATTTCCAAGTTCAGGAGGTTGCTCAAGTCTGTAGGCTACCTTACCGATTCTTTCGACGATCTTGAATGGTCCAACGTATCTAGGTGCCATTTTTCCTGTCTTTACAAATCTGATCACACCTTTCCAAGGTGAGACCTTAAGTAATACATGATCACCGACTTGAAATTCCAAGGGCTTGCGTCGCCGGTCCGCGTAACTCTTTTGACGGCTTCGGGCTGTCTGAAGGTTATCGCGAACTTTCTTAACCTTATCTGTTGTCTCTAGAATGAGGTCAGGTCCAGTAAGCTGAGCCTCACCGATCTCATTCCAGCTGACTGGTGAACAACATTTTCGACCATAGAGAGCCTCGAAAGGAGCCATGTTGAAGCTGGAGTGATAACTGTTGTTGTAGGAGAATTCGATCAATGGAAGATACGAATCCAAACTACCACCAAAATCGATCACACAAGCTCTAAGCATATCCTCCAAAGTCTGGATTATTCTTTCAGTTTGGCCATTTGATTGTGGATGATAAGCGGTGCTCAGATTAAGTTGGGTCCCCATAGCAGATTGCATGGTTCTCCAAAAATGAGACGAGAATCGAGCATCTCTGTCAGAAATAATGTTCAAAGGAACACCATGTCTAGATACAATTTCATCCACATAAATTTTAGCAAGTTTGTCAGCAGATAGATCCTCACGGATTGGCAAGAAATGCGCTGACTTTGTAAGACGATCAACGACCACCCAGATGGCATCATGACCTCTCTTAGTGCGCGGAAGTTTGGTAATAAGATCCATAGCAATGTTTTCCCATTTCCAAACTAGAATCTCTGGTTGCTCCAATAAACCAGAAGGATGTCGATGTTTAGCCTTAACCTTAAGATAAGTAAGGCATTTTGCTACGTACAAGGCAATGTCTTTCTTCATACCAGGCCACCAATACTGAGTACGAAGATCCTTATACATTTTATCTGCACCAGGATGAATAGAATAACGAGACTTATGCGCTTCATCCATAAGCAAGGTGCGAAGATCGTCTTGACTTGGGACCCATAAACGGTCCATGAAATAATACGATCCATCGTCCTTCAGTTCAAGATCAGGCTTAATGTGATAGGGTAATTCTTTACCCATCAAACCTTGTGAAACACAAGTATGTTGAGCCTGAGAAATGTGGGTTTGGATATCAGATCGAGCTTGAATATAAGATTGAACACGAACACAGTGAAGCTTGACACATTCTGTACGACTCAAAGCGTCAGCCACGACATTCTCTTTACCAGGGTGGTAGCGAATTTCGCAATCATATTCGTTTAAAAGTTCAACCCATCGTCGTTGCCTCATGTTGAGTTCTTTCTGATTAAAGATATGCTGAAGAATTTTGTGGTCAGTGAAAAGCACACATTTTGTACCGTACAAATAGTGTCTCCAGATTTTAAGAGCAAACACAACTGCACCTAACTCAAGATCATGAGTGGTGTAGTTCTTCTCATGAATCTTCAACTGCCTCGATGCATATGCTATGACTTTGTTCCTTTGCATGAGAACGCAGCCAAGACCCAAGTTTGATGCATCACAATACACGACAAAATCATCATTACCTTCAGGCAAAGATAGAATAGGTGCATCACAAAGCTTCTGCTTCAAGGTCTAAAACGCTTCTTCTTGTTTAGAACCCCATTCAAAGGGTTTATTCTTCTGAGTTAGAGCAGTTAGAGGAACAACAATCTTTGAGAAGTTTTCGATGAAGCGGCGGTAATAACACACGAGACCAAGGAATGAACGAACTTCGGTGGGTGTAGTAGGTGTATCCCAATCCTTAATCACACTGATCTTGGAGGGATCTACATGGATACCTTGTTCGTTGATGATATGACCCAAAAATTGAACTTCCTTAAGCCAGAATTCACACTTGGTGAATTTGGAAAAAAAGTTTCTCTTTCTTTAGGAGTTCCAGAGTAAGACGAAGATGTTGCTCGTGATCAGCTTGCGTCTTAGAGTAAATCAAGATGTCATCAATAAAAACAATGATGAACTTGTCCAAATAAGGCTTACAGACCCTATTCATCAAGTCCATAAAAACAGCAGGAGCATTAGTCAAACCGAATGGCATAACTGTGAACTCATAATGCCCATACCGAGTGCGGAATGCTGTCTTGGGAATATCTTCTCTATGCACACGAAGTTGATGATACCCAGAACGCAGATCAATCTTTGAAAAGTAAGAAGCACCCTGTAACTGATTAAAGAGATCATCAATGCGAGGTAGGGATATCGATTCTTGATGGTGAGCTTGTTAAGATCACGATAATCAATACACATTCTGAAAGATCCATCTTTCTTTTTGACAAAAAGAATGGTAGCACCCCAAGGTGAAAAGCTAGGACGAATAAAACCTTTGTCAGAAAGCTCCTGAAGCTGCTTAGACAACTCTTGCATCTCAGACGGTGCAAGACGATACGGAGACCTGGCAATAGGATTTGCACCAGGTACAAGATCAATACGGAACTCGACTTGGCGCGCTGGGGGTAAACCAGGTAACTCTTCAGGAAACACTTCTGGATAACCCGAACAACAGGGATATCTTCAATCGCCTTACCCTTGCCTTTATCTGCTACAACATGTGCCAAGAAGGCCACATAATTCTTTCGCAGATACCTCCTAGACTGAGTACAAGACATGAGCTTGAGACTACTAGCAGGTTTCTCACCACGAACCTGTAGGATCTCACCTGTCGAGAGCAGAACACGAACAATCCTCTCGAAACAAACTACCTCTGCGTGATGCTTGGCTAACCAATTCATACCCACTATAATGTCGAAACTCCCAAGTTGCATTGGCATGAGGTCGATAGGAAAAAGATGGTTATTATGGTTCAACTGACAGTTACGAAGAACAGAACCAAGAATAATGGGTTCACCACTAGCAACTTTTACTGTCAAAGGCTTTCCTAGTTTGGTTCTAGACATGCGAAGCAATGGCTCAAAAGACAACGACACAAAACTCTTATCGGCACCAGAATAAAAAAGTATAGAAGCAGACTGATTGTTAACAAAGAACGTACCGTTCACCACCTCGTTGTCTGCTCGCGCCTCATTAGCATTCATGTTAAAAACTCGACCTCGAGCTGGAGCCTTATTCGGAATTGCATTGACCAGCCTTGGACACTAGTTTCGATAGTGGGTTAGATCCCCACAATTATAGCAAGAACCAGGTGGGTAGTGAGGTTGTTCAGCTTGAGCCTGTTGTTGAACAGGAGGTTGAGCAGCTAGCTGGGTTGCGAGCTGCTTGATTCTAGTTTGCAGGTAGACGACATGTAGCAGTAAGACGACCAGATCTTCCACAATTGGTACAATAACGACACTGGGTATGCGGCTGATGATGACCGTTACACCTGTTGCACAGGGGTGCATTGCCAAGGTATGGTTTCTTGGCAAGTGGTTACGCAGGCTGATTTGGAGCAGCTTGATTGGCCTGTGCGGTAACGACGAAGTTTTGGGAAGCCTTTCGCTTCTTAGATCCCTTCGAGGAACCAGAATCCTTTCCCTTCTTGTTCTTACCCTTCTTGCTTTCACTCTTGTCAGACGCCTATTTCTTACCCTTGTCACCCTTCCTGTGAAGCTTACCCTTTCGGACCTGCGACTCAGTCAATGTCGCAGCTAGCTCGATTGCCTGACGAACTGTGGTAGGGTTACTACCAGTGACGATGTCTTGTACGGAGTCAGGCAAGCCATCAATATACCTCTCGATAGCTTTCTCAAGTGGGGTAACCATGGTAGGGCATAATAAACTCAACTCCTCATAACTATCAGTGTAAGCCCGGTGCTCACCACTATCCTGCTTCAAGTCATCAAACTCCCTTTCCAAAGCTCTTAATTCATGACGAGGACAAAACTCCCTCATCATAAGAGTCCTAAGTTCAGCCCAAGTTTTTGATAAGGCAACCTTAGCACCACGGTCTCTCATAACTCCATTCCACCAAGTAAGAGCCCTCTTCTGAAATACACTTGAAGCAAACTCGACTTTCCGATTTTCAGGGCACTGAATGTGACGAAAAGTACTCTTAATGCTCTCGAACCACTGTAGGAGCCCAGTTGCTCCTTCAGAACCACTAAACTTGAGTGGTTTAGCCGAATTGAAACTCTTGAAATTGCATGGAGCATTCTGGTTATTGTTGGCTTGGTTCACTTGAGCAATAATGTCTGGGAGTACAGCAGCCATATGTTGCGCCATGTTATCTGCCATTTCGGCATTAGACAACGGATTTTTGCGTCGAGGAGGCATTCTAAAAGAGGAAACATGAGAGGAAACGAGTGAGATGATTAGATAAAAAGAATGAGATGAAACAAAAATCGACAAAAGCAAAGATTGTGGTCGTTTGTTTGGTACCACAAAGTAAACAAACGACACACAATGACTAATCAAAGTGAATGGGTCAAAAATAATGTATCGCGAAGACATGCTCGCCTATAAGTGAACACTCACCCCAAGAGTTCCCCGGTAAGAGTGACTGGTCCGATTATGTGGATTTGTACAAACACGGAGCCTTAGACAGAAAACCCAGGGTACAGGCATTCACTCTTCAAGTTTGCACGTGTTCACACTCTTTAGAACCCAAGACTTTGATGAGATTTTGAAAACTTGGAAGGCACAAGGCCAAAGGAATCATTCAAAAACGGATGATAAATTTTCGAAATCATTCAGAAAAAAATTGAAGGGTTCAAAACCTTATAAAAATTATTTAAAAACAAAAGATTGATTTTCAAAAATCGTTTTCGAAAATTGGATTCTTGTTTTGGCAATCACCTAAGGATATGTGAAGTGCATGTTTTAAGATCTAAACACTAGATAACTTGCGTTGGGGTCCTAGAAAGGTTATAGTCTAGGTCATAGCATTACTTATAACCTAATTCCCTATAACCATTGGCTCTGATACCAACTCTTCTGTCACACCTTGACACCATGTAAAACAACAAAACGTGCGGAAACGTCGGGGAGTTTTGTAACAGAATTATTGTTTCACAACCATGGTAATTAAAGTTATGTTTTTTTACAAACAAAAAGGATTACATTGTCTTAACACAACTGAAACAAAGAGTACATCACATAATTAAACTAATCTTGCTTCTTTTATGTCAGTAAGGCCCGAGTCCACCCTAGTGTATCTTGAACAAACCTATGCATCAGCTCCTGAAACACATGTGAAAATAGGTACGTTGACGGGTGGTCCGTTGGACAACCCTTAAATGGTTTAAAAAGATTAAAATTCCATGCTTTACTTGGTTATTTGCTTGAAATTAGTAACTACGAGTGTTCGTGTGATTTGTAGGTAAAATGCATAATTCGATGATGTTAAGTATGTGGCCAGCAAAGGAAGTTTACAAAAGTCAACAACATCATCATTGGGGACTTGACTTTTGAGAATGGATGGCAACATTAGAGTTTTTGTTTGAGGACTCCCAACTTTTATAAGCAGCTATATATTCACGTGAGTGTTAGAAACAAAAGTCAAGACCTCTAAACATAATCATCACATGGGCTAGACTTTTGGGGATTTATCTTGGCATAAGATCACGTGGGTTTGACTAGTCATCATCATCACATCCACAAAGTCTCTTGTGATTGGGCCGAATAGAAAAAGGAGGGCATCACGTGAACATGCGGTTTGGATTTTTATTATTGGGCCGCCAACTATGCGCACATGGGCTTGGCCAGTTTTGGAGGGTTTTGACTATTAATTGAAGATGATAATCATCAACTTTTGGGCTTTGATAACCAGTGGTGGTTTGTTGGGGGAGTCACGTGAACAAAACATCAAAACAACAATCCAAATTCTTGAAATTTAATTTCTGCAATTTAGTTTAATATTAATTTAAGTACAAAGCTATACAATCGACACATTTTCCACATACTCCCTGAGTTCGATACCCTCTTACCACTATCTATAGTTGTTTGGGGATTAAATTTGCGTGACCCACGACATCACGTCAAATTTTGGCGTCGTTGCCGGGGAGTAGCGCGCAACGTGTGTCATTTTTGTTAGTTTTGCTGTGTTATTTTCGGGTTTACACTGGTGTGTTTAGTGTGCAGGTTCTACAGGTGCATGCATACTAGAGGCTCTCACAAAGCGTCACCATTGTCATTTGATCCGGAAATTGAAAGAACGCTACGGCAGAACCGAGTTTTACTACGCGAAAACAGAATCGTTGGTTCACCCACTTCACCCATTACACCAAGAAACATTATGGACGAACCACAAATACCACCTACAACGGGTCAAACGACCTCATCCTTCATTCCTACATCCACACAACCTTCACCAAATACCACCATGCCTATTTCCACTACCGAATTTACGTCAGCACATGGAGTTACATCAACCAACACCACATCACCTATTACTACCCAAGTCGAACCTACTCTCACCTATAGCCCTTCCGCAACAATTCCACCACTATCACACTTCTTTCCTCCATCTACAGGTCAATCATCTTCTCATTATTCAATACCACCAAATACAACCATTGTCCATACTACCTCTACGTTTAGGCCATCAAACCAGTCGGGTTTTCAATACTCGACCATTCCATTTGGGCAAACTTCGGGTATAGGGGGAGATGGATATGAGGAAGGATACGAAGAATTTGAGGGTTATGATGAGGATGGATATTTTTACGAGGGTTATGGTGATCAAGGAGAGTTTGGGTATGTGCAAAGTCAATCTCAAGGCATGGCAAGTGTAGGTGGAGTGCCACAACAACTTATGCCGCAACATATTCGACCAAGACCACAAGGGCCACCGATGCAACGCCCTATTCCTTTGCAACAAATTCGGCCACAAAATGTACAACCACAATTTCAAAGGCCAATTCAACAACCAATTGCACCACAAGGGCCTATACCAAGACCAATGGGTCCTATTCGTCCAAGGGGTCGATTGGGTGTTCCAAGAAGGCATCTTAGGGAACAAGCACGGGGGATAGAAGCACATTTCAGGCCAATCATTACTCAAAACCCTTCACCGGTGGTTATCCCTCACAACAACCAAGGGAGAACATTTGAAGTAAGAACGAATTCCTTGCAAAGTCTACCGAAGTACAAAGGGCTAGCAACGGAGGAGCCATATTTCCACTTGGAGGCCTATGACTCTATTTGCAACACTCTTGGGAGTCAAGGGTTTTCAGCCGACGATATCAAATTGGTTTTGTTCCAATTTTCTTTGGAAGAGAAGGCGAAAAAATGGTTCTACACGTTACCTTCGGCATCCATATATACATGGGGGGAGATGCAACAAACTTTCTTGGATGAGTTTTACACCGCCCAAAAGACAAACGATGCTAGAAAGGGATTGAGAAGCTTCCAACAACAACATGGTGAGATGTTCCATGAGGTATTTGAACGTTTCAATATGATGATCAAAAATTACCCTCACCATGGAATCAAATTGTGGGAATTAATGAATGCTTTTCACGAGGGGTTGAGTGCTGAAGATGCGCGTGATCTCATGTCTATTACCGGTGGGACTTTCGGTACAAACTACGAAAATGATGATTGGGAGTTTTTGGAGAACATGGCCACTACATCAAAAAGGAAAGCTCAAGCATCGAGGAGAGCTCGACCGGCCATTGCCCGACCTCAAGTGCATGCGATAGATGACGGTAATGTACAAACTACTAACCAAATTTATGATGTGTGTGCATTGTGTAATGAAATAGGTCATGCGGCTGCAAATTGCCAAGGAATGGTGGAAGGGCAATATGAAGAGGTGCATGCGATTCAAGGTCAAGGTCAAGGAGGGGGTGGTAGAAACTACAACAATATGAATTCTAACACGTACCACCCCGGGTTGAGGAATCATCCGAACTTTAGATATGGGAACCCTTCTAATCAAGCTAACCCGAATTTCCAAGGAAACCAAGGATTTCAAAGGCAATATCAAACGGGTCAAAGCTCTTCGGGTGGAAATGAGATGATGGAGATGTTGAAGGTGATGCAAAGTGAAATGCAACGAATGAACCAACGTGATGAGGTTCGGATGCAAAAGGATGAGGTTCGTGACAAAAGCATCCAATCGTTGACCACTCAAATGGGTCAACTTGCAAGTGACGTGGCGATGTTAAAGAAAGAAAAAGGCCAGCTACCGAGTGATACGGTGCCAAATCCCAAGAACATAAAAAGCATTAACATCAATGTGGTAAGCACCGTTCCAAATACCGAATTTAATGAAAAATTGCTAACTTCTTCGTGTCAAGTGAATGCAGGTTTGGAAAAAGATGTCGAAGTCGAGAATGATAAAGAGTGTGAAGCGCCAATCGTGCCTATCCGTGTGGGAAAATTAAAAATCCCTCACGCATTGTTGGACTATGGGGCAAGCGTGAGTGTGCTACCAAGCGATCTATACGATATGTACGACTTTGGTCCACTCGAAGGTATAGACACCATGGTGAGCTTGGCGGATGGAAGTTGGAGGCGTCCACGGGGAATGGTTAGGAATGTTAAAATTCAGTTGGGAGAGTTTGAATACCCGGTGGATTTCCTAGTTTTGGACTATGCTTCTACCAATATGGCATCACAACAAAGGGTAATTTTAGGTCGACCGTTTCTATACACAGCAAATGCTCAAATTAATTGTAGAGACGAGATTATTACCATGACCGAAAAGAACCGTAAGTTGTCCTTTGATGTTCAAACTAGAGGGATTAGTTATGAGTCCATTGAGAGGAAGGGTAGTGAGTATAGTGATTGTATGAAAAATGTGTTACAAAGAATGAGAAAAAAGCAACCACCGGACCGTGAAGAAACACATATGGGTTCAAGCAGGAGTGTATTTGATTACCCACCGAGTCATAATGAGACGGGTGCATTTTACCCAATGACAAGCTATAGTGATGGAAGTGATAGGAACCGGTTCTTTGAGCCACCATAAATGGGGGTGGTACGGTCTGGCTGAAGACTTGAAAACTTAGCGCTGCTCGGGAGGCAACCTGGGGTTTTATAGTGATCTTGTTGTTTTTATCTTTCTATGTTTCAGGGCCATGACGACATTCAAGTGTGGGGAAGATGTACGGATATTTGGGTGAAGGTGGTGATGGAAGTCGGATTATCTACAACATCTGTTGTAGAAAACTTCACCAGGTCGATGTACTTTTTCCTTAGACTTGTCATGTTCTTTAGCTTTGAAATATTGTTAGTTTATTAGTTTGCTTATGTTAAAAAAAAATATGAAAAAAATATAAAATGAAAAAAAATACCAAAAAGAAATTTGGGGTTTGAGATTTAAAGCTTTTGTTGATGTTGAATGAATTGTAGTGATCAAAGCCCTCAAAGCCATACATTGGGACAATGTATCCCAAGTGTGGGGATGGGGGAAATTTTTGATAATTTTAAAAATTTTGTAAATCCGAGCGAAAATTGTTAAAATTTGAAAACTTGATATTGTGCCATTTGACACACCGACACCCATTCCTAGTTTTTTCTTGGTGAGGATTTGAGCCACACATGATTGTTATTGATATTTCATTGTATGAGTGGCGGTGTGTGTTGTTGTGTTAATAGAACTTGTGTGTGAATACTTGTTAAATCCTAGAATTAGCATGCTTTTGAAAATGATAGGGGACTTTTAGGTAGCCTCGTCTAGAAGTGTGAGACTGTGGGATTGGTGGGTTGGACCTCATACGTTACATATATGAGCTTGGTATTGTGAGGGGTGGGGGTTTGGTCTTTAGAAAGCCATGTTTGAGCCTTATACCATTCGGTTGTGACCCAAACTTACTTCCTACAAAATTTTACCTATTGAGATGACCCGGTTTAGGTGATTTAGTTTGTAGTATTGATGTTCTTGTATATATTGTTGAGTTCGATGTGTTATGAAAAAAAAAGGAAAGAAAAAAAAAAGAGAAAAAGGAAAATATGAGAAAAATACAAAAAGAAGTATTTAGTTGCAATAGTAGTTGAGAAGTTGAAGATATCTTGTTTATAGTTGATGTTGCTTTGTTTAGTAGTAAAAATAAAACCGGGTCAAATCAATTAGCTCTCGCATATATATTCCACCATTTTCCTACCTTTACACCTAGCCCCGTTGCAACCCGCAAGTCCCTTTGATTCATAAAATGCTAAATACTCAATAGGAGGAAACTTGATTTGTATACAAGCTTATTGTCGCGCACACACACACACGCATTGAGTGGTTTAGCATTATGCTAATAATTCTTGTTACCGAGAGATTTTTGTGAGGAGTGTGTCTTGTGGTATGATTGAAAGTTAGTAAAAGGACGGCACATTTAGCTTGGTTTGCATGTTTGATCGCTTTGGGTTTCGAATCATTTTTGAATGGGTTGCTTGGGACAAGCAACGGGTAAGTGTGGGGATGTGACGGGTGGTCCGTTGGACAACCCTTAAATGGTTTAAAAAGATTAAAATTCCATGCTTTACTTGGTTATTTGCTTGAACTTAGTAACTACGAGTGTTCGTGTGATTTGTAGGTAAAATGCATAACTCGATGATGTTAAGTATGTGGCCAGCAAAGGAAGTTTACAAAAGTCAACAACATCATCATTGGGGACTTGACTTTTGAGAATGGATGGCAACATTAGAGTTTTTGTTTGAGGACTCCCAACTTTTATAAGCAGCTATATATTCACGTGAGTGTTAGAAACAAAAGTCAAGACCTCTAAACATAATCATCACATGGGCTAGACTTTTGGGGATTTATCTTGGCATAAGATCACGTGGGTTTGACTAGTCATCATCATCACATCCACAAAGTCTCTTGTGATTGGGCCGAATAGAAAAAGGAGGGCATCACGTGAACATGCGGTTTAGATTTTTATTATTGGGCCGCCAACTATGCGCACATGGGCTTGGCCGGTTTTGGAGGGTTTTGACTATTAATTGAAGATGATAATCATCAACTTTTGGGCTTTGATAACCGGTGGTGGTTTGTTGGGGGAGTCACGTGAACAAAACATACGTCAGCATAAAAATGCCTGTGAGATACATAGGTTTTATTGATTTAGGATTCATGACTTGTAAGTTTAAAGAAACGTTTTAACAAAAGTAGTCATGAACCTTGTAAAAATGTTTTTCTTTTGTAAATCATATGAAAATCGATAAGAAAACAGATGATATAAAAGGATAGTGTATGGTTAAATAAATAACCAAGTAAAGAATGAATTTGTATAAAATGTCTTTTTTGTAAAACAATGTTTTGTAAAGATATGTTAATTGTGTAAAATGTAATATGTCAAAATTGAAATGGTTTAAATAACGCTACAATATATGATGTCATAAAAGCACTTATATATAGGAAGTACCAGCGGCGTATCCACCATGCTTTTATCACATTACACACGCCTAGTTATTTAAATCACTTACCCAAACAAACCACCAAAATGTCATGTTTAAACCAATTGTCAAATGTTTATGAGTAAACCAAGTCTATTGTCAAATGTAAACCATGTAATGTATAAACAAATGTGATGTATGGTAAGTAAAAAGTACTATTAAAACCATAGGTAAAAAGTGCAAAAAAAAGTATTTGAATTAAATCAAAGTTATGTTTTGTAAATTAAATGCATGTTTTACAGATACAAACACTTATGCGGTATGTTAAACGTATACATTCAAGCCTTGAGACTGTAGGATAACCTTAGAGTTAAGGTTATCAAAATGTTTTCGGATTCAGTCATTCCTTACAAACAAACCTAGGATGTCAGGAATGGGAGTTGTCAAGTCCTATGGTACCACTACTTACTACCGAGCGGCGTAGCTAATGTTAACGAACATATTTTAGCTCGTTAAGCACACCAAATGTAAGCATGTTTTATGAAAAAAATGTACCTAGTATGCTAAGTAAACATACAAGGTAGAGATGTAAAACAATGTGTTCATATGCTGAGTAAACATATGTAACAGAAAAGCAATGTAAAACAATGTGCTAGCATGCTAAGTAAACATACATAGCAAAAGAAATGTAATGTAAAACAATGTGCTAGCATGCTAAGTAAACATACATAGCAAAAGAAATGCAATGTAAAACAATGTGCTAGCATGCTAAGTAAACATACATAGCAAAACATAATGAAATCATGTACTATAAGTGTACTAATGAACATATCAAGCATATGATATAAAAACATGGAAAGCACGAAAGTAACAAGTAGGCACATGTGTTTCACCCAAAAATGTTTGAAAAACAGTAAAAGAGGGGACTATGTACTCACTTGAGATTGCTCAATAGTCTTTAGATAACCACCAAGCTAGAAAGATCACGGATTCAAACGACACCTAATATAGGTATCTATGTTAATAAACGGACCTAAATCGAAGGATCGGGTAGAATGAGGTTTCGTAAACCAAATGAGTATAGGAACTCATGTAATACAGTTTAACAAAGCCTACATTCTAAAATGAAACCTATCCTAAGTGCTCACGACCCGTTACGACTCGTTTGGTAGCTTACACTACTTTAACGCGTCGTTCGCGTAAAACATGTTCGGACCGCCTAACTAGTCCTATGATAAGTAAAATATGCCTTAACATGTCTAATATTGTTGCCAAATCAGTTTAGATGTAAAAAATTATGTTACATATTCTTAAAATGAATTTTGGCGTAAAAATGGCATTTTGGTAATTTTCCTAAGGCATATAAACTACCTATCATACAACTAACTAAACGACGTGACCATAAGGTATAACCTCGGAAGGTTATTCCCTATACAACTATGGTCACCTAATGTGTTTGGTCGGATCCTAATGATCGACCAAATGGGTCGGGTTCGAAAGTCTAAGCGATTGATTAGATCGCTTACCTTACGACCCTATATAAGCACAAATCTAAAAGTGAAGATTTAAACATGTGAAAACATGTTTAAAGAGGTTTGAAAACAGGTTTGGTATCAAAACAAAGGGTCTTGATAGCCAAGAGTAGTTTGGTTACAAAATACGCATTTTGGCCGAAACTACGACTCGTCACTATGCCTAGATAACGTGGTAATCAGTGGGTATAGTCATAAGAGACTAACACCATGGTGATTACACCCACGTTATGAAGTTCAAGCGAACTTCGTATTGACCATTAACTGATCAATGTAGAAATTCAAACAAAGTTTGACTTTCATGCTAAAACTCGTAAAAGAACGAAAGAATACTTACTACGGGTCCAAGCAATGGAGCTTTTAACTAATAATTCCCAGGTATGAAGGTTTTATCCTTCAACTTAGGGAAAAATCTGATCAAATGTGGGTTGCAACAATGAATGGGTGGGGTTTATATAGTTTTTGCACAACCATTAAGATCGTTTCTTGAAACCCGAGCTTTGATCTAGGCCGTACACTTGCACCCATTGTTTTCTAAAACCATGGGAGCCCCTAATATGAGCCCATAGTTTCGAAAATTCCATGTGCAATGCCCCTAAACAGCTGGAACAGGTTGTAATTGGCTGGAAAACACATTTTTGCAGGTCTGATACTTTCACACGGCCCGCGTAAGAGTAAAGGGGGGTCTTACGCGAGCCGCCTGAGCTTCTGTTCAGCAAACAACTTTCAGAAATTACAGAAATGGCCCCTGCAATGGTTTAAGCTCATTTCTGACACATTTAAAGCCCGTTAAGCCAATTTTAAGGCCCTACAATGATACCTAAACACGAGGGACATGAAACATGCTCAAAAATATGTCAGATGTCGGTTCGTTTGGTCGTAGGGATGCGTTATTTGCTTAATTACGACGAAATACGCACGAACGCGAAAAACGATCCAAATTGCGCGACGAATGGATTTTCTCATGCAAATCACTAAAATAAAATATTTTAATGATTATATAAATTTTTGGATGTCCGGATGTATTCAGAATGTAAGTCATGCGCGAAAATGCAAACTTATGCACTTTTGACGCTATTAGTCCCTGAATGACCAAAAAGTTTATTTTAGCACACCAAACCCCTCAAAGCCTATTTATAAGCTATGTAAAGGATTTTTAGGGTGTGTTTAACTTATAATCAAGTTCCGGAATGTCCGTTACACCACGAATCGGCATACTTTCGCAGTTTGTCGAATTTAGTCCCTGTAAGGGAATAAACTTGATTTTGCCATACCAAAGCCTTCAAAACTTATTTCTAAGTTATGTAAAGGTTATTTAAGGTATGTTAAGCATAAATTTATGTTCCGAAGTGTTTGTCGCGTTAAACTGATTACGTTTACGCACCAGTTTGCGTATAACTCTCCAGAAAGCGATATAGAGTTTGAAATTGAACAAAAATCAAAACACGAAAAATAACAAACATAAATAAACAAACATTGGGGTCAAATAACATTATTTCATTGATAACTGTACTGTTTACAATGATTACAAGCACAGGTGTCACATATCACATGAGTTCCAATGCTCATTTGGTTTACGAGACCTCACTCTACCCAATCTTCCGACTTCGGAGCCGATTGTTTAATTAACGATCCGATTACTAGGTGCCACTTAATTCCTTGATTTCCCGAGCTTCGTTAGGATACTTAGTCAAGGATACTTGCAATCTTAAGTGAGTACATAGTCCTCTCTTTTATTGCTTTCAAATGTTTTGGGGTGAAACATATGTGCCTATTTGTTATTTTCATGACTTCAACTATATGCTTATACACGCTAGTACTTATCTTTTGACGAATTGAACAATTATCTATGGTTTAAATGCAAATTCTCAAAGATTTTAAAACTAATTGTTGGATTGTACTTTCTTTATACATTCACCAAGCCGATTGGTAGTATGATATAGCGCTATAGGACTAGACACCCCATTCCTGTTGTATAGAATGTCAGAAACCAAATTTTAACCAAATAGAAATTTCCTTTGTGCTATTTCTATAGTCTCCAAGGTGTATTTTGATACACTAAGGTTTGAATGAATACTAAATCACGTTTTCTTGTATATTTTGATATACTACCAAGGTACAGTTTGATGTGCTCCCGAATGTGATATTATCCAAAGTATATTTTTGATATATTATGTACAAAATCCAACATATGTTTTAATATACTACTGACTTTTGTTATTTACCAAAGCATAGTTGATATGCTATTATCAAAACCAAAGCATAGTTGATGTGCTATTTTCAAAACCAAAACATAGTTGATATATTATTTTCAAAACCAAAACATAGTTGATATGTTATTATCAAAACCAAAGCATAGTTGGTATGCTATTTTCAAAACCAAAACATAGTTGATATGTTATTTTCAAATCCAAAACATAGTTGATATGCTATCTTTCAAAAACAAAGTATATTTGTGATCTACTACCAAATCTATTATTTCAGTAACAAAAGTATATTTTTGATATACTATACGATTAACTATTTACAAACCAAAGTATTTTTTTTTGTATATACTACAACCCTTTTATCAAAACAATACATTTTTAGAAACAAAACTTTTAAAAGGATTCATGGCTATTTTTGTAAAAAACAAAACCTTTTTCTTATGTTAACTAAAGCCATGAATCTAAATCAACAAAACCTATGTTACTCATATGCATTTTTATGCTGACGTACCTATTTTCATATATGTTTCAGGTTCTGCTATGTGATGATTGTTGATGCATGCTATACATAGGATGGACTCGTGCCTTAGTGACTTTAAAACTCAACAGACAATATTTGTATTTATCTGAATTGTAATAAATCAATGAGTTCAATAATTCAATAAAACAAAACAATTCTAATCCATGGTTGTGAAACAATGATTCTGTTACGACACTCCCTGACGTTTCCGCCACGATTTGTTGTTTTACGTGGTCAGGGTGTGACAGTGGATATGTATTTGGCAGGTACTTAGTGAACAAATAACTTATTTTTGAGCATGTATATTGGATATGGAAGCTATCACCCTTTATTACATGGATGTTTATGAAATTAGGTGGTCCTGGTACAATTACTTAATTAAGTAATCGTTTTGATTTAGTTTGGTATATTATTTGATATGTAAGTTATTAATCATATTTTCATTTGTTATAGTCATTAAAATAGTAAATTATATAAACATCAAAGTAAAAATTACACATTTGTCCCAACGGGTATTTTTATGAAATTAACGTGTATACCCGATACCCATGGGTATGCCCAATACCCGACGGGTAACGGGCTGGGTATGGGACAAAGAATTACAATCGGGTACGGGCCTGGGATTACCAATACCGGCCCAAGCCCGGCTCATTGCCATTCCTATTTAGCGGTTGCAACCTTGTTTGGAACCGGCGCCCACTTCTTAGCGTTCTTCATAAGTTCCCACGCCCGGACGTGTGGGAAAGCATGTCTATGCTCATCTTCGTATTTACGTTTCGTCACTCCACCCATTTGGACGATGAGTATATAAATTGTTATAATACCTACAAAAATGGTTGACGACAGGATGTATCTTCCGCCACCTGGAAGAGACGAAATCTATATCTCGATACGGACCTTGTTCCATATTCGCAAGGAATTTTGCTAGTATTTCCTTCTAAAAACCATCTTCGGTTTAGTTGTTCCCTATATTTTTAAAATGTAATAAAAATTATATATTAATTTTTAACATCATAATACTAAAACCTTTTAAACAACAATGTATATTTTTACTTACTAACAATTGGGAATTTTGACGTACTAATCCACGCCTTAGCTAATCCTTCTCGATTTTTGACGTACCAATTGTTGGTGCATACGTCTGTCGACTTCGACTTTGTCTTCGTTCGAGTCTTGTACTAGGTTGCATAGATCAGGGCACGGAAAACGAGAAATATGTTTTATAGGTAATTTCGCTTGAAATGACATAGGGTCATTTCAAACGAAATCAAGTTGGTATTTCAAACGAGATTAACATGTTAATTCCGTTTGAATGATTCCGCTTGAAAAGTGATTCCACTTGAGCATGTTCAAGCGAAATCACATGCCTATAAATACCCTTGATCTAATTTCGTTTGTATGCTTCTTGGTTCCGACGCCGAAGTGCTGTCGAAGTGTCTACATGCTGTAAATTGTTACCAGATCAATAAACAAGACAATTAATAGTGATTCTAGTGTTATACAAGCTAAACGAAGACCGAATCAATGAATTCCGCCTCTGATTCAGTCTAAGTACTCTTCTGATCGACTCGTTTGGGTCACAAAACGATCCTACAAGTGGTATCAGAGCTCAGGAGGAAGAGTTCTTACCGTTTAGCTCGTTTTCGCTGGAAAAATTCTGATTTCTACACCTTCTTTCAAAATTAATCTAGTATTCACGGACAAAATGAACTGATCTTTTGATATTGTGTGTAAAATACTGTTTTAACAAACCCTTGAAAGAATCAGATCAAAATTCAGTTTAAAAGTGACAAAAATGGGCCAAACAGTTAATTTCGTTTGAACGAGCCTCTGATTACGTTTGAAAGGTTGAGGTAATTTCACACAGAATTACTGATTTCGTTTGAAAGACACCTTATTCCGTTTGAAAAAGTAATTCCGTTTGAAATTAGCACTTGATTCCGCTTGAAATTGTAATTTCGTTTGAAAGTGTGTTTTTTCACACGAAATCAGGTATTCCATTTGAAAGGTAATTCCGTGTGAAAAGGTATTAGTTTGAAAGTGCTATTTTGTTCCAAAGTGTTATTTCGCTTGAAAATGTAATTTCGTTTGAAAGTGACTGATATTGTAAAACTTGTTACTGAAACATGGAAACTGAAGAAGCAATTGCATTGTATTACTATGCATCTATACAAGATAGTTATATTGAGATTGAAAAAGAACCAGTTTTCGAAAAATCAATTTCAAGAGAACCAGTTTCAATAAAGAAAGATTCAGAAATTGTTTTAGAAAAAGTTGAAAAGGGTTTAGATGATGTTTCTGAAAATAATGAAAAACATTCAGAAGTTGTTTCAGAAAGAGCTCCAGTTTTTGATCATTCATACTCATCTGATGAAGAGTGTGATACTGATAGTAGAGAAATTGAAAAACTTGAATTTTATAAAAAGTTATTTTCGTCTGAAATGTTTAATAAATCTTTTGCAGAACAAATTGAAAAGCTCAAGAATAAACTAGCTTCAAAAAAGAAGAATCATGAAGCAGCAAATATGGAAGAAAATGTAAAGTCTGAGAAGAAACAGGTTGACAGTATTCATCAAGAAACATCTGAACAAGATGAGACAACTGTGTTGTCACAGAATGATGAAATCAAACCTGAAGAAAAAGTTCACGTATTAAAAGAACAGGTTGAAGAAATTCCAGCTTTGAAGATAGAGAGGAAAGCTGATGACAAAGAGATTCTTGGGATATGCTCAAATTGTGAAAAATCAAAGTCTGAAAATGTCAAACTGTTGAATGATGTTGACAGTTTGACATTGGAAATTAAAAAGTTAAAAGAAAAAGAAAAAGATTTTGAAGATAAAATAAAGCTTTCAGAAAATGAAGATTTTTGGATAAAACTTGAAAATAAAAATTTGAAAGAAAATGAAACAAAATTTCAAGATCAAATAAAATTTTTAGAAAATGATAAATTTGTTCTTGAAAAGAATAAAAGTGAGAATGAAAAAGCAATAACTTCTCATATTGAGAAAATCTCTCATCTTGAAAATGAAGCAGAGAATGCAAGAAATAAAATTGATGAGCTTGAAAAAAATTGAAAGGTTTTGTGACTTCGTCATTATCAGATTATATTTGTCCAAAACCGATCAATTTTGTTCCAATAAGTGACAATGTCACAAATTTTGACAAAGTCAATATTGAAGATTGTGATGATAAAACTGATGATGAAGAAGAGAAAAAGAAAATATTTTTGAAATTAAAAGAAAATTTTCAAGAAACTGTTTTGCAATCTACAGAAATATGTGAATGTTCAACACAGAAACCTTCGAAGAAGATTGTAGAACAAAAACAAAGTGTTAAAAAATCAAAAAGTTTTCAAAAAGAAAATAAAAGGTCATCAGTTCAGTCATCCAATCGTGATAAAAAAATCACAAAAATTTCAAAATCAAAACTCAAAAACAGTTGGTAATAAGTGGTGCAGGTTTGTCCACAGTGCTCAAAGGTCAAATCCAGCTTTCAAGAGGAGTAAGGATTACCACAGAGCCAAACAATGTTATGATCTAAGTGTGTGGTGTGAAAATGATGAATGGTACGATAACAGAGTGTGTTACACTTGTGGTTGTCAATGACACATTGTTGTTAACTGCCAAAGTTGGAGTTTTGATACTAGAAGATGCTTTGAATGCCAAATCAAAGGCCATACTGCAAGAAATTGCCCAATGAGATCAAAGAGAAGATCGAGGGCTGAATCTCCGAAAGTGGCAAAGAAACCAGTCAAAGAAAAGCCCAAAGAATAGAAAGTTATAGAAGAGAAAGTAAAGCTTTCACAAGGGCAGAAAGACAGACTGAGGAAGAAAAGGAAGAAAGCACGAGAGTATCTCCTATAAGGATTTTGTCTCGGATACAACAGGAAAATCAGATAGCAGTTCTGATAAATCGTCTTGCTCACCAAAGAATGACAAATCAAGCAAACCGAATTCATCAGATACAAATCTGAGAAAAAAAGGGATATTAAAGAAAGAAAATGTGGTTAATCAAGTGATTAACAAATCAAAGAAAGTGAAATTTTCACTTTCTGGCGATGAGTTTGTTTCTTTGGAAACAAAGGAGCCATGTTTTGGCAATGAATTTGACTTGTCAAAGTCAAAGGAGCCACGTTCGGGCGATGAATCTGGTTCGTCAAAGCCAGAGGATCCATCTGTTGAGGTAAAAGGTGATAATTCCGTTAAGACAATTGATGATGTAAGTTTTCCATCATTGTCAAACGGAAAATTGAAACAAAAAGTTGAAAAGAAACTGAGTGATGAATGCTCAAAAACACCCAAGGTTGGTCAGGCTTGGGTGGATCTCTTTAAATGAAAAACCTAACTTGCCGGAGCTCTCAGGTTAGTAAGAGTGGAGCAGGTATCGGCATCTTTCTTGAGAAATTCACATTGGTGATATTTCGACTTACAAGTGGTGAATCAGGGACATTAAGTTGTACTTGATTTTCTACAAATGATTGTGTTGTGAAAATCGGGAAATGTTAAATTGTTAAATGTGATTGAAAGAACAATGTGATGATACCCCAATTTTACAAGTGGTAAAATCAACAAAACTAATTTTTCTGGAAATACCATTTTGATTAAAATAAACTTAAGTGTTTTGAAATCATAATGGGAAAATAGTTTGTTGTAAGGGGGAGTTCTGATTGTTTATGCCAAGTGGATGGCGAATTGAAGTAATTCGCATCATGTTATCAGTTTATTTGTATAGTCTATTGTTTTAAATTTTCCCGAAAAATCAAAATTGAAACATATTTTGATTTTAGGGGGAGTAAGAAAATTTTTAGAAATTTTGAAAATTTGAAAAATGTCAAAAACATTGAAAAAGAAAAAATGAGTTTTGTTGTGAATAAGAGGAAATGATAGAAAATCAGTGGACTATCACAACACGCTAAAGAATTGGAAAGTAAAATGTGATAAACGGTCTCACTAAAGATGTGACGATAGGCTCAGCTAGACTAGTAGATTTGCGAAAATGATACAAACATAAAGCAAAAGGCCTAAGTCTGGTGGGAAACACGGTCAAACGCATAGTACTTAGTTTTGTCCTTCTTGACTGTGTGCCTGCTCGGTAATCGCTGATTGCCAAAAGACATAAAACCGGTTAAGTTTGTGAGCTTTCACAATTTTGCTGAAAAGTCACTGTGATTTTGTGTTTTCATTTTGCAAAGATTTAAACTTGTTTTATTTCTTTATTTTGTTTAAGCATTGGACATCCTCTACGTATACGTGAGTATCGACCTGGTTGTTATTGCCTAAATGTTCTACTTTATTTTCTTTAGTGTTTCGTTTAAGCTTTGGATCACCTCTGCGTATACGGGAGTATCGACCTGGTGGTTAAATCCTAAACAACTTCAACTTGTTTTTTATTTCTTATTTTGTTTAAACATTGGACTTTGTCTGCGTATACAGAAGTATCGACCTGATTGTTAATGTTTAAACATTCTGCGTTGTTTTTACACAAATCACAGTTGATGAAAGTTTAAAGGCATTACGTGAGTCAGTGTATTGCATGATGAGGGGATATGCTGAGATCGTGGGGTCCATAAGATTTTAGTGCAAAATTAATATACCTTAACGTATTGGTAAACATTTAGAAAGTTTTTAGATTGAGCTTAAGAGGACAAATATATCGTCAATCTATGTGAATTGTTTAGGACTGAAAATGTTAAAAGCTTGACGGTGCTTGTGATGTGCTCAAAAACTGATATGATCCTCTTACACAAACTCACAAAAATAGTGTTTGTAAATATTTCTTTACTGCTTTCCTTTATATCCAAAAAATTCAAAAAGATTTTCGACAACCGATGTTGAAGAGCTGATTTTCTAAATTCCAAGTGCTAAACATGTTGAACTAGAGGTTTGGGAAAGTGTGATGGAAATGAGAAAATTCTGAAATGTTTAAATGGTTCATTAACTTGAATTAAAGTTGAATGTTAACCTACATGTGATCTTCATAGCTTAAAAATGTTAAATCTGGTTATCTTAAGAATAGTTGAGTTTTTTGTTGATGAAGAGCTGAACAGAGTTAAAGCCAGAATTAGATCTCAAGGCGATAGCTAATTCCAGACAGCGATCTCAACGTGATGAGAGGGGGAGTCTGACGAGGTTAGAGCCAGAGAAGGATTCTGGAAAATCATACAAGAGAAAGTGTGGATGCTGAGAGAGAGAAGATAGAGATTGAAGAGAATTCTAAAAGTGTTAAATCTAAGCAGACCGATCAAGGCTGAAGAGTCGTCATGCCGAAGACTCGCACTGAAGACTCGTCAACATCCGAGGGGGAGTCTATTGATGCATACGTCTATCGACTTCGTCTTCGTTCAAGTCTTGTACTAGGTTGCATAGATCAGGGCACGGAAAACGAGAAATATGTTTTATAGGTAATTTTGCTTGAAATTACACAGGGTCATTACAAACGAAATCAAGTTGGTATTTCAAACGAGATTAACATATTAATTCCGTTTGAATGATTCCACTTGAAAAGTGATTCCGCTTGAGCATGTTCAAGCGAAATCACATGCCTATAAATACCCTTGATCTAATTTCGTTTGTATGCTTCTTGGTTCCGACGCCGAAGTGCTGTCGAAGTGTCTACGTGCTGTAAATTGTTATCAGATCAATAAACAAGACAATTAATAGTGATTCTAGTGTTATACAAGCTAAACGAATACCAAATCAATGAATTCCGCCTCTGATTCAGTCTAAGTACTCTTCTGATCGACTCATTTGGGTCACAAAACGATCCTACAAGTGGTCTCTGAAAATTCTTACTCCCCCTACAATTCAAAATCATTTAAGGAAATTTGAAAAAGACAAAAACATGATAAAATACAAAAAGAGTTTTGATGTGAAAAAGAGGAAACGATAGTACATCAGTATACAGTTACAGTATGCTAAAGAAATGTAATGTTTAAATAGCGTTAAACGGTCTCACTGATGATATGCCGATAGGTTTTTACACATTTAGTAAGCTTTTTAGGGATATAAACTTAAATTCAAACTTGCCTATTTCGTGAGGAACACTACTTGGATATATAGGTAACCCCTGAAATTTCGTTTGAAGGATCCCTCTTTCTGAGATACTAGGTCTTTATGCTCAGTGATATCTGGGGTATTATCCCGGGACTTCTGATTTTGCGGAAGCAATGGCCTAGTCCCCGGAGAATACTTTACGCTTGCTTGAAATAAAAGCCTACCCTCAGCACAAAAAAATGATGAAACATTGAAAAATGCTAATCATGTTCTGTTGTAAAAAAGATCCTCTAAAGGGGACTCACCAAAAGTCGAAGCCGTCATCTCTCTGCTGAACGGAAGTTCTGACCTGAGCTCTCACGGCCCTCGCATTTAACCCCTTACAGATATCATATGTGGTATACTCACCTGTAAGACTGAATATTGGGATATGGATACGGGAGTATATTCAAGAGGTGGGACACATGAATGAGTTTAAGTTCTTAATACACCTAATTCATATCCTGAATCAGTTGAAATTTGTGTGAAAATTTAAGTGGATCAGTATATTGGCAATCTAAGTGAACTGTCTAATTCTTAAAGTGTAACCAAGCTCAACGGTACTTGTGACTTGTCAAAAACTGATATGATCCTCTTACACAAACTCACAAAAGTAGTGTCTGTAATTATTTCTTTACTGCATTCTTATTCTATTCAAAAATACAAAAAGATTTTTATTGTGTTTTAGCATAAATTTTGAAAAAATCAAAAAGATTTTCGACAACTGATGATTGGAGAGATGATTTTCAAAATTCCAAGTGCTAAACATGATGAGCATTTAGTGAGGGGGAGTTTGTGCTTAAATAAGAAAAGATTTTGATTATTAGTATACAAGTGGTCATCAGGAATTTTTATAGTGTTAAATCATTCTGGAAAGATACCTGCAAGTGGTATATAAAATTTTAAAAATTTTAAATTTAGGAAATTTATTTTAAGGTAGAGAATGTGCAGGTAAGCCGGGTTACGATCTTGAGAGTCAAGTTCTAATCCTGAAATTGAAGTTCATGCAGTTGCTGATGCTGATGAACTTAAGGAATCAAGAGATCTGATAAAGAGAATTAGAGTGAGATAAGAGCTAGGTGGAGATCTTGGAGATGATAAGAAGACAGAGATTGAGGAAGTTTTACATTGTCAGATACTTCAGAGAGTTTGAGAAGACTGATAAAGATTGAAGACTGACGACTCGACACTGAAGACTCGTCAACATTCGAGTGGGAGTCTATTGGTGCATGCGTCTGTCGACTTCATCTTGTATTAGAATAGATATTTCAGGGCACGTTATACGAGAAAACTGTCAAAAATAGGTAAACAGGCAGTTTCAAACGAAATTAGAAAGTGTAATTTCGTTTGAAATCAACAAGTGATTTCAAGCGAAATCACCTTGCTAATTCCACTTGAAATTGTAATTTCGCTTGAAATGGTGATTCCGTTTGAAATGTAATCTCGTTTGAACCGGTTCAAGCGGAATCAACCTGCCTATATATAGTAGTGTCCTGATTTCGTTTGAGGGAGACTTGCATGTGTGATTCCGGAGCCGAAGTGCTGCCGAAGTGTCCTTTCACTGTAAAACTTTGTCAATTTAATCAGAAAGACAGTTAAAGTGAATATCTAGCTGAATCGAACTCGATATGTCTGTTTCCGCCTTTCATATTGAGTAGAACGCCTCTGAACGACTCGTTTCGGGTCAGAACACGATCCTACACCAATCCTCCTTGATTTTTGACCAAGGTTGCGGCTTCAGTTTCAAAGTTTGATCAACGGCTACACACGCCGGTTGCTTCCCTTTTTTCGTTTGGAGGTTTGGGGTCGCGTTCGGGCACAAATTCTTTAACCTCATCTTTTACGGGTTGAGATGATCCTCCCAGTGGCGGTGATGATTGTGGTTGCGATTGAAATTGCGAGTTAAACGGGTTCACATTAACATTTGTTGTATCGATTTCATTTGTTGCATTTGAGTGAAAGCATTGGGGCTTTGATGGAAAACCGCAAACGAAAATTGCGAGGCCTATCAATTCGGATCAAGGGTTGGAGTGTAGGTGGGTGACGAGAATAGGTTTGGATTTGGGTTGTAGGGTTCCATTGCTTTTATAAAAAATTAATAGAATGTATATAAATGTGAGAGAGAATTGAGATGAGATAGTGTGAAAAATGGTTTTAGGTGTGAGGTATTTATAAAAGAAAATAATTAATTAATTATTTTTAAAGAAATAGTGTTGCAAACGACTATATTTTTGAATTGTGGGCCGTCGAGAATGGCAAAAGGTTGATGTTGGGGACGAGCCGACCTTGATGGGGGGGTGTAGCCGAACCCCGATGTCCCGAGGACGGTTCCCACACACAAGAGCCTTATTTTTTTTGAAAGGTGTGAATTATTCACGAATGTCAGGAGGTCTAGCATATGTTATCTTAACCGGGTCCACGCTAAAGAGCCCACTCGTACAATAGATACCCAATTTAAACCCCTCAATAAGAAACCCTTATCACCCAGACTCGAACTTGAGACCTGGAGGGGAAAACTCACTCGTGCCCACCATAGGTGGAACTTAAATACCCGTGGCCACCACTAGAGCACTAGTGATGGTTCACAAGAGCCTTATGGAGCTTAAAGTTCAAAAGTGGTGTAGTCGTATAATGTCCCATAATACCCCTTGCAATTATTACCCAATTATTTATTTTTAATTTCTTTTCTTCTTTTTAGAAAACACATTAAATAATATTACATTGAATAAAAATACATTAATATTAAAAACACACGAATAATAGTATTCGTCTTCGCTTTCGCCATACTCATCTTCATCTTCCCTTTCTTCTTCACCCTCGTTTGGAATATACCGAACCGACTATGAATGTTGGACCAATCCAATGCTAACGCGCAATGTGCTATATAGGAACGGATTTGATGCGCACCTGATACTCTTTCAGCCATTGTTGCTTGTGGATATTGCTAAATATCGTCCGATATATAATTTTGACATATTTCTTTTCCTTCGTCTTCTAATATCATATTATGCATGATTATTCATTTTTTCTTTGGTCCATGCACAACAAGGATTTCTTAAATAATTCCAACACTGTTGAAGAACCCCAAAGCATCTCTCAATGTCCTTTCAGGCAGACTCTTGAACTTTCTTAAAATTTGCTTTTTTTTCATCGATCGGATCACTAAACGTTTTCACGATAATCGAGTACTGTGGATACATTCCATCACTCAAATAGTATCCGTGTGGGTAGTAGTTTCCATTAGCCCAAAAAGAAGCCTTTGCACTTGTAACACCCTAACTCATTTTTAATCGAAAAGACGTAGCGGAATATGTACTATAACATTTCGTTCTTTATTAACTATTTGACATACTTGAAGGTTCATTTATAAAATGTCAAACACTTTCTTGAAAAGAATTACAACATTCATTCTTAATTAACATATCAAATGTAATATATAAATACAAACTACGTGACCACCCTTCCCGTACAATCCTTGCTCTTTGACTCGATCTACATCCGCTTGTCCTTGATGGTGATAGAGAAAATCTGTGCAAATCCTCTGGTCACCATATACAATCAACCCATTAGTAACTGATAACATCATACAAAATGAAATACATATATTTAAAGACCGTATAGAATTCTAGCTACATAATTCTATTTCGTTCCATTATACTCTCGAATCTACTTGCTCTAAATTTGACACCAATTCCTCGAGAGCCCAACGTTCTCATATCTGCATTACATTTCTTTTATGACGGAACACGATTAGTAACACATAATCTCAACACATTGAAAAGTCGCATCTTCTCATGAACACGCATCATTGGTATACATTCATTCAACCACAGCACGTGTATGCACTTTCCTAAAACCAGTTACATACCAACCAGTCCCCTACTTATATCACACATATAAGTTTACGTTACTTACGTCCACTATTATCACACCCCAACCGATGGCGGAAACATCGGGGCATGGCACTGAGCGAAACAGATTGTCCAGAAGTTTCCATAACAACTATAATTACCAATTATTTAAAGCATCATGTCCCATACCATGACATAAAAAGTAATATAATTATTACAGACAAAATCTAGTCAAATTGTTCTGTTCCGACAACTCAGATTTCAATACAGACAATTCGTTTATTTGTTTCTAGACCTTTCCTAGCCTCGATTTCACAGCAAGCCAAGCATATAAACATCTTAAGCACCTGCCACATACATTAAAGTAAAAGTCAATACACATAGTGTAAAGGTGAGCATACAAGTTTAATAGATATAATAGATTCAAAATCGATTACGCATAACCAGCACGTACATAGTCTTTGCGCTCTTTCCAAAGGATTCTCCATTGTAAGCATCCTCAATCAATCTCTTTCTCTTCTTTTCTTTCAGAATCTCAATCTGTCTCTATCTTCTCTTGATCAGATTTCTTGATTCCTTAAGTTCTTCAGCATCAGCAGCTTGTGTGAACACAGTTCCATAATCAGAATCTGGCTCTTGCATCTTCAGACTCCCTCTTGATGTCTTCAGACTCCCCCTTTCGCTAAGCTGGGATCGCAGTCTGGAATTCTCGCTCTAGGATTGAGATCTGGCTCAAACTCTGCAACATTCACAAGTTCAGGACCGTTGCCTGACTTTCCATAATCACAGAATCTGAAACCTGGCTTTCTCATATCTTTCAGGAGTTGAAACTTAGCTGCTACTGCCTGCACAATCTCTACCTCAAACATAAGTTTCACAAATTTTAAATTTTAAACAATCTCATGTAAATATCATCCAAAATGATTTAACATTTATAATCTCAGATGACCACTTGTAAACATATCTTTTTCTCAGGCACACTCTCCCAAACCTGTTGTTCATCATGTTTAGCACTCGGAATTTTGAAAATCAGCTTTCCAATATCAGTTGTCGAAAATCTTTTTGTATTTTCAAATATATGCTAAAAACACAATATTTTTGGGTTTTTATTTTTAATGGAAAGCAGTAAAGATATATTTACAAACAATATTTTTGTGAGTTTGTGTAAGAGGATCATATCAGTTTATGAGACAGATCACCAACACCGTTAAGCTTTACACATTTTAAGTTCTAAACTATTCACTTAGATTGTCAGTATACTGATCCACTTAAATTTTCACACAAAGTTCAACTGTTTCGAGATACGAGATTAATGTTTTAAGAGACTTAAACTTATTCGTGTGTCCCACCTCAGAATATACTCCCGTATCCAGTCTCCTATATTCAGTCTTATAGGTGAATGTACACTAGTGATATCTGTAGGGGGTTAAATGCGAGACCATGAGAGCTCAGGCTATTGCTTCCGCAAAATCAGAGAGATGATGGTTCGACTTTCGGTGGGTTCCCTTTAGAGAATCTTTTCTTCAACAACACATGATTAGCATTTTTCAATGTTTCATCGTTTTTTTATGCTGAGGGTGGGCTTTAAGATTAAAGCAATATAAACTATTATACGAGGACTAGGCTATTGCTCCCGCAAAATCAGAAGTCCAGGTATAATACCCCAGATATCACCAAGCACAAAGACCTAGTATGTCAGAAATAGAAAGCCCTTCAAACAAGATTTCAGGGGTTACCTATATATCCGAGAGATGTTCCCCACGAAATAAGCAAGTTTGATATTTAGGTTTATATCTCGAACACAATCTAGTAAGCGTGTAAAAACCTATTGGCATATCATCAGTGAGACCGTTTATCACTTTTGACTTTCCAATTCTTTAGCATGCTGTGATAGTCCACTGATGTACTATCATTTCCTCTTTTTCACAACAAAACTCATTTTTTTTAATTTTTTAATGTTTTTGGATTTTTAGATTTTATCATGTTTTTGACTTTTTCAAATTTTTGAATTTTCTAAAAATTTTTACTCCCCCTAAAATCAAAAATATATTTCAATTTTTTATTTTCAAGAAAAATTTGAAAACAAACTGTACACGCAAACTGACAACTGTTGTGAATTGCTTCAAATCGCCATCCACTTGGCATAAACAATCAGAACTCCCCCTTACAACAAACTATTTTCCCATTAAGATTTCAAAACACTTAAGTTTGTTTTAATCAAAATGGTTTTTCTGGAAAATAAGTTTTGTTGAAATTTACAAACCACTTGTAGGTTGGGGGTTTCATCACATTGTTTTCTCAATCACATGAATGACAGCTAAAACAAGTTCAACTTAATAACCTTGATTAACCACTTATAGGTACATACACTTGTATGCTCTCATCAATCAATACCACTTGTAGGTCGAAATATCACAAATGTGAATTTCTCAAGAAAGATGTCGATTCCTGCTCCACGATTACCAACTTGGGAGCTCCGGCAAGTCCAGAGTTTAATCCTGATAGGTTCTATCCCAGTTACTAACCTGGGATGACCCATCTTCATCTGGTTTCTTCGTTTTCTTTTCATAAAATTTCTTTACCCCTTTGACCTTCCCATCAATCATTTTTACAAAAATATTTTTAACTGTGGGGTTAAAGGCTTTTACAACATCAAATTCTTTCTTTTCAGAAAAAAATTGATTTGAGATTTCAACTTTGACAATTTTTAAATTTTTAGCCCGCAATGGTGGAAAATTTGCATTATCAAATGGCGGCACTGACTTTTCACCTTTTATCACAACTTGTGGCTCCTCTGACTTTGACGAGTCAGATTCATCGCCAGAACAAGCATCTGAATTCTTAACAACCCACTTTTGATTGTTAAGATTCACTTTTCTTCTGTAAAAACTTTTTGAACACTCACCAACCTCAAACTTTGAATTTTTTAAAACTTTAAATTTTTTGGTTGGTGGTTCATTTTCAACAATCTTTCCTTTCAGTTTTTCAGAGACTCCCTGTTTTGTTTGGATTGCCTTTGGACAATTTCTGGCAATATGACCAACCGTTTTGCATTGAAAACAGGTTCTTGTCTCCTTCTTCTGAGCAATTTCCTTCTTCATTCCCTCTTGCTTCTTCGCAAGGAATTCTTTGTTTGTCTGCTTTCTGAACAATTGCTCTTTTTCTTCTTCAGAAGATGTTCCTGAAACAAAAACAGTTTTTGGTTTATAAGTTTTCTCATTTTTATGATTTTTCGGTGGAATAAAACCTAATCCTTTCTTTTTGAAATTATTGTTATGGTTTGATTTCTTTTGAAAACCAGAACCAGAATTGTAACCTTTTTTCTTGTTTAACCTTTGTTGAACTCTTGAGGTGTAAGGTCTTGGTTTTTCAGCAAGATTTTCATCTTTTATTTCAGAAATGTTAATTTCTGTTAGTTTGAAAACCTTTTTGATCATTTCAGTTTTAACACCTCTTATTGGAAATTATTCATCAGAATATAATCTATCAGAATCATTCAAAGTATATGCTACTTTGAATGTTTCGTCATTCAAATTATTTTGTGATAACAAAAATTCTTTATTATAAACCCGTTTATCCTTTTTTACTGATGAACTTGATGTGTCAGACTCAGACTTTGACTCTGATTTGACTCCTCCGTTTCATCTTTATCCAACACCTAATCGACCACTTTCTTAATTATCTCAGACTCATGATCAGTGTCGGATGATGTGAAAACAACATCAATGTTATCTGGCAAGTTATCTGAAGGCTCAGATTCCTACTGTAAGTTGGTTGCCTTTTTGACTCTTTCTGAATTTGGATTTCGTGGAGAATATCCATTTTCAAGCGGGGGTGGACACTTGTTATAGCCAAAACTTTGTTTCTTACCAGAAATCTTCACTTCAGTATCTTCTTTTGTTTCAGACTTCTTTTCTTCAGATGTTTCTTTTTCAAATGCCTTCATGCCTTCAACTGTGGGGTAAATCATGTCAATCACATAAGAAGAACATGAGTAACTTTTCAATAATTTGTTTACTCTTTCAGTTTCGATTCTCTGAGTTTCCAATTTCTGTTCAAGCTCAGCATACATCCCAATGTAATAATTGATCATATCTTGCTTTATCATGTATGTTCCATTGAATGTCTTCATGGCTGTAGCTTGTTCACTGCTTGACTCATTGTAATGATTCATTGCTTTGTTTAAGACATCATACGATTCTTTCAACCTTTTCATGTTGTGAATCAACTCATTGTTTTGCTTTTTCATTGTCTCACAGTTTTCACAATTTTCGGACATCTTTTCTGCAACAGCTTCCTTTTTAATCTCGAAAGCTGGAATTTCTTTCTGCTTTATTACTCGAACTTCTTCTTCATCTTTCTTACCTTTCCTTCTTTCTTCGTCTCTCTCAGCTTGAAATTTTAAAAGCCCTTTCATTCTTTCTGCCTCATATGAATAATCATCATCACGATCATCTTGTTTTTCAACCTTCTTCTTTGCCATTCGAGCCCTTTCAATGTCACACCCCGACCACGTAGAACATACAAAACGTGACGGAAACGTCGGGGAGTGTTGTAACAGAATTAATTGTTTCAAATCCATGGCAATTGAAGTTTCGTTTTATTGATTAAAAGTGTTACAATGTCTTAACAAACAAGGAAATACAACATAATTAACTAGTCTTGCATCTTTTATTGTCACCAAAGCCCAAGTCTGCCTATGTGTATCTTGATCATCTTATGCAACAGCTCCTGAAAAAACACATGTGAAAATAGGTACGTCAGCATAAAAATGCCTGTGAGATACATGGGTTTTGTGAAAATAGGATTCATGACTTATGTTTGAGAAAATGTTTAGTCATGAACCTTGTAATTTGCTTTGTCTTGTAAATCATTTGAAAAACGATAAGATCAGATGATATGTATAAATAAATGTAAGGTTAAATGAATAACCATGTAAAATGTGTTTGTATAAGATAAGTTGTTTATAAATCAATGTCTTGTGAAAAGTATGTTATTTGTATAAAATGTTCTATGTCTCTAACTGAAATGATTCAAATAACGCTACGATATGTAATACCATACAAACACTTATATATAGGAAGTACCAGCGGCGTATCCACCATGCTTGTATCATATTACACACGCCTCGTTACTTAATCACTTACTCAAACCAAACTACCAAAGTAAAATGTTCATGTCTAATGTAAATCATGTAATATGTATCCAAAATGTAAGCATGTGATGAATAAAAAATGTATTAAGTATGCAACAAATAGACATACGTAGCATGTGACCTGTACTAAGTATGCAACAATAGACATACGTAGCATGTGACCTGTACTAAGTATGCAACAATAGACATACGTAGCATGTGACCTGTACTAAGTATGCAACAATAGACATACGTAGCATGAAATGTAATGTAAAACATGTACTATAAATGTACTATTGAACATAGCATGTATATGATGTGAAAACAGGAAAGCATGAAAGTAACAAGTAGGCACATGTGTTCCACCCCAAAACAGTTTGGAAAACAGTAAAAGAGGGGTCTATGTACTCACTTGAGATTGCTTAGTAGTCCTTGAGTAACAACCAAACAATGCTAGAGATCGCGGATATCAAACGGCACCTAATATAGGTAACTATGTTAATAAACCGGACCTAAATCGGAGGATTTAGATAGAATGAGGGTTCGTAAACCAAACGAGTATAGAGACTCGTGTCATATGGTTTAACAAAGCCAACATACTAAATGAAACCTAACCTAATAGCCTACGACCCATTACGACCCGTTTAGGTAGCTTATGCTACTTTAACGCGTCGTTCGCGTGAAACGCGTTCGGATCGCCTAACTAGTCCTATGACAAGTGTTATATGCCTAAACATGTTACATTATCAGTTATGTGACAAAAATTTAGGTTACATATGCTTAATTACCAATTATACATGAAAAGGGTATTCTGGTAATTTACCTAAGGCATATATACTACCTATCATACAACTACTTAAACGTCGTGACCAAACTGTGGTCACCTAATGTATTTGGTCAGATCCTAATGATCGACCAAACTGGGTCGGGTTCGAAGGTATAAGCGATTTATCAGATCGCTTACCCTTACGACCCTAAACAACGTGGTAATCAGTAGGCATAGTCCCAAGGGACTATAACCAACGTGATTACACTCACGTTGCGAAGTTCAAACGAACTTCGCATTGACCATAACTGGTCAACGCAGAAAGTCAAACAAAGTTTGACTTTCAGACTCGAAAAGCAATAAAAGAACGAAAGAATACTTACGAAAGGTCCCCGAATGCTAATCTAGATCACAATAACTCAGGTATGAAACAATGGTTCCAACTTAGAGTCACTTAGATCAGATTCTAGTGATTTTTGAAGTTAAGTGGGTTGGGTATTTATAGGAATACCCGAACCGTTAAGATCGTTTGTCGAATATCGTGCCTTAATCGTATCCGTACATGTGTCGGAAAGTTGTGGTGCCTAAAAATGGGTCTAAATGAGCTGAATGTGCAATTGAGAATGTGTGGGTGAGGATCAAACAGCTGGAAACTGCTGACTGTTCGATCTAATCTGTTCTGGGAGGCTGAGGCGGCCCGCTTCAGGATCAGACAAATCTAATGCGGGCCGCATGGCCCTTCTGATCAGCATATAACTTTCAAAAATGACAGTTTCAGCCCCTGCACGTGTTTAAGGCCATTCCCGACACTTCTAAGGCCCGTAAAGCCAACTTTAAGGCCCTAAAATGATGCCTAAACATTGTGGACATGAAACACGCTCAAAAATATCTCGGATGTCAGTTCGTTTGGTCGTGCGAACGCGATGTTCGCTTAATTACGACGGAATGCGCACAAGCGCGAAAAACGATCCAAATGACGAAACGAATGGATTTTTCTTATGCCAAACACTAAAATAAAATGTTTTAGTGCTTACATAAATTTTTGGATGTCCGGATGTATTCAGAACGTAAGTTATGCGCGAAAATGCAAACTTGTGCACTTTTTGACGCTTTTAGTCCCTGAATGACACAAAAGTTTATTTTAGCATACCGAACACCTCAAAGCCTATTTCTAAGCTATGTAAAGGATATTTATGGTATGTTTAACTTGTGGTCATGTTCCGGAATGTCTGTTACAGTTCAAATTGGCATACTTTCGCAGTTTGTCAACTTTAGTCCCTGTAAGCGATTTAACTAGATTTTGCCATACCAAAGCCTTCAAAACTTATTTCTAAGTTAAGTAAAGGTTATTTAAGGTATGTTAAGACTATTTCACTATTCCGGAGTGTTCGTTGCATTAAACTGGTTATATTTACGCATCAGTGCGTGTATAACCTTCCAGAAAGCGATTTAGAGCTTGAAATCGAACAAGAGTTGATATGTGCAAACGATACACATATGTTTACAAATCCCAAGTATGAAATACAATATTTCATTGGTTTGGAATCTATTTGATGGTTGAAGTGACACAGGTGTCATAGTCTCCCCTACTTTAGGAAATTTCGTCCCGAAATTCATTCGTATGAGTCTATTTGTGACTTTGTGTTAAATAACCGTCAAAGATAAGCAAGGCATAATCCTGTTATTTCTCTTTAACGGACATTTTTTCAAAAATGAACGGAGTTTTTTTCAACAGGCATTCTTTAGAAATGAAAATGAACGAAATTAGTCATTTTCCACCACTTCTTCAGAACCGAAAATGAACGAAATGAGTCATTTTCCCACCACTTCTTCAGAACCGAAAATGAACGAAAGGAGTCATTTTCCACCACTTCTTCAGAACCGAAAATGAACGAAAGGAGTCATTTTCCACCACTTCTTCAGAAACGAAAATGAACGAAAGGAGTCATTTTCCACCACTTCTTCAGATAGAAACGAAAATGAACGGAACGAACTCTAGACACACGACAAAACTCGCTGTGGTTTCCGTGCACTGAATTTCATAATTATGTATGCATCCATAATTACGCAATTCCTTGCATAGTCCGCACAATTTGTTTGTAATGTGAAGGGGAGGAAAAATCAAACCTGTGATGAGTGTGACTAGACTACCATAGGGTCCTTTTAATTAGATCGACAAAGGATCCTTTTAATTAGGCCACCAAGGAGTCCTTTCAGCTATATCATCACATGATATTCCTAACCAGATTTTTAGATCAATCTGTTTACCTAGACCACTCGGGGGTCTAATTATGGAATGGTACAATATAATCCAAGGGTCTTTACTATTACGTACAAGCCCATTGAGGATTTAATATAGCACCTTTGGATATCCTACTATGAATCCCTTATACGAAGATATGGAAAATTCTACGAGGATTTGGATAACAAAAACTTGGATTACACAAAAACATAAAAGGAAACACATAAGCACATAATCACATAGTTGTTTAACTTGGTTATTAATTCGTTATCTTTGGACGCAGATACTTAAAGCACACCAGGAATCCAATTCATGGATTTCATTTGGCACTTTAATCATTTCAAGAATCCATCCATGAAGATAGGATGATCTACCAAAAATTCAATTTTCGTTTTCAGGAAAACACAATATTCGAATTAAGGTACACAATAATTTAGGACATACGGAAATACCCTTGGGTACCCTATTAAGAATTTATAGTGGTACTTGGGGTATTCGTACAGAATTATAACTTGCACCTTGTACTTCGTTTCTTTGCAAGAGACGAGTACTTAGGATCTTTGTGGAAAACGCAAGAGATTGTAAAATGGAAGAATTTTGGGGTTAGTTTGCTTTTGAAGGAATACGATTCCTTGATTGTCGGTATTGTAGGGGATATGTTGTTTATGCATACAACCACATAAATACATTGTAATGTAAATAAAAGATTTATTTATAAACAATGTTAACAACTGTTTCATGGACCTTGACAACAAAAGAAAATAATACATAAGATGTGATTATTTCTAAAGAGTGTTGTCTTCTAGTCGGTCAGATGCTCATCTCTGTGCTGGATTAGCATTAGCACGCTTTGGGCAATTTCTTCAGAAATGTCCCATCTCGCCACACTTGTAGCAAGAACCTGGTGGAAAGCGAGCTCGAGCAGGTTTGTTGTCAGCTTGATTTGGTGCAACTGCTGCTACGCAAACTTTTGCTGTATGACCTTTACGTCCACAAATTTGGCATTCGCGGCACTTCACCATAGCATGATGATAAAGGTTACATTTGTTGCACAAGGGTGAAGTTCCATTGTATGGCTTCCTAGTACGGGGTTTAGCTGGTTGGTTGGGGGCGGCTTGATCATTGTGAGCGACCATGGCGAAGTTCTGAGAAGCCTTTTGCTTCTTTGACCGCTCAAGGAATCCAGTCTGTTCATCCATGGTCTTTGATTCCTCGATCGGTTTCTTGTCACCCTTTCGGAAAAGCTTACGTTTCCTGATCTGAGATTCAGTCAACGTTGCAGATAGCTCAATGGCCTGCTTAACCGTAGTGGGGTTACTACCGGTAACAATGTCTTGAACTGAGTCAGGGAGACTATCAATGTATTTTTCGATCGCCTTATCCAAAGGCGTAACCATGGTAGGACACAACAGGCTCAGCTCCTCATATCGATCAGTGTATGCTCGATGTTCACTGCTGTCTTGCTTAAGATCGTCAAATTCCCTTTCCAAGGCCCTGATCTCGTGACGAGGACAGAATTCCTTCATCATCAGTGCTCTAAGTTCTTCCCATATTTGAGCCAGTGCCACTTCGGCACCCCTATCTCTCACCACACCGTTCCACCATGTCAAAGCTCGTTTCTCAAAGACACTAGATGCAAAATCTACCTTTCGCTCATTTGGACATTGAACATGCCTGAAAGTGCTCTCTAGACTCTCGAACCATTGCAGAAGTGCAGTCGCTCCTTGAGACCCAAAAAACTTTGATGGCTTAGCTGAGTTGAACGTCTTGAAGCTGCAGAGAGCATTATTGTTGTTGATAGCTAGGTGACATTGGGCAACGATGGTCGGGATTACAGCAGTTATTTGCTGTGTAATGACAGCTGCCAGGTCATCAATTGATACCGGATTTTCACGTCGTGGAGGCATTCTAAAAGAGGAGAACATGAAAGGAAACGAGTGAGAGAATTAGACGAAAAGAATGAGATGAAACAAATCTGATGAAAGCAAGGATAGTGGTCATTTGTTTGTTACTACAAAGCAACAAACGACTCTGGTGATTAATCAAAGTAAATAGGTCAAAAATAATGTATCGCGAAGACATGCTCGCCTATAAGTGAACACTCATCCCAAGAATTCCCAGGTAAGCACAACTGGTCTCGCGTCTGATGAGATGTATACGAAGTGCTTGCCTAGACAGAAAACCTAGAATACAGGCATTCACCCTTCCAGTTTGCACGTGTTCACATTATTTAAAACCCAAAACCTTGACGAGGTTTTGAAAATTCAAAGGGGTTCAAAACCATATAACAGAGGGTTCAAAACCTAGTACTCAATCATCCTAGAACAGATGATTAGTTTTCAAAGCGGTTTTGAAATTTATGTTCTTGTTGTGGTCGTCGCCTAAGGATAGGTGACGGTATTGTTTTATGACTAAACGCAAGTAAATTCGCATTAGGGTCCTAAGAAGGTTATAGACTAGGTCAAAGCATTACTAATAACCTAATTCCCTATAACCATTGGCTCTGATACCATCTTTTCTATCACACCCTGACCACGTAGAACATACAAAACGTGGCGAAAACGTCGGAGAGTGTTGTAACATAATTAATTGTTTCAAATCCATGGCAATTGAAGTTTCGTTTTATTGATTAAAAGTGTTACAATGTCTTAACAAACAAGGAAATACAACATAATTAACTAGTCTTGCATCTTTTATTGTCACTAAAGCCCAAGTCTGCCTATGTGTATCTTGATCATCTTATGCAACAGCTCCTGAAAGAATACATGTGAAAATAGGTACGACAGCATAAAAATGTCTGTGAGATACATAGGTTTTGTGAAAATAGGATTCATGACTTATGTTTGAGAAAATGTTTAGTCATGAACCTTGTAATTTGCTTTGTCTTGTAAATCATTTGAAAAACGATAAGATCAGATGATATGTATAAATAATTGTAAGGTTAAATGAATAACCATGTAAAATGTGTTTGTATAAGATAAGTTGTTTATAAATCAATGTCTTGTGAAAAGTATGTTATTTGTATAAAATGTTCTATGTCTCTAACTGAAATGATTCAAATAACGCTACGATATGTAATACCATACAAACACTTATATATAGGAAGTACCAGCGGCGTATCCACCATGCTTGTATCATATTACACACGCGTCGTTACTTAATCACTTACTCAAACCAAACTACCAAAGTAAAATGTTCATGTCTAATGTAAATCATGTAATATGTATCCAAAATGTAAGCATGTGATGAATAACAAATGTACTAAGTATGCAACAAATAGACATACGTAGCATGTGACCTGTACTAAGTATGCAACAATAGACATACGTAGCATGTGACCTGTACTAAGTATGCAACAATAGACATACGTAGCATGAAATGTAATGTAAAACATGTACTATAAATGTACTATTGAACATAGCAGGTATATGATGTGAAAACAGGAAAGCATGAAAGTAACAAGTAGGCACATGTGTTCCACCCCAAAACAGTTTGGAAAACAGTAAAAGAGGGGTCTATGTACTCACTTGAGATTGCTTAGTAGTCCTTGAGTAACAACCAAACAATGCTAGAGATCGCGGATATCAAACGGCACCTAATATAGGTAACTATGTTAATAAACCGGACCTAAATCGGAGGATTTAGATAGAATGAGGGTTTGTAAACCAAACGAGTATAGAGACTCGTGTCATATGGTTTAACAAAGCCTACATACTAAATGAAACCTAACCTAATAGCCTACGACCCATTACGACCCGTTTAGGTAGCTTATGCTACTTTAACGCGTCGTTCGCGTGAAACGCGTTCGGATCGCCTAACTAGTCCTATGACAAGTGTTATATGCCTAAACATGTTACATTATCAGTTATGTGACAAAAATTTAGGTTACATATGCTTAATTACCAATTATACATGAAAAGGGTATTCTGGTAATTTACCTAAGGCATATATACTACCTATCATACAACTACTTAACGTCGTGACCATAAGGTATAACCTCGGAAGGTTATTCCCTATATACTATCGTCACCTAATGTATTTGGTCAGATCCTAATGATCGACCAAACTAGGTCGGGTTCGAAGGTATAAGCGATTTATCAGATCGCTTACCCTTACGACCCTAGACAACGTGGTAATCAGTAGGCATAGTCCCAAGGGACTATAACCAACGTGATTACACTCACGTTGCGAAGTTCAAACGAACTTCGCATTGACCATAACTGGTCAACGCAGAAAGTCAAACAAAGTTTGACTTTCAGACTCGAAAAGACTCGAAAAGCAATAAAAGAACGAAAGAATACTTACGAAGGGTCCCCGAATGCTAATCTAGATCACAATAACTCAGGTATGAAACAATGGTTCCAACTTAGAGTCACTTAGATCAGATTCTAGTGATTTTTGAAGTTAAGTGGGTTGGGTATTTATAGGAATACCCGAACCGTTAAGATCGTTTGTCGAATATCGTGCCTTAATCGTATCCGTACATGTGTCGGAAAGTTGTGGTGCCTAAAAATGGGTCTAAATGAGCTGAATGTGCAATTGAGAATGTGTGGGTGAGGATCAAACAACTGGAAACTGCTGACTGTTCGATCTAATCTGTTCTGGGAGGCTGAGGCGGCCCGCTTCAGGATCAGACAAATCTAATGCGGGCCGCATGGCCCTTCTGATCAGCATATAACTTTCAAAAATGACAGTTTCAGCCCCTGCACGTGTTTAAGGCCATTCCCGACACTTCTAAGGCCCGTAAAGCCAACTTTAAGGCCCTAAAATGATGCCTAAACATTTTGGACATGAAACATGCTCAAAAATATCTTGGATGTCAGTTCGTTTGGTCGTACGAACTCGATGTTCGCTTAATTACGACGGAATGCGCACAAGCGCGAAAAACGATCCAAATGACGAAACGAATGGATTTTTCTTATGACAAACACTAAAATAAAATGTTTTAGTGCTTACATAAATTTTTGGATTTTCGGATGTATTCAGAACGTAAGTTATGCGCGAAAATGCAAACTTGTGCACTTTTTGACGCTTTTAGTCCCTGAATGACACAAAAGTTTATTTTAGCATACCGAACACCTCAAAGCCTATTTCTAAGCTATGTCAAGGATATTTATGGTATGTTTAACTTATGGTCATGTTCCGGAATGTCTGTTACAGTTCAAATTGGCATACTTTCGCAGTTTGTCAACTTTAGTCCCTGTAAGCGATTTAACTAGATTTTGCCATACCAAAGCCTTCAAAACTTATTTCTAAGTTAAGTAAAGGTTATTTAAGGTATGTTAAGCCTATTTCACTATTCCGGAGTGTTCGTTGCATTAAACTGGTTATATTTACGCATCAGTGCGTGTATAACCTTCCAGAAAGCGATTTAGAGCTTGAAATCGAACAAGAGTTGATATGTGCAAACGATACACATATTTTTACAAATCCCAAGTATGAAATACAATATTTCATTGGTTTGGCATCTGTTTGAGGGTTGAAGTGACACAGGTGTCACATTCAGCATTTCTCTCGGCTAGATATTTTAAATGCTCTTTCATACTATTTGCCCAATAATCATGATCATCATCTTCAACCTTTTGAGCAACAAAAGCTTTATGATTTGCTGTTCTGTTAGGATCATAATCATCCCAACTGAAATCTTTTGGAAGCCTTTCATCATCTTGATCTGTCAAACATGCTTTACTATCAGCTGAAATATATTTGTCCCATCTAAATTCTTTTGACAATCCTCCATCATCTAGATTAACAAGATAAGCTTTCTTTGAATCTTTGATCTCCTTCCTAGCATGTGCAGTTTGTGACTGTTGTTGTTGATACGGCTATTGAGCAACTTGATGATAAATCGCTTTCTGATAATAATCATTGTTGTTGAAAGGATTTTGAACTCCACTTGCTTCGCGGTTTGTGCATTCTCGCTTGAAATGCCCTTTTTCCCTGCAACAAAAACAAGTAACTTTAGATTTATCAAATCCTAAAGTAGAAACATTTGCATCACGAAAATCATCTCTTCCTGTAATCTGTTTAAACTTCTCAGCTCTTCTCAACACGCTCGCCAAACACCACTTTATATCCATCAACTCCATCTCCTCATCATCAACCTGATCGTAATCTTCTTTTGTCAACATCGGATTTCCGATCCTTCCTGCAACTAAACTCCCATAAGACTCTAACAAAGTTACCAGCAAAGACATATGACTTTTGGCTACTTCTTCCGAATAATTTTGATCATTCTCAAGATTTAGTGCAATGTTGCATTGTAGAACTTTGCCACTCTTTGTTGTTGAAAAATTTGGATCGAACGATGGATATGAAGTAAATCCTGTTTTGCTACTTGATACTTGAGATGAACCTTCAGAAGAACTTTTGGCATTGAAAGCAGTTTCGATCTTTGGTGCAATATTGGTCTTATCACTAACAGCACCTTTGTAATACAAACCAATGTCTTGTTCTCCATCATAATTTTTCATTCTCGCAATCTTTCTTTGTTCCATTTCTTGAGCTTCGAGTTGTTCAATAAAATCACTCAGCGATAGATTGTCAAAATCAGGTTTATTTTTCAACATCATAAGATACGTGCCCCAAACATCATGTGGCAACGCATCGGCCAACTTTTCAATCAATTCTTCTTTATCTTTATTGATGCTCAATCTTTTCATATTCTTCACCAAATTGCGGTATCTTTCTATAATCTACTTGGTGCTTTCATTTCTTAATCCACGAAATATATCAAATTCTTTCTTCATAAGCAACGTTTTGTTCTTGATCATCTCTTTACTCCCAACAAATTTCGATTTCAATTCTTTCCATATCGATTGTGCACTACCGTTGTGTTGTAGTAAGATCAAGATTTCATCCTTTATAGCTTGCTGCAAGAGACTAACCATCAATTTTTCATTTTTGTATTTCTGTTTCTCTTCAACACTTAAATCTTTAATTTCAACCTTCTTTCCGTCATCCTTAACTGGTCTAATATATCGAAATTCAGTATAATCCCATGCATCTAGATAATATGCTTGAACCCAAATTTCAAAACGTTCTGCCCATCCACTATACTCCTCAATACTCATCAGCTTAGGTGGTTTTTGTATTGTTCCCGTTTCATTTTCTAACATCGTATTCTGAGTAATAGTCACCGGGCTAGCAAATGCATTATAGAATTCGTTCTCCATGACTCGGTTTCGAAAAATTCACAAGTACAGACTTTCAAACAAAATGATGATGTTTCACACGAAATGCCCTTCACACTAAATGATTTGGTGCAAAATGGCCCAAACTCCAATCCGTGCGAAATGGAGTATGGTTTCAAGCGAAATGACCTTTCAAGCGAAAAGAACCCAGTTCAAACGAAATGAACCTATTCCTCCCAATTCGTACGAAATGGAATGTAGTTTCAAACGAAATGGCACTTTGGTAAGAAATGAAGCCTGTTTCGTACGAAATGAAAAACTGATGTACTGTTTCAAGCGAAATGGTCCTTGGTGCGAAATGAAGGTCTATTTCGTACGAAATGGATTGCAAGTTCAAATGAAATGATATCAATTCGTGCGAAATGAATATGACGTCAAACGAAACGAACAGTTTTTCATCAAAATGATCAAGTTTTACTTCGAATTAAGGTCTGATTCTTTCAAGGATTTGTTAAAACACTATTTCGCACGTTATATATGAAAATCAATCCATTTTATCCGTGAAAACTTAGTTAATTTTGAAAAGAAGGTGTAGAAAACAGAATTTTCAGCTGAAATGATAAAAAAACTCTTCCTCCTGAGCTCTGATACCACTTGTAGGATCGTTTATACGACCAAAACGAGTCATTCAGAAGAGTTCTATTCAATACGAAAGGCGGAATCAGACGTGTTGAAGTTATTTCAGCTGAATTTACACGTAGAATCACTTTAAACTGTCTTTGTATTGATATCAGATCGTTTGACAATGCTGGAGACACTTCAGCAGAGCTTCGCTACTGGAATCAGACCGTTACAAATGAAATCAAAAGACACGTATATATAGGCATCACCATTTCGTGCGAAATGAACACTTCCCATTTCGTGCGAAATGGATATTTCCCATATTTTTCTTATTTTTCTCGTACAACGTGCCCTGATCTATCTATCTAATCTAATACAAGACTCGATACAAGACGAAGTCGACAGACATATGCACCAACATGAACAGGTGCTGAGTCTAAACTATAGTACTATCGTTGCTAAGGCAGGTAGACAGCATTCCATATGTAAACATAACAAACAAGCATTCATTAAGTCACGTATAACGTGCGGTAATGGTTAGCGTTAAAGTATTAAGTAGTGTGTTCGATGTGATTTAGAATAAGTAACGTATGTAACACCCAAAAGTGCGTAAAGCAAAAAGGGTTCGAGTATACTCACAGCGATGATGGATTGAAGGGAGCGCTAGAGTGAGATTAGCCTGATCAGAACGATAGCACAAACGATAAGCGGCACGTAAAATGGTGCGAAGTGTCAGTGGATCGGACGGTAATCCGATTGGGTGGCCGGTCGATCGGATGACAATCCGTTCCGGTGGTCGCCCGATCGGGTGGCCACTCGATTGGATTGTCATCTTGTTTGGGATGGATGTGTTTGTGTATGATGGCTTGTCTTTTGAAGTTTTCATTATAGCATTTTGAAAACAGGGAAGTATCTCTACCTTTCAGGTCGGTCGATCGGACCTTATACCAATCGGACGGTGATCCGATTGGCGAGGCTTCTCAGGTTGAGAACAATTTCACCACAGGACGGTCACTCGATCGGATGGCAATCCTATTGGGTGGCAATCCGTACGCATTGAACATGTTGAAAATTGTTTAAGTGTTGAGGTCAAAACATCACATGGTCGAGTGGTAATCCGATCGGACAGCAATCTGTTCGATGTTCAACCTCAAAAGTTTGAAATAAAAGTTAAGTGTGGGACCCAAGGTGCAATCCGATCGGGTGGCAGTCCGGTCGGGTGACGACAATCCGTCCCAGTTGACATGATCTTCTTCTTCCTTGGTTGCTTGACAGTTTGAAGTTTTTCTCGAGACTGTTGGATAACGTGCTAAACAACAGAAACCTCGTCAATACCTAGTGACCCGATCGGGCAGGAACCACCCTAGTCCGACCAGTTAACTGTTCGAGATGGTGTTTCATGTTTAACCCAAAATCGGTAACCTCGTGGATAGAATCCAGATCTTGAACCAACACATCAACAAGAAAGAGTAGAAGATTAGAACAAGCTCCGATTCTATCGGTTTTGAGCGCATTGAGTGTAAAAGAGTTGAAAGAAAGCTTGAAATCATCTTTCAATCCTTTTTACCATGAATATGTTCAGATCTATGAAAGATCTTTGTTTATTCATGTGGAAATCATTCAGATCTAAGTTGTTCTTGGTGGATGAAGCCAAAACATGAAGTTCATAAGAACACCATGATGACATCATCCTAGAACACCTCAAATCTAGTGATTTCACGGTTAAAAGTTAAGATTCAAAAGATAGAAAGGTGTAGGGGTGCATGTAGATCAAGAAAGTACAAGATTTAGGTTGAAAACTTACAAGAATTGCGAGAAATCTGAAGAAATAGCGGCTGGAGAGAGTGAGCAGAGGGAGAGCTATCAACATCAAGAGAGGTTGACATATGGGGGTATTTGTAGGGTTTCCATAAATGGAAATGGGGAGTAAGTGGCTGGTCGATCGAGTGGCAACTCGATCGGGTGGCAGCCCGATCGGGTGGCAACTCGGTCGGCTAGCCACTCGATTCGAGTGCTCCCCGCAATGAGTTTTGCAGCTTCGATTCGTGTGTTGAGCGTTGTGATGCGATAGAGTTTCCTATTCAAATTACTTTTAATCCCAACTACTATATCAACATACAATCATCCTATTTAACTTGCGTTTAGCGTTTGCGATTCGATTGCGATTGAGTTTCGATTGAGTTTCGATTGCGTTTCGATTAATCACCACAACATAACATAAATAAACATGCACAAGTAACACATAAAGGCACACACACACACGTAAAACAATATCTAGAACGCGTAATTCGAGTTGCGAGTGTGATTGCGATAAGCGATAAAACATGCGATAAACATCGATTAAACCTCGATTATTAATAAGTACTCCACATAATACAACTAACGTAAAAGCATAAAAGACTATCTACAAGTCAAAGAAGTCAAAACAGGAATTGAACAAGGAGAGACAGATCACAATTAGCAATCTTTATCCCTTTGACTTCAATCTTGACTTTGACTTTGACTTTCGAAACACGGGGTGTTACAACTATGATTAGTTATCTACAACACACATACAAGTCTCGATTGACTTATTTACATTCGATTATCATACTTACTCATGCATGCATACAACTATTCACCTATAAACTTTTATCAGTTTTTATGACCTTTCAGGGTTCTAGTGGGGTCACGGAACAGGTTTAAGGAGGTAAGGGACTCGCGATACAAAAAACCAATAAAAACAGCGATTCAGACCTGCAGGCGGCGTCGGTGACGGCCTAGGGTCGCGTCGGCGACGCCCCGTGCATTATCGCGTCGTTAGAAAGTGGCATAGACAGCAATTTAAGGCGTCTGAACTTAGGGGCAGCGTCGGCGATGCCATAGGGGCCGTCGGCGACGCCCCCTCTGGGTTACTGACGATGTTTTCCTTCGTTTCAGATTGTAAGACTTGTTTCCAAGCTTCGTTCCGACCCGAACTGACCCATAACGCCCTGTAACCATCCGTAACATCCCGTAACATTTCGTAACATCCCGTAATATCCCGTTTCATTATCCGTTATGCAAAATCCTTAAAATTTAAATGTACTTACTTACTTTGCGTCTCAGAGCGAACACACACTATGCATGAGTTTGCTCATTCAACTCACTAACCGTGTGTTTCAGGGTTCTAAGACGTGAAATAATCATTATTCAAATCCTCAATTCAATCCATACCTTTTCCAACCCAATCCCCATATTCTTTGGCTAAATTTGTCGACTAAAAGTTTTGACCCGTTTGCCCCTATGATGAGGTTTCACCGGGTTGACATAGTACGACCACTACAACCATTCTCATCCTAGCATTTCCATCATTTGAAAATCCTTACTTGATTTCAATTATTCATATGCAAATAACTTATACATAACTTCACTTAAACAAAATAAGAAGTGATTCCGGAAATCACTTACCTTGAGCGTCCGTATTCGTGTTTGCTTCCTTGCCTCCTTTTGACTAGTTGACCTTTCATGTTAGAGTCCAACTCGACATGACTCCTATCCTTTCAAGTTTTCACATTCGTATTATAGTTAGTACACACGTCCATTTTTACAATCGTTCATTTCCTTTTTTTATTCATACATAACTTGACTTTCATAGATCAATTACCACATACATAAGACATAGGTTGATAGTCACTTTGTTTCACATCCATACAACTCAATTATCATTATACATAACACATAGATGATCTAGAACACATCACATGGTTTACTATTCTCACAGGTGTGTTCAAAAACTTAAACATGGTATTGATTCGTTGTTAACTTTCAAAATTTAACTATCTAGCCTACACACTTTCAACTTATAAACATGTATCCATTTTAATATAGTTGACCATACTAATGATACCATATGCACTTCATGCCCTTGTCGTAGGTCACACACAACATAGTCAATTCCTTCCACCTAGTCATCTCATAATTCTACAACTAATAACATCATTTAAGATTAACTAATTTAACATTATCCATGGTTCTAACATTATCCCTACTGGTAAATCCACATGTCATACAATGAGACCACTTTGGCCTCTTGTTCCCAACTATACAATCAATTAAGCACCTAAGATGTACCATATCTTCAAGCATAGAGTACAAGCTCCTAATGTACGCTTCTACCACATCATTCTAATGAATCAAATTTCCACATGAATTATATCTAAAACACACTTCTCATGTTAGTTTGCTAAAAAGTGCATCATTACCACTTTCTATATATATTTACCCACAACTTGCATACATTTTCACATAACATTGTCAATTTAGACATTCCATCGTACACTTGGCGTGCGTACTACTTTCTACGCATAATGTACACGTAGTTCATGCCTAATCTACCTAGTTCATACATAAATCATCAAGTTTCTTTCCTACAATGAGTATCATTCTTATCATAATAATAAACATGTCAAAACACCATATTTCCTTAAATCCATTCATACAAAACCATATTTATTCAAAACCCCAATTTCTTTAACATGGATTACCATATCAAAATTTCCAATTGAGGTGGTTAATCATCATTGATACCAAATTAGTGCATGCATACACAAATCCAACCATCTAACACCTCCAATTTACCCAATTGGGGTTGATTCATCAAAACCCACCAAAACTTCCAACTTAGAAGGTTCAAGAGATGAATTTGATACTTATTTGTGTTTAGAAGGTGATGAACACCTTGAAATTTATGGATTATCCATGCAAGTTCCAAACCATCCTCTTCTTCCTCATTTGATTCACAAGAACACACACACACACTATGTGTGTATGTGTCGACATATGCATCTGCCCAAGAATGGGCTTTCCTTTTTCTCCATGTTTTTATTTAAAATACTTTTCAACTTATCCCTATTAACCACTATAGTTTGCAATCTTAACCCATATACCCCAAACCTTATTTCCACTTTTGGACTTGTAGTATTAACTAAGTTATTTAACTTAGTTATCACTTTCCATTCTATAACACTCAAAATCATACTAGAGAATAAAAATATTTGGGTTTTTGGGGTGTTACAGCTGTTGTATCATAAATGAAATCCTCTATCACATGCGACTGTTCGAAAAAGTTTATGTCACTGCATGACCCGACGACACCAAAGTAGGCTGATGAATCCCAAAGGTCGTATGAAGCAACCACTTTAAGAATACCTGATGGTCCTTTTGGTCACCACGTGTGTGTTGACCTCACCATGCGGTTAGACAATTATACCATGGCCAATGAAGACAATCTTAACCCCTAATCATGCCTGGTAAACCATGTTCTTGTGAATGCACCTCATAAATTTGTTGTAGATCGTACCAAGTGGGCTTTCTCAGATAACGCTCATCGTTTAATTTTATTATTCCTTTATAAAAAGAAATATATATACATATTAAACTAAGTATAAAAATATTCTGAATAAATGAATCGTAAAATAATTTTTAAAAAAAATTGTAGTATACCGTAACAAAAATACCCTAAGGTGATGCGTGTTGTTTTCTCAGCCATCTTTAAATACTCATCAATGATGTTAGTCGTGTTTCCGTAGGCAAGCACGCATAGCGCTGAAGTACACTTTTGAATAACGGTAATTCGAAGCATCCCTGACGCATCTGGTTTTTGCTTAAAGTATTCAAACTTGTTTTCCAAATCTCTGGTAATGCATAAAATAAACGTTTACTAATCCGAAAACGACGCCTAAAAATTTTTGGTTTTGGGTATGTCGGTGCTTCGTCAAAGTAATCTTTCATAAAACGAGTGTTTGCCATAATTTGGTCTCTTTCTGTTTATTCTTCTTTGCAAAATCGGCCGTGGACGCTGACTAACATGTTTCATACATCTCGTCGCGACCTGACACGTAATCGTAACCGCCTCTTGTTCGAGCTCCTCGTCGATCGTGTCACCATCATTGGCTAAAAACTCTTTATAATAATAATTTGCAACAGATGATGAAGATGTAGGTAAATCCATTTTTATGTATTTGGTCTGGGTATGTGTTTGTTTTTATGAGAGATGTGAGTATGAGTGTATATATATAGACATTGGAATTAATTTTTTTATTGGAAAACATAACTGTTGAAGAATACCGTTGCACAACGTTCGGATTTTTTTTATTGACCAATTCAATTTCTTTCGGCTGTGTTAAACACCTATCGATTTTTTTTATGGGAAAAAGCCCCGGGGGCGGGTTTCGACGTGTTGTGGCGTGATCTTTTCCACTTCATGCTCAATCACATTACCACTACAGATAATTTAAGGGACATAGATTTTCCTACACTTTATGGTGACTTTGATTGTGTTTGTTTTCGATGTGTATGCGTATCTATTGTTTTATGATGTTATACCTACCTTCATTTTACTGTGTTACGGTTTCATCACTTCTTTTGTCTAGTTTAGCTTTATATTACTTTTTAGTGTTGTGTTTTTATATAGAGGTCTCTCGACGCAGACTCTCTATCTTTAAGAACAGAGATAAGATTTGCCTACATTTTGTTTTTTTAACTCTACCATTAGCTTTATTTTTTATGAGATTTAGTGTCTATTGTTTTCGTTGTATATGACAAAGCATCGTTTATAATACTTAGGTAATCCTTCTATTACTTTATTATTAAAAGGGTAAAAAAGCATCGTTTATAGTGCTTAGGTAATCCTTCTATTTCTTTATTATTAAAGGGTAACAACTTTTTACAACGTTGGTTCAAAGTGCATGAAATCAACCTCTCATTCTTATATATAGGCTCACAAACATCTAACTATGCACTACCAAATTCCTCTCCCACCAGCTTTAAACAGCATCTTTTTTTATCTTTCTTCAAATTGTTGAACTCATGGCTTCTTCGTCATCTTTTCACATGTATAGCCTACTAACATACATAATGTGTTTATGTGTGTTAATTGAGACAACTTCAGGTCAACTTTCAGCCAACTTTTATGGTAGCTCATGCCCTAATTTTAGCTCCATCATATCAAGTGCTGTGAACTCCGCGGTCTCAAATGAAGCTCGAATGGGAGCTTCTTTACTTCGTCTCCATTTCCATGATTGCTTTGTTAACGCAAGTCTCCAATCACTAACTCTCATTTGTTTCTTATGGGTTAATATTCTATATTTTATATTTTTATTAAACACCTAAACGAGTTAATGTTTCAAAAAAAAATTGGTTTTAAATCCATATCAATAATAAGTTTGTTTATAACGTTTACTAAAGTTTTCTAGTTACTTAAATATAAATATGTTCAAATTCTGTTACTTTCTAATTTATTAAAAAACCCTTAATATCCTCTATGATATTTTATTTTAAATTTAGTTATCTTTCATGTTATGTTGACTTTAAAGTAGAAGCTTACGCGGGTTTAGTTGTTGACATAGTCGAAGCAACAAAAGTCGTTTTCACAAGTCACAATCTGTATTTTACGTCCGATTAGACACGTGGAGACTTTTTCAAAACTTTGTCGGTGATTGATTGATTATTAGGTTAAAGGGTGTTGTCATAAGGCTATATTTGTCGATGATTGGTTGATTGTTAGGTTATAGGGTGTGGTCATAACACTTAAGATTGCTATTACCTTCCATATCAGCGTCATGTTATCTCACTCTCATTCATCATCATATATGGTGTGGTCATCACTCAAACCATCGTCCTCTTTTTTTTAAATTTATTTTGTGTAAAATATATTTAACTAATTAAGAAAAGAGAGGCGCATTATTGCCATGGTTTAATTCATACGAATCATGATGGTTCCCTAAGAGGGGTGATGTATAGTGGCGGACCTACCTTACAATATGGGGTAGCATCCGCTACCCCTTAACGATCCGACGATAGTGTAAACTTTCGAAAAATTTGACCTTCTTTTGATGATTTTTCAATTTCATTACCCCTGTTTTTTTTAAAGATTTTTTAGATCCGCCATTGTTGGTGTAGCACATTATCAGCCGTCCTAGGTGACAATCCATGACCCATCCCATGCCCATGCCCCTACCACTTAGCCTAACCTTCATGACCCGCCACATCATCGTCATGTCACCAACCTCTAATCCATTATCCAAGACTATTACCCTAAAGGTGTGGTCATAACCCAAACCACAAAACATTCAAATCTTGTAAAACGAAAAAGGTGGACCGTGGTGGCCGTGGTTTAATCCACGCGAACCATGGTGGATGAATAGGGGGTATAGCAATCCATTAATAATCCTATATGACGATTGAATTTGATGACCAAACCCGTACCCCCACACCATTCAGCCTTATATAATTAGACCCAAATCATCACCCCCGTACCCCACAACCTGATAGTTTAACGCAATAGTGCATGACTATAGTAGAGAACCAATTAATTTAAACATGGAATTAAGGTTCAATAGTTTGGCAACCTGTCTATGGTTATGCGTTCAGTTGTGCGACCTCTCAACACATTTTCTCTTACAATATAATACCTCGTTAATTCGAACATATAAATAGTACTTATGCTAGTTTATCTAAAGTGCATTTCAACCCTTTTTTTCTTTATCTAGTTGGTTGATATACGAGTGTGTTAAGTGTAAGATAATTTTCCTATATTTTTTCTCCCTCACATTATTAAATTAAATTTGTTGTTGTACTTGTAGGCAGGCCCGGCTTTGTGGGCTGGGCAGCCCGGGCAGACACCAATACCCAAAAGGTTTATAGGGCCCAACAAAAATTTAGGGTCAAAATATTTAAATGGGCACTGTTATCTTAAATGTTTAATAAATGACTTTAGTAACAAAAATGAAGCTAGTTCAATAGTTAAGATACTCAAATTTGAAAACCAATGTCATGAGTCCTAATCCCTTCGTTTACATTTTTATTTCCTAAACAATTTTCAGTTAATCCCATGCATTTTTTATTTCCTAAACTGTTTTGAACTATCAATTCACTTAATTAATTGACTCTTCCATCTTGTTAACAAGATGATTATATGATTAATTAGTTAATGTTTTGGGTTATAATCTTGAGGTCATGAGTTCAAACCCCATGATTAGCAAGTCGTATTGTGGTTTCTTAATATATATTTGATGAGTTTATATTATAACAATTTTTTTGTTTCGACCGGGGCCCAAATTTTTTTATCATTCTCGGAGATGGCCCTGCTTGTAGGTGTAATTACAAACGACAAATCCATAACTAATTAATAAATAAGTAATTAGTTTGCTACATGTAATAATTATGTGAGCCGAAATTTTTATATAATTACTGAATATTAATTAGCAACTATTTTTTGTATTCTTTATTCTAACCCTATATAAATATCTTTATTTCCAAAATAAGAATTTTATTCAACTACAAATTTTAAGACGGAATATCATCAAATGCCAGAAACTAATTAAACGTTCTATGTGATTTTAAGTAACCTCATTTTTTTCAATCTGATTAAGTAATACATACCATGATCCGGAATTGAATATGAGCAGGTTAACTTATTGAGATGTTTTGTTTTATATCAATTATCTTATTATTTTGGAATCATTTGTAGGGCTGTGATGCATCAGTGCTACTTGATGATACTGCAAATTTCACAGGAGAAAAAACAGCTCGACCTAATAACAATTCATTGAGAGGATTTGATGTTATTGACACCATCAAATCTCAACTAGAGAGTTCATGCCCAGGAGTCGTCTCCTGTGCCGATATGTTAGCAGCCGCTGCACGTGATTCCGTTGTAGCGGTAGGAGCCATAAACACTTCTTCTTAGTTTTGCAGCATTTATAATATTTTACACCATTATATTATATTATATTATATATAATACAATTATACTTTCAACATATACAATTCCCACGGAGGGAATAGTGCTTCACAGCTATTGGCTGAAATGGGCGGCCAGCCCTGCCCTATTAGAACAACCAATTTATTATTTTACACACGCTTTACAATTACGTTTTTGCTCCGGAATAGTGTTTCCCTGCCATTGGTTCAAATAGGCGGCGAGCAATGCCCATTGGACCAACCAGATTATTCTTTTATACACACTTTAAATTTACGGTTTTGCCCCCCCGTTAAAAAATGCGGTTTTGCCCCAACTTCAAAATACATTTACCCTTTTGCCCCGAGCTAAAAATACGATTTCGCCCTCGGTAAAAAAATACGCTTTTACCCTCAGCCAAAATCACGTTTTCTCCCCACTTCAAAATAAAATTTTGTTTTTCCCTCTGGCTCAAAATTACGATTTTATACCAGTTTATTATTTTATACCAACTTTAAAATTACGGTTTTGACCCCAGTTTAAAATTACGTATTTGCTCTCAGTTAAAAATATAATTATGTTTTTGCCCCCAGCTAAAATTTACGATTTTCCCCTCGGTTGAAAATTACGATATCACCCTCAATTCAAAACGACGTTTTTGCCCCTAGTGCAAAATAAAAATATTGTTTTCCCCTAGCTAAAAAGTACGATTTTACTAAAAAAAAAAATATGACTTTGCCTCCAGCTAAAAATCGTGTCAAGGAGCTGGCTAACACTCGTTCATTAGTCCTTACAAATTACTGTTTTGCCCTGAGCTCAAAATTGCGATCTTGTCATCGTTTTACTTTTTCTTTCTAGCAAAACTATAGTACTGTTTTTTTATTGGTTGATAATTATTCGGTCATCGCCCCGCAAAGCGGGGCATCACCTAGTATAATACAATTATCAACTTGGGTGAATAGTGATTTACCGTGGTTTTGTTTTCAGCTCGGCGGGCCAAGTTGGAACCTGACGTTTGGGAGGAGGGACTCGACAACCGCTAGTTTAAGTGCCGCAAATTCCAACATTCCAGCACCTACTTTGAACCTTAGTGGTCTCATTACATCCTTTTCAAACCAAGGATTTACAACTAATGAAATGGTTGCTCTATCAGGTAATCAATCACGTAACCCTTTAAAAAACGTTCTGAGCGAGTTATTTCAACTCCACAGATTCTTTCCTTTGAATCAAAATTAAAACATTAAGTTTAATTTTTTGAGCAAACAAGTAATTAGTTTATCGGAATCCAAGTCAAAATTAGACGAAAGATGTTTTCTTTGTTGACATAAGAGATCTAATTCTGTAAAGAATCAAAAGTCACGGAAAATCGAAAATCCGCCCCCTTTTCTATATTCCTTTTTCTATATTCCTTATTATTGATATTGATATTGATTTGATCAAGAAGCCTCTACTAACAAGAGAAGATAAAATTCTTATAAATAGAAAAAAAAATATGTCATGTGATTAGATTTGCAAGCCAAATACTTAAACTAGTATGTAAATTTCCGCGATATATCAAAAGCGTATAAGTAATGATTTATGCCATATTTATTTTTGTAAATTCACACCAATGTAGGATCTCATACTATTGGCCAAGCAAGGTGTACAGTGTTTCGAGCTCGCATCTACAACGAAACCAACATAAATTCGTCACTTGCTACATCATTAAGAGCGAATTGTCCATCAAGTGGTGGTGACAATAATCTGTCTCCGTTAGATGTTGTTTCTCCCACGTCATTCGACAATGCATACTTCAGTAATTTGTTGAACCAAAATGGTTTATTGCATTCTGATCAAGAGCTTTTTAATAATGGTTCAACTGATGCCCAAGTAAGAACATACAGCTCAAATGCGGCAACCTTCTCGGCTGACTTTGCAAATGCAATGGTCAAGATGAGTAACCTTAACCCATTGACGGGATCAAGTGGCGAAGTAAGGACCAATTGCCGAAGAACGAATTGAGAATATGAAGTTATTTCTTAAATAAAATTCTAGAAACAAGAATATTGTGTGTGATGAGTTGCAATATATTGTACTTTGTTCTATAGTATTATATTTTTTTTTAGAAGTTCACTGAGTTATTCTTCTGTAATATTTTGTACCTCAAATAGGATAATAGGAACTTGTTTAGAATGCTTAAGAGTTAAGATCATATGTTGAGAACAATATTCTATATGATGATGAGTAAAATTAGGAAGATGGCATGTGATGGAGACAGAAATCAACCGAACGAGCAAAATGATGTGGTATTAGAAATATTAAGTGATTGAGGAAAAACTACGGCCCACTATAAGATGTAACACCACGTATATTATATAATTTAAGCTTTCAATAATGTATTGATCGCTACAATGGTTAAAAGGACAATTATGATTATATGAAGACAAAGTGCGACATGTTGATCAGTTCTGTTTAAACATAATGGAAAACATGAAATAACATACCTTTGATTGCATCAGTAGAGAATCCAGTCAGAGACGCAGCCACGGTGTTCGACATAGTTGTCAGTTTGATATGGTTCCTCCTTAGGGGTGTAAAGTGATGATGGTGATGAACCGAAAGTAGGGTTGATTCCGGTTAGGGAGAGAGAGATACGAATTTGTGATGTTATGTTGTTAGGTTATGTGTCTGTATAACTGTCTAACCCTTTACATCTCTAATAATCTCCTTATATATACACCCAAGAGGAAACCCAATTAGTTAATAAGGGTAATATGGTCCATCAACAATTACCAACTAATTATTAATATGTTATTAATATATTTTGATCTATATTATATAAATGATAATGATGGCTACTAGATTAAATATAAATAAATAAATATTTAATCTTACATTCTCCCACTTAGCCGAATAATCATTTATCATGAGTATTAGATTAGTCTGATCAGAAGTTAATACTCATTTTAGCCTTAAACAAGTACTATAGCAGAGAAATACAGCCGTTGAATCATTATGCGACTCAGGACCCCCATTAGTCATACTATAGCCTTAATTTAAAACCTAACAGTTATGATCAAAATAAGTAAGCCCTTTAACGTTTGATTTGTATTTATAGTTGTCTATATGTCATTACACCGGCAGAACATATGTAAGAGACATACAAAATCAAACTGATGAGGAAAATTGATTAATAGTTAGTCATTCATAGTACGATATGCAGTTGTACATGGTCATCAATTAAAACCCGTCTCTTTTATGAGCACTCTTAATAAGATTTATGAGTAATAGACCTTTAGTTATAGGATCCTTAAGCATATCATGAATGCATTCGATACAAAGATTTAGTTTCCTCAATTCGTTCATAAACGAATAATTAATTGCGTATCGAAATTTAATGCAGCACCTCTCGAACTGTTACTGTTCAAGGAGACATGGTAACTGACTTTATCACAACAAGTCTTCAATATATTAATTATATGGAGTTAATAAAGTCATGAGTCCACTGATAAATTTCCAACAACATTTAGTGACTATATTATGTCGTTATAACTTAGGTTGTTGATATCAGTCCATTATAACTCCTCCATGAGATAGGTTTTGTCTGCTGACATAAAGATATACCCAAAATTACATTTTGTCATCTTTGAATATTACAAAGTTAGAGTAATAAACCGGTTTGAGTTCTCACTTCTTCTTTAAAATTATAGCCTCTCATTTCTTTTAAAGATATTGTAATACTCTATTAAATGCTTCACATTAATCTAGACATATCTAGTGTGTTGCAATGTGAGTAATATCTAAACGAGTATAGACTTAAACTTACATAAGGCTTCTAATTAATGATAAATGAATTATGTCTGAATATTCCATTTGGAATAAGTTCCACGAATGTCAATGAATGACTTATGATGGACCCATACTTATTCCTTGAGCCAAGTAATATTTAGGGCTATAACGTCATGATTTAAAATCACTTAAAATGAGATTAGATAAGAAATCATCCTCATTGACCATGTCATGATTTCTCATGAATTTTGGTTGTAATGGATGAAATTTATAAGTCTCATTTCCTTTTGTCAAATTTTTCATTTGCATGATGACAAAAGTTGTGAAAGTGTAAGGTATCATCTAGTTTTATCTTAATAATGTTTCAATCCAGATATTTAAAACAAATAAAATGAGAGTTTAAGATAAGTGTGACTTTATGTTGGTTATGCAAACCTCACAACCTTCATGACATAGCCTAAGTAATGATACTGCATTCTGATTAATTTTCAGAATATGTAAGGTATCGAAAAGCTTTGTTAGAAGACTGCTTATTATGGTTCTTATAGCCTTAACAATTAATTTTGTCACTAACTCTCATATTAGTTACTTGTCGAGTTCTGGTAAGGAAACGTTCAAAACTAGAGTCAACTAATCATGTGTTCATTGGAATATTATAATTAGTAGACTTAAATATCTTTAATAAGTGACTATCTAATGAATTTATCCAACTGTTCTTTAGAATAATGGATAGTCTCGTTGCTTATGTCTAGTCTGATGACATAATGATGTAGTGAGATTTTCCCTTGAAGAACCTTAGAGATGGAATTAACAGTTGTAATTTGTCTATGGACCTTAGAGCAATCCTCTTTTAAGGTTTTAGTGGTTGTAAGGTGAGTAACAACTTATTTTTCCAGCTTCAAACATTTATTTCTTTGTACATATGTTGCTTATCAACACACTCGTTATACTTTGGTATTTTGAGTGTTATAGTTGATTTATAAGGCATCAAAATGTACAAGTGAAAATCTTAATATGTAATGTACTGGAAAATGTACTTATTTCCATGCGTAAGCCCTTAACTTTATGGGTCATGGTTTTGTACATTATAATGTATTCACATATACCACTTAACTTTATAGTTTAGAGTTTCAAATTAAGGCATGCATCTTAGGAGTTCTAGTGATTATTCCATATATAAGAGATTAGCCTTAGGAAAGACTTAATCTGAAATAACTTTAGTGATAGCATTATGTTAGAAAGTTCTTGATTATCATAAGAGACATCATGTTCAATTTGTCCTAATCATCATGCTCTAATTTTCTTCTTTATAATCTTTATCAGAAGAGAGCAATAGGATTATTGTGTCTTAAGAAATAATCAAGGATTTAGTTTAAGAGCTAATTCTAATAGAAACTTTAAATAAAGCAAACATTTTAGGTTTAGGAATTAGAGTGGATGAGATATATGTAGAAGTAAATTATAGTGAGTAAAATTATGGGTACTAAGAATAAGACAGACAAAATGATCATAAAATTAATTAAAGATCATTAATATAAGGATCATTATGTGAAGAGATTGTGATATGTCTATTACTAACATCAAAATAATAGACTTAGTAAAATTCTACTTAAACAAAGACAAATCAGCTTTGGCCAGAAGTGTAATCATTTAAGTATGTGTGCAAAGTAATCGTGACAAATCAGCTTTGGCCAGAAATGAGACAATCACTTTAGTTATGCACTTGTCAAGCATGCTAAACATAAATGAATTAAATCAGCTTTGGCCAGAATTAAGACATTTCACGTGTGTAATGCATACTCAACATAGCTTTTTATAATACTTGAACAATAAATAGATGTATTAAATCAGCTTTGGCCAGAAATGATACATCAGAAGCTCATTTAAGTTAAGCTAGTTTGGTTTTGTAAAACATTATTTGATCCTTATTAATTAATTAAGTATAAACAAAACCAAGTATTTAATAGCAAACACCTGTTAGCGCGGGGGGTGCGGGGGGCAGCGCCCCCCCGCCCGGGGTTCGGGGCGGTAGCCCCGAAAAATGGGTCGGGTTCGAGGTATAAGCGATTTATTAGATCGCTTACCCTACGACCCTAGACAACGTGGTAATCAGTAGGCATAGTCCCAAGGGACTATAACCAACGTGATTACACTCACGTTGCGAAGTTCAAACGAACTTCGCATTGACTATAACTGGTCAACGCAGAAAGTCAAACAAAGTTTGACTTTCAGACTCGAAAGACTCGAAAAGCAATAAAAGAACGAGAGAATACTTACGAAGGGTCCCCGAATGCTAATCTCGATCCAAGAACTCAGGTATGAAACAATGGTTTCAACTTAGAGCTCTCAAATCCAGATTCTTGTGAGAAATGAGGTTGGGGTGGATGGGTATTTATAGGAATACCCGAACCGTTAGGATCGTTTCATGGAAACCGTGCTCGAATCTTGTGCGTACACTTGTCACAAAGTTGTGGTAACTTAAAAATGGTCCAAATGAGCTGAATGTGCATTTGTGAGTCTGTGGATGAGGTTTAAACAGCTGGAATCAGCTGACTAAGCGTTCTTATCTGATCAGGAAGGCTGAGGCGGGCCGCCTAAGATTTAAGCTTGGCTGAGGCGGGCCGCCTAGCTCTTCAGATCAGAAAACAAGTTTGCAGAATGACAGTTTCAGCCCCTGCACGTGTTTAAGGCCATTTCCGACACTTCTAAGGCCCGTCAAGCCAACTTTAAGGCCCTAAAATGATGCCTAAACATTATGGACATGAAACATGCTCAAAAATATGCCGGACATTGGTTCGTTTGGCCGTACGAACGCGATGTTCGCTTAATTACGACGGAATGCGCATAAGCGCGAAAAACGATCCAAATGGCGTGACGAATGGATTTTTGGCAAGCCAAACACTAAAGCATAATATAGTCATGCTTACATAAATTTTTGGATGTCCGGATGTATTCAGAACGTGAGTTATGCGCGAAAATGCAAACTTGTGCACTTTTTGACACTTTTAGTCCCTGAATGTCCCAAAAGTATATTTTAGCGCACCGAACCTCTCAAAGCCTATTTCTAAGCTATGTAAAGGATATTTAAGGTGTGTTTAACTTATGGTCATGTTCCGGAATGTCTATTACAGTTCAAATTGGCATACTTTCGCAGTTTGTCAAGTTTAGTCCCTGTAAGCGATTTAACTTGATTTTGCCATACCAAAGCCTTCAAAACTTATTTCTAAGTTAAGTAAAGGTTATTTAAGGTATGTTAAGCCTATTTCACTATTCCAGAGTGTTCGTTGCATTAAACTGGTTATATTTACGCATCAGTGCGTATATAACCTTCCAGAAAGCGATTTAGAGCTTGGAATCGAACAAGAGTTTATATGTGTAAACGATACACATATTTTTACAAATCCCAAGTATGAAATATAATATTTCATTGGTTTGGCATTTGTTTGATGGTCGCAGTGACACAGGTGTCACATTTATATTGTGGCAAAATAAAAAGTGCCACTAAAACCCCAAAACCTTATAGTGGCACACTAGAAAGTGCCACAAAAAGGCTTTAGTGGCATTGCTTCTAGTGACACTTTTTTTGTGTGCCACTCATTCCTTAAAGGGTCTTTGGTGGCACTTTTATGGGTTTTTGTGACACTTTTTTTAGCGAACTACAAAGTAAGAGCTTATAAAATAACATCAGTTTCGCTTTCCCAATCCCAAATTCGCAAGCACAGTGTCAATCACACGCGCGGTATCAAAATTCAATTATTCGAAGTATGAATAGAGATTTAGGGCAAACAATGACTGAGTAAATCACAATAAATAGAGATTACCATAAAAGGTAGCCGTTAACTAACTTGGTTATCCTTACGACACCATTAGTTCCCCAAGTTTCACCTTTAATTTATCCCCAAATGGTGGCGCCATTGGGCAAAATGAGAGCATGTGGCGTTACAGTTCGCGAGAATGACGATAGCAACCTAAGTTAAAAATGAACTGTATATTGCTTGGAATTGGAGTTGAGAATTTTTATGTTAATTGTGTTATCTATTGGGCATTGCAATAAATAAAGTTTTTGTTTAGTTCATTGTAGCCTAATACACTTACACACATATACTAAATAAATGACTTCTAAAAAGTTGAGGGCTCTTAATTTTAAAAGTTGAACGCTCTTAATTTTTTTTTTTTTTTTTGAAGGTCCTAGAGGGCGGCCCTGCAACAAATTTTACTAAATACATGCTTGTAATAATGAATTATTGTATAGAAGTAGCGTGTATTGTAGTGCTACATGTGGACACGATAACATTCACGTACAAATAATACACCATAGCAAATGAGAGAACATGCAATGATATGTATTTTTATTAGAGTGAACTGGTTTTGAAATTTCCGTTTTTTAACCGTAAAGATTCTAGCTAAATAAATTCTGAGTTAAATCATAAGTAAAATCAAACGATATCGTCACATCGAATATACACAATCAAGAGCCGACAAAAAGGTATCCAGCTAGCTTTCCAATTTATACCAGATCCATATCAATTATGAGTCAACCATGACAAACACCTTTGATGTATCCCTCTATCTACTTTTGACCAACCGAATACATGACAAACATTGGAAGCTTTTGCCAACTATTTTGAAGGAAATTTCTCATCTTAATTTTATTAAAAAATTATTGTTCGTTTCACGTAAAGTATAAAATATGGATGAAATTGGAGTGTATATTTCATTTCTTTTGTTGTTCGTTTCAAAAAAAAAAAAAAAAAAAGAAAGAAATTGGAAATAAACAATAACATAAGGAACAAAATATACATTCTGATTCTATCCAGATTCGATTTCATTCTGTGAAACGAACACAAATTTTCAATTCTTACGCAAATTCTAATTCCATTATATTTCACGAACGAAAGCTACTTTAAATTGTTGAGCTAGGAGAATGTGACACCATAATGTTTTTCCAGATGGCCTTACTGCCGCGCAATTATTCTTCTACAAATATCTCGGATACATTGTTTTTTTTAACGACGGATACATTAATACGGAAATTGCTTTCCAAAATAAGTAATTCAATTTCTTATTAACGTCTAGTAATCATGAACTAAATTTAAGATGATATAGAAAACAAGTACTATAAGTATAAATAATAACACAAGCAAACTTAAAGAGAGGGATTATAAGATATTTTTTATATTCTCTGTTTTATTTGTCCCTATGAACAAGGATCATTGCTTATAGGTCTTGTATAGCGAATCCACATTTGATAACCGACTCTACGGTCATCCTACGCGGCACAATATATGTTAAGTATTTGTCGGGTACTTATGTGACAGTTCCCTTGTTCTTTCTTAGGTCTAAAAGTTGGTGCGAATATGAATTTGGCGAGAAATTGGCAAGAGGTTGTGGACGTGTTTCAGGCGAGACTTTCAAGATGGAAAGCTAAGACTCTATCAATGGCGGGCCGTGTGACTTTGATACGTGCGGTGATGGACTCTCTACTGGTATACTATTTTTCAATGTATAGGGCTCCCAAAATTGTGATTAAAACATTAGACAAGATTCGCAGAACGTTTCTATGGGGAGGTGAATTAGATAAACCGAAGTCAAGTTGGGTGGCGTGGGATAGGGTCACAATGGCAGTGGATCAGGGGGGTTGGGTATCACTCCGCTAAAGGCTGTCAATTTGGGGATGCTGGCTCGTTGGTGGTGGAGATTTAAAACTGAAAAACATCGTTTGTGGTGGAACGTCATTTGGGCGATCCATCAGAACTCAAGAACCAGGAATTCTATGCCGGTTTCAATTTCTATAGCAGGCACATGGGAGGGTATCTTTAAAATAGAGGAGGATCTGAAACAAGCAAACATTCAAATCAGGTTTTTGATCAGGGGTGTCGTGGGTACAGGGGAGAACATTATGTTCTGGCTGGATAGGTGGGCAAGTGAAACTCCGCTTATGATGCATTCCCTCGATTGTTTGCGTTGGAAAGTAATAAAATGTAGCAGAATGTTATAACTAGGCCGATGGGCAACTAGGTTGGGTTTGGAGGTGGCGACGGGAACCAGTTCTTCAGCAGGAATTGGGTGAAGTAAGAGCCTTAGAGGAATTAATTAGGACGACACAATTGAGTGATAATGAAGATGGATGGAGGTGGGGTGAAACGGGAGATGAAACTTTCACGGTTAAAGACGTAAAGACTCGATATACTGCAGCAACTCAACAGGTAGGGACATACAAATTTCCGTGGAACAATTGGGCGCCGAGGAAAGTTAACTTGTTTAGTTGGAGGGCAGAAATGAATCGGATCCCGACGATTGATAATCTTATAAAGCGGAATATCCAAGTCGACTCAGAGAGGTGCAAGATGTGTGGGGATCTAGGGGAATCAGTGGATCATCTTTTCCTCTCGTGTCCGGTGGCGAATATCATCTGGATGCAAGTTAGTGAATGGTGCAAAATTGATCCCATATTTGCTTTTTCATATAGGGATCTTATGGAGATTCATAGATCGATCACGGAGGTAAAATCAAAGAAGAAAATTGTCCAGACCATAATCCTTATTTCGTGTTGGTCGATATGGAAAATGCGGAATGAAGTTACATTCAGGCAGAAGACGGTGTCGGTGTCACGACTTTTGGCTAAGATAAAAGTTCTAAGTTCACTATGGATAAAGAAGAGAATGAAGGCAAATGAGCAGGATTGGTTTCTGTAGTGGCGTATAGTTTTTGTCTTATTAGTATAGGGGATGGGGAGTATGTACTATTTTGGTTTTGTTTTTATGCTTGTGTTTCTTTGTTTGTGGTTGGGGTTTTAGCTACTTGCTAGCTCCTTTCTATAAAGTCTGCAGCCGTTCAAAAAAAAAAAACACTTACGCGACAGTTATCAGGCATGCCCACAGGTATAGAGTATACCAATCAGTGTTAAAAAAATACCCATTAGTGTTTTAAAAAAAATACCCATTTAGATTTTTGGTAGACCTGCAATAAATTTAGACGTCGGTTCTGAATAAGTCGTTGCCTATTTCAATATATAGTCGATGATTTGAAATGACTACACCATTTTTCAGATTAACATGGGATATGATAGGTAAAAGGAGTTTTACTCATTTACAAAAGTTGACATTGGCAATTCATCAAATGACATACGACACCTCTAGCGATTCTCGGGATGAATATTTGAAGATGTCTCAAAAAGCGTCAGGAAAAGCATTCAGAAATTTTGCCAAGGTGTCATCTAGCTATACAACAAGAAATATTTGCGTAAAAAAACATGGTGCGACATACGAAAATTGTTTCGAGCAAAACACAGATTCCCCTGAAATCTTGGCACCATTAATTAAATGCATTGGTAATGGTGTAACTGTCCTATTGCATGACAAGACCAATTTATGGTAGATAATCACCAATATCCTACAATAATGCTAGAAGTTATGGCGTCACATGTTCTGGATTTGTCATGGTTTCTTTAGCGTTGCCGGTCTCAATAATAACTTAATTGTTCACGTCAATCGACGGTTCTCAATGGCATCATAAACAGAGTGGAATCCAATTATTCATTTATGGTTTCAGAAGTGGAATATAAGCACGAGTATTAGCTTGCTGACGGAATATATCGTGAGTACACTATACTTGTCAAATCTTTCACATTTCCAAATGATGAAAAACGAAAGAAATCTAAGGCATGCCACGAATAGATAAGAAAGGATGTTGAACGGACATTTGGTGTTCTAATGCAACAATGGCACACCGTGAAAAACACAGCAGGTATATTTTTTTTTGAACTGTGAACTTCATTAAAAAACAGGAAACTCCTCAAAGCGAGTGTCGCAACCCCCGTCCCCTTATTCAAACCCGGGAACGGGCGGCCTCGGCCAGTTTCGATGGTATTCTGTTTTTGTCTAATTTGGCAGCGGAATTTACATCAGTACCGTAGTTAGGAAATATTTGATCAGAGTAAAATACCACATTTTCATAATATTAAACACATGGAAAATAAAACCCAAGTTTTAAGTACACACATTTTCATAGGAATAAATCCTATTTTTATTTAATAAAAACATCTATTTTATTTTAGGTAACTTTATTGCCACTTTTCCAAGCCTTCAGTGCTGTCCAGCTGGCTTCTATTTGGCTTTCACATTTTGTTACCTGAAACGTGTTTAAAAACATTTTGTCAGTGGGAAATACTGGTGAGTGAATCCCAGTTCAATCAAGTTTTAATAAAAACCATTGTACAGTATTGAGGGCGATCTCGCAATTACATTTGTTTCCAAGTTATATAAATTAACATCCGTGGTACTGTCAGACCCGACTTGTGGAAATTTTACCCCTCGCAAGGTAATAACATAACTTTGTATACAAAACCCCAACATACCTATGATAATTGTATTCTTACAAATACTCAATCACTGTTTAATATAATTAACTAAGTGAGGTTTTGTAAAAACAATTTACAAAAAGAAGATTACTCACTTTGCTGTCTTAGATTTTCTGTAAGGATTTCCTGGGAATAATCTATAAATTACAAAAATGCACACGTGTTAGTATAATAACCCATTTTAACATTAGTAATACCCTCCCCGAGACGGCATTCCAACGACTACGTCGGGCAGAACCATGACAGCCGTTACGGAACCCTAGATCATTCGGGCAGAGTATCTAATACGTATCCAGGGGTTATGATACTTACAACGGAGCAGAACTTCGTTATTTAGGGGGTATTATACTCGAGTATAATGCCTATTCTTTAAGAAATTCGAGATTGAGAAAGGAAATGAACGAGCAGACTGAAGATCCGATGCCCTCTACTTATAGGGCTTCACTTCAACTTTTACGCGGCCCTCGTAAGGTATAGCAAAGGGGCTACGCGGCCCGCGTCAAAGATGGTCAACGGCGTAGGTGATCCAAGTCACCTAGTAGGTTCAACATGAGTCGGACATGTGTCAGCACAAGGTTTTGCCGCGTTTTTAATCTCTAGTGGCCCGCGTAAGATCCCTAAGGGGTCTACGCGGCCCGCGACAAACCCCAAAAATTGTATTTTAATTATTTTTAATAATATTCAAGGTATTCGGGGTCCGTTTTCGCGTATGAGGTGTGTTTTAAGATATATTGGGATAATTTAAAATATATTAGGGTGTGGAAAATAATTCGAGGGTGTCGGTTTTCTTTAGGGTTGTTATATCCTCTCCACCTTATTTTAGAGCTCGTCCTCGAGATCTACTGGAACAAGTGTGGATATTTCTTTTGCATTTCTGATTCAAGCTCCCATGTATACTCTGGTCCTCTTTTAGAGTCCCATTTCACTTTGACTAGAATTAACCTCTTGTGCTTGAGGTTCTTGACTTTCCTGTCTTCAATCTGTAGAGGCCTTTCTACAAACTTGAGTTGTTCATTTACCTCTATATCTTTAAGAGGCACCACAAGTGATTCATCAACTAGGCATTTCTAGAGATTAGATACATGAAATACATCATGTATTCATGCCATTTCCTCTGGCAGTTGTAGCTGATAGGCTACAGGTCCTATTCTTTTAATAATCTCAAAAGGTCCAACATACCTGGGACTTAGCTTTCCTCTTTTGATGAATTTTACTACTCTTTTCCAAGGAGAGACTTTTAACAATACTTGGTCCCCTACTTGAAATTCCAATGGTTTCCGTCTGTTGTCAGCATGACTCTTTTGTCGATCACGTGCTGCTTTCACTCGTTCCTTGACTTGAATGATCTTGTCGGTTGTTTCTTGCACTATTTCAGGTCCAGATAGTTGCTTTTCCCCAATTTCTGCCCAACAGACTGGGGTTCGACACTTTCGTCCATAAAGTGCTTCGAATGGTGCAGCATTGATACTTGTGTGATAACTATTATTATAAGAGAATTCTATCAATGGTAAGTGATCGTCCCAATTACTTCCGAAATCAATTACACAAGCTCTAAGCATGGCTTCCATTGTCTGAATTGTTCTTTCGCTTTGTCCATCCATTTGAGGATAATAAGTTGTGCTTAGATTTAACTTGGTTCCCATGGCTTTTTGGAAACTTGTCCAAAAATGAGAGGTAAAACGGCTATCCTGGTCAGAAACATTTGATAAAGGAATTCCATGTAAAGAAACAATTTCATTTACATACAATTTAGCTAGCTGTTCCATACTAAAAGTTTCTTTCATGGGTAGAAAATGAGCTGACTTGGTTAGTCTATCTACAATCACCCAGATTGTATCATTACCTTTCTTTGTTATGGGTAATTTAGTAACAAAATCCATTGTTATCAATTCCCATTTCCATACGGGCATTTCTAATTGTTGTAATAAACCTGAGGGTTTCTAATGTTCAACTTTAACTTGTGAACAGGTTAAACATTTAGAAACATAGGTTGCTATGTCCTTTTTCATTCCTATCCACCAGAAATTCTTTCTTAAATCCTGGTACATCTTATCACTTCCTGGATGCATCGTATACTTAGAATTATGGGCTTCTTCTAATATACGATGATGAAGGTTTCCTAATTTAGGTATCCACATTCTCTTTTTATGAAATCTCCAAATTCCATCTGTTCCTTGTTCTAATTCCTTAATCATACCTTTTAATTTTTCAGTATCATCCTTGATTACTGATTCTTGTGCTTTTCTAATTTGATCATTTAAATCTACTTGTAGATTTAATTTAAGAAAACGTACCCTTTTTGGCTTTTCGTGATATTTTTGGCTTAAAGCATCTACCACTACATTTGCTTTTCCTTCATGATACTGGATATCACAATCATAATCACTAAGCATCTCCATCCAGCGTCTTTGTCTCATATTCAATTCTTTTTGCCCAAAAACATATCTTCAACTTTTATGATCAGTGAATACGGTAAACTTACTACCATAAAGGTAATGTCTCCAAACTTTAAGGGTAAAAATTATAGCTCCTAATTATAGATCATGGGTTGAATAATTCTCTTCATGATTCTTAAGTTGTCTAGATGCGTAAGCTATAACCTTTTGGCGCTGCATCAACACACATCCATAACCTAATTTAGAAGCGTCACAATAGACTACAAAGTCTTCAGTTCCTTCTGGTAACGCTAATATGGGTGCATGGGTTAATCTTTGCTTAAGAATTCTAAAGGCTTCTTCTTGCTTTGGTCTCCATTCAAACTTAATGGATTTACAGGTTAACTTAGTTAAAGGAATGGCTATTCTAGAAAAATATCGAATAAATCTTCTATAATAACCTGCCAATCCTAAGAAACTTCTAACCTCAGTTGGTGACTCAGGGGTTTCCCATTTGGTAATCGCCTCGATCTTTGTTGGATCCATATGAATTCCTTCATGATTAACTAAGTGTCCAAGAAACTGTACCTGTTCTAACCAAAACTCGCACTTTAAAAACTTAGCATAAAGCTTTTCCTTTCTTAATAGACTTAGAAGTGCGTGCAAATGCTTTGCATGATCTTCTTTACTTTTAGAATAAATAAGAATATTATCTATAAAGACAATTATGAATTTATCCAAATATTGTTTACATATTCGGTTGATCATGTCCATAAATGCGGCTGGGGCATTGGTTAAACCAAATGGCATGACAGTAAATTCATAATGGCCACACCTTGTTCTAAATGCGGTTTTAGGAATGTCCTCTTCTTGTACCTTTAATTGATGATATCCTGATCTTAAATCGATTTTAGAGAAAAATCGAGCTCCTTGAAGTTGATCGAACAGATCATCAATCCTTGGTAATGGGTACCGATTCTTAATCGTGACCTTGTTCAATTCACGGTAGTCAATGCACATACGCATTGATCCGTCCTTCTTTTTAACGAATAAAATCGGTGCTCCCCAAGGCGATGAGCTTGGCTGTATTAATCCCTTCTCTAATAATTCATCTAACTGTTTCTTCATTTCCTGCATTTCGGCGGGTGCCAAACGGTAGGGTGCTTTGGCAATTGGTGATGTTCCGGGTAGCAGGTGGATTCCGAATTCGACTTCTCGGTCTGGTGGTAGTCCTGGCAATTCTTCTGCAAATACATCTGAAAACTAAGATACTACTGGAATGACTTTTAGTTCTTTTCCTTTAGTGTTAGTGATTATGGAAATCAAATACACTATAGATCCTTTTCTTATATAACTTGCAGTTTTCATCACAGAGATGAATTGTGTGGATCTAGAGGGCTTATCTCCTTTAATTGTGATCTTTTCACCCTTTGGTGAAATTACTTGAATTGGCTTTTGATCACATAAAATATTAGCTTTATTGGCTATTAACCAATCCATTCCTAATACGATATCAAATCCTGCCAGATTCATTGGGTAAATATTTGCAATATACTTTTGGTTTAAAAATTATATTCTTGCTCCCTGCAAGATTTCAGAAATCCTAACCGTTTCTCCATTCCCTGTCTCGACTAGACATTCTTGTGATAGTTTAGTTAATGGTTGATTAAGAAGTTTGCAAAATGAAGTACTAATAAAACTTTGGTTTGAACCAGAGTCAAATAATACTTTAGCAAAAACATCGTTAACTAAAAACGCACTGGCTATCACGTCCGGAATCATTTTGGCTTCATCTGCTGTCAGAACAAATGCTCTAACATTTTTAGTGTTCTTGTTGTTCACAGGTGGAGCTAATTTCGGATAATTTGGCTTGATATGACCTTTTTCTCCACAGTTGAAGCATAGTCCATTACTAGAACTCCTCCTGCAATCTTCTTCCTTGTGTCCTGGCAACTTACAGAAATTGCAGTGAGTGGAGCATTTTCCTGAATGCTTCTTCTTACAAGCTTTGCAGTATGGTGCAGAGGTAGAACCTATATTCCTACGATTAGAATTCCCAGATCGGAATTCTTGAGTAAGTCTTTGGGTTAGGTTTCTTTTCTGGTCTTCTTCTCTAGTACGGATTAACTCATCTGTCAAAGTATTTGCTAGTTCTACAGCTTATTCTATAGTTTGGGGTCTAGCTGCCTTGACTACATGTCTAATCTCTCCAATTAATCCCCAGATGTAACGGGAGATTAATACCGGTTCAGGTGATGCAATGGTTGGTACTATTCTAGCATATTCACAGAATGTGGTAGTATAACCCTTACTATCTACCCCGATCATCCTAAGGTTCAGAAATTTATTCGCTATATGTTCCTTTTCATTGGGAGGGCAGAATTTCTTTTCTATCATATTCTTAAATTCCTCCCATTCCATATTATAAACCCTATCACTTCCTCTAGACTGGAAGATAGTGTTCCACCATTCTAAGGCTGAATTCTTAAATAGATTAGAAGCAAACATTATCTTGTCTTCTTCAGCACACTTGCTTATTTTTAAAACAGCCTCAGTCTTTTCTATCCAGCGTAGAGCTGCAATGGGTCCTTCATTGCTAGAGAATTCTATTGGTTTGCAGGACCAGAATTCTTTATAAGAACAACCATAAGGCATGGTTCTTCTTCTTTTGGGAATGGGCACTTGAAGTACGGGTCCATTGTTCACGCTGTTTGCAGGTTCAGAGGGTCGCTTACTACTATGATTACTTTTATTTTCCACATCCTTAACATTTTGGATAATAAATGGCATTGCATCTATGATTCCTTGTGCCACTATGTGTTAGATAACACTATTATCCACTTGGTTTCCATTGTTATTGATGCTCGGATTCTCATTAACCAAGTTAATATTACTCTGGTTATCGTTATTCAGATTTTCTTGATTTCCTTCGTCGGTCATCTGAATTTTAAACAGTTACCACGTATTAATATCACAAAATAATATTTAATATAGCCAATCACATGACACGCATTTTGGTCAAAAGCGTCGATCATTGCGACTTTACTCTATTCATATAATATGCATCTATTACTCACCAGTACTGAAATTAAAATTACAATACCGACTGAAATTTAAAGTTACACTACTAGTAATAGGCATCCGTAGTTTTTTTTTTCATACACATACACACATATCATATTATTTTATTATTAATATTAATATTATTATTACTACCGTTTCCACCATCACATTCATGGATATGGATTCATCCAGAAATCCATATTGCGCTCGTCGTACTTCCAGACGATTCGCTCTCCCACCTGTCTCATTCTTTCACTATTCTCTAAAATTTCTCCAGCAAATGTCCTAAGTTTTTATACATTTTCTGCACTCATTGGGGGTGCAGGTTCTAGGACTGGGTTCGGAATCTGGGGTGCGGGATTCTGGTATGGAGGTATAGGGGTCTGAAATAGGTAAGGATTTTCTAGAATCTCCCTAATGAATACATCATTATCGTAATAGGGATCTAGAGGATCTAACCCTGTGTAGGCTCCTAGGTTTGGCATGGGTATGTCTTCATGTATCGGGTAACGTTGCACATAGTCCCTATTGTCGTCCCACCATGGGTCGCAATTTGGATCTAAGGGATTTGGTGCTGGTACCCTAGGTATTTCCTCCGGGTTGAAATCATGCATTTCTACTTAATTTTCAGGGTTTTCTATCTCTATCGGTTGGTTAGGAATTGGTGGTTGTGGTTGGGGTGCTATCATTGTTCCAGGTTAGGGTCAGCTGCTGTGGTTGCTAGGATGTGGATGTTGGCTATACCCTTATTAATCACATCCTGGGCATAGGCATCGGTTTCTCTTTTAGCTGCTGCTAGTGCTCTCTGGTCTTGTAACTTTTTCATACGCTTCCTACGCTCATGTGCCCCTCAACTGAACCATCCTCTCTTTTTCTGAGGGAATGGCTCTTCAGACTGAGCCTTAAACACGAATACTCCTTTTCTGTATCAGCAGAGTACCCTGAGAGGGCATGTCACACCCCGACCACGTAGAACATACAAAACGTGGCGGAAACATCGGGGAGTGTTGTAACAGAATTAATTGTTTCAAATCCATGGCAATTGAAGTTTCGTTTTATTGATTAAAAGTGTTACAATGTCCTAACAAACAAAGAAATAAAACATAATTAACTAGTCTTGCATCTTTTATTGTCACTAAAGCCCAAGTCTGCCTATGTGTATCTTGATCATCTTATGCAACAGCACCTGAAAAACACATGTGAAAATAGGTACGTCAGCATAAAAATGCCTGTGAGATACATAGGTTTTGTGAAAATAGGTTTCATGACATATGTTTGAGAAAATGTTTAGTCATGAACCTTGTAATTTGCTTTGTTTTGTAAATCATTTGAAAAACGTTAAGATCAGATGATATCTATAAATAAGAGAATAATGTATGGTTAAATGAATAACCATTATAAAATGAGTTTGTATAAGTTAAGTTGCTTGTAAAACAATGTCTTGTGAAAAGTATGTTATTTGTATAAAATGTTATATGTCTCAAACTGAAATGATTCAAATAACGCTACGATATGTAATACCATACAAACACTTATATATAAGAAGTACCAGCGGCGTATCCACCATGCTTGTATCATATTACACACGCATCGTTACTTAATCACTTAATCAAACCAAACCACCAAAGTAATGTTTAACAATTGTAGAAATGTTTATGTATGGTCAAATACGGTTCACAGATACTAACGGTTCACATATACAAACGGTTCACAGATACAAACGGTTCACAGATACAAACGGTTCACAGATACAAACGGTTCACAGATACAAACGGTTCACATAGTCAAATGATTACAACGGTTCAAAATGCAGTATAATGTGTTCACATGCTGGATGAGCATATGCAACAGAAATGTAATGTAAAACAATGTACTAAGCATGCACACAATGGACATACATAGAATAAGTGTAATGTAAAACAATGTACTAAGTATGAACTAAATGGACATACATAGCATAAAATGTATTGAAATCATGTACTATAATGTACTAATGAACGTAGGAAGTATATGATGTGAAAACAGGAAAGCATGAAAGTAACAAGTAGGCACATGTGTTTCACCCCAAAACAGTTTGGAAAATAGTAAAAGAGGGGTCTATGTACTCACTTGAGATTGCTTAGTAGTCCTTGAGTAACAACCAAACAATGCTAGAGATCACGGATATCAATTGGCACCTAATATAGGTAACTATGTTAATAACCGGACCTAAATCGGAAGATCGGGTAGCATGAGGGTTTGTAAACCAAACGAGTATGGAGACTCGTGTAGTATGGTTCAACAAAGCCTACATACTAAATGAAACCTTAATATAAGTGCTTTCGACCCATTACGACCCGTTTAGATAGCTTATGCTACTTTAACGCGTCGTTCGCGTGAAACGCGTTCGGACCGTCTAACTAGTCCTATGACAAGTGTTATATGCCTAAACATGTTACATAATCAGTTATGTGACAAAAGTTTAGGTTACATATGCTTAATTACCAATTATACATGAAAAGGGTATTCTGGTAATTTACCTAAGGCATATAAACTACCTATCATACAACTACTCAAACGATGTGACCATAGGGTATAACCTCGGAAGGTTATTCCCTACCTACTATGGTCACCTAATGTGTTTGGTCGGATCCTAATGATCGACCAAATGGGTCGGGTTCGAAGGTATAAGCGATTTATTAGATCGCTTACCCTACGACCCTAGACAACGTGGTAATCAGTAGGCATAGTCCCAAGGGACTATAACCAACTTGATTACACTCACGTTGCGAAGTTCAAACGAACTTCGCATTGACCATAAACTGGTCAATGCAGAAAGTCAAACAAAGTTTGAATTTCAGACTTTCAGACTCGAAAAGCAATAAAAGAACGAAAGAATATTTACGAAGGGTCCCCGAATGCTAATTTCGATTCAAAAATCTCAGGTATGAAACAATAGTTTCAACTTAGAGTTTCTCAAATCAAAATTCTAGTGATTTAAGCAATGGGGGGTGTGGGGTATTTATAGTTTTAGGTCCACCATTAAGATCGTTTGATGGAAAACGTGCCATGATCCAAGGCGTACACTTGTCGGAAACTCATGGTGGCTAAATGTGATCCTTATCAGCTGACTAGGCAAGCATGAGTATGTGGTTGTGGTTAAAACAGCTGCAAACAGGCTGTTAGAAACACTGCATCTGGTCTGTCCCAGGCTAGCACACCGTTACTTAATAAGTGTAGCGGTGCGCTAGGCCCTTGTTTGGCAGATTTACACTTTTGGTCCCTGTTATGCATTCAGCCCATTTTTGACACGTTTAAGGCCCGTTAACCCCATTTCAAAGCTCTAAAATGAAGTTAAAGTATAGGGAACTTAAAATGTGTTCAAAAATATCTCGGATGTCGGTTCGTTTGGCCGTACGGTCGCGATGTTCGCTTAATTACGACGGAATGCGCACAAGCGCGAAAAACGATCCAAATGACGCGACGAATGGATTTTTGGCAAGCCAAACACTAAAGCATAATATAGTCATGCTTACATAAATTTTTGGATGTCCGGATGTGTTCAGAACGTGAGTTATGCGCAAAAGTGCAAACTTGTGCACTTTTTGACACTTTTAGTCCCTGAATGACCCAAAAGTTTATTTTAGCATACCGAACCCCTCAAATCCTATTTCTAAGCTATGTAAAGGATATTTATGGTATGTTTAACTTATGGTCATGTTCCGGAATGTCTGTTACAGTTCAAATTGGCATACTTTCGCAGTTTGTCAAATTTAGTCCCTGTAAGCGAATAAACTAGATTTTGCCATACCAAAGCCTTCAAAACCTATTTCTAAGTTAAGTAAAGGTTATTTAAGGTATGTTAAGCCTATTTCACTATTCCGGAGTGTTCGTTGCATTAAACTGGTTATATTTACGCATCAGTGCGCGTATAACCTTCCAGAAAGCGATTTAGAGCTTGAAATCGAACAAGAATTGATATGTGCAAATGATGCACATATTTATACAGATCCCAAGTATGAAATACAATATTTCATTGGCTCGGTATTTGTTTGATGGTCACAGTGACCCAGGTTGTCACAGTCTCCCCTACTTTAGGAAATTTCGTCCCGAAATTTATTCATAGGAGTCCATTTGTGACTTTGTGTCAAAACAACCACCAGAGATATGTAAGGCATAATCCTGTCAGTTCCTTAACGGACATTCTTCAGAACAAAAATGAACAGACGGAGTCATTTTCTACGGTCGCTTCCTCAGGAATGGAAATGAAAAGGATAGACAACGGATATTCATTTCCTTAACGGAAAATCTTCAGAAACGAAAATGAACAAATGGAGTCATTTTCTACGGTTGCTTCCTCAGAAACGGAAATGAAAAGGATGGACAAACGGATATTCATTTCCTTAACGGGAAATCTTCAGAAACGAAAATGAACAAACGGAGTCATTTTCTACGGTTGCTTCCTCAGAAACGGAAATGAAAAGGATAGACAAACGGATATTCATTTCCTTAACGGAAAATCTTCAGAAACGAAAATGAACAAACGGAGTCATTTTCTACGGTTGCTTCCTCAGAAACGGAAATGAAAAGGATAGACAAACGGATATTCATTTCCTTAACGAAAAATCTTCAGAAACGAAAATGAACAAACGGAGTCATTTTCTACGGTTGCTTCCTCAGAAACGGAAATGAAAAGGATAGACAAACGGATATTCATTTCCTTAACGGAAAATCTTCAGAAACGAAAATGAACAAACGGAGTCATTTTCTACGGGTGTTTCCTCAGAAACGGAAATGAATGGAGTTAACTTCTAAGCACATGACAAAGCTCGCTGTGGTTTCTGTGCACTAAATTCCATAATTATGTATGCATCCATAATTACGTAATTCCTTGCACAGTTCGCACAGTTTGTCTTGTAATGTTCATAAGCACATAATCACATAGTTGTTTAACTTGGTTATTAATTTGTTATTAATTTGTTATCGATTGAGAACGGATATGGAAACTAGTCGATGAACTTCAATGTCCTCTGGGATCTATCTGAAGAGATAGGAAGATCTCCCAAAAATTCGATTTTGTTTCCAAAGAAACGTAATAGTCGAATTTAAGGAACACAACAATTTTAGGATTCACGGAAATACCCTTAGGTACCCTATTAAGGATTTATAGTGGTACTTTGGGTATTCGTCCAGTGTTGTAACTTGCGCCTTGTACTTCGTTTCCTTAGAATAAACGGGTACTTAGGAATTTCGTGGAAACGTAAGAGATCATAGAATGGGAAAAATTTTGGGGTAGTTTGTTCTTCAAGGAATACGGTTCTTTGATTGTCGGTATTGTAAGAGATATGTTTTTTATACATGCAACCACATAAATACATTGCAATGTAAATAAAAGGTTTATTTATAAACAATGATCACAACTGTTTCTTGGACCTTGACAACTAAAGAAAATAATACATAAGGATTGATTATTTCTAAACAGCGTTGTCTTCCATTCGGTCAGATGCTCATCCCTGTGCTGGATTTGCATTAGCAAGCTTTGGGCAATTTCTTCAGAAATGACCCATCTCGCCACAGTTGAAGCAAGAACCTGGTAGAAAACGACCCTGAGCGGTATTGTTGTTAACTTGATTTGGTGCAGCTGCAGCTGGGCAGACTCTTGCTGTATGGCCTATAAGTCCGCAAGTTTGGCATTTGCGGCACTTCACAGCAGCATGATGATGTAGGCCACATTGGTTGCACAAGGGTGCAGTTCCGTTGTATGGCTTCCTAGCAGGAGGTTGAGCTGGTTGGTTGGGGACGGCTTGATCATTGTGAGTAACCATGGCAAAGTTCTGAGAAGCCTTTCGCTTCTTTGTCTTCTTAGGGGATCCAGTCTGTTCATCCATGGTCTTTGATTCCTCGATTGGGTTTGATTCCTCGACCAGTTTCTTGTCACCTTTTCGGAAAAGTTTACCTTTCCTGATCTTTGATTCAGTCAAGGTTGCAGATAGCTCAATGGCCTGTCTAACTGTAGTAGGGTTGCTGCCGGTCACGATGTCTTGTATTGAGTCAGGGAGGCCATCAATGTACTTTTCGATTGCCTTATCCAAAGGCGTGACCATGTTTGGGCATAACAGACTTAACTCTTCATAACGGTCCGTGTAGGCTCGATGCTCACCGCTGTCTTTCTCAAGATTGTCGAATTCCCTTTCCAAGGCCCTGATCTCGTGACGAGGACAAAATTCCTTCATCATAAGGGCCCTAAGTTCAGCCCATGTCTGTGCTAGAGCAACTTCTGCACCTCGATCTCTCATTACCCCGTCCACCATGTAAGGGCTCTCTTCTGGAACACACTCGAAGCAAACTCGACCTTGCGATTGTCAGGACACTGCACGTGGCGGAAAGTATTCTCAATGCTCTCGAACCATTGAAGAAGCCCAGTCGCTCCCTCAGAACCACTAAACTTGAGTGGTTTCGCCGAGTTAAAACTCTTGAAATTGCATGGACCATTGTTGTTGTTGTTGGCTTGATTCCATTGAGCAAAGAGGTTTGGGAATTGAGCAGCCATTTGCTGCGCAATGATTTCTGCCAGCTCGGCAGTCGCTATCTGGTTGTCGCGTCGAGGAGGCATTCTAAAAGAGGAAACATGAAAGGAAACGAGTGAGAGAATTAGACGAAAAGAATGAGATGAAACAAATCTGATGAAAGCAAGGGTAGCGGTCATTTGTTTGTTACTACAAAGCAACAAACGACACATAGTGACTAATCAAAGTAAATGAGTCAAAAATAATGTATCGCGAAGACATGCTCGCCTATAAGTGAACACTCATCCCAAGAATTCCCAGGTAAGCACAACTGGTCTCGCGTCTGATGAGATGTATACGAAGTGCTTGCCTAGACAGAAAACCCAGAATACAGGCATTCACCCTTCCAGTTTGCACGTGTTCACATTATTTAAAACCCAAAACCTTGACGAGATTTTTGAAAATTCAAAGGGGTTCAAAACCATATAACAGAGGGTTCAAAACCTTGTAATAAATCATCCTAGAACAGATGATTAGTTTTCAAAGCGGTTTTGAAATTTATGTTCTTATTGTGGTAGTCGCCTAAGGATAGGTGACGGTATTGTTTTATGACTAAACGCAAGTAAACTCGCGTTAGGGTCCTAAGAAGGTTATAGACTAGGTCAAAGCATTACTAATAACCTAATTCCCTATAACCATTGGCTCTGATACCATCTTTTCTGTCACACCCCGACCACGTAGAACATACAAAACGTGGCGGAAACATCGGGGAGTGTTGTAACAGAATTAATTGTTTCAAATCCATGGCAATTGAAGTTTCGTTTTATTGATTAAAAGTGCTACAATGTCCTAACAAACAAAGAAATAAAACATAATTAACTAGTCTTGCATCTTTTATTGTCACTAAAGCCCAAGTCTGCCTATGTGTATCTTGATCATCTTATGCAACAGCACCTGAAAAACACATGTGAAAATAGGTACGTCAGCATAAAAATGCCTGTGAGATACATAGGTTTTGTGAAAATAGGTTTCATGACTTATGTTTGAGAAAATGTTTAGTCATGAACCTTGTAATTTGCTTTGTTTTGTAAATCATTTGAAAAACGATAAGATCAGATGATATGTATAAATAAGAGAATAATGTATGGTTAAATGAATAACCATTATAAAATGAGTTTGTATAAGTTAAGTTGCTTGTAAAACAATGTCTTGTGAAAAGTATGTTATTTGTATAAAATGTTATATGTCTCAAACTGAAATGATTCAAATAACGCTACGATATGTAATACCATACAAACACTTATATATAGGAAGTACCAGCGACGTATCCACCATGCTTGTATCATATTACACACGCATCGTTACTTAATCACTTAATCAAACCAAACCACCAAAGTAATGTTTAACAATTGTAGAAATGTTTATGTATGGTCAAATACGGTTCACACGGTTCACAGATACTAACGGTTCACAGATACAAACGGTTCACAGATACAAACGGTTCACAGATACAAACGGTTCACAGATACAAATGGTTCACATAGTCAAATGATTACAACGGTTCAAAATGCAGTATAATGTGTTCACATGCTGGATGAGCATATGCAACAGAAATGTAATGTAAAACAATGTACTAAGCATGCACGCAATGGACATACATAGCATAAGTGTAATGTAAAACAATGTACTAAGTATGAACTAAATGGACATACATAGCATAAAATGTATTGAAACCATGTACTATAATGTACTAATGAACGTAGGAAGTATATGATGTGAAAACAGGAAAGCATGAAAGTAACAAGTAGGCACATGTATTTCACCCCAAAACAATTTGGAAAACAGTAAAAGAGGGGTCTATGTACTCACTTGAGATTGCTTAGTAGTCCTTGAGTAACAACCAAACAATGCTAGAGATCACGAATATCAAATGGCACCTAATATAGGTAACTATGTTAATAACCGGACCTAAATCGGAAGATCGGGTAGCATGAGGGTTTGTAAACCAAACGAGTATGGAGACTCGTGTAGTATGGTTCAACAAAGCCTACATACTAAATGAAACCTTAATCTAAGTGCTTTCGACCCATTACGACCCGTTTAGATAGCTTATGATACTTTAACGCGTCGTTCGCGTGAAACGCGTTCGGACCGTCTAACTAGTCCTATGACAAGTGTTATATGCCTAAACATGTTACATAATCAGTTATGTGACAAAAGTTTAGGTTACATATGCTTAATTACCAATTATACATGAAAAGGGTATTCTGGTAATTTACCTAAGGCATATAAACTACCTATCATACAACTACTCAAACGATGTGACCATAGGGTATAACCTCGGAAGGTTATTCCCTACCTACTATGGTCACCTAATGTGTTTGGTCGGATCCTAATGATCGACCAAATGGGTCAGGTTCGAAGGTATAAGCGATTTATTAGATCGCTTACCCTACGACCCTAGACAACGTGGTAATCAGTAGGCATAGTCCCAAGGGACTATAACCAACGTGATTACACTCACGTTGCGAAGTTCAAACGAACTTCGCATTGACCATAAACTGGTCAATGCAGAAAGTCAAACAAAGTTTGACTTTCAGACTTTTAGACTCGAAAAGCAATAAAAGAACGAAAGAATACTTACGAAGGGTCCCCGAATGCTAATTTCGATTCAAAAATCTCAGGTATGAAACAATAGTTTCAACTTAGAGTTTCTCAAATCAAAATTCTAGTGATTTAAGCAATGGGGGTGTGGGGTATTTATAGTTTTAGGTCCACCGTTAAGATCGTTTGATGGAAAACGTGCCATGATCCAAGGCGTACACTTGTCGGAAACTCATGGTGGCTAAATGTGATCCTTATCAGCTGACTAGGCAAGCATGAGTATGTGGTTGTGGTTAAAACAGCTGCAAACAGGCTGTTAGAAACACTGCATCTGGTCTGTCCCAGGCTAGCGCACCGTTACTTAATAAGTGTAGCGGTGCGCTAGGCCCTTGTTTGGCAGATTTACACTTTTGGTCCCTGTTATGCATTCAGCCCATTTTTGACACGTTTAAGGCCCGTTAACCCCATTTCAAAGCTCTAAAATGAAGTTAAAGTATAGGGAACTTAAAATGTGTTCAAAAATATCTCGGAAGTCGGTTCGTTTGGCCGTACGGTCGCGATGTTCGCTTAATTACGACGGAATGCGCACAAGCGCGAAAAACGATCCAAATGACGCGACGAATGGATTTTTGGCAAGCCAAACACTAAAGCATAATATAGTCATGCTTACATAAATTTTTGGATGTCCGGATGTATTCAGAACGTGAGTTATGCGCAAAAGTGCAAACTTGTGCACTTTTTGACACTTTTAGTCCCTGAATGACCCAAAAGTTTATTTTAGCATACCGAACCCCTCAAAGCCTATTTCTAAGCTATGTAAAGGATATTTATGGTATGTTTAACTTATGGTCATGTTCCGGAATGTCTGTTACAGTTCAAATTGGCATACTTTCGCAGTTTGTCAAATTTAGTCCCTGTAAGCGAATAAACTAGATTTTGCCATACCAAAGCCTTCAAAACCTATTTCTAAGTTAAGTAAAGGTTATTTAAGGTATGTTAAGCCTATTTGACTATTACGGAGTGTTCGTTGCATTAAACTGGTTATATTTACGCATCAGTGCGCGTATAACCTTACAGAAAGCGATTTAGAGCTTGAAATCGAACAAGAATTGATATGTGCAAATGATGCACATATTTATACAGATCCCAAGTATGAAATACAATATTTCATTGGCTCGGTATTTGTTTGATGGTCACAGTGACCCAGGTTGTCACAGGGCAGGCTGAGAAGAGGCAACTTCGCTTCTTGGCGAACCCGACAATTGACGGTACGCGTCAGATGGTCCTTGGTCGCTCATACTGTAAACTAACAAATAGTCAAATACACATAACAAGATAATACAATTATGCACGTATTCCCGTAATTTATTTCCTAACAATTTGAATTTTGGTGTCAGCAAAATACTTCTATGGCTGAATCAGTGGCTTAGCTCTGATACCACCTTCTGTCGCAACCCCCGTCCCCTTATTCAAACCCGGGAACGGGCGGCCGCGACCAGTTTCGATGGTATTCTGTTTTTGTCAAATTTGGCAGCGGAATTTACATCAGGACCGTAGTTAGGAAATATTTTATCAGAGTAAAATACCACATTTTCATAATATTAAACACATGGGATAAAACCCAAGTTTTAAGTACACACATTTTCATAGGAATAAATCCTATTTTTATTTAATAAAAACATCTATTTTATTTTAGGTAACTTTATTGCCACTTTTCCAAGCCTTCAGTGCTGTCCAGCTGGCTTCTATTTGGCTTTCACATTTTGTTACCTGAAATGCGTTTAAAAACATGTTGTCAGTGGGAAATATTGGTAAGTGAATCCCAGTTCAATCAAGTTTTAATAAAAACCATTGTACAGTATTGAGGGCGATCTCGCAATTACATTTGTTTCCAAGTTATATCAATTAACATCTGTGGTACTGTCAGACCCGACTTGTGGAAATGTTACCCCTCGCAAGGTAATAACATAACTTTGTATACAAAACCCCAACATACCTACGATAATTGTATTCTTACAAATACTCAATAACTGTTTAATATAATTAATTAAGTGAGGTTTTGTAAAAACAGTTTACAAAAAGGAGATTACTCACTTTGCTGTCTTAGATTTTCTGTAAGGATTTCCTGGGAATAATCTATAAATTACACAAATGCACGCGTGTTAGTATAATAACCCATTTTAACATTAGTAATACCCTCCCGAGATGGCATTCCAACGACTACGTCGGGCAGAACCACGACAGCCATTACGGAACCGTAGATCAATCGGGCAGAGTATCTAATACGTATCCAAAGGTTATGATACTTACAACGGAGCAGAACTTCGTTATTTAGGGGGTATTATACCCGAGTATAATGCCTATTCTTTAAGAAATTCGAGATTGAGAAAGGAAATGAACGAGCAGACTGAAGATCCGATGCCCTCTACTTATAGGGCTTCACTTCGACTTTTACGCGGCCCGCGTAAGGTATAGCAAAGGGGCTACTCGGCCCGCGTCAAAGATGGTCAACGGCGTAGGTGATCCGGGTCACCTAGTAGGTTCAACACGACTCGGACACGTGTCAGCACAAGGTTTTGCCGCGTTTTTGATCTCTAGCGGCCCGCGTAAGATCCCTAAGGGGTCTACGCGGCCCGCGACAAATCCCAAAAATTGATTTTTAATTATTTTTAATAATATTCAAGGTATTCGGGGTCCGTTTTCGCATATGAGGTGTGTTTTAAGACATATTGGGATAATTTAAAATAGAGTGAATTGCAAGTTTTGTCCTTTATCTTTAGGCCACTTTGCAGGTTTTGTCCTTTATGTTTAAATTTGACGAGTTTTGTCCTTTATGTTTAAAAATCAAGCACGTTTTACCCTTTGGGCCTTAAAATCAAGCACGTTTTGTCCTTAAAAATCAAGCACGTTTTGCCCCAAGGGGTAAAACGTGCTTGATTTTTAAACATAAAGGACGAAACTCGTCAAATTTAAACATAAAGGACAAAACCTGCAAAGTGGCCTAAAGATAAAGGACAAAACTTGCAATTCACTCTTTAAAATATATTAGGGTGTCGAAAATAATTCGAGGGTGTCGGTTTTCTTTAGGGTTGTTATAGCGAGGACTGCCAACCCAACCAATTACATCATGTACAAGGGGTAAACAACCCAATCCTTCCATTGAATGGAGGAGAATCTAGACCTATTCTTTAACCACAAAAACGACCACGACTTAACCATCGCAACTACATCAGCGACCTTAGGACTAGACCCCTCGAAAACTTTTGTATTTCGAACCCTCCAAATGGCCCAACAAGTAGTCATAATAATACCTCGCACGATCCTTTTACCCCACTTGTCTGCTGTCATGTTATCTTGATTCCGCAAGATGTCTTCAAAATTAAAAGCCATAGACGGTTGCAGCTTACACCACCTTTCTATAGCTAACCAAACACCAAACGCAAACCCACATCCTATTAAAAGATGAGTCAAGTCTTCATCCACCGAGTCACAGAGCCCGCACAACCTGTTTTGGACAGCAACCTGTCTACAGATAAGGGCCACTTTTGTAGGGATATAATGCATCTCGGCTCTCCATATGAATAAGTTGACCTTGATCGGAACCCAAGATTCCCATCGCAATATATGATCTCTGTACGTCTCATTATCTTTACGCATCATGGACTTAAGTTTGGCCACCGAAAAGTCATCTTTTGCTTCTTGTCCCCAAAGCCATCGATCCTTAGCATCTGTTAACGTCACATTCTTGAGAAGAAAAGAGAGGTCCTGCATTTCGAAGATCTCTGTGACGCTATGCAGACCCCTTCTCCACTTTGGATAAAAACAAACGCCGCTTTGTGAGCACATCAGACGATCAACAATGCAGCAATCTTTCTGTAGCTCCACGGCATAAAGAGCAGGCCATCGATCCCTTAAAACAGTCTCTCCAACCCATAAGTCTTGCCAGAATTTAACTTGCTGCCCGTTCCCCACCTTCGCTTAATGTGAAGCCTAAAATCGACCCCATTAAGAGAAAATGACTGCAGCAAGTTAACGAACGATTTCCAGCAGCCTTTAACTTTATTATCAACAGGAAGAAACAACCGTTTGCGTCGCCCACCATGAATAGCCTCCACCATTTTGCACCACGAAGCTTCTTTTTGGGTCTTGAAATGCCACGCCCATTTAGATAAAAGTGCAATGTTTACATCTTTTATTTTCGATATGCCCAACCCCCCGTTTTTCTTTGACATTGTAACAATATTCTAAGACACCCAATGTAACTTTTTATCATCACTCGAACCCGCCCAAAGAAATTTCCTCATCAACTTTTCAATTTGGTTTGTAATCTTAACCAGGGCTTTATAAAGGGATAAGTAATACGCCGGTAAACTAGCAAGGACCGATTTGATCAATGTTAACCTACCACCCATGGACAAAGTACTCGCCTTCCAAGAAGCTAAACGATTTTTAATCGTGTCGATCACCCCATCCCAATGACAAGTTTTATTCATGTTGGCGCCAACTCTAATTCCCAAGTAGTCAAAAGGTAAAGAACCAATTCGACAACCTAGAATAGAAGACATATTGGCAACTTCTTCCTCCCCGACTCCTATCCCAAACAAATGAGATTTATAGATATTGATTTTCAATCTCGAACAAAGATAAAAGACTCTAAGCAATCTCGTCGTGTTCTCAATATTATCTTTGGACCACTCTCCTATTATCAAAGCATCATCGGCATATAGAAGATGAGAAATACTCGGGCCTCCATTAACAACACGCACCACTTGGATCTCCCCAACATCACACGCTTTACTAACAATATACGAGAAGGCCTCCATCACAATAATGAGAAGAAAAGAGATAACGGGTCTCCTTGTCTAATACCTTTATGACATTGAAAATCAAAGGTAGGAGAACCATTAACTAACACCGCAGATCTAGCGGATTCGAGAATGCCTTTGACCCATAGACACCACCTACTAGGAAATCCCATTTGATTCATCACCGAAATGAGGAAACCCCAATTAACGTTATCATACGCCTTCTCGAAATCAATTTTCAATAGAAAAGCTTTCATCCCCATCTTTTTGGTCCACCCGAATACTTCATCATCAGAGGGCCGTCCAAGATAAATCTCCCTTTAAGGAAATTTTAATTTTTGAGATATTGGATTTAAATAACCCCAACTTTCATTAGTTGGTTGATAACAATCTCAACTTTTGATTTGTACACCAACACTCTCAACTTTCAATTTATTGACCTATAACAACCCCTGAACCCTAACCTAGTTAGCTGATGTCAGCTGACACATCATCAGAAATGCCATGTCACTTGCCACATCTGCTACCATGGGCGAAGCTTTTAAGTGGCGGGAGGGGGCGGCCGACCCCCCGAACTTTTCGCTTAGTAGTGGAGAGTATGTAGTTTTCATATAGAAATTTTTGGGTATATACGTTTTCGACCCCTCGGTTTTATAGAAATTTTTAGGTCCGGTGACTTCCGCCCACGGTCAGCTGCCATGTCATCAAAAAATGGCACATCAACTGCCACATCATATGCCACGTCATCAAAAATGGCACATCAGCTGCTACATCATATCCATGTCACTAAAAAGGGCCACATCAGCAAAAACTAATTGGTTAGAGTTCAGTTATTAGGGAGTGTTATCGGCCAATAAATTGAAAATTGGGAGTACTGGTGTACAAATTGAAAGTTTAGAGTGTTATTGACCATTTGATAAAATTCAGGGTTATAATATGTCATTAATAAACCATTTACAACATTTTCATCCCATTTGATGGAGTCATCAATCAAGACATTTTTTTTTTTTTTTCAAAAAAAAAAAAAAAAAAATCAATCAAGACTCAAGCAACCCGTTCTTGGTTTTCTTCTTAACTATATTTTTTAAACCTTCTTGGGCCCAAGATCGGCCTCCTGAGTCTTATGGACTGAGTAATCAGCAATGTATGATTATTTTATACTTTTAAAATACAACCAAATATTTATAGCAAGCAAGCATGATATTTGAATCATGCTATTGAATAAACATAATTTGACACGATCAAGAGTAAACGTTGAATCATGCTATTGAATAAACATAATTTGACACGATCAAGAGTAAACGTAAATTATTTATCATTATTATTCTTATTTAATATATGGTTCAAAATAATAATATCGTATTGAAGGCCAGAAAGGTCGTAACTGTTGACTCGTTGGATATTGTATTTGTGAAAGGTGATATTCCGTAAATTACGGTATGCATGAGACTAAACGTTGAGGTAAAATACGTTTAATAGTGGCTTGTCAAAATGCTATATTATAAAAAAATAACTCATAATCAGGTCAATAATAAAAAAATTTGCATGCCGAATGGTTACAAATCACCGCCCCACCGTTACTTCGTTTCACATTCCAATATATGAAATATGACGGTCAACGTTGTAACTTGTAATTATATACTATACAAAAAAAATAGACTAAATTGCAGAAAACAACCTTTATGTATACCCCAAACTGCACTTCATACCTTTCACTATGAAATCCGCCAAAACCAACCTTTACGTTCATGTTTTGTTACACATCACAACCTTTACACCAAACCTAGTCAAAAAAGTCAGTTAACTTACCTCACATGCTTTGCATGTGAGGGTATTTTAGTCTTTTTAAATCCTTATTTTCTTTTCTATTTTTTGTTTCATCACTCAAATAACAAATAACATAAGTCAAAATATTCTTTGATTTCCTTTTAATCTCTGCACATACACACACCTAAAAATATATATAAAAACACATACACAAATTTAACAAACTCATACATACACACCAGATCTTTTATACACACTACACATCTTCAGATACACACTAAACATCTTCATATACACACATAACCTTTAATAAAGATTCGATTTTTATCACTAAATCGTAATACCCAGTTGAAAAAGAAAGTAACCCAATTTAATTACTAACAAGATGAATCAAACCCAGATGAATCAAACCCAGATTATCACCTAATCACTAAATCTGTTGCTAATCTGGACGTGCCCATCCTTTTAAACAGAGGATCCTTGACATTTAAAAGTGACACTAATTGTTACATCAGATTATCACCTAAACACATTCATCCATCACTAAAATCATGTCACAAAACGATCCACAAATGCAGTAACTTTAAAATCATCCTTGGTATAAACACTAATTCATCAGGAATCTTCCCTAAAAGTAAATTCAAAATGCCAAATATAAAAGGTGAAAAAGATAACCCATCTGAAAGAATGAAATATCTCACAATCCAAATTGAATCACAAATTGAATCACATCCAGACCCTCTCCAACTCTCTCACCCGAAAACCCAACAAGATGACCACCAGATCCACGTTAACTCCACCACCGTCGGACCCCCCTTCTCCCACCGCTCTCTCTGTCCTCGTACTCTCTCTCTTCGTCAATCTCTTTCTCTCTACTCGTCTCTCTCTTCGTCGATCTCCCAACCGACACCACCCACCACATTTGGATGGTGGTTGTTGGGGTTTTGAGAGGATCGTGGTGTTGGTGGTTCTCCAGAGGTGGCGGCAGATGGATGGTGGTGTTGGGGTTTCAGTGGGGGTGGTGGTGGTGTGGTGCTGGTAGTTGAGAACGGTGGAGGAGGTGGTGGTGGTGGTAGGTACGGTGGTGGGGGTGATGATACGGTGGTGGGGGTGGTGGTGGTGTGGTGGTGGCGGTAGTAGAGAGAGAGAGCAGAGAAAGATGAGAGAGTAGAGAGAGAGAGTGTTGTATGTCTGTGTGTAGTGAAGCCACTGTGCAGGATCTTAACCAAGAATATAATTTATTAATAAAAAAAACAAGGTTGAAATGACAATAATACCCTCACATGCAAAACATGTGAGGTGATTTAACCAAGAATATTAACAGAGTTTGTGTTAAAGGTTGAACTTGTAGCAAAACATGAACGTAAATGTTGGTTTTGGCGGATTTCATAGTGAAAGGTATGAAGTGCAGTTTGGGGTATACATAAAGGTTGTTTTCTGCAATTAACTTTAACGTATAAAACGTACGAACTGAATGTTTTACTAAAAAAACGAGGTGACATTTTTCGTAGTTATTAGTAATTATCAAAATTACTCTATAAATGATCCTGTAAAGTAATTTTGATCTTGTATAGTAACTTTGTAAAATGTTCTTGTAGAGTAATTCTAATCTTGTAGGATAATTATCAAAATTACTCTACAAGTGTATCAAAATTAATCTACATCAAAATTACTCTGTAAGTTTATCAAACAATATACAATTCAAAATTACTCTACAAATTATTTATACAGTAATTACGATACTTTACAAAATTATCTTACAAGATCAAAATTACCATAAAAGATCATTTATAGAGTAATTATGATACTCTACAATATTACTCTACAAGATCAAAATAATCATACAACAACATTTTACAAAATTACTCTACAAGATCAAAATTACTCTACAGGATTATTTTTAGAGTAATTTTGATAATTACTATACGAGTAAATAATTACGAAAATGTCACTGTGTTTTTTTGGCTTTTTCATGTCTTTCGTACGTTTTGTACGATAAGAAACTTTATACGTGAACTTTACTCTTATATATTAATCCAATGCTCGAAATTTTAACAAATGAACCGTAAAAATAGACTTATGAATTGTTTTTACGAGAAGAAAAACGTGTTTTTCTTTTTCAACACAGTTTTTTGTTCTTATATGTATCATTGAATCGTGTTCAACAACTATGTGTCGGTATTAAAATAAATAGAAAATATAAGTATCATAATCAAGCTTTGTCCCGGTGTTTGTTATTTGACTTTCATGTAACTAGGATAATCAAATTCAACTTGTTTGATGTGACTGCCCTTTTAGGTTGTTTATTATTGTTGTCAGTGGTGTCCCACGTCTATCGCCAGTTTTGTCCGTCGACTTTCTAGATCTATCTAGACGACGAAGTTTTTAGAATGGCATGGCCTCTTGAGTGCGTGTCCGCACACGCTTTTTGGAACCATACCCCTTCATACACAATCTCATCAATGCTTAATTATTTTATTTTTTTATTTTATGTTATGTATTATGTATCTATATTTATTTCCAATTTTCAAATTCCTTTTACGGTGTAAGAGCATTCCCATCCAGTCCATCATATGTAGTGTGTGGAGTTTTTAAAATGTAAAGAATATAAAAAGTGGTTGTGAGTAGAGGAGAGAAAATATTACTGTTCATCTGTATATTTTGGGAGACACTGTTCACCCACTATAATTCTTTAATATATATTGAAAGTGGTTGTAAGTGAAAGAGAGAAAAATGTAATATATATTGAAAATGAGAGAGAAAAAGTATTTGTTTTTAGTGGAAATATATTGATATAGGAGTTGTTTTTTAGTAAAATGTATGTATATTTTTAGTGGATTGGATATGAATGCTCTAAGGGATTCTTTTAAAACACTTTCAAAGCCCAAACATAACTATAAGTTTTAGACAATTCGACTGACAACGGCAGGAGAAACACTAGCGACAGCAAGGATAAGGACGCCACGTGGCACCAATCATTGGTCGTCCAGTGGCGAAGCTTGAGATTTCCGACAGAGGGGACGGAAGTAACCGGACCTAAAAATTTCTATAAAACTGGGTGGTCGAAAATGTATATACCCAAAAATTTCTATGTGAAAACTAGATAAGCTTCACTACTGAGCGAAAAGTTCGGGGGGTCGGCCGCCCCCTCCCGCCCCCTTAAAAGCCTCGCCCATGTGGTCGTCAGACCCTCCTACAAATCCCAAGAAGACAGCTAGCGACAACCCGACAATAAGTATTGGGGAACGCTGAGGTGGAGCGAATAACATCGTGCCAAGCCAGCCCTAGTACGGATTAACGGTCATGTCATGTCAGAGGGACAAAACAGATATTCCCCACGATTGAGAGCTGGCGAACAACCAGCTGGCTCCTACCTCCTTCACAACCCTTCGGCTATAAATAGAGGACTTCACTACCAGGTCAATGATCCCTTCTCTTACTCCCTCACTATATACACACTTATTTTCACAAAACAAGTTCTTATTCTCACGCCGGAGGGTGTTTACAAGGAGAACCCTCAACCCCTCCTCCTTGTAACGAGTTCCCCAGTGTTGTTCCGTTTTACAGGATTGATCAATGAAAGAATCGGGATTAACCATTATAGATGAGACAACTCACCTAAGCCTAACCTCGCGTTGACTTAATGTTTCTTCATTGGCGCCCACCGCACTTTTTGCACTCTTTTCATCCCTTTTGCTTTCCAAAGTTTGGTCAATAGTTGGTCTAAGCCCTTCTTTCCCTACTTTCGGTGAACACTCTTCGTTTGGTATGGTGGCGGAAAATGCGCACGTCCAAAACCACTAGATGGACGAGCAAGCTAGTAGGGAACACACAGATGCGGGGGTCACATATGTCCTAGGAAGTGCAATGCGCATAAACCAATAGGCTAACCCTACTGTTCAGAATGTTGGTATGATGAACACCCTTTTCCCACCACTCCCTAAGGGAGAGACACCAGCATCATGGAACGCGAAATCTTAGGCAGTTTTGAACATGGCGTACATGTAGATGTGTGCGCAAACCCAATTCCCAATGCAACAGACACCAGGTCAGCAACCTAGCATGCAGCATGCTACGCCTCAGTCAGCAGTCAGCGCCACGTGTACACTCAGCTCACCGGGAGCTGGAGTATAGTGTCGAATCACAACAACAAACACCCTCGCGCGCCACCTCAAGAACCACTGGCGAACACCAATGATATCACAAGGATATCTATCATAGTGTCAGCAACGCACGCAACACCGACACTAACACAAGGTAATATGATGACACTCACTATAACCTCCCCCAAATGCGTACTCCTGTGCGCGACCCTCTAGGTCCACGCAGAGTTGTAGATGATTTAAAAGATCAAACGAATGACTTTGATCTGTCGTACCATGAGGGTGACACAACAAGTTACCCTCATGGGATACGAGGCTTACAAACCCCATGCCTGCGCAGGTTATAACCTAGCAGCTGACTACGATTTCACCTTAGGTTACAGACCAGCAGGAGCAGTAGAAAAATCCAAATTTGTCGGAGAAATAGCAATGGCCTCGTTGGAGAAAATGAAGTTACCACACAATGTGGGAAAGTATAATGGTCTTACGGACCCCGACGACCACATACAGGTGGTCACAAGCTCAAGAGTGGTTGGAGGATGGCCACTTCTAGTATGGTGCCACTTATTTGTTCAAACTCTTGTTGGCGCAACACGCGCCTGGTTCGACAGCTTACCCGTTGGCAAACTCAAATTCTAGACAGATTTAGAAGAAAAGTTCCTTGCGCATTTTAGTCAATAACATCGATACACCAAAGATCCAGCTGACGTTTTAAACATCTGGCGTAAAGATAATGAAGGTCTAGAGGACTTCATTACAAGATATGACAAAGAATGTTTAAAGATCGGCAATGTAGGTGATGAGATGATGTGCTCACACTTTACGAGAGCTGTGAAGTGTGACGACTTGATACGAAGACTCTCGAGAAGGGATGGTTGTCCGAAGGATTGGGACACAATCATTGCCGCAACAAAAGTCATCGCGCAAACTGAAAAGAACCTGACTGGTGACGAAAGCCATCAGTATAGCCACAACCAGCACACCAATTACCAAGAAACTAACTGGCGTAACGAAAAAAAAGGTAAAAACCCTAATTGGAAGCCGCTCAGTTACAATGATAAACCCAACTTCGGTGAAGACGCTCATACAATCATTAACCGAGTCAGGTACCAGAAAAAGGTCAAACGGGAGAATCGAGAAAGACAGTAGACTCCAATCACGAAGATGCCTTTGGAAATGTGACCACTGAGAATCACCAATTCAAGGAAGCACAACAGACGCGCAATAAGAAAGGGCAAGACTCAAATCTTTTTTGCGAGTACTGTTTGGGATAGATTTTAATGCTTATGGATCATGTATCCTTTGTTTGGTCTGGATCACGGATCCTAAGGAATGGTGTAGGAAGACTAAGGATCACGGATCCTCACTATTCTTCTAACAAACTAACAATTGTTTCCAATATCCTTTGGCCTTGTTTTGCAGGTGCTTTTCGAAGAGAACCTATTCTAACCAAGAATCAAGGGGAATATGCTCTTATATTCGGCAGGTGCATGGGTCAAGGACCGTTGATGGTGAACGTGGGTGCGTAGCAAGAATTTCGGATAGTTAGTTAGGATGGATTGGTTAAATATTATAGTGGGGTATTGAGCTTGAATGAACAGCTAGAACACACTTACACTATCGCAGACCCTCTCGAATACAACCTTCAAACACACTAGCAATCCTATTGTAAGAAGCTCAATATTATCCAAAGTTGTAAACTTTATCATTCAATACACTTGGTGATCGGTAGTTTCCATCACCCGAGGTTTTTTTATGCTGGAGGTCATTCATTGATCAAGGGCTTTTTCCTCGTATAAATCCTTGTGTTCATTGTCATTTCTGTTTGATAATTGTTTATATATTCGATCAATACAACAAGCACTCTACCTCACATTCAAGTTTGGTTACATTATCCTTAATCAGATTTTTGACCAAAACAGTTTGGCACCCGCCATGGGGCAATTGGTGCTTCAATTCTGAAAATTTTGTTCATTTCTGTGCATTACTATTAACCACATGACTTCTCAGGGAAAAGCTACTTCAAGTTCCATGTTGGCAGTTACTTTATCACAGGGCATTCCACCATTGCCTCCTGTTTCCCCGTTTTCACAAAATCAACTGTTGTTTCTTCATCTACACCTACTAACAGTGATCTTTGTACTTTGATTTTGCAGATGAAAGGATACATGCAACAGTAGGATGAAACTAATGGAAGGATCCTTCGTGAAATTGATGAAATCAAGAAACTGAAGAAATCAGCGGAGGATCACTCCCCATTGATGCCCGGGTCGTTGGATTTTACTACTCCACCATCAACAATCCAACATTCCAAAGCATCAAGTGTTCAGTATCAAGAATAATCAAGTTGTAGTATGGATCACTAGCAGTGATGCAGCCTCAAGGATCCTCTTTCTAGCCTCAGGGATCCTCTTCTCAGCATCAAGGATCCTTCTTTGGTTCAGGATGATACGTGGGGACGCTTTCAGCTCAAGAATCCTACTCTCAGCATCAAGGATCCTCATCACATGTTCAAGGATCCATGGATCCTCCAAGGCCTTCAGCACCAATGTATCCTGGATCCAACATATTCCAGGATCAAGGATCCTTAGGGAGTTAACCATCCTGAAGTTTCGAATTTCACTTAGGGGACTTCATTCCCATGCAAACTATTGCTTCATCTGGTCTCACTCTTGCACCAGACATGCCTTTTTCTGATACACTTCTGGGATGCCAATTCCAAACCAATCAGGAGGTAACAATTTTAATACATCTTTTACCACTAATCACGGTTTTATGTAGGAACCAGGGATCAATCAAGCCATGGTTAAGGAGTTACAAAAGCTCAAGGATATGATATCCAGTGTCCCGGGTGTGGTTAAACCCATCCCCGAGATCCCAGATGGATGTCACAGGGTGTCTCGCTTTGCACCACCTATATGTCATGCTGAGATACCAAAAACGGTTCTAAACCCCTAATATGAAATTGTATGATGGTACCACCGATCCAGAGGAGCATGTGGCACAATACAGGGAGAGAATGGAGATCAACCCCATTCCAGAAAGGTTAAAGGAAGCCTGTTTATGCAAGGGCTTCAGATCCATACTAACTAGATCAGCTTTGAAATGGTTGCTAAGTCTTCCTCCTTACTCAATTACTTCATTTTCTCATTTAGTCAACTTGTTCAATAATCAATTCTCATGTAGTAGAACATTTGAAAGGCTAACTAGTGACTTGTATAGGATCACCCAAGGTCATAATGAATCATTAAGAGATTATATAACTAAATCCAGTAGAGAATCCTTAGAAATCCCTAACTTGGATATTACCACTGCTATTGAAGCTTTTAAAATGGGATTACTAAAATATTCTCAATTCTATGATGATCTTGTTATGACACCTTGCAGGAATCTAGATGAAGTAAGGAACAGGGCCTTGAGGTTCATCCGTTTAGAGGAAGACAAAAGGATCCAGGAAAGGTTGTCAGGATCCTCAAAACAGGAGAAGCAAGGATCCTATTTCAAGAATAACCGATCCAAACCATACACTAAGCATGACAACCAGAATGTGTATGTTGTGGAATAAGAGCAAGATGATGAGGATTATCCTCCTATTTCTGAATATTGTTTTTTTGGTCATAATAGTGAACTAATTTATGCTATGCAGAATTTAGGTGACAAGGCTAGGTGGCCAAGGAAAAGTGACAAACCGGATGCTACCAACGATAAATCAAAGTGGTGTGCTTATCATGAGGATTTTGGTCATCTCACAGATGAGTTCATAGCATTAAGAAAGTAGATAGGTTATCTTTTGAGCAAAGGATACTTGGAGGAGTTGCTTCGAAGGAAAAAGTCAAGGATCCAGGATTCTGAGAAAATTCCTGAAAAAGCTCCTCCCCCACCAGCTGATGCTCAAATCATACACTTCATCTCTTGTGGTTCTGATATTTGTGGAACTTCATTCTCAGCAGCTAAGAGACATGCTAAAGAAACAAAGATGGAGAATGGGGACAGACTTTTTCGCACTTCCATTCTTACTCAGCAGAAAGTGATATCCTTTGATGAGGATGACCGTGTAGACATACAGGATCCTCATCACGACGGTTTAGTCATTACACTATTTATTTCTAACCACTTTGTTCGTAGGATCTCATTGATGGGGGAAGCTCGGTGAATATAATCCAATTGGATGTCCTCAAAAGAATGAATATCCCTGAATCCGAGATTGTTCCAAGATCATCTATACTCGTGGGATTTAGTGGAGAAACAAAAATACTTTGGGGGACATCAAACTTCCAATTTATATAGAGGGAGTAAATTTTGTTCAAAAATTCTATGTTATAGATTGCTTATCATGCTGTAATGTTATCCTTGGCAGGCCATGGATACATGATATGAAGGCAGTCCCATCAACATATCATCAATGTGTCAAGCTCCTAACTCCATGGGGTGTGGTGAAGATAGAGAGTGATCAGCAGGAAGCGAAGAACTGCTACACTTCCTCGATGAAGCCTGCCTCTAAGCCGAGTGAAACATAGCAATTAAAGTATCCTCCAAGGGACGTCATGGAGGCATGAGAACAGGACGTCAAAGATATTCTGTTAAACATCGAGGATCCTGAATCCAAAGTTTTTATAGGATCCGGGATCTGGATAACATTGAGCAGGATTTGATATCCTTCCTGAGAAGAAGAAAATCTACCTTTGCTTGGAAACATGAAGACATGACAGGTATATCTAAGGATGTTATTACTCACAAACTTGGTATTGATAGGTCTTTCAAACCAATACACCAAAAAAGGAGTAAATTTGCACCCGAAAGAAATGCCATTATCTAAAAAGAGGTAGACAAATTGCTAAAGGCAGGTATGATCAGAGAGGTAAATTATCCAAGATGGTTAGCCAATCTGGTAGTTATTCAGAAAAAGAATGGAAAGTGGAGGGTATGTGTTGATTTTACTGACTTAAACAAAGCATGTCCCAAGGATCCTTTTCCTTTACCCCACATTGACTCCATGGTGGATGCTACTGTGGGTCATGAGTTGTTGACTTTTATGGATGCTTCATCTGGATTCCAACAAATTCAGATGGAACCATCTGACCAAGAGGACACAGCCTTCATGACTCCTACTGGTATATATTGCTATATTTCTATGCCCTTTGGTTTAAGGAATGTAGGTGCTACAAGTTTTGGTCAAAAATCACACAAGGATAATATAACCAAATCTGATTTTTGTAAGGTTAGATGCTTGGTTAACTGAACAAATGTGTAAACAAGAAATGAATGAAATGAATGATGAACATGTTGGTGCATACGTCTGTCGACTTTGTCTTATATCGAGTCTTGTATTAGTTATGTTAGATCAGGGCACGTAGTATGGGGAAAATAGGGTTTGGGTGTGATTGAGGTATTTCACACGAAATAGCAAAGAGCTATTTCGTACGAAATGACCATTAGCTATTTCGCACGAAATAGCAAGATGGCGTTTCGTGCGAAATACTCACCACTATAAATACCCAAGTTGTCAAGTCATTTGTAATGTTCATGTTTTCGGTACCGAAGTGCTGCCGACGTGTCTACTAATTTGTAAACGTGTTATTTCAATAAAACAAGACAATTAAGAGTGAATCAAGCTGTTACAAAGTCTAATCAATGAATTCCGCCTCTGATTAGATCGAGAACTCTTCTGATAGACTCGTTTCGATCGTCTCACGATGCTACAAGTGGTATCAGAGCTCAGGAGGAAGAGTTCTTACCGAAATTCAGCTTGTTTTCTTGAAATTTCTGGAATCTACACCTTCTTTTCAAAATTAAACAAGATTTTACGGTCAAAATGGATTGAATTTCGCATATAACAAGCGAAACAGTGTTTTAACAAGTCCTTGAAAGAATTGGACTTTAATTCGATCTAAAACTGGTAAAATTGGTCATTTCGCTTGAAAATGTTTTCGGATTGTATGACGTTAGCACTATTTCATACGGAATAGACTTTGGTTTCGCACGAAATCACCTACTTGAACCTTATTTCACACGAAATCACCTTTGAGAAACTCATTTCGTACGAAATCAACCCCTTGACCAATATTTCGCACGAAATCAATCATTCCAACCTCATTTCGTACGAAATTACCATTCATTTCGTATTAAAGTGTATTTCGTTTAAAAAGGATATATCTCACCAAAGATTGATTTCGTTTGAAAGGCTATTTCGCACCAAACTGATTTCGTATCAATGTGTTATTTCGTGTGTATTCTCATTTCATGTGAACTTTCATTGTTGTTTGAACTTTGTGAAATTTCAGATTGTTTTCGAAACATGGAAGAGGAATTTTACAATGCGTTTGCTACACCAGTTGCTCCTGTTACAGCTGCTGAAACCGTTTACAGTGAGAATGAAACGGGAACGTATCAAAAACCGCCGAAGCTTATGTACATTGAGGATTTTAGAGGATGGCAAAATCGATTTGAAAACTGGGTGCAAGCTTATAAGTTTGACGCATGGTGTTCGTTAGAGGTAGATTACGAGAAACCGAAAAATGAATGTGGGCTTGAAAAAGCGTTTAGTGACTATTCAGATGTTGAAAAATTGAAATATACAAGTGAAAAAATGATGATCAGTATTCTTCAACAAGCAGTTAAAGAAGATATCTTTGTTTTACTCCAACATGAGGGTACTGCTAGATCAATTTGGATAGCGTTAATTCAAAAGTTTAAAGGAAGTGCAGATATGATCAAGAACAAAAAGGCTTTACTAAAGAAATCATTTGATATGTTTGTAGCGTTAGAAGGTGAAACCACAAAAATGACCATTGATAGATATTGTCAGCTGGATTTGGAAATGGGAAGATTGGATATAAAGAAAGATGACGATGAATGGGTTGATAAGCTAGTTGATGCATTACCACAGCAGAAATGGGGAACTTATTTGTTGATCTTAAAGAACATGAGAAAATCTGAAAATATAAATCTGGCAAAGTTTATTCAGAAGATTGAAGAGCATGAGTTGGATATCCAGAAAACGGCAATCATGAATAATCCAAATGCTTAACAAGATGTCAGTTTATACTACAGAGGAAACAAATTTGAAGTTACTCCAAGTCCAAAGATTAAGACTGCGTTTAGTGCTGATAGTTCTTCTGAAACGAAGGGTAGCACTGTAACTCAGAGTGGTGGACTTTCATCTTCATATTCAAGTTTTGATCCAAATTATACAATACCAAGTCCTCAACGACAGAATTCAACGAATCTGCAATGCAATGTTACTTTGAATATTCAAAATGGTCAAAATCTTTCTCCAGAAATAGCTAAGCAACACATGGCATCACTTGGTGCTATGTTAGAATCGTATGAAAGTTTAGTTGCTGGAAAAATTGGAAATCCAATGCTCACCAAAGAGGATTATGACCAGATTGATGCTGAAGAACTTGAGTTGATGGACGTCAAGTGGTGTTTAGCCAGTGCTGTTAGAAGGGCAGAAAAGTTTCAACAAATCACCGGAAGAGATGAGTTTAGTGAAATGTCTAAATCTCCGATAGGGTTTGACAAATCAAAGGTTACGTGTTTTCGTTGTCGAGAAAAAGGTCATTTTAAGCGTGAGTGCAAAAACAAAGAAGCAAACGAAAGACAAGATCAGTCTGGAAAGAACAATTATTATCAAAAATCATTTTTTCATCAAATGGAACAACAACCGTCATCATCTCGTGCTATTGATGAAGGAAGGAAGAAAGCTTATCTTATTCATCAAGATGATGAAAAAGTGGCAGAAGGTTTTAGCTGGGATAAATACATTCCACCCGGTTCAAGTCTTGTTGCTAAAATTCTGGAAGAAAAAGAAGTCAAATCTAGTCCGAAAAGAATACCAATTTTTCTAGACTTTGGAAGTGATGCAGATACCGATGATGAAGAAGAATATATTAATAGAGCTATAAAAGGTTTAGATCCTGATAGTTTTAATTTCTTTTTTGCAGATAAAGTTGATATGCTGAATGAGAAGAAGGCTGCCAGATTAAAGAGAGAGCTGGAAGTGAAAAGAATAGCTGATAAAAAGGCAAAAAATGGAAGCTGAAGAAGCAAATGTTGAAGAAAATTTGACGAAAAAGGTCAATGATGATGAACCAGTGATTGAGAAGGTGATAGAAAAAATTGTTGAAGTGGAGAAAATAGTAGAAATTGAAAAGATCGTAGAAGTTGAGAAAAACGTCGAGGTAGAAAAAATTGTTGAAGTTGAGAAAGTTGTCGAAGTTGAGATCATTAAACCTTGTCAGAAATGTTTGGAGTCTTGCAAACATTGTGAAGAAAAGGATAAGAAGATTCGTGAACTTGAAGAGTTGAAAGAGAATATGTTGTTTGATGTGAAGTATGTGAAAGAGTCATACGATGTGCTGAACAGAACAGTTGATGGTCTGAAAAAAGACAAATTCAGAAGTTGATGCTGCTATGACAATGATGAGTTCAACTTTAATGACAAAGCAGAAAGTCATCAATGAGTATATTGAAGATTAGAGAATTTGTTGTTTGATGTGAAGTATGTGAAAGAGTCATACGATGTGCTGAACAGAACAGTTGATGGTCTGAAAAAGACAAATTCAGAAGTTGATGCTGCTATGACAATGATGAGTTCAACTTTAATGACAAAGCAGAAAGTCATCAATGAGTATATTGAAGATTGTGCAAAGTTGAAGCAGGATTTGGAACTCGAAAAAATTGAGAATGAAAGAATCAAAAGATTGTTGTTGAGTTATACAACTTGTGATTATTTGATTGATCGAGTTTATCCTACTATTGCAGGTCTTGAAGCTTTTCAAGAACAAAAGAAAGAAGAAAAGGATACTGGTAAGAAACAAAGTGTCAAGTATAACAAGTGTCCACCCCCGATTTGGAATAGTTATTCTCCCAGAAAGCCAAACGAGGAACGCTTAAATAAGGCCCTCAACATAAAGTTAAAGCCTGAAACCATTGATGAGTTACCAGACAACATTGATGTGACATACACAGCGTTTGACACTGATCATGAGTCTGAGTTGTTAAAGAAAGTGGTCGATCAGGTGTTGGATATGGATGAAGAGTCAAAGTCGGAGTCTAAATCTGAAAGTTCGAGTTCATCAGAAAAGTGTCCGAGTTCACCAGTCAAAAGGGTTTACAATAAAGAATTCATGTTATCAAAATCTAATTTGAGTGAAGGATCAATCAAAGTGGCATATACTTGGAATGATTCAGACAAATTATATTCTGATGAGGAATTTCCAATAAGAAGTGTCAAAACTGAAATGATAAAAAAGGTTTTCAAATTAACGAAAATTAATATTTCTGAAATAAAATATTTAAATCTTCATGAAAAACCTAAAAGATACACTTCAAGAGTTCAACAGAGATTGAACAAGAAAAAGGGTTACAATTCTGGTTATGGTTTTCAGAAGAAACCAAACCATAACAGTAATTTCAAAAAGAAAGGATTAGGTTTCATTCCCCCTGAAAATCATAAAAATGAGAAAACTTATAAAACAAAAACTAAATTTGTTTCAGGTGCAAGTTTAGTAGAAGAAGAAAAGAAACTATTCTGGAGACAAACAAACAAAGAGTTTCTTGCTGAAAGGAAAAAGAATCTGGTGAAAGAATCTGAGAAAAGAGTTGAAAGAAGAACCTGTTTTAAATGTCAAGAAGTTGGACACATTGCTTGGAACTGCCCAATGTCCAATAACAATACAAAACAGGGAGTTATTTCTAACACAGAAAAATTTAAAATGTTCAAAAATTCAACTTTTGAAACTGGGGAAAGCTCAAAACGTTTTTACAAAAGAAAAGTTGATTTGAATAAACAAAGATGGGTTGTTAAATCTGAAACTAGTTCTGACAATGAATCTGACTCGTCAAAGTCAGAGGAGTCATTTGTTGAGAAAAATGAGAAGAATTCCGTTCCAGAAATGAACGAGGAAAACTTTCCATCATTGTCAAAAGAAAATTTGAAGTTGAAAGTTGGTAAAGTTGAGATTTCGGATCAATTCTTTGCTGGTAAGAATGAATTTGATGCTGAAAAAGTGTTTAATGGAAAAGTTAAACATATTTTCGGAAAGTTGGTTGACGGAAAAGTAAAGGGAGCAAAAGAATTTTACCAATCAAAAAGATGGTGGGATAGATGTGAGTCAAAATCACCCAAGGCTGGTCAGGCTTGGGTGACAGGATTTTCAAACTGAAATTCTGACTTGCCGGAGCTTCCAGGTTGGTAAGTGTGGAGCAGGAATCGGTATTTTTCTTTAGAAATTCACTTCGGTGATATTTCGACTTACAAGATTAATCAGGGACATTAAGTTGTACGTGATTTATCTTTCCTACAAGTGGTGATATTGATGGAATCTAAAAATGTTAAATTTTTAAAAAGTGGTTTTGGTTGATAAGTGAACCTACAAGTGGTTGAAGAAGGTTTTCACTTACAAGTGGTTAATCAAGGTCATTAAGTTGAACTTGGTTTAACTATCATATAAATTGATTGGAAAACAAAGTGATGATAACGCCGATCTTACAAGTGGTAAAATCAACAAAACTAATTTTCCGGAAAAACCATTTGATTAAAATAAACTTAAGTGTTTTGAAATCATAATGGGAAAATAGTTTGTTGTAAGGGGGAGTTCTGATTGTTTATGCCAAGAGGATGGCGATTTGAAGCGATTCATATCAGTTATCATTTACTTGTACAGTTTGTTTTTCAAAATTTCCTTTAAATGGTTTTGAATTTGTGACAACCCTCACCAAACCAGGTATCCGTACGAATTAATTAATATTTAATTAATGCTTAATTACTGTGCTTGCTTACAACTATGGTTAAACTACTTCTTGATTTCTGATACATACATATTCATGCATCATACTTTATTACTGTCACTCTATTACTTACACACAAACATCAGTGACAACCGTGATGCACAAAAGCACAGTGAGCACACTATACGGATAACCCAGTAAACATGCTGACATTGCCAGCACTAGACAGGTACTGTCTCTAAGGCCAGTATGAGCTGGGAATAGTTTACTACACTAGTAGGGAGTGTAGGGAGGTGAGGATTGTTAAACTGCGTCACTAGGTAATAGTTATAGTGGCCGGATGTGCCTAAAACATACTTTAACTACAAAATTCTGCACTTTATTACCAAAATTCAGCATTTAAGTTAACTAGTAAAGTGCAAAAACATGAGAAAATAATACTAGACACTTTCCAAAGTGTCAGGAATTCATTGTGTCACTAAAGATAATATTAACGACACTTTAAATGCTTATTTAGCACTTTAACGGATTAATATCCACCCGAACAACCGGACTTTACCCGGAACATAAAAATATTGTCAATGACATTGTTTTTCTTTTTCGGAGCTAGTTAGGGTCCCCAAACACCCTAACACTCGTTATAATACACAACACACTAATAACCTATCTTAATCTCTAACTAAGCTAACTAGTACTTAACTATATCATCCAAACCCAACTAAATACCCCCCCCCCCTTAACCGATCGGTCCCCTAAGGGGACACACTCCTTACAAATCTTGATTATTTTATTGTTGATGCTTAATATCTTGTTGACACATTACACTATGGATATTAGTAATACTTGGTCAATAAGTATGCATGTGAGGTCCACCATTTCATTCATTCAAACACTTAACAAAAATTGTTTTATCTCCCTCCCTTGGAGACTCTCGGCCGAACACAACCATCATCACCACCACTACCTTCAAGTCTTGATCAACCATTTCTTACATACTCAAGGGTGCAAGGTGACATACAAGCAAGCTCGGTGCTTACAGAATCTCAAGGACCTCTCTACATCGCTTTTATCCACCTTGTTTTCGCTTTGATTCTTCCCTAGCCTTGAGCTAGTTGTAAGTGCTTCTAAACATCTTCTTATTCATGTTTGAAGTGGTTAATAAGAAGTTTAACGGTTAAAACTCAAGATCATGCGAAAACAAAACTTAAAGTCTTGCTAGAAAGATGAACATGGTGGTTAAAGAGTAAAGAATGGTGTAAAACTTGTGAATCTTGTTTAGTGATGATTATTTTATGTTGTTTAATGCTAGTAGTGGAACGGATCGTCATCTAACCATGCTAGATCATGTTCATGGAACATGAACTAGCAATATGTTAAGCTTGAAAGATACAAGACGACGTACCCTTCCATACATAACCATGAACTTGTGTAAAAATAGTTTTTCTTGTAAAATGGAGTTCCAAACTAGTAGATCTAAAGATCTACAAGTGGTATTTTCGAAGAACCAAGTAAAATATACAAGTCTTATTTTAAAGCCGGATCTTTCATAAACTAAAGGAGTTTTTGTGAACAAACAAGTGTGTAAACACTTGTGTAACAAAAGGGCTTAACAAGGAAATATTTCCGTAATTTTTGACTAGAAGTTGTAAAATTGCATATTCTTTAAAAATAAAGTATTCAAGAAACTGATTTTATTTTTAAAGATAGAAAGATCTACTAAAAATGTTAGAAAGTTACTATGTACTTTTACACAACTTACAAGTTCGTGTGTTTGCGATTTATGCTTAATTTGACTAGTTTGACGATTGAACATTTAATATTGATGATTGGAAAATTGTTGATTGAATTTTGAAAAGAAAATGATACGCTAGTAAGCGTGGCCACCTCCAGTTACAGAGGAAACTCTGGCGAAATTTTTCCAGAAAATAACACTTCGAATATTTGGGTGACAAGTGTTTATAAATATATTTTTGACTTATTTTCCAAACAAACTTCGCCATGATTTTTATTACAAAATTACCAAGTGTCGGAGGTGGATTTTCGTAAATGAAATTTGTTAAATATATATTGAGAATATATATTTCATAGTAAAACGTTTGTGTGATTTTATGATTATTTTGTGAAGTATATATTATTTTAGAGTAAAAATAATATAACCTGGAAAATATCATGAGTAACGACTCCAAAATAATACCAACGCTATCACAAATAAATGTCTAAGTTACACCGGTATTATTATTACCATCCGAATTTTAAAACGTAACTTATGTATTTTTGGAAAAATACTCTTAAATGCGTATTTTGATAAAAGTGTTATTTTGGAAATTGTAAGGTATAAAATATAATATTTTTGGGAAAAATATGTATATTTTGGAGATAGAATATTTTAGACAAATGAATAAAAATATACTTTATTAAGTGGGACTTAATAATATATTTTTGGAATTACGAAAACGCACATGTATTAAAACCCCCATCCTTGGGAAGGAAGATAATTATTAAATAATTAAGAAGTGTAAATACGAAATAGTTGCCTAACTATTTCCCAAAAACTTAAACCTTAAGCCAAGGCACGACCGTCCATCTAATAGAAGTTAGTACGTGTAGGTCGTCACGCAGCAGGTTGATTTGGGGATTTACTATTTCGAGACGCACTTCTGTGAGTTCATGTCCCCCTTTTCTCTTAACTGTTTTCAGTTTTTATACTTCGGGGGTGAAATACAAGTTACTATGATTACGAATACTTTTTACATGGTATGGTTAGCGTAAGGAGGGTTACTACTTAGATCATGTGAGTGGGTAGGCGGGAACTGGAGGCCATTAATCCTCATTGTAGGACCGAGGGTCTTTAGCGGTAGATCTATCTGGGTATAGCGAGCCCAGCCCCAGGCCCAACAGTACGGACCTCGGGGTAACTTGGTACCCGATGCAAAAATCTGCTAGGTTTGAGTCTTCCTACTGCACTTCACACATATCAATGGCCTTGCAAACCATCGGTGATCTCTTTATTTCCTTATTTGCTACATACCAGGGATTTTATACTTACAAAGGTTTTACATACTCACTTTCACATGAACTCGCTCAACTTTATGTTGATTTTTCAACTTACATGTATTTCAGGAAATTAACGGATCTGGCTAAGTATGTAAGGGTATTAAGCTGCGTAGGAGAAGTGATGTCATCCGAGTTTAAGGGTTGTGACTTTTTCCTGGACGAGTCACAAGTCCTAAACTGTGTCTATTTCATGTTTTGTGGTTGTGTCTTTTGAACAATGTTTTTAGTTTGTTATGTTGCATTTTCGTTGCATGTGTCGACATTTGAAAACAATGTTGTGGTACTTTGCTTTTAAAACATGAAGTAATGGATGATCATCGTGGATTTTAAATTCATATAGCTTTGTTGTGATTAAGCTATGGTATTAAGAAGTCACACCAAATAAACCCACGCTTCTGCAAAGCCAGAGTGTGACAGCTTGGTATCAGAGCTTTGATCATAGCGAACTAGGATTCCTTCTCGAGTCTAGACTATGATCACTAGGGCTCTCACGAAAACATTTTTACATTGCATACATTACGTCTAGATCCGGAGTGCAAAATATTTTTAAAAGTTATGGCTCAGTCTGAGAGGTTGAGGGAGTAGTCTAGTGGGACTAGAAGGCTCAGTCTGAGAGACTGAGGGAGTAGTCTAGTGGGACTAGAGGGTTTAGTCTGGGAGGTTAATCTAGTGGGACTAGGAGGTTCAGTCTGAGAGACTGGGAGGTTAATCTAGTGGGACTAGGAGGTTCAGTCTGAGAGGCTGGGAGGTTAGACTAGTGGGACTAGGAGAATTACTTGATTGCTTATTGGTGACTAACATGTTTATTTGATTATATGATTGATTACTTGTGCATGTGTGTGTTTGTGTTACAGACGCCATGCCTTCATCTGGTACTGGGGAGTCGGACACTACAGATCCCATGGCCATAGTATCAGACGACATAGTTTCATCGAAGCACGAGGTGTACACTTCCGATACTACCAGCACAGACGATGACGACTTTTAGCCCTTTGCGCTGCCCGACGTCGTAGCCGAGCCTGCTGATGGCCATCTCGCTGGGGATTTACCGCTCGTGGTGATCCCTGCTCCTATACCCCTTGCCGCTTATCCGGTTGTTGATATGCCACTTGTTGATGTTTCTGACGATGATGTCGATTTATTTGAGGAGGACCCACTTGAGGATGACCTTGAGGGCGAGGCCCATATTGCTGCCGGTGATATTCTACTGCTTGCTGATGCTCCTGTAGAGGAGGCTCCTGCTCATTCACCTGTCCTAGACTCATTTGAGTATGTGGCGTCCGCATCTTTGCATACACAGGGAGTGCAGCACCACTCACACGACGCCGACCCTGATATGGCGTCATCAGCTGCACCTACACATGACTTTGAGTTTGATCAAGATATTGAGGCTGATCCTGTTTTTCCACCTGGTTTTGATCCAGACCATGACATTGAGTTCATACACTTAGACCAGCCCCTGGAGGATCCTGTAGCCCCCGTCGATCCCTTGTTTGCTGATCCAGCTGATTTCGAGATTGAGTTTGTTGATCCGGAGCCGGCTGTGGCCCCTGAGCCAGGCGTTGCTCCTGACCCCGCATTGGAGCATGACCCTGTTCATGCCGATGCACCTGCTGTTGCTCCTTTGATTGATGATATACATGTTGATGATCATCCTATTGCTATTCCACAGTTGGTGGATGATCATGCTGTCGATGCTCATGCTGATGCTCCACTGTTGTTAGAGGATCCTGTTGCCGCCCCACTTCCAGATCCTATGCAGGTGATGTTCAACCGCGCACCTTTCGTGATCCATATTGATCCATGATACGCTCACACCCACAATGGGTGGATAGACGATGATGATGATTTCCCACCTTTCGTGGTACCAGTTACACCACCTGTGGCACCCGTTTCAGCCCCTGTTTCAGCTCCCATTTATCTCCAAGACATTCCTCCACCACGTCCTGGGGAGGGTTCGTCACGTCATCCGTTTGGTTATACACCTTTTGTGTCAGGAGGAGGCCAATTTGTGCCTCAGATTGTTCATCCCACTGTTGTTCCCACTGCTGCACCATTTACTGTACCATCCTTCGCTCCATCCAGTGAGCCGTTCCTTTGGACTACGCCCCCCATTATGCCACCGACGGATCCGTAACACCCATACCACGTGGGGTATTCTACGGAGGATGTTCTCACATCTTTTATGATACAGCAGGAGGCGTTGACCCGTCGCGTACAGGAGCTAGAGAGAGCGCAGTGACTCCCATGCCAGTGCCAGATCCCACCTGCCGTATCACACCCTCCTCGACCACTTTCACCTGATTCTGCTACTCATTTTTGGACTCCCGAGCAGCAGATAGCATACTTATTGCACTCTCATCGCGCTATGGAGGAGGACTGGCTTCATATGCGACGTTTACTCTTTTCTCGTTTTCCCCCTCCTCCACCGCCATCAGCTTAGTCCTTTTTGTACGACACGGGTAGACTTTTGGTGAGACGACCGCGATTGTGCAGACTACACTGTCACACCCCCAAAATCCACACGCGGAGTATCACCGCTTGGAGGCGCGACTGACCAGGATCAAGCCACCAATCATATTGAACAATGTAAATAGTAATGTAATTCAACCAAACCAATATGAAAGGTGTTCAAAACATAAGTATAATTCCATGTTTAGCGGAAGCATAAAAGTAAACCCAATCATAAGTATAAGTACGAAATGTCATAATGTTTAACAAACATTCACGATCCATGTCCACAACGACCGTACCTCCCGTGCAAGCTCCATAAGTACCTAAGGTCCTGCAAGGCATGCAGCAGAGAGTCAACAACTAGTTGAGCGAGTTCACAGTTAATAATTCAGTAATTGTAATAGTATAGTAAGCCTTGTATTCGTTCATTAAGTCATGTATCGTATTAGTTCATATCGCGGCCCTCAAGGCATGTATGCGAAGATTAGGGAAAGTTTCCCGAGAATTCTAGACTAGGTATATTTGTATCGCGGCCACCCGGCATGTGTGCGAAGTTTAGTGTATAGTTCGCAGCCTTCCTAGGCATGTGTGCGAAGATTAGTCATATTATCACAGCCAACCCCGGCGTGTGTGCGAAGATCAGTCATATTATCGCAGCCAACCCCGGCGTGTGTGCGAAGATCAGTTCTATTAGTATCACTAGTCTAGTCGTATCTTATCAATAACCCTTCCTCACCCGAGGACCATATAACTAAGTTCCATAAGCTAGGTAAGTACAAGTAAATAATCCAAACCCATTCCCACCCTGGGAACCCCATGCCTTGGCTGTGTGAACTCACCTTGGTTTGCTCGGTATGCTAAGTAAGTGCTCAAAGTAAATCAATCACGTCCTAAAGTATGCATGTGTACTTAATTAGTTCATATTCATGAGGTTCACGTAAAAGCACAAACAATGTTCACCAAGTAGTACATATCACATAAATCAACATCGTACAAGTCATGCATATCATTTAACCTCAGTTAGTTACCCCAGTTAAGTCTTAACAGAAATAGACCACGTTACTGTGCAGATTAACAACTCGACGAAACACCCTTGTTTCGTCGTATTTATCCTTTGGCGAAACACATCTGATTCGTCAAGGCTTCCCTCGGCGAAACACATCTGTTTCGCCATATCTGTTTCGCCGGGAGTAATGTTTCATCATGATGTCAGTTACGTCGTCCAGTTAATATCATTCAGCAGTTACAAAAATAATACAGAAAACCCTAATCATTGCTAACAGCCGTCATCAACATCATCGATCATCATCATCAACAAATCATGAGTATCACATCAATCATACAGAGCCAAACATTAATCTTAACAATCTATTCAAACATTAATGGAAATTGTTGCTAGTTTCATGTAGGTATATTTAAATAGGATCTATAGGAATCATCATGAGAATTACACATATATAGCAATGAATGGAATTGTCAGCCACCATACATAAATCGGTCCAATCATGTTACTTCTCTACAGGCTTTATCAAGTTGTCGGCCATAAGATTCTTATTTGCATGTGAATGGCAGAAATCATGTGTTTACTACATGTGACTAACAGAGAAACTCCAACCAAATTATCAAGCATTACATATTACCAAAGAATCATGCAATGATAACAATCAATTCTGATTATGCAAAAAGGGTTAAACACAAACCGTGATAAATGGGAATAACAAATTGGTCGATCTTGAAGCCTTCGAGAACACAAGATTTGCCGTCACACAGCAGGAAGAGCTCTAGGGTTTCGGTTGTTTTGATAAAAGTGTGAAACTGAGGCTGTTTCACGTTTTTAATATTCGATTTGACGTGCTGGGCCCTTAATGGGCTTCGGTGAATCGTGGGCCGGCGAAACAGCCTGTTTCGTCGAGTTGTTATTGGCGAAACACATCTTGTGTTTCATTGGGTACTTTCATGTGTTAAACAGTTAATGTTTTTCAAATAAGTCTCAATTTTATAATAGCAATCACATACATGCAACAATCACAATACGTTTTATTATAGCACAACGTGTACTGTTACAAGTCAAACAACTAAACAGTCAAAGTCAACGTGCATTTAATGCGAAAGTGAAAGTCGGAAACTCGAGTTGTCACATTATCCCCAACTTGAAAGAAATTTCGTCCCGAAATTTAGCATACGGTTACTGAGGAAGCTAGGTAAGTTGTATCGTTCACTGGTTTTCCTGGGGTGTCACATCATCCCCCCGTTGATCTGGAATTTCGTCCCGAAATTCTGCAGTAGTAGCTTCAGCCTCAGTAGTAGTTGCATTGGTTCCGAATAACTGGGGATACTTGAGTTTCATTTGATCTTCACGCTCCCAGGTGAACTCTGGGCGCGACGGGAGTTCCAACGAACTCGTACAAGAGGGATCCTCGTGTTCTTGAGGACCTTAACATCCTGGTCCGTGATTTCAACAGGTTCCTCGACGAACTGTAACTGTTCGTCGATAGTGAGTTCCTTCAAAGGAACTATGAGGGTCTCATCTGACAGACACTTCTTCAGATTCGACACGTGAAAGACGTTGTGAACTGCACTGAGTTCAGCTGGTAAGTTCACTCTGTAGGCCACTTTGCCTATTTTCTCTATGACTTCGAAAGGTCCGACGTATCGTGGATTGAGCTTGCCTCGTTTGCCAAAACGAACAACACCCTTCCAGGGTGAAACTTTGAGTAGCACTCGATCCCCAACCTGGAACTCGAGTAGTTTCCTGTCTTTATCTGCGTATGCTTTCTGACGGTCACGAGCTGCCGCCATGCGTTGTCGTATTTGAGCAATCTTTTCAGTAGTATCAACTACCATTTCTGGACCTGTGATCTGACTGTCACCCACCTCTGCCTAACAAAGAGGTGATCGGCATTTACGCCCGTACAATGCCTCAAATGGAGCAGCTTTAATGCTGGTGTGGTAGCTGTTATTGTACGAAAATTCCACAAGTGGCATATGTTTTTCCCAGCCATTGCCAAAGTCAATTACGCACGCCCGTAGCATGTCTTCTAGAGTTTGAATAGTGCGCTCGGACTGCCCATCTGTTTGAGGATGATAAGCTGTGCTCATGTCTAAACGAGAGCCAAAAGATTTGTGCATTGCTTGCCACAGTTCTGAAGTAAAACGTGCATCACGATCAGAGATAATAGAGGTGGGCACCCCATGCCTTGAGACCACTTCCTTCAAGTATACGTCTACTAGTGTGGAGAACTTGTCCGTTTCCTTGATAGCCAAGAAGTGAGCAGACTTTGTGAGTCGATCCACGATCACCCAAATAGTATCATTTCCGCGCTGAGATCTAGGTAGGCCAGTAACAAAATCCATGGAAATTTGTTCCCATTTCCATTGTGGTATCTCAGGTTGTTGGAGTGGGCCTGATGGTTTCTGATATTCCGCTTTAACCCTCGCACAAGTCAAGCACTTGCTAACGTAAGTGGCTATGTGAGCTTTCATGCTAGGCCACCAATATGTAGTTCTGAGGTCGTGGTACATCTTATCCGAGCCAGGATGTACCGAGTAGCGAGACTTATGAGCTTCATCCATTACAAGCTCGCGTAAGTTGCCATAGAGTGGGACCCAATTGCGTCCTGTTACATAGTAGGCGCCGTCTGCCTTTTGTTCTAACCGTTGCCTTAAGCCGCGTAGGGCTTCAACCCTGATGTTTTCTGGTTTCAATGCTTCTACCTGAGCATCTCGTATCTGTGAAGGAAGACTAGACTGAATAGTGAGTTGCAACGCTCGTACACGCCTAGGTGTAGTATCCTTTCGACTGAGGGCGTCAGCCACCACATTGGCTTTGCCCGGATGATACTTTATAGCACATTCGTAATCGTTCAGTAGCTCGACCCATCGACGTTGCCGCATGTTCAGTTCCTTCTGTTTGAAAATATGCTCAAGACTCCTGTGATCTGTGTAGATGGTGCACTTGGTACCGCACAGGTAATGTCGCTATATCTTGAGCGCAAAAACAACATCTCCCAACTCTAAATCGTGTGTAGTGTAATTCCGTTCGTGAATCTTAAGTTGGCGCGAAGCATAAGCAATGACTTTATCCCGCTGCATCAACACACATCCAAGACCCTGGATAGATGCATCGCAGTAGACTACAAAATCGTCCGTGCCTTCAGGCAATGAGAGGATAGGTGCGCTACAAAGTCTATCCTTTAAGTGCTGAAATGCTGTTTCTTGTGTATTACCCCAACGATAAACAACACCTTTCTGTGTCAGTAATGTGAGCGGCTGTGCAATCTTTGAGAAGTCTTTGATGAACCGTCTGTAATAACCCGCCAAACCCAAGAATTGGCGTATTTCTGTCGGTGTGCGAGGTGCAGGCCAGTTCTTGATCGAATCTACCTTGGATGGATCAACATGAATCCCATCCTTGTTTACCACGTAGCCTAGAAAGTGGACTTCACGAAGCCAGAAGTCGCATTTCGAAAACTTGGCGTATAACTGTTCCGTTCGAAGGAGTTCCAAAATAAGTCGTAAATCATGCTCGTGCTCCTCCTGACTCTTCGAGTAGATCAGGATGTCATCAATGAAAACAATAACAAACTTGTCAAGATAAGGTTTGCACACCCTGTTCATAAGGTCCATGAAAACCGCAGGCGCGTTCGTCAATCCAAATGGCATGACCAAAAACTCGTAGTGGCCGTAGCGTGTTCTGAATGCTGTTTTGGAGACGTCCTCATCCCGGACTCTCAGTTGGTGATAGCCTGACCTCAGATCAATCTTCGAGTAATAGCTCGACCCTTGCAACTGGTCGAATAAGTCGTCGATGCGTGGAAGAGGATAGCGATTCTTCACAGTCACCTTGTTCAGTTCGCGGTAGTCTATACACATGCGGAAGGTACCGTCCTTCTTCTTTACAAATAGTACTGGAGCTCCCCAGGGCGAAGAGCTAGGGCGAATCAAACCCTTTTCCAAGAGTTCTTGCAGTTGCTTAGACAGTTCTTCCAGTTCGGTTGGAGCTAAGCGATAAGGTGCTCGAGCTATAGGTGCTGCTCCTGGAGCTAGCTCGATCTGAAATTCGACCTGGCGATGTGGCGGTAACCCAGGTAACTCTTCAGGAAACACTTGAGGAAAGTCGCGTACAACAGGAATATCCTCAATCTTTTTCTCTTTCTTCGATGTATCAGTAACGAGTGCTAAAACAGCTGTGTGCCCCTTTCGCAAACACTTCTGAGCCTTCAAGAAGGAGATGATGCCACTCACGACACCACTCTTGTCGCCTTGAACTTCGAGAGGTTCTTTGCCAGTACGGGGAATACGAATGACCTTCTCCTTGCATAGAATCTCTGCTTGCTGTTGGGATAACCAATCCATACCAATGACGATATCGAAACTACCCAAAGTTATAGGAATGAGATCGATAGAGAAAGTCTGACCAGCGAGGATAAGATTACAACCCTGAACTATGTGTGTAGCCTCTAGACTTTTACCGTTAGCTAACTCTACGACATGTTTGGTGTTCAAAAGTGTTGGTGTACGTTTAAGCATTTGACTAACTTTCAGAGACATATAACTGGTATCCGTACCCGAATCAAATAACAAAGTAACATAAAAGTCGTCGAGGAGAAACTTACCCATAACCAAATTAGGATCGTTCCTTGCATCACCCTGACCAATCACAAATGCACGACCCCTAGCACCATTATTGTTGTTGTTTCCCCCATTGTTGTTCCCATTGCCCTGATTATTGTTGTTGTTCTGGTTCTGGTTTAACTGGGGACAATCACGTTTGAAATGACCTTCAGCCCCACACTGGAAACACCCCCGGTTTCCTCGCTGTGGCTGCTGTTGCTGGTTCTGTGGAGCTGGTAGTGGGAGTTGCTGATTCTGATTTGCAGGTCACGTACTCCTGCAGTCTTTAGCTTCATGCCCTAACTTGAGACATCTCTGACAACGTTCCTTGTGACACCGTCCACTGTGATGTCTGTTGCACCTATTACATAGTGGGTGAATTCCCCGATATCCACCCTGCCCCTGCCCACCAGACGACTGCTGACTCAGACTCTGGTAATCATTGGTCTTGCGCTGCTGCTGTGCTTGTGACTGAACGGTAGGTGAACCCCTGCTGGAATCCCCCTCCCATTTCCGCTTGTTGTCACTGGGAGTAGCAGGAGTAGCTGAAGTGGTAACGGTAGCAGTAGCACTAATACGTTTAGGCAACCTGTTCTGCTCCACCGCCTGATCAGTGAGACGGTGAGCCAACTAAACAACCTGCTGGTAGGTGGCAAGGTTTGCTGAAGTCACATGACTTTGGATCTCCGGCACTAGACCCTTAAGATAAAGTTCGATACGCTTAACTGGAGGGTCCACCATAGTAGGACACAGTAATGCAAGCTCATTTGATCTCTTTGTAAACGCCTCAATTTCTGACCCCGTCATCTTGAGGTTGAAGAACTCGAACACCAGCTTATGAATGTTGTCACGACTGCAGTATTCCTCCTTGATCATCTCTTTAAAATTGTTCCATGGGGTGGCGTTAGCAGCAACCAACCCCAACATTTGGACCTGGCTTTCCACCATGTGAGGGCTAAACCCTCGAGAGTACCGGTAGCATACTTCACCCTGCGTGCCTCAGGGCATTCACACATTTCGAACACAGACTCTAGTTTCTCAAACCAGTGGAGGAGACCTACGGCTCCTTCAGTGCCGCTGAAAGTAGTCGGTCGGCAGTCCATAAAGGTTTTGAAGGTGCAAACAGGTGGTTGACCTGTTGTGTATAAGAATTAGGACAAGAATAAACACAAGAGGACTGTAGGATTCTAAAGATCCTAGTGTGAGTTACAACTGCAGGGTATACCTCCTGCTTGTGCGGCTGCAACTGCCGCAGCAACTTGTTCGTTGATGAGAGTCGTCAACTGGGCTTGTGTCATGTTAATGCGTCCAGCCATGATCTTCATAGCAAATATGACATAAGTGAGAGAGGTTCGCGAGTAGTGCGTCGACAAGAGAGAGTAAGCACACAAGTGTTCTCATGCAATAGTGTTACGTTAATCTAAGCATACCCTGAGCAAAGTTCTATGAAATTCTAGCAAGTTGGCAATAAAACATGTACCATATTACCTAGGATGTTGAGTCTTGCACGTGGAGCGAAGCGTCGTTGTGGATCGTTGAGCACTGTTCTGGTTATAGTCTGGTTTTAATAAAAACGTTTTCCACTTATTAAAACCGAGTTCTCTATAACCAATGGCTCTGATACCAATCTGTCACACCCCCAAAATCCACACGCGGAGTATCACCGCTTGGAGGCGTGACTGACCAGGATCAAGCCACCAATCATATTGAACAATGTAAATAGTAATGTAATTCAACCAAACCGATATGAAAGGTGTTCAAAACATAAGTATAATTCCATGTTTAGCGGAAGCATAAAAGTAAACCCAATCATAAGTATAAGTACGAAATGTCATAATGTTTAACAAACATTCACGATCCATGTCCACAACGACCGTGCCTCCCGTGCAAGCTGCATAAGTACCTAAGGTCCTGCAAGGCACGCAGTAGAGAGTCAACAACTAGTTGAGCGAGTTCACAGTTAATAGTTCAGTAATTGTAATAGTATAGTAAGCCTTGTATTCGTTCATTAAGTCATGTATCGTATTAGTTCATATCGCGGCCCTCTAGGCATGTATGCGAAGATTAGGGATAGTTTCCCGAGAATTCTAGACTAGGTATATTTGTATCGCGGCCACCCGGCATGTGTGCGAAGTTTAGTGTATAGTTCGCAGCCTTCCTAGGCATGTGTGCGAAGATTAGTCATATTATCGCAGCCAACCCCGGCGTGTGTGCAAAGATCAGTCATATTATCGCAACCAACCCCGGCGTGTGTGCGAAGATCAGTTCTATTAGTATCACTAGTCTAGTCGTATCTTATCAATAACCCTTCCTCACCCGAGGACCATATAACTAAGTTCCATAAGCTAGGTAAGTACAAGTAAATAATCCAAACCCATTCCCACCCTGGGAACCCCATGCCTTGGCTGTGTGAACTCACCTTGGTTTGCTCGGTATGCTAAGTAAGTGCTCAAAGTAAATCAATCACGTCCTAAAGTATGCATGTGTACTTAATCAGTTCATATTCATGAGGTTCACGTAAAAGCACAAACAATGTTCACCAAGTAGTACATATCACATAAATCAACATCGTACAAGTCATGCATATCATTTAACCTCAGTTAGTTACCCTAGTTAAGTCTTAACAGAAATAGGCCAAGTTACTGTGCAGATTAACAACTCGACGAAACACCCTTGTTTCGTTGTATTTACCCTTTGGCGAAACACATCTGATTCGTCAAGGCTTCCCTCGGCGAAACACATCTGTTTCGCCATATCTGTTTCGCCGGGAGTAATGTTTCATCATGATGTCAGTTACGTCGTCCAGTTAATATCATTCAGCAGTTACAAAAATAATACAGAAAACCCTAATCATTGCTAACAGCCGTCATCAACATCATCGATCATCATCATCAACAAATCATGAGTATCACATCAATCATACAGAGCCAAACATTAATCTTAACAATCTATTCAAACATTAATGGAAATTGTTGCTAGTTTCATGTAGGTATATTTAAATAGGATCTATAGGAATCATCATGAGAATTACACATATATAGCAATGAATGGAATTGTCAGCCACCATACATAAATCGGTCCAATCATGTTACTTCTCTACAGGCTTTATCAAGTTGTCGGCCATAAGATTCTTATTTGCATGTGAATGGCAGAAATCATGTGTTTACTACATGTGACTAACAGAGAAACTCCAACCAAATTATCAAGCATTACATATTACCAAAGAATCATGCAATGATAACAATCAATTCTGATTATGCAAAAAGGGTTAAACACAAACCGTGATAAATAAGAATAACAAATTGGTCGATCTTGAAGGCTTCGAGAACACAAGATTTGCCGTCACACAGCAGGAAGAGCTCTAGGGTTTCGGTTGTTTTGATAAAAGTGTGAAACTGAGGCTGTTTCACGTTTTTAATATTCGATTTGACGTGCTGGGCCCTTAATGGGCTTCGGCGAATCGTGGGCCGGCGAAACAGCCTGTTTCGTCGAGTTGTTATTGGCGAAACACATCTTGTGTTTCGTTGGGTACTTTCATGTGTTAAACAGTTAATGTTTTTCAAATAAGTCTCAATTTTATAATAGCAATCACATACATGCAACAATCACAATACGTTTTATTATAGCACAACGTGTACAGTTACAAGTCAAACAAGTCAAACAACTAAACAGTCAAAGTCAACGTGCATTTAATGCGAAAGTGAAAGTCGGAAACTCGAGTTGTCACATACACAGCTTTTGGAGACCACATTTTGATGATTGTGACTTTTGATGATTTGTATATTTGTTGCTGTTGTCACTGATTAGATAGTTTGGACTAGGGCGATGTGGCCCTTAGTCACTGATGATGTACGATACAGTTATGAACTTGTAAACCTTACATTGTGGTCTTGATTTATGACAACGCAATCGCAGTATTCTCATTATATGTGATGTTGATTGATTGTTTATGTTCTATAACATGAGATGTTATGTGGTTAATTTATTTATAACATGAGATGTTATGTGTTGAAATTGTTGAATACATACGTACACTTTACTTACTATGACCTGACCAACGTGAACCATCTTTTAGAAGATGCCACCAAGACGCGAGACGCGTATGCCTGCCAACGAGGCAGAACTTCAAGAAATCATTGCTGCCGCCATTGCGCAGTATGCAGCCTCACAAGGAGAAACCAGCGGAAGCAATTCGAACAATAACGGCAATAACAATCCACCACATGGTAATGTTAAGTCGTTTGGGATGTATTACAATACATTTGGATATTTATAGCACGTCCGCTAATACCATTTGTATATTCCAATGTATGTGCAGGGTGCACTTACAAGCAGTTCCTAGACTGCAAGCCTGTGAACTTTGACGGCACCGGAGTTGCTGTTGCTTTTGTAAGATGGGCCGAAAAAACGGAGTCTGTTCTCCGAATGAGCAAGTGCGCTCCAGACCAACAAGTGACTTACATTTCTGGGCTATTTTTGGACGGAGCCCTGTCCTGGTGGAACTTACAAGTGCAAACTCTTGGTGAAGCCGCTGCTTACGCGTTGAGCTGGGCTGAGTTAAAAGAGTTGATGCGAAGGAAGTATTGTTCTCGTGCTGAGATACAAAGGTTGGAGACTGAGTTTTGGCATTTGAGGATGGACGGTCCCAAAATCGCGGAATATGTTCAGAGATTCCACGACCTGTCTCATGTGGTAACTTATATGGTTACACCGGAATTCAAGCGAATCGAGCGCTTTATCTGGGGTGTAGCTCCACAGATCATGAGTATGGTCACTACTTGCAAGCCTGCAACAATCACAGAGGCTATCGATCTGAGCGAATCGAGCGCTTTATCTGGGGTTTAGCTCCATCCGTCTGAACAAGTTTTCAAATGTTGAGCCAAAGAAGAAAGAGACTCACGTAGAGTCGTCTGGTGAGAATAAGAGGAAATTCTCGAACTTCAAGCAGGGAACTAGCAATGTTGGCAAGAAAGGAGAATCAAGCGCACCGGTCCAAGCTGCAACCGGTGTTGGAAAGAAGGGGAAAGGATATATGGGTACGCATCCCAAGTGTAACTCCTGCCAACGTCATCATTCTGGCCGATGTGGGCCAAAAGTTTGGGAAGCTTGTGGAAAAGTTGGCCACCTGAAGGATAACTGCTGGGCTAGTGCAGGCCGGGGAGGCCAAGGAGGTTTTGGTAATCGGAACAATAAACGAGGTGGTAATGGAAATCGTGTACAAGGGAATAATGGAGGTATTGGAAATCGAGGGAACAATGCAAATCAAGCTGGGGACGCGAATCGAAACCAAAACAACAATCAAGCGGGGAACGAAGGAGGTAATGGTCAAAAATTGGGTTGTTTTAACTGTGGTGACATTGGGCATTTTAAGAGGGACTGCCCAGGATTAAATCAAGCCCGCGGATGAGTGTTTAACATTGAGGCGAGGGAAGCGCGCCAGGATCCCAACGTTGTTACTGGTACGTTCCCTATAAACCAACGCTTTGCATCCATTTTGTTTGATACTGGTGCGGATTATAGTTTCGTGTCATTAGAATTTAAGAATATACTTGGGTTGACGCCTAGTAAGTTAGACATTCCGTACTCCATCGAATTAGCAAATGGGAAACTAGTTGAAACGAGTTTACGCTAGACTTACTACCTGTCGAGTTGGGAAGCTTTGATGTGGTAGTGGGAATGGATTGGCTATCGAGTAACAAAGCCGAGATCGTTTGCCACGAGAAGACCATCCGCATCCCACTGACGGATGAAGAAACAATCATAGTGCACAGAGAGAAGCATGATACGCCGCTGAGAATTATTAGCTGTCTAAAAGCTAGAAAGTGTTTACGGAAGGGATGTGTTGCATTCTTAGCACACATCGTGGATAAGAAAGTTGCTGAACCAAAGATTGAAGACATTCCAGTCGTCAAGGAATATCCAGAAGTCTTTCCAGAAGACTTGCCAGGATTACCGCCTCAAAGGCAAGTTGAGTTTCACATTGACTTGGTTCCAGGTGCCACGCCTGTAGCCAAGGCACCCTACAGACTTGCACCTTCAGAGATGCAGGAGTTGTCAACACAACTCCAGGAGCTATTGGACAAAGGATTCATCAGACCAAGCTTCTCACCTTGGGGAGCTCCAGTACTGTTCGTTAAGAAGAAGGACGGTTGTTTTCGTATGTGCATAGACTACCGCGAGCTTAATATGTTGACTATCAAGAACAGATACCCTTTGCCAAGGATCGATGATCTTTTCAACCAACTGCAAGGTTCATGCTACTATTCGAAGATCGATTTGCGATCTGGTTACCATCAGCTGAGAATACAAGAGGAAAGTATTCCAAGAACCGCTTTCAGAACTCGCTATGGACACTACGAGTTTCTGGTGATGCCGTTTGGGTTGACAAACGCGCCAGCTGTTTTTATGGATTTGATGAACAGAGTTTGTAAGCCGTACTTGGACAAGTTTGTGATTGTGTTTATAGACGATATCTTGATTTATTCAAAGACGAAGAATGAACAGAAACAACATCTAAGAGCTATTTTGGAATTGCTGAAAAAGGAAAAGTTGTATGCCAAATTCTCAAAGTGCGAGTTTTGGCTACGCGAAGTCCAGTTTCTTGGACACGTGGTTAATGGAAATGGAATCCATGTTGATCCCACAAAGATCGAAGCGATCAAGAATTGGGAGACCCCAAAGACGCCAACCGAGATTCGACAGTTCTTAGGGTTGGCTGGCTATTATCGAAGATTTATTGAGGATTTTTCAAAGATCGCTCAACCATTGACTTTCCTCACACAGAAGGATAAGAAGTTTGATTGGGGAATCAAACAGGAAGAAGCATTCCAGTTACTGAAAGACAAGCTTTGCAATGCGCCGATCTTAGCGCTACCAGAAGGAACTTATGATTTCGTGGTATATTGTGACGCCTCGCGTCAAGGATTGGGTTGCGTGTTGATGCAACGCCAGAAGGTTATAGCTTACGCTTCACGCCAATTGAAAGTTCATGAACAGAACTATACCACACATGATTTGGAGCTAGGCGCAATGGTGTTTGCGCTAAAAATCTGGAGACATTATTTGTATGGTACAAAGTGTACAATCTTTACGGATCATAGGAGTCTGCAGCACATATTCGACCAGAAAGAGCTTAATATGAGGCATAGACGTTGGGTCGAATTATTGAATGATTATGATTGCGAGATCAAATACCACCCAGGGAAAGCGAATGTGGCCGCTGATGCCCTGAGTCGAAAAGAAAGGATCAAGCCCATAAGGGTTAGGGCTTTGGAGATGATCGTCCAGACGGATCTCTCATTGCGCATTCGTGCCGCACAGAGAGAAGCTTTGAAAGAAAGGAATATTGAAGAGGAATATCTCCGTGCGATGGAGAAGCAATTAGTGCCAAACGAGGAAGGAACGCTATGCTTAATGAAAAGGATTTGGGTTCCTCTGTTTGGTGGTTTGAGAAAAGTTATTTTTGATGAAGCTCACAAGTCTCGGTACTCAATTCATCCCGGTGCGGATAAGATGTACCAAGATCTTAAGGATTATTATTGGTGGCCTAGGATGAAAGGCGATGTTGCTGTTTATGTTAGCAAGTGTTTGACGTGCGCCAAAGTAAAAGCTGAACACCAGAAGCCTTCAGGACTTCTACAACAACCCGAGATTCCCAAGTGGAAATGGGAACAGATTTCAATGGACTTCATAACTAAGTTGCCAAAGACGCCCAGAGGTCATGACACTATTTGGGTAATAGTTGACCGCCTGACCAAGTCCGCACACTTCCTGCCAATCAAAGAGAAGGATAACACTAGTAAACTGGCAGAAATATACATGCGAGAGATTGTTGAACGTCATGGAGTGCCTCTCTCGATCATCTCTGATAGAGACGGACGTTTCATATCAAGGATTTGGCAATCCTTCCAAGAAGCTTTTGGCTCACAATTAAATCTGAGCACTGCATTTCATCCGCAAACTGACGGCCAAAGTGAAAGAACTATTCAGACATTGGAGGATATGCTGAGAGCATGTGTAATGGACTTAGGTGGTAGCTGGGATAATCATTTACAATTGGTCGAATTTTCGTACAACAATAGCTACCACACAAGCATTGGAGCCGCGCCATTTGAAGCTCTTTACGGACGCAAGTGTCGATCACCACTATGCTGGGCTGATGCAGGTGATAGGCAGCTTGTTGGCCCCGAAATAGTCCAAGAGACGACATACAAGATTGCGCAGATTCGAAAGCGCACCAAGGCGGCTCGCAAAAGACAGAAAGCCTATGCAGATCCAAAGCGGAAACCTTTGGAATTTCAAGTTGGGGATATGGTTTTATTGAAAGTTTCACCCTGGAAGGGTGTAGCACGCTTCGGAAAGTGTGGGAAGTTGAATCCACGTTACATTGGCCCTTTTAGAATCCTGCAAAGGATTGGTCTTGTTGCCTACAAGTTGGACCTACCTGCTGAACTAAATGGTGTTCACGATACATTTCATGTATCAAATTTGAGAAAGAGTCCAAGACAAGAGACAGTAATCATTCCTGCTGACGAAGTTCATATCGACGACACGCTCCACTTTACCGAAGAACCCGTCGAGGTTACGGATTGGAAAGTTAACAAAACTCGCAGGAGCAGTGTCAAACTCGTCAAAGTTCGATGAAATGCAAGACATGGGCCTGAATTCACGTGGGAACGTAAGGATCGTATGAAGGAGAAATACCCCCATTTATTTCCTAAGACCCGTGCAACTAGAAGCAGAGCCTAAAATTTCGGGAGAAAATTTCTTTAACGGGGGGAGAATGTGACAACCCTCACCAAACCAGGTATCCGTACGAATTAATTAATATTTAATTAATGCTTAATTACTGTGCTTGCTTACAACTGTGGTTAAACTGCTTCTTGATTTCTGATACATACATATTCATGCATCATACTTTATTACTGTCACTCTATTACTTACACACAAACATCAGTGACAACCGTGATGCACAAAAGCACAGTGAGCACAATATACGGATAACCCAGTAAACATGTTGACATTGCCAGCACTAGACAGGTACTGTCTCTAAGGCCAATATGAGCCGGGAATTGTTTACTACACTAGTAGGGAGTGTAGGGAGGTGAGGATTGTTAAACTGCGTCACTAGGTAATAGTTATAGTGGTCGGATGTTCCTAAAACATACTTTAACTACAAAATTCTGCACTTTATTACCAAAATTCAGCATTTAAGTTAACTAGTAAAGTGCAAAAACATGGGAAAATAATCCTAGACACTTTCCAAAGTGTCAGGAATTCATTGTGTCACTAAAGATAATATTAACGACACTTTAAATGCTTATTTAGCACTTTAACGGATTAATATCCACCCGAACAACCGGACTTTACCCGGAACATAAAAATATTGTCAATGACATTGTTTTTCTTTTTCTGAGCTAGTTAGGGTCCCCGAACACCCTAACACCCGTTATAATACACAACACACTAATAACCTATCTTAATCTCTAACTAAGCTAACTAGTACTTAACTATATCATCCCAACCCAACTAAATATCCCCCCCCCTTTAACCGATCGGTCCCCTAAGGGGACACACTCCTTACAAATCTTGATTATTTTATTGTTGATGCTTAATATCTTGTTGACATAATACACTATGGATATTAGTAATACTTGGTCAATAAGTATGCATGTGAGGTCCACCATTTCATTCATTCAAACACTTAACAAAAATTGTTTTCTCTCCCTCCCTTGGAGACTCTCGGCCGAACACAACCATCATCACCACCACTACCTTCAAGTCTTGATCAACCATTTCTTACATACTCAAGGGTGCAAGGTGACATACAAGCAAGCTCTGTGCTTACGGAATCTCAAGGACCTCTCTACATCGCTTTTATCCACCTTGTTTTCGCTTTGATTCTTCCCTAGCCTTGAGCTAGTTGTAAGTGCTTCTAAACATCTTCTTGTTCATGTTTGAAGTGGTTAATAAGAAGTTTAACGGTTAAAACTCAAGATCATGCGAAAACAAAACTTAAAGTCTTGCTAGAAAGATGAACATGGTGGTTAAAGAGTAAAGAATGGTGTAAAACTTGTGAATCTTGTTTAGTGATGATTATTTTATGTTGTTTAATGCTAGTAGTGGAACGGATCATCATCTAACCACGCTAGATCAAGTTCATGGAACATGAACTAGCAATATGTTAAGCTTGAAAGATACAAGATGACGAACCCTTCCATATATAACCATGAACTTGTGTAAAAATAGTTTTTCTTGTAAAATGGAGTTCTAAACTAGTAGATCTAAGGATCTAAAAGTGGTATTTTCGAAGAACCAAGTAAAATATACAAGTCTTATTTTAAAGCCGGATATTTCATAAACTAAAGGTGTTTTTGTGAACAAACAAGTGTGTAAACACTTGTGTAACAAAAGGGCTTAACAAAGAAATATTTCCGTAATTTTTGACTAGAAGTTGTAAAATTGCATATTCTTTAAAAATAAAGTATTCAAGAAACTGATTTTATTTTTAAAGATAGAAAGATCTACTAAAAATGTTAGAAAGTTACTACGTACTTTTACACAACTTACAAGTTCATGTGTTTGCGATTTTTGCTTAATTTGACTAGTTTGATGATTGAACATTTAATATTGATGATTGGAAAATTGTTGATTGAATTTTGAAAAGAAAATGATACGCTAGTAAGCGTGGCCACCTCCAGTTACAGAGGAAACTCTGGCGAAATTTTTCCAGAAAATAACACTTAGAATATTTTGGTGACAAGTGTTTATAAATATATTTTTGACTTATTTTCCAAACAAACTTCGCCATGATTTTTATTACAAAATTACCAAGTGTCGGAGGTGGATTTTCGTAAATGAAACTTGTTAAATATATATTGAGAATATATATTTCATAGTAAAACGCTTGTGTGATTTTATGATTATTTTGTGAACTATATATTATTTTTAGAGTAAAAATAATATAACCTGGAAAATATCATGAGTAACGACTCCAAAATAATACCAACGCTATCACAAATAAATGTCTAAGTTACACCGATATTATTATTACCATCCGAATTTTAAAACGTAACTTATGTATTTTTGGAAAAATACTCTTAAATGCGTATTTTGATAAAAGTGTTATTTTTGAAATTGTAAGGTATAAAATATAATATTTTTGAGAAAAATATGTATATTTTGGAGATAGAATATTTTAGACAAATGAATAAAAATATACTTTATTAAGTGAGACTTAATAATATATTTTTGGAATTACGAAAACGCACATGTATTAAAACCCCCATCCTTGGGATGGAAGATAATTATTAAATAATTAAGAAGTGTAAATACGAAATAGTTGCCTAACTATTTTCCAAAAACTTAAACCTTAAGCCAAGGCACGACCGTCCGTCTAATATTTTATGTCCAAAACATTTTATATTTTAAACCTAGTTCACTATAACCAATGGCTCTGATACCAATCTGTCACACCCTCGATTTCCACACGCGGAGTATCACGGCGAGGCGTGCGACTGACCAGGATCCAGCCACTAATTATTTTGAACCGTTTGGTTATTATTATAAGTAATGGTATAATTGGCGGCCAATTTAAATTTTTCAAAACATAGTTTAAGTTGCAGCGGACAGGAAAAGAATACATATCGTAATTTAAAACCACAAGTTTGTTAATGATGAACGTACAAACCACGCACTCCAGCCGATTGCAATGTCCGTCCTAATCTGTATCGAGCAACCTGCAAAGCATGCAGTAGGGTATCAACATAATGTTGGCGAGTTCACGAGTTGTCCAGTTTTAACTTTTCGAAAACGTAAGTTGTTTAGATAAAACATTTATAATCACGTCATGGGGAGCTACCCCATATGAAAGCTACTAAACTGGCGTTACCGAAACTATTGACGAGAAGATTTTGTGCCCCGAGTCAATGTCTATCATCATTGACCAAGATGCAAGGTATACTAGTTCACGCCCGATCTCCCCCGGTCACGGTGTGAGGTTGTCAAACCTAATAGCGCTATCAACTAATAACCCGTTCGCCCCCGGCGATTAATCGGTACTGTAAGCAGGGACTTTAGATGATAGAGATTCGTTTAGTTTGGCTAGTTGTGATTTATAAATAATATCCAAACGTATCTCCCCCGGAGATAGTGATTTAAAAGTACCCATTTGTATTTTCCCCTCGGAAATATTAGTTTGAAAGTATTCTTCCCAAAGATGGCAGTTTGTTCGTGTCCCTCCCTGGGACGCATGCTTTTAGTGTGTGTGAACTCACCTTGGTTTGCTCGGTAGACAATGTACTTGTGTTACGTAGGCCAACCATACCCTATTATGGTTATTAATATTCATTAGGTTCGTATGCAAGTAGTGTCACGTATAATCCTACACATAAATTAACACATAGCATGCATGTTATACTAGCATTGGGCCTATCCTAGCATGTGGGCAGTTAAACAGTAACAGTTAGACAACAACAGTAACACACAATCCAAAATATTAGTTAACACATAATACATAAGGCACACCAATGTTATTGGGCCGGTCCTAATCATATAAACAGTCAACCAGTAGCAGAATGTAGTAAAGTTAAACACACAGTCCAAGTACGTCAATACGTATCGTGGCCCAATAACTAAGTCAAGCGGCCCAATCGAGACCAGGTGGTCTCGACTCGAGACTATGAGGTCTCGAGTCGCAACCCAGCGATTTCGAGTTGCAGCCGAAGATCTCGAGTAGTGCATATTTGAATTGCACCCGTAGAGGTCTCGAGTCCCGTCTCGAGTCGAGATCAGGAGATCTCGAGTCGCAACTGTGCTGGTCTCGACTCCTGAAGCGCCTTACCTGGTTTCGAGTAGTCGTTCAATGGTCTCGAGTCGCAACCATGGGTTTCGACTCGCAACCTTTGCTGATGTTTCTAGAATCCTTCGAGTGGTACTATCCAATCAAATTTCACAAACATGTTTTATTCTACCGTACATTACCAAATTGGATCAAAACTACATGATTCAAATATTCATGGCACATTCAAATAGTTCATCATTCAGGGTTTTCAACACTTCGTAATAGTTTTATTCTACAAACCATAATATTACTATTAATTTATCACAGCAGCACCATTTGGCTCATGATAATATACACACAGTCATCTCATAGCATCACCCACCCAATTAACACACTACTTGGTTATCATCAAAGATTACTACTCATGAGACATTCACTATATATCTAATTAGTTCAACACCTTAATTATTATCCAATTTCGTATACCTTTCTTTCAACTAATAGTTTTTAAAACACGGTTAGAACCCTATGTGCATCTACCAGTACTAGTAAACATATATATAATTAACTTATACAACTTTCCAACCTTGTATGACTAAACAAGCAAACACTTAACATTCTTTAAGCAAAATTGGACAACACAAAGGTGCTAGAAATGATATAGTACTGACCAAAAGTCTTTGTAACAAAAGGAGGATTGCTGTTGCCACTGCTGCCGTGCACGAGTCGGAGCTCCGGCGGCCGTCGCTGCCGTCAGCTCCATCACCATCACTCAACCGCCATCCACCACCCATTTCAGCCGCCAAAAACAACCCGAATTCTCGTCAAACTGAAGAACACTAACTACCAGAAATGAAGATGAGAGGAAGGATTAATCTTACCAGTTTCACCGTCAACATCATCTTCTTATCATCATCAGCTGGAGAGAGGCCTGAATCTAACCTACAGCTGAATAAAAACCTCCATCATCTCTGTTGCTGGTAGCGGCGGTGCTGTCACCGGATCAATCGTCAGCTCTCTCTCTCTCTATTTGGTTCCTTCTCTTTCTTACAAAGGTGTGCGTAGGAGTGGCGGTTGGCTGGTGTGTGGGTGGGGTATTGACAGAGGGATAAGGGGGTGTTCTGATGGGGGCGGCTGGCCGGAGAAGCTTCAGTCGTCGGAGTAACAGGAGGATGAGGGGTGTAGTCTTGAGTGTGTGTGCGGCTGTCAAATGTTTGTGGGTTAGGGTTTTTGTCCAAAAATGAGGGGGGTGGGGTTTAAGATGGTTTAATAGTGTAGGGTTTAGGTTAGTTAGGTTGGGCCTAGCCCAAGTGCGTGAATCCGTTAAACGATTAGGCGTCTCGCTCAACGGACTGGCCCAGTTTTGTTAACTCATACGCAAATAATTGGAACTCTCGTAATGGATTATTATTATTTTGCGAAATAATAATAATAGTAATAATAATGATAGTAATAATAATAAACGCACGTTTTTACTAAAATGCCCTTCTCTTAACAACGAGAGTACGGGTTGTCACAAAAGAGAATGATGGGAGTGGCCGAAATATGGAGTGGAGGTGTGGGATACGTTCACGAGAGAGAGATCCTTAATACTCGGAGATTTAAAAAGATTTATAGAGATTTACAAGAGAGTGAGAGAGAGAGAGTGGAGATATCATTGGGTAGTTAAAGTCCATTGTGTACGCAGTGGCGGACCCAGAAATTATTTGCTGGGGGTAGGGGTGTTCTTTTTATCCGAAACCCAAACCCGACCCGATGCCACCCGACCCGAAAAAATATGATGTCCGAATTACCTGAACCAGATAAATGGTTAAACCCGATAAATGGTTAAACCCGAAATGCCCTGGTAGATGAAGATTATGAAAGAGGTTGGGAATGTTAGTATTGTAAATTGAAGTGTGTATTACTATTTTATGTATCTTTGGTCTGTGTGTTTTGTCTCATCTCATATGTAAAAATATCTTTGGTTTGTGATAGTAGTCTGCCATATACATGTCTCTATCTATTTAGTAATTTCAAAAGTTAAATATCATATGTACATTTTATCTATTTACAAATTTGTAAAGCTATATGATATGTATTTGTGTGCATATTCTGTAACGTGAAAACATCAAGTCAAAATTACAAATGGTAGCCTCGACAAGAGTTGCCCGCATCAATTTAAACCCGAAACCCGACCCGAACTAACCCGAGAAACGTTTACCCGAATCTATATGGTTTGGTTATCGGATAAAATATCTTGGCTAGAAAACCCGAGAAACCCGACCCGAAAAACCCGGAACCCGAGAACCAAACCCAAAGAACACCCCTAGCTGGGGGTGCGGATGAGGTGTTCAACCATATTTTCAAGGGGTGGGATCGGGTTTTTTTGCTAAAATATACACTAAATTTTTTTAAGGGGTGCGGCCGCCCACCTTGGCCAAAGGGTAGGTCCGCCCCTGTGTGTACGTGAGAATGATGTGACGGGACGTTATGTTAAACAACAACGTATAGTCTTAACAACTTTGTTGACCAAGATATTACCTCTATTTTTGTGTATTACGCTTTCAGAGATCAGTAGGACGAAGCCAAAGTCTATAAAATATCGCGAGGTGATTAATAAACTAACAGAAAATGAGTATCGTGTTGTAAATTGTTGGCGCCACATCACACGGGTCTATACTATGGTCTATTAAAAAACCATGTGTCATTAAAATGCGTTGATGCATTGTTGACTACAACAATATGTTCTAAAATCACAATGGTGCTTTTAACATGTTAATGATGTATCTAGGTCCATAATCTCAATTTTCATATCATTAGATACATGAAGAAGCCAAATAATACAAATAATACACGAGTACATGTATGCTTGTATCCAACTTTCTTAGCGAACTACCATCAAAGACACATTTGTTGGTTATGCGTGATCAAAAGTCTTTGATACATGACTCCTCACCCACCTCCAGGGCCGGCTATGATCAAAGTGATGTGGTGGGGCGTTATGTTAAACCACAACGCATAACCTAACAACTTTGGTGAACCAGATATTACCTCTTTTTTTGTGTATTATGCTTTCGAAGATTCGTAGCATCAAGCCAAGTCTAAACAATATCACGAGAGGATTGATAAACTAACAAATGTTATAAATTGTTGTCGCCGCCGCATCGCGCGGGTTCACTACTAGTATATATATATATATATATATATATATATATTTTCGTGTGTATCTATGTGAGAAGAGCAAGAGGTGGCGGCTTGGGGGATGCCCACCTCTTCTTGAAAATACAATCTTGTGCCATGTGTAACCTTTGTCATAACATAATCATTTAACGTTTTTAAACACTCCGCTTATCAAATTCAAAATCAAAACTCCATTCTCACTCTCTCTCTCTCATCAAGCTCGGCCGAACACCCCTCTAAACACCCACATCCAAAAATTTCAAACCTATTCAAGAAGATTCAAAGGCGTTTCATGGTGATTTCAAGAAGATTCAAGCAAGAACAAGCCTCATATCACCATCTTTTCTCAAAAACCAACTTAGAAATATTGAAGGTATAAACTTATTTTTAAAACCACATCCTTGATTTTTAGTGTTAATGGAGATGTTAGATGGTTTCTCTTGAACTTGGAATAAATCACAAACTTGTAACAAACAAAGAATAAGATTTCAAACAAAATGAAAATGAGTGTATATATGTGTGTATGTATGGTCGAAAGATATGGGTATGTGTCTATTTAGTTGTGTTTTGATCTTTGTTAAATGATTTATGGATGACTTGATTCTTGAAAGATGGATTTATGCATGGTTTGAAAAGATGTCATAAAAGAAGGTTCAAAAAGGGTCTTGTGATTTGAGATGAATGTGATGTAAAGTGAACTTTTGGAAGTTCATATATGTGTGTATATGTGTCGTATATTTATGTATATATGTGTGCATGTATAAAGTTTTGTCACTTGTAAATAAATGAAAGAGTGTTTGTATTTATGTGAATATGATTAGATGATGATGGAATATACATGTCTTGATTTACATAAACATGACACAAATATGGTCTTTGATGCATTTAAGATTATGTTAGATGATGATGATATGATATATATGCATTAAGTGCTTGTACATAGTCATGCATGTGGGTGTATGTACATAAAATGATGGATAAATGATGTTATGATAAAAATAGTTTTAGATCAGATTATAAACCTTAAAATAAAGTTATTTTGAAGTGTTTAAAGATTTGTAACTTTGTCATAATGTTTGATAGCTTTGCATGTTGTACTTGGTGCATTAGAAGTTGTAGAATACGTGAAATCGCATGATTTATGTGACTTAAAAAAACTGCACTAATCTGATTATAACCACTATATTAATCAGTAAATAACATATATTGTGTTAAAATATCAAGTCATTTCGATTTGGGATGGTTACGGTAATGTTTAACGCAAAACTATGCGTTAAAACGGTCAAAAATCGGCTATTTCGGATGATTTTTATAAAACCATTTTAGATCAGTAAATAAACTAATATTTTCTGTTTAAAAATAAGTTTTTTAACTAATTTTAAGTTACTTGGTGTTTGGTTGGTCATACGTGACTTCCGACGCCCGAAAACGTTAGCGAATCACTAAAATACGCATTTTTATAAGTACATTAGTATGGGTAAAGTTTTGGGTAAACCTTATGTGTTAAAATGTGATTATGTGATTCTAACATGAGAATGTGAAAATATGTTAAGTTTTAACATGATTTTAAAATTGGACTATACATGTATGCATGTACGTTTTGTGCGGTAGAAATGGTAAATTTGTGTTAAATGTGTGTAACTTGTTTGTCGAGCATGAATTTAGTATATATGAAATGTTTATGTGTATTTGCTTTAAAAGTGACAAAATAGTCAAGTTAGTAATGTTTCGCGTGTTACGGTGTTAGATTATATGAACGTTTATGTATATATATATCTTACGACGTGCAAATCATAGATATATTACGTATAATCGGGAGAGTTAACGGATTTACACAATAATGGTCACCAATAAAATCGTTCAAAACGCAAAATCATAATAAATATATATATGGACTCAAATATATATATATATATATATATATATATAGGGCCAGGATCATTTCAGAACCATAAATATTACAGAACTCGAAGAACTCCTAATAAACAATCTTTTTATTTATATATTTTTTTATGTTTAGGATAATTTTATCAGTTTTTATATGTAATTTTATAATTACACATATGTAAACTAGTTTTTTTACATATATGTAATTAGTTATGACACATATATATAATTTTGGCAATTAAACATATGTAAACTACTTTTAACATGTATGTAATTAAAGAAATACATATAATAGATGATAAAATGATCCTAAATACAAAAACTTATATATAAAATGATTGTTTATTAGGAGTTCTGAAAGTTCTGTAGTTATTTAGAGTTCTGAAATGAACTCAACCCTATATATATATATATTTTAACGTGCCAACATAATAAAAAATGACAACTTCTCGAGAAAATCTCAAAGTTATGTGATAATTCTAAGAAACGGAGAAACTTAGGATTTTTGTGGTTACATGTTATTTTGATTTAGAATTGTTCCTATATTCGGACGTATATAATCAACTTCTGGGATTGCGGTATTAAATACGCACCCAAAGGTGAGTGCCACTAAACCCCTCTTTTTACTGTTTTACATATATTTTGGGGGTGGAACACGTCGTTAAAAGGGTTTAATAATGTTTTTGAAATAAAACATACCTTTTAATATAAAATATATATTTTCGCTGAAAATATATGAAATTGATAAGTCATACGTTTTGGAGTAAAACGATTTTGAAGAATGAATATGAGGAGTGCGGTATTTCTTAAGAGAAATGAGACCGTACGAAATGGGAATGAATTCCGGACTGAGTCTCAACACTTGAGTAACAGGGGAATTCGTAAGTCGTAGTATATTAAATTGTCATATTAGTATGATATATATATTGTACGTGAGGCAGACATCATATGGTTCATTGAGATAGGACCCTGCACCCATGATGTCGTTTAATCAGTTAAGTATGGTGAGGAATTGCTGGTAGATCTATCGGGTTGACAACCCCATCGTGACCGGTCGCCCCGAGTCAATGTCAAACGACGAATTGAGATTCTTTTATTGTCTAGCATTTGATTATCCATGCATGGTTAATATATAGTTCGTATCGTCTAGCTAACATACGAGTCTGAAAATAGACACTAGAATTTAATACACAAAACCTGGGCTTGTACTGCAATCGTCGGAGTAAAGAACCGATGGAAGCCCATGGATTTTCTTAAGGAAGTAAAATGGACTTTCTAAAATTTTCCTAAATTATTTTTAAATAAACACCTAATTAGAAAGTTTTCCTTGAATAAAATCTGTTAGTAAACAGTTAAGTGAACTCACCTTCCTTTGTGTTGACACTTGATTTTAACGTGTTCTACAGGTACTTGAAATCGGCTTCGGGAAAATCATGGCGTATCTTGTGGTGAATGGTGCATGTTGTCTTTTTTAAATATGTCGGACATCTTTTAAAACTTTCTGGGACTTTTGTAATAAGATCCGCGAGGATCAAAGACATCTTAACTATGTGACTGTGTCATGACTTAAAACGTAATGTTTAACAACTTATGTTTAAAATTAACTAATATGTCCAATAATAAAATGCATCGCTCGACAAGATATAAATGGGCACCAACTTCCGTCTCCACTACGTTAAATATTCCGCTGCGACGTTTTTGGGGTGTGACATCATCTTCCTAAAAAGTGGAACACCGATGGTAGGATATAGGATCCTTAGATTAGGACAACGGTAAGACCTTTCTTTTATGTTGAGGATAACTGATCCTTTCTTTTTGTCTATGCAACTATCACCCTGTCTCACATTCAAAAATCACCTGTCACCAAAGAGAAAATAGAAGCTTTCTGGAAGCTTGATCCTTCCATCAGAACATTTCCACCAAGGTCAAAGGATCCAGAAGAAATCTCATCCACTTCCTACACCATGTCAAGTAAGTATCCATATATGTGCATATACAAATGTTTAATAAAATTAGAATATGAATACTTATCTGTGCGCTGTGCTTGTAGGTGCTGCTAAATCTTCCAAGTCTGCTTCCAGGTTCAGTGTGGCTGATCTCCAGGACATTGCATCCCCACGGTCTCTCAAAAAGGAGCTGGCTGCAAGCCAAAGCAACCCCGAGGCTAAGGGTATGAGCACCAGGGGTAAGGGAACCAAAAGGAAGAAGCCCACTGAATCCTCTGAAGGGCTGCCTCTGATGGAACGTCAGTTTCATGACTATGTCTCAGAGATAAGGATTTTATATCCTGAAATTGTACTTCTTTTGAGGATAAAGGATCCTGATTGTTGAATTCTTTCTGTGCAGAAATTTGCTGAAGTTCAGATCCGCCTAGATCAACACCTGGCCGAAGCTGATGAGAAAATCCTAGACCTCCAAAAGATTGCACTTGCCAAGGACAAGAAGATCTCCTCACTAGAGAAGGACAACAATACCCTGCATAAGGAGTTGCTTCTTGCCAAGATCATAGCTAACAAGGAGAGGATGGAGATCATGGATGGAGCCAAACTCTCTGTAACCATCGTTATGCTGAAGATCAAGCTTTAAATGGCCAAGGAAGCTGCTGATCCTTCTTTTGATAGGTCTGAGTCGGACTTGGAGGCTTGGGCGAAGAGGCTGGCTGAACTCGCAGATGATGAGGAGCTTGAGGAGGTGCTTGCCCTTGAAGCTGGTGGAAGCGAGGTTAAGGATCCTAAGAAGGCAATGGCTGGAGGCAGTGGTAAAGGTGGTGATGTGAAGGTGGATGAAGCAGCGAAGGTGTGAGCTGAACAAATGGGCGATGATGGATAATTCTAGACGTGGCCGGAGCCCACTTTTTATGGTTTGGTAGTTTTTTTTGTGGTTATGATGTTTTGAACAATTGGTCTGTAGTTACTTTGAACAATAGTTGTTAGGGTTAAGGATCACTGATCCTTTAGATAATAGGGGGTAGCAAAGGTGGATGGGTCCTTTTGTTTGTGGAGGATGAAGCCTTTGATGCCCCTCACTTTTTATTTCCTGCACTTTATTAACCTTTAGTATGGACACCCTTTGCCAAACCAAGTGGACGGGCCACGTTTTGCTGGTAGAAACTTGGGTTAGCAATTTTGACAACCTTTTAAATGGTTAACCTGATAAATACATAAAACTTTAACTTTTGGCTATCTCTTGTGTTTTTGATTTTGTTTTTAAGTATTGTTTCATATAGATTTATTTGTAACTATAAATAGAAGGATAACTAGATCTCATAGGACATCACATTCACTGTTCTCGAACACTTACACTTTCTCTTGCAATTCACACACTCTCAGCAAAGCATTGTAACACTTAGCAATGATCTGGTCAATATCCTGCATTGTATCCTGACTTTTGAAGTAATAAGAAGAACAAGGCAGCTGCGATTGTCAGCTCCCGAGGTTTTGTCTGGCGATCTAGATCGATCAAGGGCTTTCCTCGTACATCTCGTGTCCACATTTGCTTTTCTGCTCATTGTTTGATTGTTGATATAGCTCGATATCCTGAGCTATATCCTGAAAACTGTTTTTTGTTAACAACCCAATCAGCATATTTTTTTACAAACACTTCTAACACACTACCTCACTTAACTAATTTGATCACTTAATTGCTTCGGTAATTTTTGACCAAAACAATTTGGCGCCCACCGTGGGGCAAGTGGTGCTATTTCTACTAAAAGCTTTCTTAAAATCACTACTTGGTTTTCTATTTTCAAAACTTTTTGCTACACTATTTTCAATGGCCTCAAAATCAAACATGAGCTCTTCTACCACGTCTGCTGCAACCTCTGCAACAATTGGTTCGGTGCTTCCACCACCTCCAAGGACGCAAGCTTCTTCACAGCCTCAAGCCCTTCCAAGGAGGACCGAAACTCACACAACTTGGGATATTGTTCCTACTCAGAATGTTCAAGGATCTGCTGCTTCAGGGAGAACCCCTATTATGGCTTCTAATGATGAAATTCTAACTTTGTTTGGTAGTATATAGGATCAGATGAAGCAACAGCATGAGACCAACCAAATGCTGATAAGAGAGATACAACTCTTGAAATCCAGCTCAAGCAGGCTTGCTGAGGAAACTGTCACTCCATTGCAGCCCAAAGCATTGAACTTCAGCTTGGCAGTGTATACTAGGATAACCGGGGCAATATTGTACCAAGCTATTCCCAGAGTCATACTCCTGAGATACCTTCATCGGTCAGGGTGTCAACTGTGAGAAGTTCAGGATATGCTCCAGGATACGACCAGAATCCTCAGGCTGGTAACGTGTCTAATAATACTAATACTCTTGCTACTAACGGTATTGGATCTTTGCAGGATACAGGTGTGGCGTCGGCACTCTCTAGGGAGCTTCAGAAGTTGAAGGATATGATATCCAGTGTACCTGGGGTGGTCCAGCCAATTCCAGAAGTGTCCCAGGATATTCACAGGATATCCCGATGTACATATCCTATATGTGATGCTAAAACCCCAAAAGATTTCAAACCCCCAACATGAAGCTCTATGACGGAACCACGGATCCTGAAGAGCATATTGCTCAGTATAGAGAAAGGATGGAGATTAACCCTATCCTTCCGGATCTCAAGGAAGCATGCCACTACAAGGGTTTTGGTTCTACTCTAACAGGATCAGCCTTAAAATGGCTCTTAAACGTTCCACCTCATTCAATTACATCATTTGCTCACTTAATTAATTTATTTAATAGTCAATTTTCTTGCAGTCGAAGTTTTGAAAAACTGACCAGTGATCTCTACAAGATAACACAAGGTCCTCAAGAATCCTTAAGGGATTACGTGAACAAGTTTAGCAGGAAATCTCTAGATATCCCACATCTTGATGTTGCAACAGCCGTGCAAGCATTCAAAATGGGGTTGCAAAAAGATTCCCAATTTTATCAGGATCTTGTAATGAATTCTTGCAGGAACCTGGATGAAGCTCGGAACAGGGCTTTGAGATATATATTTGACTAGAAGATGAAAAGAAAATTCAAGAGAGGATGAATTCATCCTCAACATATGAATAAACTAACAGGAAGTTAGAATCCTCATACAAACAATACCGCTCTAAACGATATGGCAGGAATGACAACAAGAAACTGAATGCTGTTGAAGATGAGGATCCTGAATTGTCAGAATATTGTTTTTCTGTTATTATACCTGAACTAATGTATGCTATACAGGGTTTGGGAGATAAAGCGAGGTGGCCCAGGAAGAACCAGCAAAAAGCCGATTAGAAGGATAAATCCAAATGGTGTGCCTTCCATGAGGATTTTGGACATGTCACGGAAGATTGCATCGCCCTGAGGAAGGAGATAAGCTGTCTGCTATGCAAAGGATTCCTGAAGGATCTTCTGGGCAGAAAGAAGAATAAGGGTCAGGATATTGAGAAGGATCCTGAACGAGCAGCATCACCTCCTGCGGATGCCAAGATAATTAACTTTTTTTCAGGAGGATCTGACATTTGTGGAACCTCTTATTCTGCAGCAAAAAGACACGCAAAGGAGGCTAAGGCAGAAGGAGGAGACAAGCCAACCAGGATGAAAACCCTCACAACTGATAAAGTGATAACGTTTGATAGTGATGATAGGGATAGTGTCCAGGATCCCCGTCATGATGGTTTGGTAATAACTTTATATATTGCTAATCATTTTATACGCATGATACTGGTTGATAATGGCAGCTCCAGTCAACATTATTCAACTGCAAACGCTGAAAAGAATGAATATTTCCCAAATGGAGATCACTTCAAAATCCACTATACTTGTAGGATTCAGTGGAGAGGCCAAGAATACTGTGGGAGAAATAAAGCTACCAGTATATGTTGAGGGAGTCAACTCAATGCAACGTTTCTGTGCCATGGATTCCTTATCCTGCTACAATATCATATTGGGCAGACCATGGATCCATGATATGAAAGATGTGCCATCAACTTATCATCAGTGCATCAAGATTCCTACCCCTTGGGGGTTGTCAAGGTGGAAAGTGATCAACAAGAGGCAAAGGAATGTTATTCTTCCTCGATGAAATCCTCAACAAAGCCCAAAGCAGGATAGCAATTAAAGATACAACCCCAGGATATCATGGAGGCTTCAGAGTAGGATGTTAAAAAAATGATCATGGACCAGGATAACCCAGATATCTCGGTGCTCGTAGGAGCCAATATCCCGCAGGATATTGAAAATCAGTTAACTAACTTTTTGAAATGCAGGATGTCGACATTCGCATGGAAGCATGAGGATATGACAGGTATTTCTAACGATATTATAACTCACAAGCTTGGAATTGACAGGTCTTTCAAGCCTGTCCAGCAAAAGAGAAGGAAGTTTGCTCCTGAATGAAACACAATTATTCAGGAAGAGGTTGAAAGATTATTGAAGTCCAAGATGATAAGGGAAGTTAAATTTCCCTTGTGGCTAGCAAATGTGGTTGTAGTTCAAAAGAAGAATGGGAAATGGAGAGTTTGTGTAGATTACACAGAGTTGAACAAAGCGTGTCCTAAAGACCTATTCCCTCTGCCTCATATAGACTCAATGGTGGATGAAACTACCGGTCATGAGATGTTAACCTTTATGGATGCATCCTCAGGATTCCAGCAGATCAAAATGGAACCTTCGGACCAGGAGGATACTGCTTTCATGACACCAACATATATTTATTGTTATACTGCTATGCCTTTCGGTTTGAAAAATGCAGGTGCAACGTACTAGAAATTGGTGAACATGATGTTTAAAGATAAACTGGGGGACACCACGGAGGTGTACATTGATGATATGGTAGTAAAATCCAAGAAGGCTGAGGATCATCTCTGGGATGTTGAAGGAGAATTTGATATCCCGGATCAGTATAATATGAAATTAAATCCTGCCAAGTGCCATTTTGGAGTGGGGGCATGAATGTTTTTAGGATATATGGTGACTAAAAGGGGAATAGAAGCGAGCCCGGAACAGATTAAAGCTATCCTGGATGTCAAGTCACCTTCCAACATGAACGATGTACAAAGATTAACAGGACGAGTAGCGGCATTGAACATATTTATATCAAGATCCTCAGAGAAATGTAAAGAATTCTATGATATCCTGAAGAAAAATAAGAGATTCAAGTGGGGAGAAAAGCATGAAGCAGCCTTACAGGAATTAAAACAATATCTTTCAACTGCACCTTTATTGATGAGGCCCGAGGATGGTGAACCATTATCCCTGTATCTTGCAGTATCAGGGAATGCAGTAAGTGTTGTTTTGGTAAAGGATCATGAAGGTCAGCAGTATCCTGTCTATTATGTTAGTAAAAGTTTATTAGATGCTGAAACTGGATATTCACACTTAGAGAAATTGATATTAGCCCTAGTTATGGCAACAACTAAGCTTAGACATTATTTTGAGATACATAGGATTCATGTTAAAACTAATTATCCTGTTAAAAATGTGCTTAGGAAACCTAAGATGTCGGGTAGAATGGCTAAATGGCCAGTAAAGTTAAATGCATATGATCTAGTATATGAACCTAGAAATGCTATAAAGTCTCAGGCTCTAACATACTTTGTGGCTGATTTCAGTGGTGATATTCAAAATGAAGTAGACCTAGAAGTACAACAACTAGGAGAAACCATAGAATCCTGGACATTATATACTGATGGTGCATGTAATGTGAGAGGTGTAGGATTAGGTATAATACTAAAATCGCCACAGGGGGACATATTACCCCAGACTATTAGGTGTGAATTTCCTGCCACTAATAATGAAGCAGAATATGAAGCTTTGATTGCAGGATTAGAGTTGGCCAGGAATATGAATATTAAAAATTTGCAAGTATATGTTGATTCTATGCAGTCAAAGGCGAAAGATTAATCGAATATCTTGAAATTGTTAAAAAATTAGCAGCATATTTCAAATTTTTACACTTGAACAGGTACCAAGAGAGGATAATGCTGAAGCAGATTTGGCAAATTTGGGATCTACAGTCAGGATACCGGAAGGAACTCAAATACCAGTACTACATATCCTGTATCCTGCGATGGAACACTTGAAGCCTCAGGATAAGGAAGTGTCAAGTATCCAGGATCCTGACGATGAATATCCTTTGAAGAATCCTGAATCATGGATAGCTCCGATCATAAAATACCTTAAAGAAGGAGACATGCCAAAGGATGAGAATCCTAAGGCTTTCAGGATGAAGGTATCTCGTTTTACTATTATAAATGATGTTTTTTTATAAAAAGTTACTTGCAGGACCATACCTATGGTGCCTGGAGGATCCTGAGACCAAGGAAGTACTTCAGGATATCCAAGAAGGAGATTGTGGCAACCATAATGGGGGTAGATCATTATTCTCAAAGGTACTAAGAACAGGATACTATTGGCCGACTATGAGGAAAGATGCAGCAGAATATGCTCGAAGATGTGATGCATGTCAAAGGCACAGCAATATACTACATCAGCCTGCTGAGCCATTATATCCTATTGCTTCCCCTTGGCCATTCATGAAATGGGGTATGGACATAGTGAGGAAGTTGCCAAAAGCTCCAGGAGGAAAAGTTTTAATGCTGGAAATGCCGGACTATTTTTCCAAATGGGTTGAAGCCAAGGCATTTGTTCAAGTCAGAGATCAAGAAGTAGTGTCTTTCATAAAAAGGAATATCCTGACTAGGTTTGGGGTACCAGCTGAGATAATTTGTGATAATGGCTCTCAGTTTATCAGTAAGTGGACTACCGATTTTTGCAAGGGTTGGGGAATCAAGATGATCACATCTACTCCGATACATCCTCAAGCAAATGGACAAGCAGAATCCTCAAATAAGATAATTGTCAATAATTTGAAGAAAAGACTAGGGGCTAAGAAAGGAAGATGGGCAGAAGAGTTACCCTTTGTCTTATGGGCTGATAGAACAACAGTAAAAAGTGCAACTGGGCAAACCCCATTTTCCTTGGTGTTTGGGGCAGAAGAAGTGATCCCGACAGAAATGGTGATACCTATAGAAAGATCGAGTCTCCGGGATCCCGAGGCGAATCCTGAAGCCCTGTTCCAAGAATTAGATACTTTGGATGAGACAAGAGATGTGGCAAAGCTGAGGATGCCGGCATATCAACAGAGGATATCCAGAGCATATAACAAGAATCTAAGGACTAGAAGGTTTCAAGTTGGAGACTGGGTGTTAAGGAAAGCTTTTCAGAATACTACTAATCCTGCTGATGGAAAGTGTTAGGGGAGGATTTTCCAATGATCAGTGATCCTCAATGTTTTGGTCAAAAATTACCGAAGCAATTTAGTGATCAAATTAGTAATGTGAGGTAGTGTGCTAAAAAGTTTAAGGAAAATATGCTTGCTGAGTTATTTAGAAAATCAGTATTCAGGATACGGCTCAGGATATTGAGCTGTATCTGCGATCAAACAGTGAGTAAATAATAAACAAAAAGTAAAGGAGACGACACAAGATGTACGAGGAAAGCCCTTGATCAATCTAGATCGCCGGCATAAAACCTCGGGAGCTGACAATCGCAGCTGCCTTGTTCTTCTTATTGCTTTAAACTTCAGGATACAGTGCAGGATATCAACCAGATCTCTAAGTGTTACAATGAATTCGTGTGAGAGTACAATTTGCGAGAGAGCAAGTGTTGGTGTGTAGTGAGTGTGATTGCAGTGAAAATTGCCGTGTCCTATTCGATCTGGTGTTCCTCCTATTTATAGTAACGAAATACAAACAAATATCCCTATAAATGTGGGATGCTCCGAATATTCCATCACGAACGTTGTAGACCGAGTAATAAGGCTTCAACGTCTTTCTTTGAACGGTTTGGACCGAGTCTTCCGCAGAACAAGTCTTTGTGAACGTTGCTAGCTTCCAGCCCACGTACCTGCACATAATCCGTTAGTGATCCTGAGGATACCATTCAGGATATTACCAGTACCCTGAATCCGCACCCCGGATATAAACAGATATTATTTAATCAAGATATAAGCCAAGATATTTCTCAGGATATGAGCTCAGAAATTAGCCCACAACAATTGTCCCCAAAAATGTTACCGTTTAGTATCCTCATTACTAACGGTTACATTTTTACGCAAACCGAGGCAATTAAGAGATAAGACCTGTGATGTGACCGTTTGCAACTACCCAGCCTATATCTACTCATCATACCCTATATCTTCTCATCCTCATCTTCTTTTTTAATAATCATCGACAAGGAAAAAGGTACATTTTCTCTCTATCTTTTTTACTTTCCTTCATCTCTTCTCTCCGGCGAAAAATCCAACCGATCAAATGCCGCGCCAAACAAGATCCAGTTCAGGTGACTCGGCCCCTACGTTCTACCAACAAAACCTTCTCCAAGAACCGGAGAAGGAAGCCTGTACCTTTGATAGTGCCCACTTGTCTGCTTTAAAATCCTCCGGTATCTTCCCGGAAGGAACCATATTTAGACCTTTTGACCGTGAAATCCGGTCAGATATGGTCTCCAACGAGTGGATTTGCTTTAGTGCTTTCCCTTTTACCCTAGGGCTTCGATTCCCTTTTCCGGATTTCATCACCGAGTTCTTTAATATCACAAAAATCTCTTTTAGCCAAACAATGCCAATGCTCTGGCGTGTCTTAACTGTTCTTGACCAGATCAAGAGAAACCACATTCCTGAGCTTTCCATCCATGATCTCCCCCTGGCTTACAAGCTTAGATGCCACGGATCATGCAGATTTCTGTTTTATTCTACTTCCGGTGACCCACTGATACTTCGTGCCACCAAGAACGAGGATGGTTGGCAATCCAAGTTTTTCTTTGTAAAAAGGGACTCAATCCCTGGTGGGACGGAATATCCGTTACAGTGGTTGAGAAAGGGTAGGATTTAGGGTTTAAGAATGATCCTGTCGCTTATCCTGTTCCATATCCTGAACTAACTTATCTTCTTTGTTATGCAGCTGATTTCAGGAAGATTGCTCCTCCTCTTGCCAATTCTCAAGAAAGAATAGACGCCATTAGACTTCTCCCAGAAGCAGAAAGAAGTTTCAATCCTTCTCCACCAACTCCAAGTCCTCTTTCAAGCGCCAACATGTCTGGTAAGGATCCTGCAAGATATCCTACACACATATGCTTCTTATCTGTTATTTATAGGAGGGATTTAGAATTTACTCCCTGTGTGCAGACTCCAGCAAAGTCCCAGTCTATCTAGACCTGGATGAACTTGACAGCTATCCAACTCCAGCCATAGTCAAGAAGGAGACTCCTGCTACCACCAGCTCCAAGCCACTCCCGGCTCCCAAGACCAATCCAAGAACCCGTGCTTCCGCAGCGAAAAAGAGAAAGGGTCTTGAGGTCAGCGCTCCAGGCTCTGAAGGGTTCTCCTATGATGAGCTCAGCTTCTCCGACTCCTTAGAGCCAATGACATCCTTCCTCAACAAGGTAATATCCTGCCGCATATCCTTCATGTATATCCTGCACATATATCCTGCATGTATATCCTAACAGGATATCCTGGTAGGACGTCTTAGTCAGCATATATTCTAACCCCATACCTGTGATCAATGTGCAGGGCCTCCAGCATTTGCTCCACTTGTACAATGACGCTTGTGGTACTGTGGCACTTCATGAAGCCAGGATCAAGCAGCTAGAGAGCACCGTTGCTGACCAAGGTGCTATTGCCGAAGCAAAGAGCCGGCACTATGAAAGCTTGCTAAAGAAGGTCACCCAAGATGCTGAGGTCAAACTTGCCAGCGTTCAAATGGACCATGATCAGGCCTTGATCAGCTTCCGAGAGGGAATCAAGGCTTCTGCTATCGTCTCCCTGCTACAAGCACGCATCAAGATGGCCTATGAGGCCAAGGAGACGGGCCTTGTTTGTCCATCTTGGCCAGTTGAATCCTGGGTGGCCAAGTTGAAGGAGCTCGGAGGCAAAGCTGTGCCCCTTCCTGCTGAAGCTGGCGAGTCTTCTAAGTCAGCAGAGGTGGTGGTCCAGGCTGGAGAGAAGAAGGATGCTGGAGGTGATGCTGAGATGGATGTTGGCAAGGATGCTGCGCAGGATGCTGGTCAGGATGCTGGTGCTGAGAAGCCTGAGAAGGTTGGAGGTGATGCCGCTGTGTGAGGGCATTTAGGTGGGCGATGACGGATATACATGCCAAGGCCAGAGCCCACCTTTTTGAATTTGAATGTTGGTTTGTAGTCCCATAAACAATTTTACTTTTCTGCACTTTACTTTCCCGTACCTGGACAATTTACATTTCCTGCATGCTTTTTGAACAATACAACAGTTGAAGGTGGATAGGTCTCGGTTTGAGATGAATCCTTCAACTGTTGGGTAAATATGGTTATGAACTACTAGTGCTCTTAGTGGATGGGCCTTGTTTCGAGGTGAAACTAAGAGCACATCTTTTGGTATGTTAATAATATAACTACTCTTTTGACTTTATTATTGTTGTTATTAGTGCACAAATTTTACTTATGAAAACTGTTGTGTTTAAATATTTTTGGGAATATCATGGGAAAATATCCTGACAAGTATTCTGAGAGATATCCTGGTCAGGATATTGTCATATATCTTAGAAGACTTAAATCATTTGAAAAAGGAGAGATCATACCAGAGGTTCTTAGAGAATCAGTTCCAATCCTTTATCATGAATTTGTCCCCAGTGCATACTTATAAACTTGGATCCATCCTTCGGATTAGAATAATGTATGTCCCCTGTGTATGACACAGAAATGCAAATGTATTCACACTTTGGTTTGAATAAATTTCAAACACTCCGAAGCAAAAATCTTGATATCCTGAAATGAATCATTAGCATACTGGGGATAAACCCTTAATATCCTGGGGATAAACCCTGATATCCTGGGGATAACCCCTGATATCCTGGGGATAAACCCTGATATCCTGGGGATAACCCCTGATATCCTGGGGATAAACCCTGATATCCTGGGGATAAACCCTGAGTTTCATGCGCTACAGGCGAGAGTGTATAAACTCCAAATCTTAGAAAGGTGAAAACCTTTAAACCTTTGAGAGTATGAAAATACTCTTTCGTGAGAGAGGGTGATCAATCCTCATATACCTTTAGAATCCAGGATATAGCCAACAGTAACGAAATTGTCAGCCACTTTTACATGAACTGGTCCCGCTACCTTGAACTACACCTAGATAACTTGCGCTCCAGGCGAGGTGTTTAAACCCAATTCGAAAGAAAGGTGAATACCTTTAAACCTGTGAAGGGATCAGGATCCCTTAAACGTGAGAGAGGGGGCCAATCCTCTAATCTTTCGATTTATCCTGAGTATATATCCTGGAGCTATATCCTGAAACATATCCTGCAAAACAGTTCTAAACTAAGGTGGGTGTTAGCTTGGCTAACACCCCTCCGATGCTTAAGTCAGTATTGGGTTCAAGATAATAAACAAATATATTTTAAAGAGATAGAACACATACCATTCCGAGATAGAAAACAAATTCTACTCTTACTTGAAATAGAGCTTCAAATGTATTGCATTCCAGGATCTTGGTAACATATCCCCTTCCATATTCCTGAGTCGATATGCTCCTTTCCCTGCTTCTGACTCAACTTCATAAGGTCCTTCCCATTTCGGAGCTAGCTTGCCATCGGCAGGATTAGTGGTGTTTTGAAAAGCCTTTCTCAGCACCCAATCACCAACTCGAAATCTTCTAGTCCTTATGTTCTTATTGTATGCCCTGGATATTCTTTGTTGATATGCTGCTATCCTTAGCCTTGCTGCATCTCTTCTTTCATCTATAGTATCTAGATCTTGACATAAGACTTCAGGATTCTGTTCAGGATCCTGAAGCATAGATCTTGCAGTAGGTATCGTCATTTCTGTTGGAATCATTGCCTCTGCTCCAAATACCAAGGAAAACGGGGTTTGGCCAGTTGCATTCTTCACCGTTGTCCTATCAGCCCACAAAACAAAGGGTAACTCTTCCGCCCATCTTCCTTTCTTGGCTCCTGTTTTGGTCAGAAAATCTGATGATGATAATGCAACCAAACTCTTTGTATAGGGGAATGATGCTTAAAATGTGTAACAACAATGAGGATCACTTCAATGTAGAATGCCCAAACAACACAAGGATTTATACGGGGAAAAAGCCCTTGATCAAGAGTTGATCTCCGGCACAAAAAACCCCGGGTGATGGAAACTACCGATCACCAAGATCAAATAAATGAATAAGCGTTTACAACTTCGGATAGTAACGAGCTAGGTACAAGGATCACTACGGTGAAATGTGTAAAAAGTGTAAGTAATTGCTAAGTGTTTGAACGAGAGCTTGAATGAGAGCGTTTTCGAGTGTGTGAAACTGCCAAAAATGACTAAGTGTCACTAACTAGCTCGTTACCCCTTTCAAATAAGAAAAATATCTAGTTAACAAACTCTCCGACTTTCGGGCCAAGCCTCCACGTTCTCCATAACGTCTAGTTTTGATCTAGCACGTGCAGAATACTTCAGGAATATTCTCCAGGAATGTCGCTAAGACTTGGTCAAGCTTGATATACCTGCGAGACATTTCAAAAACACAAGTAAACAATCGTCAGTAAGAGGATCCTTAAAGTGATCCATGATCCTGATCCTGAAGCTCTTCTGAGGATCACCACCTGTCACAGAAGTAAGGATCACTAGTTAGGATAACGAATAAGGATCACTAATTGTTAGAAAATCCTCCCCTAACAATTGCCCCCAAAATATAAGGAGTAATTTGTAACATTTAACGAGTTATATTTTCTTGATCTTATCCGTAACAAACTAACGGATATATAGCCGTTAATTTTGAACTAGCCGTTGCGATGATGATGTCACGGAAGTGACAACCTGCAAGATCATGATTATAAATAGAGATATAGATAGGATCAAATGCATTTAAATTTTCAGAGATACTCCCTTTATAATCCACATTCCGAAGACGTTCAGGTATTCTCTCTCTCTATCCTTTTCCCTCTCTTGCTCTGTTTTCACCTTTCCATCAAATATGTTGCTCCGAAGTTCTCCGGGCAAAGATCACAAGAAAGATAGCCCTTTGAAAAGTCAGAAAATCATCAAGGACTCCGCAAATGAAAAGTGTTGCTTTAACGATGCACAGATAGACAGAATCCGTTGCTGTTTTCCGGCGAATGCCTTTATCAGACCCTTTGATCCTACTACCCTTAGCGACTATGTTTCAGAAACATGGGTTGCATTTCCAGCCACTCCATTCACCATAGGATACACCTATCCTTTCCCGGAGTTCACACAATCCTTCTTTTCCCTTACCGGCATCTCTTATATCCAAGCCATGCCGATGATTTGGAGGGTCTTGTATACCCTGGAGAGGATCATCGAACAGGAAGGCATTCCTTTGGGCATGTCGGAATTGGCGGAGCTGTATGATCTTACTACCTTTGGTTCCCATCGTTATTTGCTTAAGCGAAAACCCGGTGCAGATCACCCTCTTCTCAAAGTTACCAAAAACGACAAAGATTGGAAACGTCGCTTCTTCTTTGTAAGAAGAGATACTATTTCAGATGGAGAGCATTTACCAAGAACATGGTCCACCCATGGTAGGCCGGAGGATCCTGGGAAGGATCATCAGATGGTCATGTTTTTGTAATAGGATCACTAACCCCTTTTTTGTCTTGTGTCATGCAGCCATCTCTGTTTCACATCTCATCACAACACCTGCGACCAGGGAAAGACTTGCTACTTTCTGGGGACTTGACCCTGAAACTAGAACTTTCAAGGCAACAACCCAAGACTCACAGGAGGTATCCTCGGGCTCTGTCACAATGTCGAGTAAGTATCCTTGTTTATAATTAAATAAATAGTTAAATGTATATTAAGAAAAGATACTTATCTTATTTTGGTTGCGTAGGCGCTGGAAAATCTGCCAAAGCTGCTTCAAGGTTCAGTGTCACCGATCTCACCACTGTCAAATCCTCCAAAAGAAAGGTCCCTACTAGCCCGACAGCCTCAATCCCTAAGGCACCCCTCAAAGGGAAGGGAATCAAGAAGAGAAAGACTTCCGACGCTGAGGATTTGCAGGGCCTGCCCTTAATTCGCCACCAGTTCCTTGAGTACTTCAATGATGTAAGGATCACTATCTCCACTTGTATATCCTGTTGATCTAAGGATCACTTACTCTTGAACTGCTTTATCCTTTTCTTTTGCAGAAATTTGCTGAAATCGAGGATTACGTCGGCCATGTTGAGGATCAAGATAAGAAGATTGCCGACCTCCAGCAGACTGCTGTGCTTAAGGATCTTGCACTTGCTGATCTTCAAAAGGAACTCAAGGATACCAAGCAGAAAATGGCCAAGGTGCTGGTTAACTTTGATTATGAAAGGCAAGAGATCATGGATGATGCTAAAGTTTCTGCCGCCATAGCAATGTACAAAACCAAACTCCAAATGGCCTTGGAAGCTCAGGATCCTGCCTTCGACAAAGGCAACTAGGAGATTGAAGAATGGAAGGCAAGGCTGGCTGAATTGGGTGATGAAGAAGAGGCTGAGGAGATTCTGGCAATTGAGGCTAGTGGCAGCGGGTTGAAGGATAAAGCTGAGGATGCAGCGGCTGGTGGTGATGATGCAGCGAAGGTGTAGGCTGCACAATTGGGCGATGATGGATATATGTGCTGAGGCCGGAGCCCAATTTTTAGTTTGATGGTTGTTTTTGTGGTTGTGATGTTTAAGACAATTTCATGGGTTGTACTCTGAACAATAGGTTTTTAGGATTAAGGATCATGTATGATCCTTTGGACAATAGGCAGGATTGCAATTGGTGGAGGGATCCTCTGTTTGGGGGATGAAGCCATTGTGATCCTGCTGCCTTTATATTCCTGCACTACTTTTGAACTCATTATCATGGACACCCTTTACCTACCCCAGCGGACGGGCCACGTTTTGCTGGTAGAAGCTCGGGTAGGTAATTTTGACAACCTTTAAAGGGTTAGTCTTATGTTAATAAATAAAAACTTAACCTTTTGTCGCTTATCTTGTGTTGTTATCCTTTTTAGTATGTTATTTTCCAACTGTTATAATGTTCAATTTGTTTATACTTATCAAGCCTTGAAAAACTAGGAAAGATATCCAAAAAGTTTAGGATATGAACAAGGATCACATATCCCATAACAGATAAATTTTAAAAAATGACATGATTTCAAATTTATAAGTTCAGTTGTCAAGTATAAGGGTCATTTAAAAGAATAATAAATAAAATCCAAAGAGTTAAGGATCATACCTGAGGACCCAAGTTAGAATTCTAACCATAATAAGGATAACTATAAGATAAACCTTAGAGTGAAATAAGGATGAAGGATCCCTAACTGCCTACCTTCAAGGACCTGAAATAGAGCATAACTTGGGACTAAGCCAATATAAGAAAAGAGTTAGCAACTGGGGACAAGCCCAAGGATAACTGGGGACAAGCCCAAGGATAACTGGGGACGAGCCCAAGGATCGTATGTAGACTGGAGTATGGCCCTAACTGGCGACTATCCAAACTTAGTGACATGAAGATGCCAAAACCTTAGCTAACGTGAAAACGTTAGAAACCTTATGAACGGATGTATGGTACGTCTACCATTATACGTAGGATCCTAAGCATAGCCAGAACAACGGAATTATCAGCCCCTATAATGAGTACTGGTCCCAAAGCCTTGAACTATACCAGGATCATCGTGCGCTGCAGGCGGAATCTGGGGACAAGCCCAAATAACTGGGGTTAAACCCAAAGGACGGATTGCTTCTGTGGATAACCAATGTTGTGCTGAAGATACCTGAGCTTTCAAAACTTGAACTCACGTGAGAGATGGATAAAGGATACATGATCCTTATCCTTATATGAGAAAATAAAGAAATGAAATAGTTCAAGTTTAGGATATTACCTAAGTAAGGATCACCGATACTTTGAGGATCCTTTAAGGATATCCCTATCCTGAGGATCATCTGTGCCATGAGGATCCTGCTCACATGAAATATTTCTTCAAGTGGACAGCATTCCAAGCTCTTGGTAGCAAATCACCTTCCACGTTTAGCAATCTATATGCCCCCTTTCCTGCTTCAGCTTCAATCAAATAAGGGCCTTCCCATTTTGGAGCCAATTTTCCATCAGCAGGATTGGTGGTATTCTGAAATGCTTTCCTTAATACCATATCTCCGACTTGAAACCTCCTGATCCTGACATTTTTGTTGTAAGCACCAGCCATTCTTTGTTGATAACTGGCCATCCTGATCCTAGCCATATCCCTGATTTCTTCAATAGTATCCAAGTCTTGAGCCAGGTTTTCATCATTTTCCTCAGGATCACGGGTACTTGTTCTAGCAGTAGGAACCACCATTTCTGTTGGGATCACTGATTCTGCCCCAAACACCAAAGAGAATGGTGTTTGACCAGTAGCATTCTTAGGGGTTGTCCTGTCAGCCCAGAGCACATAGGGTAGCTCTTCTGCCCATTTTCCTTTCTTGGATCCAAGCTTTTTCTTCAAGTTGTTGATGATGATCTTGTTGGATGATTCTGCTTGACCATTAGCTTGTGGATGGACTGGTGTTGATGTTATCATCTTAATCCCCCAGCTGTCACAAAAGTTAGTGGTTCTGCCCCCAATAAATTGGGAACCATTATCACATATAATCTCAGAAGGAATTCCAAATCTAGTTATAATATTTCTTTTAATGAAGGATATAACTTCCTTTTCTCTGACTTGGGCAAAAGCTTCAGCCTCTATCCACTTGGAGAAGTAATCAGTCATAGCTAACATGAATACTTTCCCACCAGGTGCCTTAGGGAGCTTACCAACTATATCCATACCCCATCTCATAAATGGCCAAGAGGAGGATATAGGATGCAATAATTCAGCTGGTTGATGAAGGATATTGCTGTGTCTCTGGCAAGGATCACATCTTCTGGCATACTCCACAGCATCTTTCTTCATGGTTGGCCAATAATATCCTGTCCTCAGGATCCTTGAAAATAAAGCCCTGCCCCCAGTGTGGTTTCCACAATCTCCTTCATGGAAGTCTTTTAAAACTTCCTGAACTTCAGGATCCTCAATGCATCTCAAGTATGGTCCTGCAAGAGATCGTCTATACAACATATTATTCATAATTGTGAATTGAGATACCTTAGATTTGAAAGCCCTAGGGTTTTCTCCTGTAGGAATCTCTCCATGTTGTAAGTATCTCATAATTGGTGAGATCCATGATCCGGATCCTGAATAGGATTGAGTATCCTCAGTGGGGATCATTGCAGAATTATTCCCTATCTCCATAGCCACATGATCCTCAATAGCTGGGGTTAGGATATGGATAATAGGGATCTTGATATCCTCTGGGATCTTCAAAGATGATCCTAAGTTAGCCAATGCATCAGCTTCTGTATTTTCTTCCCTTGGTACCTGTGACAAACTAAAGGAAACAAAAGAGAGTGCCAAACTTTTGACTATCTCCAAATATTTGGTTAGCTTTTCACCTTTAACAGCATATGATCCATTAAAGTGATTTGTAATTAACAAAGAATCTACATGTACCTCAAGATACCTGATCCCCATATGCTTTGCAATTTGCAAACCAGCAATTAAGGCTTCATATTCAGCCTCATTATTAGTGGTTTGGAACTCACAAGCTATAGAATGGGGTATTATGTCCCCCTGTGGCGATTTTAGTAGTATTCCAAGCCCTGTGCCTTTGACATTTGAGGATCCATCAGTGTGGAGTATCCAAGGATCCTTGGTCTCTTCTAGCTGCTGGACTTCTAACTCAGCTTCTTCTTGTAAATCACTACTGAAATCAGCCACAAAGTCAGCTAATGCTTGGGATTTGATAGCTGTCCTAGGCTCATATCTTATATCATAGGCACTCAGCTTTACTGCCCACTTAGCCATCCTTCCGGACATCTCTGGTTTCCTGAGGACATTCTTAATTGGAAAATTAGTTTTGACAATAATAACATGAGTTTCAAAATAATGTCTTAACTTGGTAGATGCCATTATTAATGCAAGGATAAGTTTTTCAAGGTGTGAGTACCTGGATTCGGCATCAAGTAAACTTTTACTTACATAATAAACGGGATGTTGTGTACCTTGATGATCCTTAACAAGGACCGCACTTACTGCTTTTGAGGATACTGCGAGATACAAGGATAACACTTCACCTTTTTCTGGTTTCATTAAAGCCGGGGCCGAGGATAGGTAATCTTTGAGGGCTTTTAAAGCATTTTCATGCTTCTCCGTCCACTCAAATTTCTTGTTCTTCCTTAGGATATCATAGAATTCTTTACATTTCTCGGAGGACTTGGATATGAATCTGTTCAAGGCTGCTATCCTTCCTGTTAATCTTTGAACATCCTTAGCATTGGCCGGAGATTTGATGTTCACTATTGCTTTGATTTGTTCCGGGCTAGCTTCGATGCCTCTCTTAGTCACCATGTATCCTAAGAATTTACCTGCTTTGACACCAAAATGACATTTTGAAGGATTAAGCTTCATATTATAGTTGTCAAGGATATCAAATGCTTCCTCCAAGTCTCGCAGGTGATCCTCAGCTTTTAAGGATTTCACCACCATATCGTCTATGTAGACCTCCATAGTTTGTCCAATCTGATCCTTGAACATCATATTCACCAGCCTTTGGTACGTTGCACCTGCATTTCTCAATCCAAACGGCATAGCAATATAGCAATATATACCAGTTGGAGTCATGAAGGCTGTATCCTCTTGGTCGGATGGTTCCATTTGGATTTGTTGAAATCCAGATGAAGCATCCATGAAAGTTAACAGTTCATGACCCGCAGTTGCATCCACCATGGAGTCAATGTGGGGTAAAGGGAAAGGATCCTTGGGACATGCCTTATTTAAATCGGTAAAATCGACACATACCCTCCACTTTCCGTTTTTCTTTTGAACAACAACCACATTGGCCAACCATCTTGGATACTTGACCTCTCTAATCATACCTGCCCGGAGCAATTTTTCTACCTCTTCCTGGATAATGGCATTCCTTTCTGGTGCAAACTTCCTTCTTCTTTGATGTATTGGTTTGAAGGATCTGTCGATGCCGAGTTTATGGGTGATAACATCTTTGGATATACCAGTCATGTCTTCATGTTTCCATGCAAAGGTAGTCTTTCTCCTTTTGAGGAAGGATATGAGGTCTTCTTTCCTTTCGCCAAGGATCCCTGATCCGATATAGATTTTGGATTCAGGATCATCAGGATCCATGAGGATTTCTACCACATCCTGCTCTCTGGCCTCCAGGACATTCCTTGGAGGATACCTTGATTGCTATTGCTCCCTTGATTTCGAAGCTGGTTTCATCGATGAAGTGTAGCAATTCTTAGCTTCCTGCTGATCACTATCGATCTTTACTATTCCCCAAGGACTAGGAAGCTTCACACATTGATGGTAAGTAGATGGGACTGCTTTCATATCGTGTATCCAGGGTCTGCCAAGGATAACATTACAACAAGATAAACAGTCAATAACACAAAATTTTTGATAAGAGTGTAAGCCTTCAATATATATTGGGAGCTTAATGTCCCCCAGGGTGTTCTTAGTTTCGCCACTAAATCCCACGAGCACGGAGGATCTTGGTATGATCTCTGATTCGGGGATACCCATCTTCTTTAGAACGTCAAGTTGGATAATGTTCACTGAACTTCCTCCGTCTATTAGGATCCTGCGGACAAAACAGTTAGATATAAAAAGAGTAATAACTAAACCATCGTGATGAGGATCCTGGATATCAGTACGATCCTCTTCATCAAAGGTTATGACTTTTCCTTCGGAGACACTCGATGTTCGAACTGGCCTTTCTCCGTTATCCATTTTAGTTTCCTTCGCATGCCTCTTAGCTGCTGAAAAGGATGTGCCACAAATGTCGGATCCCCCAGAGATAAAGTTTATCACTTGTGCGTCTGCTGGAGGGGCTGGAGCCTTCTCAGGGATCCTTTCAGGATCCTGAGTCCTTGACTTTTTCCTACCCAACAACTCTTTTAGATGCCCTTTGCTCAACAAGTACCCAATCTCCTTTCTTAGTGCAATGCATTCTTCTGTGAGGTGCCCAAAATCTTCATGATATGCACACCACTTTGATTTATCCTTATTTGCAGCTGGCCTTTCATTCTTTCTTGGCCATCTAGCTTTATCACCTAGGTTCTGCAAGGCAAGGATTAGTTCATTGTTATCAACACTAAAGCAATATTCAGAGATTGGAGGATAATCCTCATCGTCCTCTTCTTGATCAATAGAATGCACGTTCTGATTATCAGATTTGTTGTAGGATCTGAACTTGTTGTTTCTGAATGAGGATCCTTGCTTATCCTGCTTTTAGGATCCTGTTATCCTCTCCTGAATCCTCTTATCATCCTCTAGCCGGATGAACCTGAGGGCCCGGGTTCTTACCTCATCTAGGTTCCTGCACGGTGTCATAACAAGATCATCATAAAATAAGGAATCCCTAAGTAATCCCATTTTGAAGGCCTCAACAGCCGTAGCTATATCTAAGTTGGGAATGTCTAAGGATTCTTTACTAAATTTGGTAATGTAATCCCTTAATGATTCATTATGACCCTGGGTTATCCTATATAAATCACTAGTTAATCGTTCAAATTTTCTACTACAAGAAAACTGAGTATTAAACAAGTTAACTAGGTTTGCAAATGAGGTAATAGAATAGGGAGGAAGACTTAGCAGCCACTTGAGTGCTGATCCAGTAAGAGTGGATCCGAATCCTTTGCATAGGCATGCTTCCTTCAACTTTTCTGGGATTGGATTGATCTCCATCCTTTCCCTGTATTGTGCTATGTGTTCTTCAGGATCCGTCGAACCATCATACAATTTCATTGTAGGCACATGGAACCTCTTGGGTATCTCAGCATCACAGATTGGTGGTGCGAAGCGAGATATCTTGTGGCTCCCATCTGCAATCTCTGGAATAGGTTTGACTACCCCCGGGACACTCGAGATCATATCCTTTAGCTTTTGCAATTCTCTGGCCATGGCATGATTGATACCTGGATCCTGCATAAAACCATGGTTAATAGTATGAGGATTATTAAAAGTGTTACCTCCCATTGGATTCAAGTTAGGAAATATGGAGGTTAATCCATATTGTTGAGATTCTGGAATGATCGAAGGTCCAGCAGAGGCATTGGTCTGCATTGGGATAAAATCTCCTTGATGAACATCTGAACTTCCTGTTTGCAGACTCCTCAAGGATCCTGGCATCTGGAAGGATCCCTGAAACTGGGATGATCCTGGAACAAAGGAGGATCCTTGAACCTGGGATGATCCTGGAACAAAGGAGGATCCTTGAACCTGGGATGATCCTGGAACGAAGGAGGATCCTTGAACCTGGGGTGATCCTGGAACGAAGGAGGATCCTTGAACCTGGGATGATCCTGGAACGAAGGAGGATCCTTGAACCTGGGATGATCCTGAAACGAAGGAGGATCCTTGAACCTGGGATGATCCTGAAACGAAGGAGGATCCTTGAACCTGCTGCATTCCTGAATATCCTCCTGTACTCGTGAGGGATCCCATATGCTGGGGATAGGATCCTGCTGGCTGGAAATATGAACCTAGTGCCTGGGTCATAGCTGTTGTTCCGTAGTGCACTCCCTTTGGTCCACCCGCATATTGAATGTTTGGAACCACTGACGACTGAGAAGTAACCACCGGAGTGTCAAAATTCAAAGATCTGGGCATCAGTGGAGAATGATCCTCTGCCGTTTTCTTCTGTTTCTTAATTTCATCAATCTCCCGGAGGATCCTTTCGTTGGTCTTATCCTGCTCTTGTGCATGGTTCCTCATCTGCAAAATCAAGGTATAGAGATCATTAGTAGTAGGATTAGTTGAAACAGAAGGAGAAGGTGGTTTTGAGAAAATGGGAGTCGGTTTCTTTGCAGCATTTTCTGTATTCTTCTGGGATCCAGAGGGTGGTGGAGGCAAAGGAGGAACGCCTTGTGAGGAAGTGAATGAGGGCATCAAGTTTGAAGCATTCTTCGCCGAGGAAGCCATTTGCTTGATTGTAGTGAACCGGAATGAGCACAGAAATGCGAATTCTTCTAAGGCAAAGCACCAATTGCCCCACGGTGGGCGCCAAACTGTTTTGGTCAGAAAATCTGATGATGATAATGCAACCAAACTCTTTGTATAGGGGAATGATGCTTAAAATGTGTAACAACAATGAGGATCACTTCAATGTAGAATGCCCAAACAACACAAGGATTTATACGGGGAAAAAGCCCTTGATCAAGAGTTGATCTCCGGCACAAAAAACCCCGGGTGATGGAAACTACCGATCACCAAGATCAAATAAATGAATAAGCGTTTACAACTTCGGATAGTAACGAGCTAGGTACAAGGATCACTACGGTGAAATGTGTAAAAAGTGTAAGTAATTGCTAAGTGTTTGAACGAGAGCTTGAATGAGAGCGTTTTCGAGTGTGTGAAACTGCCAAAAATGACTAAGTGTCACTAACTAGCTCGTTACCCCTTTCAAATAAGAAAAATATCTAGTTAACAAACTCTCCGACTTTCGGGCCAAGCCTCCACGTTCTCCATAACGTCTAGTTTTGATCTAGCACGTGCAGAATACTTCAGGAATATTCTCCAGGAATGTCGCTAAGACTTGGTCAAGCTTGATATACCTGCGAGACATTTCAAAAACACAAGTAAACAATCGTCAGTAAGAGGATCCTTAAAGTGATCCATGATCCTGATCCTGAAGCTCTTCTGAGGATCACCACCTGTCACAGAAGTAAGGATCACTAGTTAGGATAACGAATAAGGATCACTAATTGTTAGAAAATCCTCCCCTAACAGCTCCAAGTCTCTTCTTTAAGTTATTAACTATTATCTTGTTCGAGGATTCGGCTTGTCCATTCGCTTGAGGATGTACCGGAGTAGATGTGATCATTTTGATTCCCCAACTTTTGCAGAAGTCAGTAGTCCTTTTGCTTATAAACTAGGACCCATTATCACAAATGATCTCAGCTGGTACTCCAAACCTAGTCAGGATATTCCTCTTTATGAAAGATACTACTTCTTGGTCTCTCACTTGAACGAATGCTTCAGCCTCGACCCACTTAGAGAAATAATCCGTCATTGCTAACATAAATACTTTTCCTCCCGGAGCCTTTGGTAACTTCCCTACTATATCCATCCCCCACTTCATGAATGGCCAAGGGGAAACTACAGGATATAGTGGTTCAGCTGGTTGATGTAGTATGTTACTATGCCTTTGACATGCATCACATCTTCGAGCATATTCTGCAGCATCTTTTCTCATTGTTGGCCAAAAGTATCCTGTCCTCAATACTTTCGAGAATAGTGATCTACCTCCAGTGTGATTACCACAGTCCCCTTCATGTATATCCTGAAGTACTTCTCTGGCTTCATGATCCTCCAAGCACCTTAAATATGGTCCTGCAAGAGATTTCTTATATAGGATATTATTTATAATAGTGAATCGTGATACCTTCATCCTAAATGCCTTAGGATTTTCATTTTCGGGGATGTGTCCATCTTTAAGATATTTCAGAATTGGAGTTGTCCAGGATTCAGGATCCTGTTCAGGATATTCCACTTCAGGATCCCGAATATCCGCTACTTCTTTATCCTGAGGATTCTTTGCAGGATATAAAACATGTATTATTGGTATTTGGGTCCCTTCCGGTATCCTGACTGATGATCCCAGATTTGCTAAGGCATCCACTTCAGCATTATCCTCTCTTGGTACCTGTTCAAGTGTAAAAACATCGAAATATCCTGCTAATTTTTTGAGAATATCGAGGTATTCGATTAACTTCTCACCCTTAACTGCATAGGATCCATTAAAATGATTAGTAATTAACAAGGAGTCAACATATACTTGCAAATTCTTAATACTCATGCTCTTAGCTAGTTCTAATCCTGCAATTAAAGCTTCATATTCTGCCTCATTATTGGTAGCAGGAAATTCACACCTAATAGCCTGGGGTAATATGTCCCCCTGTGGTGATTTTAGTAGTATTCCCAATCCTACTCCTCTTATATTAGATGCACCATCAGTATATAATGTCCAGAATCCTGAGGATTCTCCTAATTGCTGAACTTCTAGGTCTGCCTCGTCCTGGATGTCACTACTAAAATCAGCCACAAAGTCAGCTAAAGCCTGAGACTTTATGGCATTCCTAGGTTCATATACTAAATCATAGGCACTTAACTTTACCGACCACTTAGCCATCCTGCCTGACATCTCTGGTTTTCTAAGCACATTCTTGACAGGATAATTAGTTTTAACATGAATCCTATGAGTCTCAAAATAATGTCTAAGTTTTGTTGATGCCATGACCAATGCTAGTATTAATTTCTCTAAGTGAGAATACCTAGTTTCAGCATCTAACAAACTTTTGCTAACATAATAAACAGGATATTGCTGACCTTCATGGTCCTTTACAAGGACGGCACTTACAGCGTTCCCCGATACCGCGAGGTATAGGGATAATGGTTCACCATTCTCAGGCTTCATTAGTAGAGGTGCGGTTGAAAGATATTGCTTTAATTCCCGTAGGGCCGATTCGTGCCTTTCACCCCACTCGAATTTTTTGTTCTTCTTCAGGATATCATAAAAATCTTTGCATTTCTCCGAGGATCTTGAGATGAATCTGTTTAATGCTGCTACTCGCCCCGTTAATCGTTGAACATCTTTCATATTTGAGGGTGATTTAATATCCAAGATGGCTTTGATCTGCTCCGGGCTTGCTTCTATTCCTCTTTTGGTCACCATATATCCTAGAAATTTTCCTGCCCCCACTCCGAAATGGCACTTAGCAGGATTCAGCTTCATATTATACTGATCCAGGATATCAAACGCTCCTTTAATATCCTGGAGGTGATCCTGAGCTTTCTTTGACTTTACCACCATATCGTCAATGTACACCTCCATGGTGTCCCCCAGTTTGTCTTTGAACATCATGTTTACCAATCTTTGGTATGTTGCACCTGCATTTTTCAAACCAAAAGGCATAGCTGTATAACAATAAATACCTGTTGGTGTCATGAAGGCAGTATCCTCCTGGTCAGAAGGCTCCATTTGGATCTGTTGAAATCCTGAGGATGCATCCATGAAAGTCAGCATTTCATGCCCAGCAGTGGCATCTACCATTGCATCAATGTGGGGGAGAGGAAATGGGTCTTTAGGACAAGCTTTATTCAAGTCTGTGTAATCCACACAGACTCTCCATTTTCCGTTCTTCTTCTGTACCACTACCACGTTTGCCAGCCACCTTGGGAATTTGACTTCTCTAATCATCTTGGACTTCAATAATCTTTCAACTTCTTCTTGAATAATTGTATTGCGTTCAGGAGCAAACTTCCTTCTCTTTTGTTGCACTGGCTTGAATGATTTATCAATTCCAAGCTTGTGAGTGATAATATCTTTGGATATGCCTGTCATATCCTCATGCTTCCATGCAAACGTCGACATCCTGCATTTTAAAAAGTTAATTAATTGTTCTTCAATATCCTGAGGGATATTGGTTCCCACGAGCACCGAAATATCGGGATTATCCTGGTCCAGGACAATTTTCTTCACATCTTGCGCCGGATCCTCCGCAATATCCTGGGCCCGCGTCTTTAATTGCTATGCTGCACTAGGTTTAGTTGAAGATTTCATTGAGGATGAGTAGCATTCTTTTGCTTCCTGCTGATCGCTATCAACTTTAACAACTCCCCAAGGGGTAGGTATCTTGATGCATTGGTGATATGTTGATGGCACGGCCTTCATATCGTGAATCCATGGTCTTCCCAGTATAATGTTATAGCAGGATAGAGAGTCCATTACACAGAAACGCTGTATCGAGTTGAGTCCTTCAACGTACACCGGCAACTTTATCTCTCCCACTGTGTTTCTGGCCTCTCCACTGAACCCAACAAGCACGGTGGACTTTGAAGTGATATCCATTGGAGATACATTCATCCTTTTAAGTGTCTCTAGTTGGATTATGTTGACGGAGCTGCCATTATCAACCAATATCCTGCGTACAAAATGGTTAGCCACATATAACGTTATTACCAGAGCATCATGGTGAGGATCCTGGACAGTATCCCTGTCATCAGCATCAAATGTGATCACTTTGTCAGTTGTGAGTGTAGTCATCCTGACAGGTTTGTCTCCCCTTTCGGCTTTAGCTTCCTTTGCATGTCTCTTTGCTGCCGAATATGAAGTCCCACAAATGTCGGATCCCCCCGAAATGAAGTTGATTACTTTGGCATCCGGGGGAGGTGAGGCTGCTCGTTCAGGATCCTTCTCAATATCCTGACCCTTATTCTTCTTTCTTCCTAAGAGATCTTTCAAATATCCCTTTCTTAGAAGATAGCTTATCTCTTTCCTCAAAGCAATGCAATCCTCGGTCATATGTCCGAAATCTTCGTGGAAAGCACACCATTTTGATTTGTCTTTCCAATCCGCTTTTTGTTGATTTTTCCGAGGCCATCTTGCCTTGTCCCCTAGACCCTGCATAGCATACATCAATTCAGGAATGTTAACAGAAAAGCAATATTCAGATAATTCAGGATATTCTTCAGGATCCTCATCTTCGACAGCATTCACTCTCTTATTCTCATTTCTGCCATATGGCTTAGGCCGATACGACTTAAATGAGGATTCTGACTTCCTGTTGGTTGACTCATAAGTGTTGGATGAGTTCATCCTTTCTTGCATCTTTCTGTCATCTTCCAACCGAATGTATCTCAGGGCCCTGTTCCGAGCTTCATCCAGGTTCCTGCATGGGTTCATTACAAGGTCTTGGTAAAATTGAGAATCTTTTTGCAACCCCATCTTGAAAGCTTGCACAGCTGTTGCAACATCGAGATGAGGAATGTCTAGTGATTCTCGGCTAAACTTGTTCACATAATCCCTAAGGGATTCCTGAGGCCCTTGTGTTATCCTGTAGAGATCACTTGTTAATTTTTCAAAGCTCCTACTACAAGAAAACTGACTATTAAATAAATTTACTAAATGAGCAAAAGATGTGATTGAATGCGGAGGAACATTCAAGAGCCACTTCAAAGCTGATCCTGTCAAGGTTGAACCAAAACCCTTGCACAAGCATGCTTCTTTGAGATCCGGAGGGATAGGGTTGATCTCCATCCTCTCCCTATACTGAGCAATATCCTCTTCAGGATCCGTCGTTCCGTCGTAAAGCTTCATGTTGGGGGTTTGGAACCTCTTTGGAATCTCAGCATCACAGATAGGATATGCAAAGCGAGATATCTTATGGCTATCTTGAGACACTTCCGGGATTGGCTGGACCACCCCGGGCACACTTGATATCATGTCCTTCAATTTTTGAAGTTCCCTGGTAAGTGCTGACGTCACACCTGTATCCTGCAAGGATCCACTATTGTTAGTAGCATGAGTATTATTATTATTATTTAATATGTTACTCGTTGGAGGATTCTGCCCATATCCTGAGGCATATCCTGAGCTCCTTATGGTCGATATCCTGACCGAGGAGGGTATTTCAGGAGTATGATTCTGAGGAAGACTGGGCACAATATTCCCCCTGTTATCCTCTGTATACACGGCTGAACTGAAGTTCAAAGCTCTGGGTTGTAATGGAGTGACAATATCCTCAGCGGATCTGCTCGAGCCAGACTTCAGGAGTTGTATTTCCCTTAAAAGCATTTGGTTTGTTTCTTGCTGCTGCCTCATTTGTTCCTGCACACTTCCAAACAAGGTTAAAATTTCATCATTAGATGCTAAAACAGGGGCAGATTCTTGAACAGTGCGAGTAGGGATAATATCCTGAGGCCGTGTAGAGGCTGGCATTCTTGGAGGAGGTGGTGGAAGCACCGAACCTGTAGTAACAGAAGTCGTAGCAGACATAGTAGAGGAACTCATGTTTGATCGTGAGGCCATTGTGGACAATGTGGCAAAAAGTTTTGAAAATAAAAAACCGATTAGCGATTTAACAAAAATTTTTAGTAAAGATAGCACCACTTGCCCCACGGTGGGCGCCAAATTGTTTTGGTCAAAAATTACCGAAGCAATTTAGTGATCAAATTAGTAATGTGAGGTAGTGTGCTAAAAAGTTTAAGGAAAATATGCTTGCTGAGTTATTTAGAAAATCAGTATTCAGGATACGGCTCAGGATATTGAGCTGTATCTGCGATCAAACAGTGAGTAAATAATAAACAAAAAGTAAAGGAGACGACACAAGATGTACGGGGAAAGCCCTTGATCAATCTAGATCGCCGGCATAAAACCTCGGGAGCTGACAATCGCAGCTGCCTTGTTCTTCTTATTGCTTTAAACTTCAGGATACAGTGCAGGATATCAACCAGATCTCTAAGTGTTACAATGAATTCGTGTGAGAGTACAATTTGCGAGAGAGCAAGTGTTGGTGTGTAGTGAGTGTGATTGCAGTGAAAATTGCTGTGTCCTATTCGATCTGGTGTTCCTCCTATTTATAGTAACGAAATACAAACAAATATCCCTATAAATGTGGGATGCTCCGAATATTCCATCACGAACGTTGTAGACCGAGTAATAAGGCTTCAACGTCTTTCTTTGAACGGTTTGGACCGAGTCTTCCGCAGAACAAGTCTTTGTGAACGTTGCTAGCTTCCAGCCCACGTACCTGCACATAATCCGTTAGTGATCCTGAGGATACCATTCAGGATATTACCAGTACCCTGAATCCGCACCCCGGATATAAACAGATATTATTTAATCAAGATATAAGCCAAGATATTTCTCAGGATATGAGCTCAGAAATTAGCCCACAACACTCAATTACTATAGGGCTTAGGGATCCTCAATTCTGTTTGAATTAGTGATCCTCAGAGAATATTGTAGGATCGGGATCCAGGATCATCATGAGGATCCTTACACTAACGATTGTCTGCTTTGAATATGATGTTGTTTTGCAGGAGTACGAGCTTGGACTTGGTCTTGGCGATATTCCTGGAGTATATTCTCTTTTTATTCCGCACGTGATTGACTGATATGAACGTTATGGAGGTCGTGGAAGACATGCATGAAATGCGGATAGTTAGTTAGCTTAGATTTTTTTCTAAATTTAAAAGGGGATAGCGAGCTAAATTAGAACACTTGGATATTTTCAGCTTAACAAACACACTTGTAATTGCTCTCATAAGCTCTCGACAGTTTATTTGGCAATTACACACTTTTTGCACATTACACTCTAGTGATCCTTGTAACTAGCTCACTATCATCCAAAGTTGTAATACATTTTCTGTTTAATCTGAGTTGGTGATCGGTAGTTTCCATCACCCGAGGTTTTTTATGTCGGAGATCAACTCTTGATCAAGGGCTTTTTCCTCGTATAAATCATTGTGTCACTTGTTCATTACATTTCTGAGTGATCCTTAGCGTTGTTCATTGATTCAAGCATCACACCTCACAACAGAAAGTTTGGTTGCATTATCTTAGCTTGATTTTTGACCAAAACAGTTTGGCGCCCACCGTGGGGCAATTGGTGCTTCATTCCTAAGAAGATTCATATTTTTGTGGTCATTTCGGTTCGTTACAATCAAGCAGATGACTTCCTCAACAAAGAACACATCAAGCTCTTTGCCGGCAATGAGTTCTTCACAGGGCGTTCCTCCTTTGCCTCCACCACCTTCTGGATCCCAGAAGAATGCTGAAAATGCTGCGAAGAGACAAACCCCCATTTTCACAAAACCACCAACTTCTTCTGTTTCTTCTAATCCTACTACTAATGATCTTTACACTATGATTTTGCAGATGAGGAATCACGCACAAGAGCAGGACAAAACCAACGAAAGGATCCTCTGGGAGATCGCTGAGATCAAGAAACAGAAGAAGTCAGTGGAGGATCACTCTCCTCTGATGCCAAGGTCATTGAATTGTGACACTCCAATTGTAACCACCCTACAATCGGCAGTTCCGGGCATCCAGTATCAAAGTGGTCCATCGGAATGGCGTTATGGAACAACAACTATGAGTCAAGCATTTGGCTCTCACTCCCAGCCTCAGGGATCCTATTTCAGCCATCGGGATCCTCTTTTTAGCATCAGGGATCCTTCGTCAGCTCAGGAGGATATTTGAGAATGTACTCAGTCCAATGATCCACCCAGGTCCAAGGATCCTTTATGGTTCCAGGATCCTTTCAGGTTCAAGGATCCTCTCAGCCTCAAGGATCTAACATCTTTCAGGATCAAGGATTCTTAAGAAGTATGCAGCCTCCAAGCTTGGATGTTCATCAAGGAGACTTCATACCAATGCAGACTATCGCTTCCTCTGGTCCTTCAATCATACCAGAGTCCCGTCAATATGGATTCACATCTGGAATTCCAAACATGAATCCTCTGGGAGGTAACACTTTTAATAATTCATATAACACTAACCATGGCTCTATGCAGGATACAGGTATCAATCAGGCTATGGCCAGGGAGTTACAAAAGCTCAAGGATATGATATCCATCGTACCAGGAGTGGTTAAACCCATTCCTGAAATTGCAGATGGTAGCCATAGGATATCTCGCTTTGCACCACCTATTTGTGATGCTGAGATACCCAAGATGTCACACCCCGACGACGTGGAACAATCAAACATGACGGAAAACGTCGGGGAGTGTTGTAACAGAATTAATTGTTTCATAACCATGGCATTCAAAGTTGTATTTTATTTATCAACATAAGAGTTACATTGTCTTAAACAGGAAATAAAGAGTTCATAACATAGTTAAACTAAGTCTATCTTCATTTTAAGTCTCTAAGGCACAGGTCCGCCCTAGTGTCACGATCATCATCCTACGCAAAAGCTCTTGAAAACACATGTGAAAATAGGTACGTCAGCATAAAAATGCCTGTGAGATACATAGGATTTGTGAAAAGAGGATTCATGACTTATTAGTTAAGAAAAAGTTGTTTAACAAAAGTCAGTCATGAACCTTGTAAATTGTTTTGTTTTGTAAATCATTCAAAAATCGATGATATGTATAAATAAGAGAATAATGTAAGGTTAAATGAATAACAAGTAAAATGAGTTTGTATAAGATAAGTTGTTTTGTAAATCAATGTCTTGTGAAAATAAGTTGTTTATGTAAAACGTAATATGTCAAATATTGAAATGATTTAAGTAATGCTACAACATGTAATGTCATACAAACACTTATATATAGGAAGTACCAGCGGCGTATCCACCATGCTTGTATCATATTACACACGCCTCGTTACTCAAATCACTTATTCAAACCAACCACCAATGTAAATTGTTTATGTATAAATGAATTGTCATGTGTTAATGTGTAAACCATATCGAAATGTCTATGTCCAATGTAAACCACTAAATGTGTATATCAATGTCAAAATGTTTATGTTTAATGTAGATCATGTAATGTGTACCCAAAAATATCATGTATGGTAAGTGAAATATATCAACTAAACCATATGTAAAATGCACAAAAACAAGGTATTGAAGTAAAACATGGTTTAAATCAAAGTTATGTTTTGTGGAACTAATGCATGCTATACTGATACAAACATTTATGCGGTATTGTGAAAATGCATACATCCAAGCCTTGAGACTGTGGCGATAAACCCTTAAACAAATTAAAGGTTTATCTAAGTTATGTGTATCGAATTCGGTCATTCCTTTCATCCAAACCTACCCGGGATGTCCGGAACGGGAGTTGTCAATTCCTATGGTACCACTACCTACTAACGAACGGCGTAGCTAATGTTAGTGAATGTATTGTTCCATTGTAAACAACCCAAATGTCATACCAAAATGTAAGCATGTGATGAAAACAACTGTACTAAGTATGCACACAATGGGCATACATAGCATGAAATGTAATGTAAAATGATGTACTAAGTGTGCACACAATGGACATACATAGCATGAAATGTAATGTAAAACAATGTACTGAGTATGCACACAATGGACATACATAGCATGAAATGTAATGTAATGTAAAACAATGTACTAAGTATGCACACAATGGACATACATAGCATGAACACAATGAAATCATGTACTATAATTGTACTAATGAACATAGCAAGTATATGATGTGAAAGCAGGAAAGCACGAAAGTAACAAGTAGGCACATGTGTTTCACCCCAAAACAATTTAGAAAACAGTAAAAGAGGGGTCTATGTACTAACTTGAGATTGCTCAGAAATCTTAAGATAACCACCAAGCAATGCTAGAGATCACGGATATCAAACGACACCTAATATAGGTAACTATGTTAATAAACCGGACCTAAATCGGAGGATCAGATAGAATGAGGGTTCGTAAACCAAACGAGTATGGAGACTCGTGTAATATGGTTTAACAAAGCCTACATACTAAATGAAACCTAACATAAGTGCTTACGACCAATTACGACCCGTTTAGGTAGCTTATGCTACTTTAACGCGTCGTTCGCATGAAACGCGTTCGGACCGCCTAACTAGTCCTATGACAAGTAGAATATGCCTTAACATGCCTAATATTGTCGCCAATTAAGTTTAGATGTCAAAAGTTACGTCACATATGTTTATAATGAATTTTGGCATCAAAGGGGTATTTTGGTAATTTACCTAAGGCATATAAACTACCTATCATACCACTACTTAAATGTCGTGACCATAACGTATAACTTCGGAAGGTTATTCCCTACCTACTATGGTCACCTAATGTATTTGGTCGGATCCTAATGGTCGACCATATGGGTCGGGTTCGAAGGTATAAGCGATTTATTAGATCGCTTACCCTTACGACCCTAGACAACGTGGTAATCAGTAGGCATAGTCACAAGGGACTATAACCATCGTGATTACAATCACATTGCGAAGTTCAAATGAACTTCGCATTGACCATAAATTGGTCAACGCAGAAAGTTAAACAAAGTTTGACTTTCGGACTCGAAAAGCAATTAAAGAACTAAGGAATACTCACGAAGGGTCCCCGAATGCTATTCTTGATTCAAGTAGCTCAGGTATGAAACAAAGGTTTCAACTTAGAGCTTCTCAAATCAGATTCTAGTGAGTTTTGAAGTTGGGGGATGTGGGTATTTATAGGATTTCCTGAACCGTTAGGATCGTTTCTTGGAAACCGTGATCGAATCTAAGGCGTACACTTGTTGGAATGTTGTGGTGACTAAAAATGGCCCCTCATGAACTGAAAGGGCAAGTGTGGGTGTGTGGTTGGGAGTTTAACAGCTGTAATCTGCTGATTAATTGATCTTATCTGATCTGGGAGCCTGACGTGGGCCGCGTAAAGGATAGCCCTGGTTTTACTCGGGCCGCCTGGCCTGACTGGTCAGAAACCAACTTTCATAAATGACAGTTTTGGTCCCTGTTACGTATTTAAGCCATTTCCGACACGTTTAAGGCCTGTTAAGCCAACGTTAAGGCCCTAAAATGATACCTAAACATTGTGGACCTGAAACATGCTCAAAAATATGTCGGATGTCAGTTCGTTTGGTTGTACGATCGCGATGTTCACTTAATTACGACGGAATGCGCATAAGCGCGAAAAACGATCCAAATGACGCGACGAATGGATTTTTCTTATGCCAAACACTAAAATAAAATATTTTAGTGCTTACATAAATTTTTGAATGTCCGGATGTATTCAGAACGTAAGTTATGCGCGAAAATGCAAACTTGGGCACTTTTTGACGCTTTTAGTCCCTGAATGACCCAAAAGTTTATTTTAGCACACCGAACCCCTCAAAGCCTATTTCTAAGCTATGTAAAGGATATTTATGGTATGTTTAACTTATGGTCATGTTTCGGAATGTTCGTTACAGTTCAAATTGGCATACTTTCGCAGTTTGTCAAGTTTAGTCCCTGTAAGCGAATTAACTTGTTTTTGCCATACCAAAGCCTTCAAAACTTATTTCTAAGTTATGTAAAGGTTATTTAAGGTATGTTAAGTATATGTTGATGTTCCGGAGTATTTTTCGCATTAAACTGATTATGTTTACGCACCAGTTTGCATATAACTCTCTAGAAAGCGATATAGAGTTTGAAATTGAATAAAAGTCAAAACATGAAAAATGTAAAACACAACCAAAAAAACATTGGGATCAAATAACATTGTTTTATTGATAACTGTACTATTTACAATGATTACAAGCACAGATGTTACAGTCTCCCCTACTTGTGGAAATTTCGTCCCGAAATTTATTTAGAGGAAACTCGTGGGAAAAGATGCGGATATTTCGCCTTCATTTGGTCTTCGCGTTCCCAAGTAAACTCGGGTCCACGTTTAGCTTCCCAGCGAACTTTGACCAAAGGAATGCACTTGCGTTTAAGCCACTTGACTTCACGTTCCATGATTTCCACAGGTTTCTAGACAAATTTCAGTGTTTTATCAACACGAATTTCGTCAAGTGGTATGTGGAGGTTCTCATCAGCTAAACACCTCTTGAGATTGGACACGTGAAAGGTCGGATGAACATTTCCAAGTTCAGGAGGTAACTCAAGTCTGTAGGCTACCTTTCCGATTCTTTCATCGATCTTGAATGGTCCAACGTATCTAGGTGCAATTTTTCCTTTCTTTCCAAATCTGGTCACACCTTTCCAAGGTGAGACCTTAAGTAATACTCGATCACCGACTTGAAATTCCAAGGGCTTGCATTTTGGGTCCGCGTAACTCTTTTGACGGCTTCTAGCTGTCTGAAGGTTATCACGAACTTTCTTTATCTTGTCAGTTGTCTCTCAAATGAGGGCAGGTCCAGTAAGCTGAGCCTCACCGATCTCATTCCAGCAGACTGGTGAACGAGATTTTCGACCATAGAGAGCCTCGAAAGGAGCCATGTTGATGCTGGTGTGATAACTGTTGTTGTAGGAGAATTCAATCAACGGAAGATGTGAATCCCAACTACCACCAAAGTCGATCACACAAGCTCTAAGCATATCCTCCAGAGTCTGGATTGTTCTCTCAGATTAACCATCCGTTTGCGGATGATAAGCTGTGCTCAGGTTAAGTTGGGTCCCCATAGCAGATTGCATGGTTCTCCAAAAATGAGAAGTGAAACGAGCATCTCTGTCAGAAATGATGTTCAAAGGAACACCATGTCGAGCTACAATTTCATCCACATAGATTTTAGCAAGTTTGTCAGCAGGAAAATCCTCACGGATTGGCAAGAAATGCGCTGACTTAGTAAGACAATCAACAACTACCCAGATGGCATCATGACCTTTCTTTGTGCGCGGAAGTTTAGTAATGAGATCCATAGTAATGTTTTCCCATTTCCAAACTGGGATCTCTGGTTGCACCAATAAACCAGAAGGACGCTGATGTTCAGCCTTAACCTTAAGACAAGTAAGGCATTTTGATACATATAAGTCAATGTCTTTCTTCATACCAGGCCACCAATAGTGAATACGAAGATCCTTATACATCTTATCTGAGCCAGGATGAACATGCGAAGGTTATCTCGGCTTGGGACCCACAAACGGTCCATGAAGTAATACGATCCATTGTCCTTCAGTTCCAAATCAAGTGTTATGTGATAGGGAAATTCCTTATCCATCAAACCTTGTGAAACACAAGATTGTTGAGCCTGAGAAATGCATGCTTGGATATCAGATCGAGCTTGAATAACAGATTGAACACGTACACAATGAAGCCTAGTACGTTCCTTACGACTCAATGCATCGGCTATGACATTCGCCTTACCAGGATGGTAGCGAATTTCGCAGTCATAGTCGTTTAGAAGCTCCACCCAACGTTGTTGTCTCATGTTGAGTTCTTTCTGATTGAAGATATGTTGAAGACTTTTGTGGTCTGTGAAAACCACACATTTTGTACCGTACAAATAGTGTCTCCAGATCTTAAGAGCGAAGACAATTGCACCCAACTCAAGATTATGAGTGGTGTAGTTTTTCTCATGTATCTTCAACTGCCTCGATGCATATGCTATGACTTTGTTCCTTTGCATCAGAACACAGCCAAGACCCAATTTAGATGCATCGCAATAAACGACGAAATCATCATTGCCCTCAGGCAAAGTCAGAACAGGCGCGTCACAAAGTTTCTGTTTCAAAGTCAGAAACGCTTCCTCTTGTTTGAATCCCTAATCAAAGGGTTTGTTCTTCTGAGTTAGAGCAGTTAGAGGAACTGCAATCTTTGAGAAGTTTTCAATGAAGCGGCGATAATAACCCGCAATTCCAAGAAAAGAACGAACTTCAGTAGGAGTAGTAGGCGTATCCCAATCCATGATCGCACTGATCTTGGAGGGATCTACATGAATACCTTGTTCGTTGACAATATGTCCTAAAAATTGAACTTCTTTAAGCCAGAATTCACACTTGGAGAATTTGGCGAAAAGTTGCTCTTTCTTTAGGAGTTCCAGAGTAAGACGAAGATGTTGCTCATGATCAGCTCGCGTCTTAGAGTAAATCAAGATGTCGTCAATAAAAACAATGACGAACTGATCCAAATAAGGTTTGGAGACCCTATTCATTAAGTCCATGAAAACAGCAGGAGCATTAGTCAAACCGAATGGCATGACTGTGAACTCATAATGCCCATAACGAGTGCGGAACGCTGTCTTGGGAATATCTTCTTCATGCACCCGAAGTTGATGATATCTAGATCGCAGATCAATCTTCGAAAAATAAGAAGCACCTTGTAACTGATCAAAGAGATCATCAAAGCGAGGTAGGGGATATCGATTCTTGATGGTAAGCTTGTTAAGCTCACGATAATCGATACACATCCTAAAAGGTCCATCCTTTTTCTTGACAAAAAGAACGGGAGTACCCCAAGGTGAAAAGCTAGGACGGATAAAACCTTTGTTAGAGAGCTCCTGAAGCTGCTTAGCCTACTCTTGCATCTCAGACGGTGCAAGACGATATGGAGATCTGGCAATGGGATTTGCACCAGGTACGAGATCAATACAGAACTCGACTTGGCGTGATGGGGGTAGTCCAGGTAACTCTTCAGGAAAAACTTCAGAACAATCCCGAACAACAGGCATATCTTGAATAGACTTACCCTTGCCTTTATCTGCTGTGACATGTGCCAAGAAGGCCACATAATTCTTTCGCAGATACTTCCGAGCTTTAAAACAAGACATGAGTTTCAGACCACCAGCAGGTTTCTCACCATGAACCTGTAGGATCTCGCCTGTCGAAAGCGGCACACGAACGATCTTCTCGAAACAAACTACCTCTGTGCGATGCCTGGCTAACCAGTCCATACCCACAATAACGTCGAAGCTTCCAAGTTGTATAGGCGTGAGGTCAATAGGAAAGAGATGATTGTTAAGGTTCAACTGGCAGTTATGAAGAACAGAATCAAGAACAATGGGTTCACCACTAGCAACTTCTACTGTCAAAGGTTTACCTAGTTTCGTTCTAGACACGCGAAGCATAGGCTCAAAAGACAATGACACAAAACTCTTGTGTTCACCCGAATAAAAAAGAACAGATGCAGGCTGATTATTAATAAAAAACGTACCGTTCACCACTTCATTGTCTGCCTATGCCTCTTGTGCGTTCATGTTGAAGACTCGACCTCGAGCCTGTGCCTGTGCCTGATTCTGGTTGGCTAGCCTTGGGCACCGGTTCCTGTAGTGGGTCAGATCCCCATAATTGTAGCACGAACCAGGAGGAAAATGAGGTCGTGCAGCTTGACCTTGTTGCTGAGCAAGAGGCTGAGCAACTTGTTGGGCTTGGTTCTGAACTGCCTGGTTCTGATTAGCAGGAATGCAGCAGGTGGCAGCCAGATGACCAATTCTTCCGCAGTTAGTGCAATGACGACATTGGAGATGTGGTAGGTGATGGCCGTTACACCTGTTGCACAAAGGCGCAGTGCCAAGATATGGCTTCTTGGCTAGTGGTTGCGCAGGCTGATTTGGTGCAGCTTGGGCCTGTGCAGTAACGGCATAGTTTTGGGTAGCCTTTTGCTTCCTAGAACTCTTTGAGGAACCAGAATTCTTTCTCTTCTTGTTTTGACCTTTCTTGCTATCTTCTTTGTCAAACGACTGCTCCTTACCTTTGTCACCCTTTTTGTGCAGCTTTCCCTTACGAGCCTGCGACTCAGTCAATGTCGCTGCTAACTCAATCGCCTGACGGAGTGTGGCAGGGTTACTACCAGTAATGATGTCTTGCACTGAGTCAGGTAGGCCGTCGATGTACCTTTCGATAGCCTTGTCGAGTGGGGTAACCATTGTTGGGCAAAGCAGACTCAACTCCTCAAATCTATTAGTATATGCCCTGTGCTCGCCACTGTCTTGTTTTAAGTCATCAAACTCTTTCTCCAACGCTCGCTGTTCATGACGAGGACAGAACTCCCTCATCATAAGGGCCCTAAGTTCGGCCCATGTTTGTGCTAGAGCAACTTCTGGACCACGGTCTCTCATAACCCCGTTCCACCATGTGAGAGCCCTCTTCTGAAACACATTCAAAGAAAACTCGACCTTGCGATTGTCAGGACACTGCACGTGGCGGAAAGTATTCTCAATGCTCTCGAACCATTGAAGAAGCCCAGTCGCTCCCTCAGAACCACTAAACTTGAGTGGTTTAGCCGAGTTAAAATCCTTGAATTTGCATGGAGCGTTGTTGTTATTGTTGGCTTGGTTCCATTGAGCAAAGAGGTTTGGGAATTGAGCAGCCATTTGCTGCGCAATGATTTCTGCCAGTTCGGCAGTCGCTATCTGGTTTTCGCGTCGAGGAGGCATTCTAAAAGAGGAAAACATGAAAGGAAACGAGTGAGATGATTGGATAAAAAGAATGAGATGAAACAAAAATTGACAACAGCAAAGATGGTGGTCATTTGTTCGCATCACAAAGCAAACAAACGACACACAAGGACTAATCAAAGTAAATGGGTCAAAAATAATGTATCGCGAAGACATGCTCACCTATAAGTGAACACTCACCCCAAGAGTTCCCAGGTAAGAGTGACTGGTCCGATTATGTGGATTTGTACGAACACCCTAGCCTTAGACAGAAAACCCAGGGTACAGGCATTCACCCTTCCAGTTTGCACGTGTTCACATTATTTAAAAAAACCCAAAACCTTGACAAAATTTTGAAAACTCAAAGGGGTTCAAAACCTTATAACAGAGGGTTCAAAACCTTACAATAGAGGGTTTAAAACCTTGTAATAAATCATTCAAAAATAGAAGATTGTTTTTCAAAAATCGTTTCGGAAAATTTGGTTTTTTTTTTATAATCACCTAAGGATAGGTGATGTGCATGTTTTAAGATCTAAACACAAGATAACTTGTGTTAGGGTCCTAGAAAGTTATAGTCTAGGTCAAAGCATTACTAATAACCTAATTCCCTATAACCATTGGCTCTGATACCAACTCTTCTGTCACACCCCGACCACGTGGAACAATCAAACGTGGCGGAAAACGTCGGGGAGTGTTGTAACAGATTTAATTGTTTCATAACCATGGCATTCAAAGTTGAACTTTATTTATCAACATAAGAGTTACATTGTCTTAAACAGGAAATAAAGAGTTCATAACATAGTTAAACTAAGCCTATCTTCATTTTAAGTCTCTAAGGCACAGGTCCGCCCTAGTGTCACGATCATCATCTTACGCAAAAGCTCCTGAAAACACATGTGAAAGTAGGTACGTCAGCATAAAAATGCATGTGAGATACATAGGATTTGTGAAAAGAGGATTCATGACTTATTAGTTTAGAAAAAGTTGTTTAACAAAAGTCAGTCATGAACCTTGTAAATTGTTTTGTTTTGTAAATCATTCGAAAATCGATGATATGTATAAATAAGAGAATAATGTAAGGTTAAATGAATAACCAAGTAAAATGAGTTTGTATAACATAAGTTGTTTTGTAAATCAATGTCTTGTGAAAATAAGTTGTTTATGTAAAACGCAATATGTCAAATATTGAAATGATTTAAGTAACGCTACGACATGTAATGTCATACAAACACTTATATATAGGAAGTACCAGCGGCGTATCCACCATGCTTGTATCATATTACACACACCTCGTTACTCAAATCACTTACTCAAACCAACCATCAATGTAAATTATTTATGTATAAATGAATTGTCATGTGTTAATGTGTAAACCATATCGAAATGTCTATGTCCAATGTAAACCACTAAATGTGTATATCAATGTCAAAATGTTTATGTTTAATGTAGATCATGTAATGTGTACCCAAAAATATCATGTATGGTAAGTGAAATATATCAACTAAACCATATGTAAAATGCATAAAAACAAGGTATTGAAGTAAAACATGGTTTAAATCAAAGTTATGTTTTGTGGAACAAATGCATGCTATACTGATACAAACATTTATGCGGTATTGTGAAAATGCATACATCCAAGCCTTGAGACTGTGGCGATAAACCCTTAAACAAATTAAAGGTTTATCTAAGTTATGTGTATCGAATTCGGTCATTCCTTTCATCCAAACCTACCCAGGATGTTCGGAACGGGAGTTGTCAATTCCTATGGTACCACTACCTACTAACGAACGGCGTAGCTAATGTTAATGAATGTATTGTTCCATTGTAAACAACACAAATGTCATACCAAAATGTAAGCATGTGATGAAAACAACTGTACTAAGTATGCACACAATGGGCATACATAGCATGAAATGTAATGTAAAACGATGTACTAAGTATGCACACAATGGACATACATAGCATGAAATGTAATGTAAAACAATGTACTGAGTATGCACACAATGGACATACATAGCATGAAATGTAATGTAATGTAATGTAAAACAATGTACTAAGTATGCACACAATGGACATACATAGCATGAACACAATGAAATCATGTACTATAATTGTACTAATGAACATAGCAAGTATATGATGTGAAAGCAGGAAAGCACGAAAGTAACAAGTAGGCACATGTGTTTCACCCTAAAACAATTTAGAAAACAGTAAAAGAGGGGTCTATGTACTCACTTGAGATTGCTCAGAAGTCCTAAGATAACCACCAAGCAATGCTAGAGATCACGGATATCAAACGGCACCTAATATAGGTAACTATGTTAATAAACCGGACCTAAATCGGAGGATCGGATAGAATGAGGGTTCGTAAACCAAACGAGTATGGAGACTCGTGTAATATGGTTTAAAAAAGCCTACATACTAAATGAAACCTAACATAAGTGCTTACGACCCATTACGACCCGTTTAGGTAGCTTATGCTACTTTAACGCGTCGTTCGCGTGAAACGCGTTCAGACCGCCTAACCAGTCCTATGACAAGTAGAATATGCCTTAACATGCCTAATATTATCGCCAAATCAGTTTAGATGTCAAAAGTTACGTCACATATGTTTATAATGAATTTTGGCATCAAAGGGGTATTTTGGTAATTTACCTAAGGCATATAAACTACCTATCATACCACTACTTAAACGTCGTGACCATAAGGTATAACCTCGGAAGGTTATTCCCTACCTACTATGGTCACCTAATGTATTTGGTCGGATCCTAATGATCGACCAAATGGGTCGGGTTCGAAGGTATAAGCGATTCATTAGATCGCTTACCCTTACGACCCTAGACAACGTGGTAATCAGTAGGCATAGTCACAAGGGACTATAACCATCGTGATTACAATCACGTTGCGAAGTTCAAACGAACTTCGCATTGACCATAAACTGGTCAACACAGAAAGTCAAACAAAGTTTGACTTTCGGACTCGAAAAGCAATAAAAGAACGAAGGAATACTTACGAAGGGTCCCCGAATGCTAATCTTGATTCAAGTAGCTCAGGTATGAAACAAAGGTTTCAACTTAGAGCTTCTCAAATCAGATTCTAGTGGGTTTTGAAGTTGGGGGATATGGGTATTTATAGGATTTCCCGAACCGTTAGGATCGTTTCTTGGAAACCGTGATCGAATCTAAGGCGTACACTTGTTGGAATGTTGTGGTGACTAAAAATGGCCCCTCATGAACTGAAAGGGCAAGTGTGGGTGTGTGGTTGGGAGTTTAACAGCTGTAATCTGATGATTAATTGATCTTATCTGATCTGGGAGCCTGACGCGGGCCGTGTAAAGGATAGCCCTGGTTTTAAGCGGGCCGCCTGGCCTGACTGGTCAGAAACCAACTTTCATAAATGACAGTTTTGGTCCCTGTTACGTATTTAAGGCATTTCCGACACGTTTAAGGCCCGTTAAGCCAACGTTAAGGCCCTAAAATGATGCCTAAACATTTTGGACATGAAACATGCTCAAAAATATGTCGGATGTCAGTTCGTTTGGTCGTACGATCGCGATGTTCGCTTAATTACGACGGAATGCGCATAAGCGCGAAAAACGATCCAAATGACGCGACGAATGGATTTTTCTTATGCCAAACACTAAAATAAAATATTTTAGTGCTTACATAAATTTTTGAATGTCCGGATGTATTCAGAACGTAAGTTATGCGCGAAAATGCAAACTTGGGCACTTTTTGACGCTTTTAGTCCCTGAATGACCCAAAAGTTTATTTTAGCACACCGAACCCCTCAAAGCCTATTTCTAATCTATGTAAAGGATATTTATGGTATGTTTAACTTATGGTCATGTTCCGGAATGTTCGTTACAGTTCAGATTGGCATACTTTCACAGTTTGTCAAGTTTAGTCCCTGTAAGTGAATTAACTTGTTTTTGCCATACCAAAGCCTTCAAAACTTATTTCTAAGTTATGTAAATGTTATTTAAGGTATGTTAAGTATATGTTGATGTTCCGGAGTATTTGTCGCATTAAACTGATTATGTTTACGCACCAGTTTGCGTATAACTCTCCAGAAAGCGATATAGAGTTTGAAATTGAATAAAAGTCAAAACATGAAAAATGTAAAACACAACCAAACAAACATTGGGATCAAATAACATTTTTTTATTGATAACTATACTGTTTACAATGATTACAAGCACATATGTTACACAAGAGGTTCTAAATACCAACTATGAAGCTATATGATGGTTCAACGGATCCAGAAGAACATGTAGCTCAATACAGGGAGAGGATGGAGATCAATCCAATTCCTGGGAGGTTAAAAGAAGCATGTCTATGCAAGGGTTTTGGATCCACACTCACAGGATCTGCTCTTAAATGGCTGCTAATTCTTCCCCTTACTTTATTACTTCATTTGCTAATCTAGTTAATTTGTTTAATAGTCAATTCTCTTGCAGTAGAAAATTTGAACGATTAACTAGTGATCTATATAAGGTAACACAAGGTCAAAATGAATCACTCAGAGATTACATCACTAAATTTAGTAAAGAATCCTTAGATATCCCTAACCTGGATATAGCTACGGCTGTAGAAGCCTTTAAAATGGGTTTGCTTAGGGATTCATTGTTCTATGATGATCTTGTTATGACCCCATGCATGAATCTTGATGAAGTAAGAAACAGGGCCCTTAGGTTCACCCGCCTAGAGGATGACAAAAGGATCCAGGAGAGATTGACAGGATCCTCAAAACAGGAGAAGCAAGGATCCTACTTTAACAATAACAAGTTCAAGTCCTACAACAAGTCTGACAACCAGAATAATCTAGGTGAGAAAGCTAGGTGGCCGAGAAAAAGTGATAAACCAGCTGCTACAAAGGATAAGTCCAAGGGGTTTGCATATCACGAGGATTTCGGGCATCTCACTGAAGAGTGTATTGCACTTAGAAAGGAAATTGGTTACTTGTTAAGCAAGGGGCATTTGAAAGAGCTTTTGGGACGAAAGAAGTCAAGGATCCAGGATCCTGAAAGGATCCCGGAAAAGGCTCCTGCTCCTCCAGCAGATGCACAAGTTATAAACTTTATATCCGGTGGATCAGACATTTGTGGTACTTCCTTTTTAGCAGCCAAAAGACATGCCAAGGAAACCAAGATGGATAATGTAGACAGACCCATCCGGACGTCCACTGTCACTAAGGATAAGATCATAACTTTTGATGAGGATGATCGTCTTGATGTTCAGGATCCTCATCATGATGGTCTTGTTATTACCCTGTTTATTTCTAATCATTTTGTTCGCTGGATCCTTATAGATGGAGGAAGCTCTGTGAACATCATTCAGCTTGATGTCCTAAAGAAGATGAATATCCCGGAGTCGGATATCGTGCCAAGATCCTCAGTACTTGTGGGATTTAGCGGGGAAACCAAAAACACATTGGGGGACATCAAACTCCCTATCTACATTGAAGGACTCCATTCTTATCAAAAGTATTGTGTTTTAGATTGCTTATCTTGTTGTAATGTTATCCTTGGCAGGCCATGGATACATGACATGAAGGCAGTCCCATCTACTTATCATCAGTGCGTGAAGCTTCCTAGTCCATGGGGAGTGGTGAAAATTGAGAGCGATCAACAAGAAGCTAAGAATTGCTATACCTCATCAATGAAGCCAGCCTCAAGACCAAGGGAGCAATAGCAATTAAAGTATCCTTCAAGAGATGTCTTGGAGGAAAGAGAGCAGGATGTAAAAGAAATCCTCATGGATCCTCATGATCTTGAATCCAAGATCTTCATAGGATCAGGGATTCTTAGCGACATTGAACATGATCTAGTATCCTTCCTTAAAAGAAGGAAAACTACCTTTGTCTGGAAACATGAAGATATGACAGGTATATCTAAGGATATAATTACTCATAAGCTTGACATTGACAGGTCATTCAAGCCTATACATCAGAAGAGGAGGAAGTTTGCACCTGAAAGGAATGCTATTATCCAGGAAGAGGTAGATAAACTACTTCGGGTAGGTATGATAAGAGAGGTTAAATATCCAAGGTGGTTAGCCAATGTGGTTGTTGTTCAAAAGAAAAATGGAAAGTGGAGGGTATGTGTCGATTTTACTGATTTAAACAAGGCATGTCCCAAGGATCCTTTCCCATTACCCCACATTGACTCCATGGTGGATGCTACAGCGGGTCATGAGTTGTTGACTTTTATGGATACTTCATCTGGATTTCAACAAATTCAGATGGAACCATCTGATCAAGAGGATACAACCTTTATGACCCGAACTGGTATATATTGTTATATTGCTATGCCATTTGGACTAAGGAATGCAGGTGCTACTTATCAAAGGCTAGTCAATATGATGTTCAAGGAACAAATTGGACACACTATGGAAGTCTATATAGATGACATGGTGGTTAAGTCCAAGAAAGCTGAGGATCACCTTAAAGACTTGGAGGCAGCATTCAATATCCTCGATAAATTTAATATGAAACTGAATCCTTCCAAGTGTCATTTTGGTGTTAAAGCAGGGAAATTCCTAGGCTATATGGTGACAAAAAGGGGCATTGAAGCAAGTCCAGAGCAGATTAAGGCTATTGTGAATATCAAATCTCCTACCAATGCCAAGGATGTCCAAAGATTGACAGGCAGGATCGCAGCCTTGAACAGGTTCATATCCAAATCCTCAGAAAAGTGCAAGGAATTCTATGACATCCTGAGGAAGAACAAGAAATTTGAATGGACTGAGAAGCATGAAAGTGCCCTCAAAGCTCTTAAGGATTACCTATCCTCAGCCCTCGCCTTGATGAAACCAGAAAAGGGGGATATATTATCCTTATACCTAGCAGTATCCTCAAAAGCAGTAAGTGCGGTCCTTGTTAAGGATCACCAAGGTACACAACATCCTGTTTATTATGTAAGTAAGAGTTTACTTGATGCTGAATCCAGGTATTCACACTTAGAGAAACTTATCCTTGCATTAATTATGGCATCTACTAAATTAAGACATTATTTTGAGACTCATGCCATTATTGTTAAGACTAATTTTCCGATTAAGAATGTTCTCAGGACACCTGAAATGTCAGGAAGGATGGCTAAGTGGGCAGTGAAGCTTAGTGCATATGATATAAGATATGAGCCTAGAACTGCCATTAAATCCCAAGCCTTAGCTGACTTTGTGGCAGATTTCAGTAGTGACTTGCAAAAGGAATCTGGGTTAAAAGTCCAACAGCTTGAAGAAACTATGGATCCTTGGATACTCTTCAGTGATGGAGCCTCTAATGTAAAAGGAACAGGACTTGGAATACTACTAAAATCGCCACAGGGGGACATAATACCCCACTCCATAGCTTGTGAATTTCAAACTACCAACAATGAGGCTGAGTATGAAGCCTTGATAGCTGGTTTGCAAATTGCCAAGCATATGAGGATCGTGTATCTTGAGGTACATGTGGATTCATTATTGATCACTAATCACTTTAATGGATCCTATGCTGTTAAAGGAGAAAAACTAATCAAATATTTAGAGATAGTCAAAGAATTGGCACTCTCTTTTGTTTCCTTTAGTTTGACACAGGTACCAAGGGAAGAGAATGCAGAGGCTGATGCATTAGCCAATCTAGGATCATCCCTGAAGATCCTAGAGGATATCAGGATCCCTATTATCCACATCCTGACCCCTGCTATCGAGGATCATGTAGCCTTGGAGATAGGAGAGGATTATGCAATCATCCCTAGTGATGATGTTCAATCTCGTTCAGGATCATGGATCCTTCCAATCATGAGATACATACAACATGGAGAGATTCCTACAGGAGAAAACCCCAGGGCTTTCAAAATTAAGGTATCTCAATTTACAATATTGAATAATATGTTGTATAAACGATCTCTTGCAGGACCATATCTAAGATGCATTGAGGATCCTGAATTTCAAGAAGTCCTGAAGGATTTCCATGAAGGAGATTGTGGAAACCACACTGGGGGCAGAGCATTATTCTCAAGGATCCTGAGGACAGGATACTATTGGCCTACTATGAAGAAGGATGTTGTGGAATATGCCAGGAAATCTGATCCTTGTCAGAGACACAGTAATATCCTTCACCAACCAGCAGAACTTTTGCATCCTATATCCTCTTCTTGGCCATTTATGAGACGGGGAATGGATATAGTTGGTAAGCTTCCTAAGGCACCTGGTGGAAAAGTATTCATGCTTGCTATGACTGATTACTTCTCCAAGTGGATAGAGGCTGAAGCCTTTGCTCAAGTCAGAGAAAAGGAAGTGATATCCTTTATTAAGAGAAACATAATTACTAGATTTGGTATCCATTCTGAAATTGTTTGTGATAATGGATCCCAGTTTATTGGGAATAGAACTACTAACTTTTGTGACAGATGGGGGATTAAGATGATAACATCAACACCAGTCCACCCACAAGCTAATGGTCAGGCAGAATCATTTAACAAGATCATCATCAACAATTTGAAGAAAAAGCTTGGATCCAAGAAAGGAAAGTGGGCAGAGGAACTACCTTATGTACTATGGGCTGATAGGACAACTCCCAAGAATGCCACTGGCCAAACTCCGTTTTCTTTGGTATTTGGGGTAGGATCAGTGATCCCTACAGAGATGGTGGTTCCTACTGCAAGAACAAGCATTCGTGATCCTGAAGAAAATGCTGGAAACTTGGTTCAAAATTTGGATACTATAGAAGAACTCTGGGATTTGGCAAGGATAAGGATGGCCAGTTATCAACAAAGGATGTGTCACACCCTAGCTTGGCGGAAGCATGGGTTTATTTTGGTGTGACTTCTTAATACCATAGCACATATCATAACCATGCTATATGAAAATAAAACCATGATGTTCATCCATTAGGTAAGTTTTAAAAGTAAACACGACAACATTGTTTAAAAGTTGACACTTACAACCATGACATAATTAGAAACTTGTTCTCAAAACATAACTAGAAGACATGAATAGAAACACAGTTTAAGACTTGTGACCCGTCCAGGCAAATTTCACAATTCCTAAACTCAGATGACACCATTACTCCTACGCAGCTTAATACCCTTGCATACTTGGCCAGATCCATTAATTTCCTGAAATACATGTAAGTTGAAAAATCAACATAAAGTTGAGCGAGTTCATGTAAAAGTGAGTATGTAAAACCTTTGTAATATGTCAGTATGTATGAAAAATCCCTGGTATGTAGCAATTAAGGAAAAAGAGATCACCATTGGGTTTCAAAGCCAATGATATGTGTGAAGTGCTGTAGGAAGACTCAAACCTAGCAGATTTTTGCGTCGGGCTCAAAGTCACCCCGAGTTCCGTCCAGTGGGCCTGGAGTTGGGCTCGCTACACCCAGATAGATCTACCGCTAATGACCCTCGGTCCTACAATGAGGATTAATGGCCTCTAGTTCCAGCCTACCCACTCACATGATCTAAGTAGTAAACCCTCCTTAAGCTAACCATACCATGTATAAAATTATCCATAATTTCTGTAACATGTATTCCACCCCCGAAGTATAAAAATTGAAAACAGTTAAGAGAAAAGGGGGACATGAACTCACTGAAGTGCGTCTCGAAATAGTCAATCCCAAAACAACCTGCTGCGTGAAGACCTACACGTACTAACTTCTATTAGACGGACGGCCGTGCCTTGGCTTAAGGTTTAACGTTTTTGGGAATAGTTAGACAACTATTTCGTGTTTACACTTCTTAATTATTTAATAAGTATATTCCTTCCCAAGGATGGGGTTTTAATACATATGTGTTTTATAATTCCGAAAATATATTTTTAATTCTCACTTGAAAAATATATTTTAATCACTTGTCTAAAATATTCTAACTCCAAAATATACATATTTTCCCAAAAATATTATATTTTACTTCATACCATTTCCAAAATAATACTTTATCAAAATACACATTTAAGAGTATTTTCCGAAAATACATAAGTTACATTTTAAAGTTCGCGTTGTAATAATAATACCGGTGTAACTTAAATATTAATTTGTGATAGCGTTGGTATCATTTTGGAGTCGTGATTTCATAATATACTCCAGTTATATTATTTTTATCCTAAAAATAATATATGTATTTCACAAACTAATCACATAATCACACAAGCGTTTTATTATTAAATACATATTCTAAATATATATTTAACAAGTTTTATTTACGAAAATCCACCTCCGGCACTTGGTAATTTTGTAATAAAAATCATGGCGAAGTTTGTTTGGAAAAACAAGTCAAAAATATATTTATAAACACTTGTCACAAAATATTTCTATGTGTTATATTTCTGGAAAAAATTCGCCAGTGTTTCCTCTGTAACTGGAGGTGGCCACGCTTACTAGCGTATCATTTTCTTTTCAAAATCACTCAAACAATTTACCAATCACCAACACACAATATTTATTCATCAAACTAGACAAAGTATGGACAAATCATAAACTCATGAACTTGAAGGTTTTGTAAAAATATGTAGGTAACTTTCTAACATATTTAGTAGGTTTTGTTATCTTTAAAAATAAAATTAGTTTCTTAAAAACTTTATTTTTAAAGAACTTGAAGTTTTACAACTTCTAGTCAAGATTCACAAAAATATTTCTTATTAAATTTTTCTTGTGACACAAGTGTTTACACACTTGTTTATTCACTAAAATGCTTTTAGTTTATGTAAAGTCCGGGTTTTAACAAATGTTGCATTTTCCGCTTGGTTCTTCCGAAAAACCACTTGTAGATCTTTAGATCTATTAGTTTAGAACCTTATTTTACAAGAAAAATTTCATTTACATAAGTTCATGTTCATGAGTGGAAGGGTTCATCATCTTACAACTTTTACACTTAACATATTACAAGTTCATGTTCCATGAACATGATCTAGTATGGTTAGATGATGATCCATCCCACTACTAGCATCAAACAACATAAAATAATCACAACTAGTCAAGATTTACAAGATTTACACCATTAGTTTCTCTTTATCCAACTAGTTTATCTTTCTTTCAAGACTTTATGTTTTGTTCTAGTATGTTCTCGATTTTTAACCGTTAAATATCTTATTAACCACTTTAAACAAGAACAAGAGGATGTTTAGAGGCACTTACTACTAGCTCGAGGCTAGGGAAGAATCAAGACGTAAACAAGGTGGATAAAAGAAGTATAGAGAGGTTCTTGAGTTTTCAAAAGCACCGAGCCTCCTTGTATGTCACCTTGCACACTTGTATGTAAGTGGATTAGCTAGATCAAAACTTGATGATGATGGTGGTGGCACTAGTGTTCTCGGCCGAACACTAATGAAGAGGGAGAGAGAGAGCAAATTTTGTGAGGTGTGATTTGTGAATGAAGTCCTTATCTCTTAAGCATTCTTATAATCCATCTTGGTGCTTTTATCCACCATGTATTATGTTCACAAGATATTAGACAACACTAAATAAAATAATCAAAATGGTGGAGTGTGGGTCACCACATGGTGACCGTCGATTGAGAAGGGGGGGGGGGTTATGGTTGGATTTCAAATGGATAGTTAGGATCTAGTTAAGTTTAGTTAGGACTTTATGTAGGTTATTAGTGTGTAGTGTAATATAAAGGGTGTTAGGGTGCTCGGGGACACTAACTAGCTCAGAAAAGTATAAACAATGTCATTGACAATATTTTTATGTTCCGGGTAAAGTCCGGTTGTTCGGTTGGATATTGATCCGTTAAAGTGTCAAATAAAGCTTCAAAGTGTCTTTTATAGTGTTTTTAGTGACACAATAAATCCCCGACACTTTGGAAAGTGTCAAACATTATGTTACCAAATTTTTGCACTTTACTAGTTATGCTAAATGCTGAATTTTTGCATAAAGTGCAGAATTTTGTAATTAAAGTATGTTTTAGGCACATCCAGTCACTATAACTATCACCTAGTGACGCAGTTTTATAATCCTCACCTCCCTACACTCCCTACTAGAGTAGTAATCTATTCCTGGATCGTACTGGCCTTAGAACAATGTATGTTTTGGTGCTGGCAATGTTAGCAAGTTTACTGGGTTATCCGTATAGTGTGCTCACTGTGCTTTTGTGCATCAAGGTTGTCACTAATGTTTGTGTGTAAGTAATAGAGTGACAGTATAAAATGTGATGCATGAGTATGTATGTATCAGAAATCAAGGAACAGTTTAACCACAATTGTAAGCAAGCACAGTAATTAAGCATTAATTAAATATTAATTAATTGTACGGATACCTGGTTTTGTGAGGGTTGTCACATTCTCCCCCCGTTAAATAAATTTCATCCCGAAATTTTAGGCTCTGCTTCTAAATGTAGGGGTCTTAGGAAATAAATGGGGGTATTTCTCTTTCATACGATCCTCACGTTCCCACGTGAACTCCGGCCCATGTCTTGCATTCCATCGAACTTTGACGAGTTTGACGCTGCTCCTGCGCGTTTTGTTAACTTTCCAATCCGTAACCTCAACGGGTTCTTCCGTGAAGTGGAGCGTGTCGTCGATATGGACTTCGTCAGCAGGAATGATCACTGTCTCTTGTGTTGGACTCTTCCTCAAATTTGATACATGGAATGTATCGTGAACACCATTGAGTTCAGCAGGTAGGTCCAACTTGTAGGCTACAAGCCCAATCCTTTCCAGGATTCTGAAAGGGCCAATGTAACGCGGATTCAACTTCCCACGCTTTCCGAAGCGTGCTACACCCTTCCAGGGTGAAACCTTTAATAAAACCATATCCCCAACATGAAATTCCCAAGGTTTCCTCTTTGGATTTGCATAGGCTTTCTGTCTGTCGCGAGCCGCCTCGATGCGCTTTCGGATCTGTGCAATCTTGCATGTCCTCTCTTCGACTATTTCGGGGCCAACAAGCTGTTTATCACCCGCATCAGCCCAACATAATGGTGATCGACACTTGCGTCCGTAAAGGGCTTCAAATGGCGCGGCTCCAATGCTTGTGTGGTAGCTGTTGTTGTACGAAAACTCGACCAATGGTAAATGATTATCCCAGCTACCACCCAAATCCATTACACATGCTCTGAGCATATCCTCAAAAGTCTAAATTGTTCGTTCACTTTGGCCATCAGTTTGCGGGTGAAATGCAGTGCTCAGGTTTAACTGTGAGCCAAAAGCTTCTTGGAAGGATTGCCAAATCCTTGATATGAAGCGTCCATCTCTATCAGAGATGATCGAGAGAGGCACTCCATGACGTGCAACAATCTCTCGCTTGTATATTTCCGCAAGTTTACTAGTGTTGTCCTTCTCTTTGATTGGCAGGAAGTGCGCAGATTTGGTTAGACGGTCTACTACTACCCAAATTGTATCATGGCCTCTGGGCGTCTTTGGCAGCTTTGTTATGAAGTCCATTGAGATCTGTTCCCATTTCCATTTGGGAATTTCAGGTTGCTGCAGAAGACCTGAAGGCTTTTGGTATTCGGCCTTTACCTTGGCGCACGTCAAACACTTGCTAACATATACTGCAACATCGCCTTTCATCCTAGGCCACCAGTAGAAATCCTTAAGGTCTTGGTACATCTTATCCGCTCCGGGATGAATTGAGTACCGTGACTTGTGGGCTTCATAAAAAATAACCTTCCTCAAACCACCAAACAGAGGAACCCAAATCCGTTTAATGAAGCATAAAGTTCCTTCCTCATTTGGTATCAACTGCTTCTCCATCCCACGGAGATATTCATCTTCAATATTCCTTTCTTTAAGAGCTTCTCTCTGCACGACACGAATGCACAAAGAGAGATCTGTCTGGACAATCATCTCCAAAGCCCTAACCCTTATGGGCTTAATTCTTTCCTTTCGGCTCAGGGCGTCGGCGACCACATTCGCCTTCCCTGGGTGATATTTGATCTCGAAATCATAATCATTCAACAGCTCTACCCAGCGTCTTTGCCTCATGTTAAGCTCCTTTTGGTTGAATATGTGCTGTAAGCTCTTGTGGTCCGTGAAGATTGTACATCGCGTACCATACAAATAATGTCGCCAGATCTTCAATGCAAATACCACAGCGCCTAATTCCAAGTCGTGCGTGGTATAATTCCTCTCGTGAATCTTCAACTGGCGCGACGCATAAGCTATAACCTTTTGTCTCTGCATCAACACGCAACCCAAACCTTGACGCGAGGCGTCACAATATACCACGAAGTCATCTGTTCCTTCAGGTAGCGATAGGATCGGTGTGTCACAAAGTTTGTTCTTCAACAATTGAAACGCTTCTTCCTGCTTGTCTCCCCAATCAAACTTCTTGTCTTTCTGCGTGAGTGCTGTCAGGGGTTGAGCGGTTTTAGAAAAATCCTCAATGAATCTTCGATAATAACCAGCCAAACCTAAGAACTGTCGAATCTCGGTTGGCGTCTTTGGAGTCTCCCAGCTCTTTATCGCCTCGATCTTTGTGGGATCAACATGGATTCCATTTCCATTAACCACGTGTCCAAGAAATTGGACTTCACGCAGCCAGAACTCGCACTTCGAGAACTTGGTGTATAATTTCTCCTTCTTGAGTAGCTCTAGGATAGCTCTTAAGTGCTGTTCGTGCTCGTCCTTCGTCTTTGAATAGATTAAAATGTCATCGATGAACACAATTACGAACTTGTCCAAGTACGACTTGCTGACTCGGTTCATTAGGTCCATGAAAACTGCAGGTGCATTTGTCAGCACAAACGGCATAATGTAAGGATCGGGTTCGCGACCTAAACGAGTCGGTTCAGAGGAATTCCATCAAATACAGGTGCGGAAAACAAGTATTTGACTTAAAACAGCTGAATCTTCACTTTAACACTGATTTGTATTGATATGAACACAATTACAATCAGTTCTCACACCGGCAGCACCTCGGTATGGAAATCTTTCATAAAACAACTTCTGATTTCGCTTGACACTAACCTCCTATATATAGACATTGAGATTTCGCTTCAGCATCACTCAAGCGAAATCTGATCTGATGATTTCGCTTGAGGCTTCAAGCGAAAACTCAAATACATTACACACTTTCAAGAGAAATCTTCTAATTCTCTCACATTTTCTCGTTTTACGTGCCCTGATCTATTCTAACTAGTCTAAGACTCGATACAAGACGAAGTCGACAGATGTAGTGCACCAACAGACTCCCCCTCAGATGTTGACGAGTCGACTATCGAGTCACATCAATGCTGTGTCTTCACATCTTCATTCTTGATCAGTCTCCGGGCTTTTCTCTCTCTATCTTCTTCTCTAGAATCACTTGGCTCTATCAGACTCCCCCTCACGATTTGCTGGTATTCATTTGTTCTTCAGCAACATCTGCTTTAGGATCAATGCCTGACTCAAATGTTGTTTACAAGATCATTGCCTGGATCTCATCTAATTCTCTTGATCAGATCTCTTGATTCCTTAAGTTCATCAGCATCAGCAGCTAGCAAACTTTTAGTTTCATAATCAGATTCTGACTTTCATAAGCTTTGAATGAATTAATCTGGCTCACCTGTAACAATCTTAACCCAGAAATAAATTTTCTAAATTTAACAATTTAAATGCACCAACAATCTGATATAATCAGATAATTCTCTCTCATATCACAAATCAATGATGAACCAAATGTATGTTTTAAAATACCAATTGTAGGATTTTAACAAACCTTTTGACATTTTAAGATTCACTCCCCCTCACAACCAAGTCATCATGTTTAGCACTTGAAACTTTGACAATCAGCTTTCCAATATCAGTTTTCGAAAATCTTTTTGTATTTTTCAAAATTTTATGCTAAAACACACTAAAATCTTTTTGTAATTTTTGATTGTAAAGGAAAACAATACAGAAATATTTACAAACACTATTTTTGTGAGTTTGTGCAAGAGGATCATATCAGTTTCTGAGACAAATCACTAACACCGTTAAGCTTCATTTCATATTAAGTTCTAAACAATTTACCTAGATTGTCAGTATATTTGTCCACTTAAATTCTCACACAAAGTTCAACTGATCCGAGATACGTTGTTAATGTTTTAAGCAACTTAAACTTATCCGTGTGTCCCACTACTTGAATATACTCCCGTATCCAGATCCCAATATTCAGTCTTACAGGTGAGTATACCACAGATGATATCTGTAAGGGGAATAAATTATGCAACCGTGATAGCTCAGGTCAGAACTTCCGTTCAGCAGAGAGCCTAGTTGACTTTTAGGTGTGTCCCCTTTAGAGGATCTTTTGAATTACAACAGCCATGATTAGCATTTTTCAATGTTTCATCATTTTTTAGCTGAGGGTGAGCTATATTTCAAGCAAATGTAAAGTATTCTCCGGGGACTAGGCCATTGCTTCCGCAAAATCAGAAGTCCCGAGATAATACCCCAGATATCACTGAGCATAAAGACCTAGTATCTCAGAATAAGGGACCTTTCAAACAAGATTTCAGGGGTTACCTATATATCCAAGTTTGTGTTAACCCACAAAACAAGCAAGTTTGAAATTTAGGTTTATATCTCGTCACAATCTACTAAATGTGCAAAAACCTACTGACATATCCGCAGTAAGATTGTTTATCACATTTTTACTTTACATTTCTTTAGCATGTTGTGATAGTCCACTGATGTACTATCATTTCCTCTATATGCAACAAAAACTCATTTTTGAATTTTATCATGTTTTTGTCTTTTTCAAATTTTCAAATGTTTTTGGATTTTCTGAACATTTTTACTCCCCCTAAAATGCAAACACATTTTAGGAAATTTAAAAAATAAACTGTACAATAAAGTGACAACTGATATCGAATCGCATCAAATCGCCATTCACTTGGCATAAACAATCAGAACTCCCTCTATCACAAAACTATTTTCTCATTTAGATTTCAAAACACTTAAGTTTGTTTTAATCAAAATGATTTTTCCGGAAAATAAGTTTTGATGATATAAACATTTGTAGATTCGGGGTGTGGTTCATCACATTGTCTATTCTTAACCATTTGTAGCAGATCAAGTACAAATTAATGTTCTTGATTTACCACTTGCAAGTATGCACCATCTATATCAATTGTAAAAATTACCACATGTAGAACACAATATCACTTGTAGGAATATTACGTCTACATCACCATTTTACCAATCAGAATGCCGATTCCTGCTTCGCACTTACCAACCTGGAAGCTCCGGCGTAGTCATACAACCTGTAAACATCCAAATACTATAAAAAAAAATTTCAATCAAAATCTTCAAACATTAGAAAGATGCCGATTCCTGATCCTCAATTACAAACTTGGGATCTCCGGCAAGTCCTAAGACTTTTAAGGAAAACAAACTTCCACCCAAGTCTTATTTGACTTGGTGGCTTCCAATTCCTAAGCAGTAGGGTTGTAGGTTGCCTTTTTAGTTGCATAAAAATCTTTAACCCCCTTTACCTTTCCATCAAGCATTTTCTTAAAAATTTTCTTAACATTTCCATTAAAAGCTTTCTCAATATCAAATTCCTTTTCATCAGAATAGAATTGATTTGAAATTTCCACTTTACCAACCATTTGTTTAATTTCTTCAAAGTTCAGTGATGGAATGTCAACATCATTCACTGAATGTTTTTCCTCAACTTGTGGCTCCTCAGATTTTGTGGAATCAGATTCATCGCCAGATTGTACATCTAATTTTTTAACAATCCCTTTTTGATTTTCTTTTGCACTCTTTTTGTACAATCTTTTAGAATTTTCACCAACTTCATTCTTTGAATTTTCAAAATTTTTGAAGTTTGTAGTTGGTGATTCATTCTTTTCAACCACTTTTTCTTTAAGTTTTTCAGTTACTCCCTGTTTTTTGTTGACTTTGTTTGGACAATTGTGAGCGATGTGTCCAACAACTTGGCATTGAAAACAAGTTCTTGTGTCTTTTGATTGAAAAACTCCAATTGGATGAAAAACTCCAGTTCCTGTTCTTTTTCTTTCAGCAAGGAACTCTTGATTTGATAAGCTATTTGACTCCTCTTCATAGCTTTTTCCTGCAACATATGTCATTTTTGATTTAAAATCTCTAACATATTTTTCATTTTTACGATTTTCAGGTGGAGTAAAACCAAGACCTTTCTTTTTGTAACTACAATTTTGATTTGTTTTCTTTTGAAAACTAGAATCAGAATTGTAATTCTTTTTTCTTTTTTTCTTGTTTAATCTTTGTTGAACTCTAGAAGTGTATTTTTTAGGTTTTTCAGTAGATTTTAGATCCTTAATTTCAGAAAAATTAATTTCCGTCATTTTGAAAACCTTTTTAATCATGTCAAAACGAACACTTCTAATCGGAAACTCTTTGTCAGAGTATAATTTGTCCGAATCATTTAAAGTATATGCAACTTCAAATGTTTCATCATCCAAATTTGCCTTTGATAACAAAAATTCTTTACTGTAAGACCGTTTTTCCGATGATTTTGAACTGTTGACTAACGAACTTGAACCCCCAGACTCAAACTTTGACTCAGACACCTCCTCAGTATCCAACACCTGATCGACCACCTTTTTGATTAACTCAGACTCATGATCAGTATCAGACGAGGTAAACGTGATATCAATGTTATCTGGTAAAACGTCAGTTGTCTCGGATTTTAACTTTATATTGACTACTTTTTCGACTTGCTCCTCATTTGGTTTTCTAGGAGAATAACCTTCCCAGATAGGAGGCGGACACTTGTTGTATTTAACAGTCGATTTCTTACCAGTCTCATTCTTTTGCTTCTCATCCTGAAATGCTTCAAAACCTGCAACAGTAGGATAAACTCGATCAATAACATAATCAGAACAAGAATAACTCAGTAATAACCTTCTGATCCTTTCATTCTCGATCTATTCTTTTTCCAACTCTTGCTTTAGATTAGCATTTTCTTCGATGTAATGATTAATTGCCTTTTGCTTTGTCATTAACGTAGAATTCGTCATCGTTAAAGCTTTTTCTCTTTCAGAGTTTGTTGTTTGAAGACCTGTCACTGTTCTGTTCAACACACTATACGATTCTTTCACATAACTGATGTCAGATAGTAACTTTTCTATCAGTCTTTCTCTATCAAACAACATAACATCTTTTTCTTCACAACTCTTGCAAATTTCCAAACATTTCTTGCAAGGCTTTTCAACTTCAACAATCTTCTCAACCTCAATTGTTTTTACCACTTCAATCACCTTTTCTTCATTCATATTTTTATCTTCTTCAGTTTGAACAACATTTTCAACTTTCTCATCTTGTTGTTGTTCTTTTGCAGCTTGTTTCTCCTTCAGTTTCTCCATGCGATCTGCAAAATAAAAATGAAAACTTTCAGGAGAAAGATGTTTTTTAGCAATATTAATATGTTTCTCTTCTTCATCATCACTGCTACTCTCCATCGGTGTTTGATCAAACTCTACAGATTTTTCAGACTCAGCATCTGAAACACCAGAATCAGATGGTGTTTGATCAAAAACAACTTCTTTTTCTGAAGTATTCTCATTTTGCACACTCTCATCTGTACTTAATGATTCAGAATCAGCACTTTCTGAACTTTCTTCAGATGTACTCGATTGATCTTTCACTGTTTCACCAATTGATCTCATCCAAGTAGCAAACAAATCTGGTTCTCTAACAATCTTTGCAATGAAAGCTTTGAAATCTCCCTTTTCATCAACAAACATATCCCAGCTAAATCCTTCAGGTAGTTGTTCATCATTTTGGTCCACTATACATGCTGTGCTATTAGAAGAAATGTAGTTGCTCCAATTGAAATCTACCAAACATCCTTTCTTTGAATCTTCAATCTTTCTACCATGAGCCGTATTTAATTCTTGTGTCTGACCAACTTGCTGATAAATGGCTTTCCGGTAGTAGTCATCTTTTCCAAATGGATTATGAGCACCACTAACTTCTCTGTTCTTGCACTCCCGCTTAAAATGACCTTTTTCCCTGCACCTGAAACAAGTAACTTTAGATTTATCAAAACCTAAAGTAGAAACACAAGCATCAAGAAAATCATTTCTCCCGGTAATTGTTTTGAACTTTTCAGCACGTCTAAGAACACTTGCAAGACACCATTTGATATCCATTAGTTCCATCTCTTCAGCATCTATTTGGTCGTAATCCTCTTTAGTAAGCATAGGATTTCCAATTCGACCAGCCACTAAACCTTCATATGAGATAAGCACGGAACCAAGTAATGCCATATGATCTTTCGCAATGTCTTCAGAAAAACTTTGACCTTCTGGAAGATTTAGAGCTATGTTGCATTGAATCACACAACCATTTCCCATCTTTGTACTTTGAGATTGAAAATTTTCTGATGAGCTTTTCGGATTAACACTCGGATACAATGAGAAACCACTGTTGCTTTTGTTTGAGTTTTGATCAGTCTTTTCTGTAGAATCTCCAACACTATAAGCAGTCTGAATTTTCGGACTTCTCTCAGCTTCTGAAGTCGGAACACTACCCTTGTAATACATCTTTACATCCTATTGACCACTTGGATTATTCATCCTTGCAATCTTCTGCTGTTCCAAATCCTGACTTTCAATCTTTTCAATGAACTGAGAGATCGACAATCTATCATAAACTCCAGTATTCTTCAGTATCATCAAATAAGTTCCCCACTCTTTCTGAGGTAACGCATCAGCAAGTTTATCCACCCATTCATCATTTTCCTTTTTAATGTTCATCATTGACATTGTTCTCACTAAGTGACAATATCGTTCAATGAGTTTCTTCGTATCTTCTCCGGGCAAACTTGTGAACAAATCAAATTCCTTTTTAAGCAATGCCTTCTTGCTTTTAATCATACTCGTACTGCCTTCAACCTTGATTTTTAGAGCATCCCATATTGATTGTGATGTTTTGTCATGTTGAAGTAGTATGAAGATGTCTTCTTTGATGGCCTGTTGAAGTAAACTGATCATCATCTTTTCAGCTCGGTATATTTCTCGTTCTTCCTTACTAAAATCTGAAAGCTGTTTTTCAGTCTGCATTTCGGTTAGTGGTAGAGCATACTTTGTTAAAATACATTCCCATGATCTCAAATGATTTGCCTGCACCCAGTTTTCGAATCTATCTTTCCATCCGTAGTATTCTTCAATTCCCATTAGCTTCGGGGGTTTCTGAATAGTCCCCGTTTCGTTTTCTGAATTCATATTCTGAGCAATGGAAGATGAACTAGGCGATGTTGCAAAAGCGTTGTGGAAATCGTTGTCCATGTTTCAGACACTTTCAAGCGAAATACTATCTTTCAAGCGATACCCTTCAAGCGAAACAATTTAAACTGAACAACTCTCAAGCGAAGTTCTTGAAGCGAAATACTTTGAAGCGATCCTGAATAAAAGAACCCTGAAGCGAACACCTTGAAATGAAAATCTTGAAGCGAAATCGTTCAAGCGAAAACGTTCTGAAACAACTTTTCTGAAGCGAAAGTATTGAAGCGAAATCCTTGAATCTGTTTGAAGCGAAATGTAAAGTCTCGCTTGAAATTTCAAGCGAAATCGTCCAATGAAGCTTTGTTCTTCAAGCGAAATCCATTCGAAGATCGATTTTGATCACTTTTAGGTCGAATTTTGCTGTGAAACTTTCAAGGGTTTGTTATATTGTATTTTTAAACAATCTGTGAGAAATTGAACAGTTTTTGACCGTGAAAAATTTCTGAACTGATGAAAGAAGGTGTAGAAATAAGAGATATTGATTGATTTCGGCTGAATTTTGCAGAACTCCTCAACCTGAGCTCTGATACCAATTGTAAGGATCGGGTTCGCGACCTAAACGAGTCGGTTCAGAGGAATTACATCAAATACAGGTGCGGAAAACAAGTATTTGACTTAAAACAGCTGAATCTTCACTTTAACACTGATTTGTATTGATATGAACACAATTACAATCAGTTCTCACACCGGCAGCACCTCGGTATGGAAATCTTTCATAAAACAACTTCTGATTTCGCTTGACACTAACCTCCTATATATAGACATTGAGATTTCGCTTCAGCATCACTCAAGCGAAATCTGATCTGATGATTTCGCTTGAGGCTTCAAGCGAAAACTCAAATACATTACACACTTTCGAGCGAAATCTTCTAATTCTCTCACATTTTCTCGTTTTACATGCCCTGATCTATTCTAACTAGTCTAAGACTCGATACAAGACGAAGTCGACAGATGTAGTGCACCAACACATAACTAGGAACTCGTAATGTCCATAACGAGTCCTAAAGGCCATCTTCGAGATACTTTCCTCTTGTATCCTTAGTTGATGATATCCTGATCGAAGGTCTATTTTTGAATAAAAGCTTGAGCCTTGCAGCTGATCAAACAGGTCATCGATTCTCGGCAGGGGATATCTATTCTTGATAGTCAACTTATTAAGCTCGCGGTAGTCTATGCACATACGGAAACTACCATCCTTCTTTTTAACAAACAGAACCGGAGCTCCCCAAGGTGAGAAGCTTGGTCTGATGAATCCTTTGTCCAAAAGCTCCTAGAGTTGTGTTGACAACTCCTGCATCTCCGAAGGCGCAAGTCTGTAGGGTGCCTTGGCTACAGGCGTGGCGCCTGGAACTAAGTCAATGTGGAACTCAACTTGCCTTTGAGGTGGTAACCCTGGCAAGTCCTCTGGAAAGACTTCCGGATATTCCTTGACGACTGGAATGTCTTCGATCTTCGGTTCAGCAGCTTCCTTGTCCACGATGTGTGCCAAGAATGCAACACATCCCTTCTGCAAACACTTTCTAGCTTTCAGACAGCTAATAATCCTCAGCGGCGTATCCTGCTTCTCTCCGTGCACTACGATTGTTTCTTCATCCGACACAGGGATACGGATGGTCTTCTCGTGGCAAACAATCTCGGCCTTGTTGCTGGACAACCAATCCATTCCCACTACCCCATCAAAGCTTCCCAACTCTACAGGTAGCAGGTCTAGCGTAAATTCGTGTCCTCCCAATTCTATCACGCATCCTCTTATAACTTCACCCGTTTCAACTAGTTTCCCATTCGCCAATTCGATCGAGTACGGAACATCTAAGTTACTAGGTGTCAACCCAAGTATATTCTTAAATTCTAATGATACGAAACTATAATCGGAACAAGTATCGAAAAGAATAGATTCAAAACGTTGGTTTACAGGGAACTTACCGGTGACAACGTTTGGATCTTGGCGCGCTTCCCTTGCGCCGATGTTAAACACTCTTCCACGGGCTTGATTCAGCTTTGGGCATTCCTTCTTAAAATGCCCAACATCTCCACAATTAAAGCATCCTGGCCCTTGGCCATTTCCATTCCAAGCTTGAGTGTTGTTTTGGTTGCGATTTCCATTACCAGCTTGATTCGCAACGTTCCCACGGTTTCCATTTCCGCCATTATTCCCTTGCGGACGGTTCCTATTACCACCACGGTTGTTGTTATTGAAACTCCTTTGGCCACCCTGGCCAGCACTAACCCAGCAAGTCTCCTTCAAGTGGCCAATTTTCCCACAAGCTTCACACGTCTTTGGTCCGCACCGGCCAGTATGATGGCCCTGACATGTGTTACACTTGGGCAGAGTGCCCATATAACCTTTACCTTTGTTTTCAGCACCGGTTGCAGCTCTAGCCGGTGTGCTCGATTCACCCTTCTTGCTCACACTTGAGGTACCTTGCTTGAAATTGGAAAACTTTCGCTTGTTTTCCCCAGACGACTCCACGTGAGTCTCTTTCTTCTTAGGTTCAGAGATGGAGAATTTGTTCAACCTAATGGCCCCTTCAGTGAGCGCCACACTTAGGTCGATGACTTCTGCGATCGTCGCGGGCTTGGACGTGGTAACCATACTCATTATTTGGGGAGCCAATCCCCAGATGAACCTCTCAACACGTTTAAACTCTGGTGTGACCATGTACGGCACAACGTGGGATAAATCATGAAACCTTTGAACATATTCTGCTATCTTGGGACCATCCATCCTTAAATGCCAGAACTCAGTCTCTAACCTTTGTATCTCAGCACGAGAGCAATACTTCCTTCGCATTAACTCTTTTAACTCAGCCCATGTTAACGCGTAAGCAGTAGCTTCTCCTAAACTCTGCACTTGTAAGTTCCACCATGATAGGGCTCCATCCAGAAACAGCCCTGAGATGTAAGTCACTTGTTGATCGGGAGCGCATTTGCTCATTCTTAAGACAGAGTCTGTCTTTTCCGCCCACCAAACAAACGCAACAGCACCTCGGGTACCGTCGAAGTTAACGGGCTTGCAATCGAGGAACTGCTTGTAAGTGCACCCTGCACATACGTTTGAATATACAAATGGTAATAGCAGACGTGCTATAAATATCCAAATGTATCATAATAAGTCTTAAACGGCTTAACATTACCATGTGGTGGATTTTTATTGTCGTTATTGTTCCAATTGCTCCCGCTCCTTCCTCCTTGTGAGGCTGCATACTGTGCTATGGCGGCAACAATGATTCCTTGGAGTTCCGCCTCCGAAGTGGGCATACGCATCTCGCGTCTTGGTGGCATCTTCTAAAAGATGATCATGTAGGTCAGGTCATAGTGAGTAAATAACATACGCGTTCGTAATAACATTCATTCATCACATTATAAATTAACCAAGCACATAACATCTCATGTTATAAAATTGAAACAATCAATCCAACATCACATATAGTGAGAATACTGCGATTGCGCTATCATAAATCGAGACCACAATACAATGTTTTACAAGTTTCATAACTGTATCGTACAACACAAGTGGCTAAGGGCCACATCGCCCTTGTCTGAACTAGCTACTCATATACAACAACCAAAAACTAACTATCAAAAGTGTAGGATCAATTTCGGATCCGAACGAGTCGGTTAGAAGAGATTTTCACCAAAACAAGAGGCGGAAACAAGTGTTTTGGTTCAATCCAGCAAATATTCACTTTAATCTGTTGTTTCTATTGATCAGGAAGCTGATTACAATCACGATAACACTTCGGCAGCACTTCGTGGCTCACCGGAAGACAACACCTAGAACTCTCCTCTAACTAACTGATTTCGCTCCTAAGACATCACTATATATAGGGGTTCTGATTTCGCTCCAACATACAAGATCATTACGAGCGAAATCAGCATTTACATCTATGAGCGAAATCAGCAACATAAGTACTCTCGGGCGGAATCAGAACAATGAGGTTTCGCTCCAAATGACAAGATGTCATTTGAAGCAGAATCACATCTAAATACAATATCTTGGATTCCGTGCCCTGTTCTAGCCTATTCTACACAAGACTCGATACAAGACGTAGGCGACAGACGGATGCACCAACAAACTCCCCCTCGGATGTTGACGGAGTCTTCAGTGCGATTCTTCGGTTGTCAAACCTTCAGTCTTTATCAGTCTTCGACCTTCAGTCTTTTTCGGATCCGAACGAGTCGGTTAGAAGAGCTTTTCACCAAAACAAGAGGCGGAAACAAGTGTTTTGGTTCAATCCAGCAAATATTCACTTTAATCTGTTGTTTCTATTGATCAGGAAGCTGATTACAATCACGACAACACTTCGGCAGCACTTCGTGGCTCACCGGAAGACAACACCTAGAACTCTTCTCTAACTAACTGATTTCGCTCCTAAGACATCACTATATATAGGGGTTCTGATTTCCCTCCAACATACAAGATCATTACGAGCGAAATCAGCATTTACATCTATGAGCGAAATCAGCAACATAAGTACTCTCGGGCGGAATCAGAACAATGAGGTTTCACTCCAAATGACAAGATGTCATTTGGAGCGGAATCACATCTAAATACAATATCTTGGATTCCGTGCCCTGTTCTAGCCTATTCTACACAAGACTCGATACAAGACGTAGGCGACAGATGGATGCACCAACAAACTCCCCCTCGGATGTTGACGGAGTCTTCAGTGTCGAGTCTTCGGTTGTCAAACCTTCAGTCTTTATCAGTCTTCGAGCTTCTCTTTGAAATATTCTCCATTGTAAGCATCCTCAATCAATCTCTTTCTCTTTCTTCTAGAATTGCAATCTAGCTCTGAGCTCTCTCTTGATGTCCTCAGACTCCCCCTCTCACTAAGCTGGGATCGTAGTCTGGAAATCACCATTTGCTCAGATATCGGAATCTGACTTTGGTCAATCTTCATATCTGCAATTCTCTACCACACACATAAGTTTCCCAAAGTTTGAATCTTTAAAATTTAGAAACTATTTGTAGAAAATCTTCAAAATGATTTGATCTCTGTAATCACTTGTAAAAATTTCTTCATATACTCTCTCCCAAACCTGTTCATCAAGTTTAGCACTTGGAATTTTGAACGTCAGCCTTCCAACAACAGTTGTCGAAAATCTTTTTGGATTTTTACAAAATTTATGCTAAAACACACTTAAAATCTTTTTTAGATTTTTTAAAAGAGAATGCAATAAAGAAATATTTACAAACAATATTTTTGTGAGTTTGTGCAAGAGGAACATATCAGTTTTTTGAGACAAATCACCAACACTGTTAAGCTTTAAAACATTTTAAGCTCTAAACGATTCACATTGATTGACGATATTGTTATCCACTTAAACTCAATCTAAAAACTTTCGAAATGCTTACCGATACGTTAAGGTATATTAATTTTACACTAAGTTCTTATGGACCCCACGATCTCAGCATATCCCCTCATCATGTAATACACTATCTCAAGCAATGCCTTTAAACTTTTATCAACTGTGATTTGTGTGAAAACAAAGCAGAATGTTTAAACATTAACAATCAGGTCGATACTTCCGTATACGCAGAGAAAGTCCAATGTTTAAACAAAATAAGAAAAATAAAACAAGTTGAAGTTGTTTAGGCTTTAACCACCAGGTCGATACTTCCGTATACGCATAGGAGGTCCAAAGCTTAAACGAAACACCAAAGAAAATAAAGCAGAACTTTTAGGCAACAAAATCCAGGTCGATACTCACGTATACGCAGAGGATGTCCGATGCTTAAACAAAATAAAGAAATAAAAGAAGTTTATATCTTTGCAAAATGAAATACACAATCACAGTGACTTTTCAGCAAAGTTGTGAAAGTTCACAAACTTAACCAGTTTTATGTCTTTCGACAATCAGCGATTACTGAGTAGGCACACAGTCAAGAAGGACAAAACTAAGTACTATGCTTTCGACTATGTTTCCCACTAGAACTAGGCTTTTTCATTTAAGTTTGTATCGTTATCGCAAATCTACTAGTCTAGCTGAGCCTATCGTCACATCTTTAGTGAGACCGTTTATCACATTTTATCATTCCATTTCTTTAGCATGTTGTGACAGTCCACTGATGTACTATCATTTCCTCTTTTATGCAACAAAAACTCATTTTTCATTTTATCATGTTTTTGGCTTTTTCATATTTTCTAATGTTTTTGGATTTTCTGAAAAATATACTCCCCCTAAAATACAAATACATCTAAAGAAAATTGAAAACAAACTGTACAAGAACATGACAACTGATATCGAATTGCCTCAATTCGCCATCCACTTGGCATAAACAATCAGAACTCCCCCTCACAACAAACTATTTTCCCATTATGATCTCAAAACACTTAAGTTTGTTTTAATCAAAATGGTTTTTCCGGAAAATTAGTTTTGTTGATTTTACCATTTGTAGGTTCGGGGTTTGGTTCATCACATTGTTTTTTTAACCACTTGTAGGAAATCAGATACAACTTAATGTCACTGATTTACCACTTGTAAGATCAATCCAATCAAGCATTTTCAACCAAACATCATCTGTTGGTTGAATTCTCAAGGTGCCGATTCCTACTCCTTGCTTACCAACCTGGGAGTTCCAGCAATTCACACTTATACACAAACAATTTTCAAACACAATATAAGAATGATCCCGATTCATGCTCCACGATTACCAACTTGGGAGCTCCGGCAAGTCAGTTTTTTACTGTTTGAAAAATATATCCACCCAAGCCTGACCTTCCTTGGGTGTAACAACCTCTTCTTCATCTTTACTTTCAACAGACTTGTGAACATTCATTTTGGAAGCATAGAATTCTTTAACTCCTTTGGCCTTACCTTATCAACATCAAATTTCTTCTTGTCAGAATAAAATTGATTTGAAATTTCAACTTTCCCAACTTTCTTTTTAAAATTTTCAACCCGCAGAGGTGGAAAATTCACATCATCCACATTCGAAACTGATTTCTCAACCTTTTCTTTAACAACTTTTGGCTCCTCTGATTTTGTGAAATTAGATTCATCACCAGAACTGTTTCCTGAACCCTTAACAACCCATTTTTGATTTTTCAGATTTTCTTTTCTTTTTACCACATTCTTTAAACATTCACCAATCTCAAAGGTTGAATTTTCAAAGCCTGTAATCTTTCTGGTTGTAAGTTCAGTTTTCTCATCAACTTTTTCTTTCAATTTACCAGAGACTTCCTGTTTTGGTTTGAATGTCTTCTTCTGAATAACACTTTTCTTCATCTCATCTTACTTCTTTGCAAGGAATTCTTGGTTTGTCTGCTTTCTGAACGCTTGCTCTTTCTCAGCTTGTAAAGAGTTTCCTGAAACAAACATAATTTTTGGTTTATAAACTTTTTCATTTTTATGATTTTTCGGTTGATTAAATCCTAATCCTTTCTTTTTGAAATTACAATTATGGTTTGGTTTTTTATGAATACCAGAACCAGAACTGTAACCCTTTTTCTTGTTTAATCTTTGTTGCACTCTTGAGGTCTAAGGTCTTGGATTTTCAGAAAGATTAATATCTTTTATTTCAGAAATATTGATTTCTGTTAGTTTGAAAACCTTTTTAATCATTTCAATTTTAACACCTCTTATTGGAAAAATCTCATCAGAATATAATTTGTCAAAATCTTTCAAAGTATATGCTACTTTGACCGGTTCATCATTCAAATTAGATTTTGATAGCAAAAATTCCTTATCATAAACACGTTTGTCCTTTTTGACTGTTGACTTTGACTTGTCGGATTCAGACTTTGACTCGAATTTGGACTCCATTTTTGACTCCTCTATGTCATCTTTATCTAACACCTGATCGACCACACGTTTAATCAACTCGGACTCATGATCAGTGTCAGATGATGTGAACGTAACATCAATATTTTCTGGCAAATTATCCGACGACCCTGACTCCCACTGTAAGTTAATTGCCTTTTTGACTCTTTCAGAATTTAGATTTCGAGACAAATATCCATTTTCGACTGGGGGCGGACATCTATTGTAGACAACACTTGGTTTCTTACCAGAAATTTCTACTTCATCCTCTTCTTTTGTCTCGGAATTCTTTTCTTCCGAAGTCTTCTCTTCTTCAAATGTCTTCATTCTTTCAACGATCGGGTAAATCCTGTCAACAATAAAAGTAGAACATGAGTAACTTTTCAATAAATTGTTAACTCTTTTAGTTTCTATTCTTTGTGTTGTCAACTTTAATTCCAGCTCAGCACACTTCTCTGTGTAGTAGTTGACATCATCAAGCTGTCTCATGTAAGCTCCTTTGAGTGTATTCAATGCAACAGCTTGTTCACTGTTCGAATCAGTGTACTTGTTAATCTCTCTGTTCAAAATATCATAAGATTCTTTCAATCTTTTTATATTGTGTAGCAGCTCGTTGTTTTGCATGATCAAAGAATCACAATTCAAACACTTTTCAGGAACTTTGACTGCTTCAGTATCAACTTTAATTTCAAATTTTGGAACATCTTTAACTGTTCTTTTTGTTTGGAAAAACTCAGCTCTTTTCTTTTTCTCGGCTTCAGCTTCAGCTTTTAACCTTTCTTCTTCTTCTTCTTCTTCCTTTTCTTCAATTTTTCTCCATTTTTCTTCTTCAGCTTCCCTGACTTTTCTGTATTTTGCATCCCATTTTTCATCATAAGCATTAGCAATAAAGGCTTTACCATTTGACATCTCTTTGGACATCTCTTTGGTCATGAATTCTTGGTCTGGGCAAAAATTATCCCAACTGAAACCTTCAGGCAATCTTTCATCATCTTGATCTGCCAAACACACTTTACTGTTTGTTGAAATGTATTTATCCCAACTAAATCCACCATCATTGCCCTGATTAACCATACATGCTCTCTTTGAATCTTCAATTTCTTTTCTACCGTGTGCAGTTTGAGCCTGATGTGGTGCCTGTTGTTGTTGATATGGCTGTTGTGTGACTTGATGATAAATCGCCTTTTTGTAGTAATCGTTGTTTCCGAAAGGGTTTTGAGCTCCACTCGCTTCTCGATTTGTGCACTCTCTCTTGAAATGCCCCTTTTCCCTGCAACGAAAACAAGTAACTTTAGTCTTATCAAAACCTAAAGGTGAAACATGTGCCTCGCGAAAATCATCTCTGCCTATGATTTGTTTAAATTTTTCAGCCCGTCTCAACACACTAGCCATGCACCATTTAATATCCTTTAATTCCATTTCCTCAGCATCAATTTGATCGTAATCCTCTTTAGTGAGCATTAAATTTCCGATCCTTCCTGCAACTAATCCTCCATAGGATTCCAGCACGGTCACCAACAAAGACATGTGACTTTTAGCAACTTCCTCAGTATCGTTCTGATCATTCTCAAGCTTTAAGGAAATGTTGCATTCAATAACTTTTCCATTCTTTGTCGTGGAAAACTGTGGATCATAGGTTGTAAACGAAGATAATCCTGTTGTGCTGCTTGATCCCTGAGATGCACTTTCAGAAGAACCTTTTGCGTTATAAGCAGTTTCAACTTTTGGAGAAAAAATTGTCTTTTCACTAACACCACTCTTGAAATACAAGCTGATGTCTTGTTCTCCATCGTAGTTCTTCATTCTGGCGATCTTCCTCTGCTCCATCTCTTGAGCTTCCAGATGTTTGATGAACTCACCCAGTGTTAACTTTTTATATTCTTTCCGATTGTTTCTCAACATCATCAGGAATGTTCCCCAAGTATCATGTGGTAATGCATCTGCAAGTTTCTCAATCAACTCATCAGTATCCTTTTTGATGCCTAACTTCGTCATATTTCTCACCAAGTTACAATATCTTTCAATAATCTGCTTGGTGTTTTCGGATTTCAAACCACGGAATAGATCAAATTCTTTCTTCATGAGAGACATCTTGTTTTTAAGCATATCATCACTTCCTATAGACTTTGCTTCCAATTCAGTCCAGATTGAATATGCACTTCCTTCATGCTGAAGCAAAATCAGAATGTCCTCTTTGATCGCTTGCTGAAGCAGACTCACCATCTATTTTTCATCTCCATATTTCTTTTTCTCCTCAGCACTAATATCTCTGATTGTTAACTGAATACCATTCCTTGTGGGTCTTTCATATGGGACTTCAGTGTGTTCCCAAGCATCCAAATGATAAGTTTCAACCCAATTTCCAAAGCGTTCGGATCAACCATTGTAATCATCAATATCCAAGAGCTTAGGCGGTTTCTGTGATGTCCCGGTTTCATTTTCAAACAAAGCATTCTGAGTAATGGTGATAGGACTAGCAAATGCATTGTAGAAGTCGTTATCCATTGTTCAAGTTTCCAAAATTATCAAAAATTTCAAGTTCCGGCAAAATCAGGTTTTGGAGCGAAATCTCAAAGTTCAACTGGAGCGGAATCAAGAATTAAGTCTCGAGCGAAATCAAGCTGAAAACCAATTTGGAGTGGAATCAAGATAAATTCTCAAGCTGAATTACTATGACGTCATCTTTTTCGAGAACAGTTTCGAGCGGAACCTCAAAAATATCAAATTTTAGTTCGAATTTGGACATGAAACTTCTAAGGCTTTGTCAATACAAGATTCCGAGCAATGTGTGCAAAACTGAACCGATTCTGACCGTGAAATGATGTTCAATTTGAAAAGAAAGTGTAGAAAAACAGAAATCGTAGCTGAATTGTATAGAACTCTTCTTCCTGAGCTCTGATACCACTTGTAGGATCGATTTCGGATCCGAACGAGTCGGTTAGAAGAGCTTTTCACCAAAACGAGAGGCAGAAACAAGTGTTTTGGTTCAATCCAGCAAATATTCACTTTAATCTGTTGTTTCTATTGATCAGGAAGCTGATTACAATCACGACAACACTTCGGCAGCACTTCGTGGCTCACTGGAAGACAACACCTAGAACTCTTCTCTAACTAACTGATTTCGCTCCTAAGACATCACTATATATAGGGGTTCTGATTTCGCTTCAACATACAAGATCATTACGAGCGAAATCAGCATTTACATCTATGAGCGAAATCAGCAACATAAGTACTCTCGGGCGGAATCAGAATAGTGAGGTTTCGCTCCAAATGACAAGATGTCATTTGGAGCGTAATCACATCTAAGTACAATATCTTGGATTCCGTGCCCTGTTCTAGCCTATTCTACACAAGACTCGATACAAGACGTAGGCGAAAGACGGATGCACCAACAAAAAGTCATGTCATCAAAATGCGGTCTTCCAAAAAGCTGTATAGTCTGCACAATTGCGGTCCTCTCACCAAAAGTCTACATGCGTAAGACCAAAAATATGCCTATGCTGATGGCGGCGGAGGAGGAGGAAAATGAGAATAGAGTAAGTGACGCATATGTAACCAGTCCTCCTCCATAGCGCGATGAGCGCGTAATAAGTATGCTATATGCTGCTCAGGAGTCCAAAAACGAGCGGCAGAATCGGGGGATAGTGGGCGTTGAGGGTGCGGTGCTGCAAATGGGGGTCAACAATGACAAGGTGGGTGTGGAGCTGACTCCAAAACCTGAATACGACGCGTCAATGCGTCCTACTGTACCATCAAAAAAACGAGGATATCCTCCATAGAGTGCCCAACATAGTATCGGTGGTATGGATCAGAAAGTGGCATAATAGGGGGCGTAGTACATAAAAATGGCTCGCTCGATGGTGCAGTGGGTGGTACAACAGAAGAAAACTGTGACGTGAACGGTGAGGATGATGGCAGCACAGGGGAAACAAAAGGAGGATGAGAAATATGGGGTATGAACTGGATGCCTCCTACCATGGAAGATGTATGACCAAACGGCTGTCGTGATGAACCCTCTCCAGGACGTGGTGGAAGGATGTCCGGGAGATAGGTGACCGGGAGATATGTGCGGTGTGCATCTGTGGTATGTGGGGGAATCAAGGGAATATCGGTGTGTGCCGAAATCGGTGTGACGGCATCGTGGTACCCGTCATCGTTATCAATCCACCCATTGTGGGTGTCGGCATATCGTGGATCCACATAAGCAGCAAAAGGTGTGCGGTCAAGCAGTACCGGCATAGGATCAGGAAAGAGTGCAACAACAGGATCCTCTATCAAGAGTGGAGCCTCAACAACAGCGTCAGCAACATGATCATCCTCCAACAGTGGTGCAACGACAGGATGATCGGCAACAGGTATGTCATCAGCAAAAGGGGCAACACCAGGTGCAACTGCAGGATCAGGAGTGACGGCTGGCTCAGGGGCCACGACAGGCTCCGGGTCAACCAAATCCATATCAAAGTCAGCGGGATCATCAAACAAAGGATCGATAGGGGCTACAGGCTCCTCTAGGGGCTGGTCTAAGTGAATAAACTCAATATCCTGGTCAGTATCAAAACCAGGGGGAAAGATGGGGTCTAAATCATCGTCAATGTCGTGCTCAAACTCGGAGTCATGAGCAGGTGCAGCTGATAACGCCATGTTTGGGTCGACGTCCTGAGAGTGGTGCTGCCCTCCCCGAGTGTGCAAAGATGCGGACGCCATAGACTCAAGAGAATCTGGGATAGGTGAATCAGCAGGTGCCTCCTCAAAAGGGGCCTCAGCGATGGGAAGAGTATCATCCGCAGCAATAGGGGCCCCGCCCTCATAGACAGCCTCCGGCGGAACCTCCTCAAACAGATCGATGTTGTCGTCAGAAACGACATCGAGGGGCATATCAACGACTGGATAAACAGCAAGTGGTATAGGAGCAGGGATCACCGCAAGTGGTAAGTCCCCGTCAGAAAGGCCATCAGCAGGCTCTACTCCAATGTCCGGCAGCGCGAAGGGCTGGAAATCGTCGTCATCGGTGCTGGTGGTATCTGAGGTATACACCTCTCGCTCAGATGGAACCTCGTCATCTGAAACAACTGCCATAGGATCTAAGGTATCTGAAACTCCCGTGTCTGATGAGGATGGCATGATATCTGTAACAATATCACACATATGCACAAATAATCAACATATAATCAAATAAACATGTTAGTTACCAATAAGTAACAAGTAATCATCCTAGTCTTCCTTAGACTATCCTACCCAGTGTCTCTGACTAAATTCCCTGATCTCTAAGACCAAATTCCCCGGTCTCTAAGACCAACTCCCCCAGTCTCTCTGACTGGACTCCCTCAGCCTTTATGACTGAACTCCCTCAGTCTCCCCAACTGAACTCCCTCAGTCTCTATGACTGAACTCCCTCAGTTTCCCCGACTGAACTCCCTCAGTCTCTCCGATTGAATTATAAATCTTTGAAAAAGTGTATTGTGCCCTTTTGTTTGTAAAAACGTTTTATGCCCTGGATCTGGACGTTTAGTGTATGCAATGTAAAAATGTTTTCGTGAGAGCCCTAGTGATCATAGTCTAGACTCGAGAAGGAATCCTAGTTCGCTATGATCGATGCTCTGATACCAAGCTGTCACACCCTGGCTTTGCGGAAGCGTGGGTTTATTTTGGTGTGACTTCTTAATACCATATCACATATCATAACCATGCTATATGAAAATAAAACCATGATGTTCATCCATTTGGTAAGTTTTAAAAGTAAACACGACAACATTGTTTAAAAGTTGACACTTACAACCATGACATAATTAGAAACTTGTTCTAAAAACACAACTAGAAGACATGAATAGAAACACAGTTTAAGACTTGTGACCCGTCCAGGCAAAGATCACAATTCCTAAACTCGGATGACACCATTACTCCTACGCAGCTTAATACCCTTGCATACTTGGCCAGATCCATTAATTTCCTGAAATACATGTAAGTTGAAAAACCAACATAAAGTTGAGCGAGTTCATGTAAAAGTGAGTATGTAAAACCTTTGTAATATGTCAGTATGTATGAAAAATCCCTGGTATGTTGCAATTAAGGAAAAAGAGATCACCATTGGGTTGCAAAGCCAATGATATGTGTGAAGTGCTATAGGAAGACTCAAACCTAGCAGATTTTTGCGTCGGGCTCAAAGTCACCCCGAGGTCCGTACAGTAGGCCTGGAGTTGGGCTCGCTACACCCAGATAGATCTACCTCTAATGACCCTCGGTCCTACAATGAGGATTAATGGCCTCTAGTTCCAGCCTACCCACTCACATGATCTAAGTAGTAAACCCTTCTTAAGCTAACCATACCATGTATAAAAGTATCCATAATTTCTGTAACATGTATTCCACCCCCGAAGTATAAAAACTGAAAACAGTTAAGAGAAAATGGGGACATGAACTCACTGAAGTGCGTCTCGAAATAGTCAATCCCAAATCAACCTGATGCGTGACGACCTACACGTACTAACTTCGATTAGATGGGCGGTCGTGCCTTGGCTTAAGGTTTAACGTTTTTGGGAAATAGTTAGACAACTATTTCGTGTTTACACTTCTTAATTATTTAATAAGTATATTCATTCCCAAGGATGGGGGTTTTAATACATGTGTGTTTTATAATTCCGAAAATATATATTTTAAGTCTCACTTGAAAAATATATTTTAATCACTTGTCTAAAATATTCTAACTCCAAAATATACATATTTTTCCTAAAAATATTATATTTTACTTCATACCATTTCCAAAATAATACTTTATCAAAATACACATTTAAGAGTATTTTCCGAAAATACATAAGTTACATTTTAAAGTTCGTGTTGTAATAATAATACCGGTGTAACTTAAATATTAATTTGTGATAGTGTTGGTATCATTTTGGAGTCGTGATTTCATAATATACTCCAGTTATATTATTTTTATCCTAAAAATAATATATGTATTTCACAAACTAATCACATAATCACACAAGCGTTTTATTATGAAATATATATTATAAATATATATTTAACAAGTTTTATTTACGAAAATCCATCTCCGGCACTTGGTAATTTTGTAATAAAAATCATGGCGAAGTTTGTTTGGAAAAACAAGTCAAAAATATATTTATAAACACTTCTCACAAAATATTTCTGTGTTATATTTCTTGAAAAATTTCGCCAGAGTTTCCTCTGTAACTGGAGGTGGCCACGCTTACTAGCGTATCATTTTCTTTTCAAAATCACTCAAACAATTTACCAATCACCAACACACAATATTTATTCATCAAACTAGACAAAGTATGGACAAATCATAAACTCATGAACTTGAAGGTTTTGTAAAAATATGTAGGTAACTTTCTAACATATTTAGTAGGTTTTGTTATCTTTAAAAATAAAATTAGTTTCTTAAAAACTTTATTTTTAAAGAACTTGAAGTTTTACAACTTCTACTCAAGATTCACAAAAATATTTCTTATTAAATTTTTCTTGTGACACAAGTGTTTACACACTTGTTTATTCACTAAAATGCTTTTAGTTTATGTAAAGTCCGGGTTTTAACAAATCTTGCATTTTCCACTTGGTTCTTCCGAAAAACCACTTCTAGATCTTTAGATCTACTAGTTTAGAACCTTATTTTACAAGAAAAATTTCATTTACATAAGTTCATGTTCATGAGTGGAAGGGTTCATCATCTTACAACTTTTACACTTAACATATTACTAGTTCATGTTCAATGAACATGATCTAGTATGGTTAGATGATGATCCATCCCACTACTAGCATCAAACAACATAAAATAATCACAGCTAGTCAAGATTTACAAGATTTACACCATTAGTTTCTCTTTATCCAACTAGTTTATCTTTCTTTCAAGACTTTATGTTTTGTTCTAGTGTGTTCTCGATTTTTAACCATTAAATCTCTTATTAACCACTTTAAACAAGAACAAGAGGATGTTTAGAGGCACTTACTACTAGCACGAGGCTAGGGAAGAATCAAGACGTAAACAAGGTGGATAAAAGAAGTATAGAGAGGTTCTTGAGTTTCCGAAAGCACCGAGCCTCCTTGTATGTCACCTTGCACACTTGTATGTAAGTGGGTTAGCTAGATCGAAACTTGATGATGATGGTGGTGGCACTAGTGTTCTCGGCCGAACACTATGGAAGAGGGAGAGAGAGAGCAAATTTTGTGAAGTGTGATTTGTGAATGAAGTCCTTATCTCTTAAGCATTCTTATAATCCATCTTGGTGCTTTTATCCATCATGTATTATGTTCACAAGATATTAGACAACACTAAATAAAATAATCAAAATGGTGGAGTGTGGGTCACCACATGGTGACCGTCGATTGAGAAGGGGGGGGGGGGGGGTTATGGTTGGATTTCAAATGGATAGTTAGGATCTAGTTAAGTTTATGTAGGTTATTAGTGTGTAGTGTGATATAAAGTGTGTTAGGGTGCTCGGGGACCCTAACTAGCTCAGAAAAGTATAAACAATGTCATTGACAATATTTTTATGTTCCGGGTAAAGTCCGGTTCTTCGGTTGGATATTGATCCGTTAAAGTGTCAAATAAAGCTTCAAAGTGTCTTTTATAGTGTTTTTAGTGACACAATAAATCCCCGACACTCTGGAAAGTGTCTAACATTATTTTACCAAATTTTTGCACTTTACTAGTTATGCTAAATGCTGAATTTTTGCATAAAGTGCAGAATTTTGTAATTAAAGTATGTTTTAGGCACATCCAGTCACTATAACTATCACCTAGTGACGCAGTTTTATAATCCTCACCTCCCTACACTCTCTACTAGTGTAGTAATCTATTCCTGGCTCGTACTGGCCTTAGAACAATGTCTGTTTTGGTGCTGGCAATGTTAGCATGCTTACTGGGTTATCCGTATAGTGTGCTCACTGTGCTTTTGTGCATCAAGGTTGCCACTAATGTTTGTGTGTAAGTAATAGAGTGACAGTATAAAATGTGATGCATGAGTATGTATGTATCAGAAATCAAGGAACAGTTTAACCACAATTCTAAGCAAGCACAGTAATTAAGCATTAATTGAATATTAATTAATTGTACGGATACCTGGTTTTGTGAGGCTGGAGCTTACAACAAAAATGTCAGGATCAGGAAATTTCAAGTTGGTGATATGGTGTTAAGGAAAGCATTTCAGAATACCACCAATCATGCTGATGGAAAGTTGGCACCAAAGTGGGAAGGCCCTTACTTGATCAAAGCTGAGCTTGGAATGGAAGGTGATTTGCTACCAAGAGCTTGGAATGCTGTCCACTTGAAGAAATACTTCATGTAACAAGGATCTATGATCCTTAGCTAACGAGTATCCTTGAAGGATCCTTAGTTATTTAGGCTTGACCCCAGTTTGGGCCTTTCCCCAGTTTCGCCAGTAGCGCACGATGATCCTGGTACGGTTCATGGCAATGGGACCAGTACTCGCTTTAGGGGCTGACAATTTCATTGTACTGGCTGTATTCAGGATCCTACGTATAATGGTAGACGTACCATACATCCGTTCCTAAGGTTTCTAACGTTTTCACATTAGCTAAGGTTTTGTCATTTTCATGTCACTAAGTTTGGATAGTCTCCAGTGAGGGCCATACTCCAGTTTACAAACGATCCTTTGGGCTTGTCCCCAGTTATCCCTTGGGCTTGTCCCCAGTTATCCCTTGGGCTTGTCCCCAGTTATCCTTTAGGCTTGTCCCTAGTATATTGGGCTTGTCCCCAGAATTGTTGGGCTTGTCCCCAGTTACTAACTTTTATCTTATATTGGTTTAGTCCCAAGTTATATCCTATTTCAGGTTTTTGAAGCTAAATGACCAAGGATCCCTGATCCTTACCTTTTACTAAGGTTTGTCTTTTGGTTATCCTGATTATAAGTGTTAAAGGTTAGGATCCTAACTTGGATTCGCAGGTATGATCCTTAATTACTTTAATTTTATTCATTATTTATGTAAGTGACCCTTATCCTTTGACAACTGAATTTATGATCCTTAAACTGCACTACTTTTCAGAACTTGTCAACTATACGATATGTGATCCTTGATCATATCCTAAACTTTTTGAGGATATTTATTAATTTTTTTCCTCTTTACTTAATAAATTCAGACAAAATGTATATCACAACAATTGAAAAGTAAAGTAATCACAAGGATAACAACACGGGAAATAGCCAAAAAGTTAAGATTTTATTTATTCACAAAACGTTAAACCCTTCAAGGTTGTCAAAATTGCCAACCCACGTTTCTACCAGCAAAACGTGGCCCGTCCACATGGGTTGGCAAATGGTGTCCATTGTTCATAGGTCTTTGTAGTGCAGGAAATAAAAGATGGCAGGATAACAAGTGGCTTCATCCCCCAAACAGAGGATCCATCCACCACCCATTATCCTACCTATTGTCCAAGGATCCATGATCCATAACCCTAGAGACTATTGTTCAAATACAACCCAAGATTGTTTCAAAACACCATAACCAAAATAAAACTACCACTATCAAATCCAAAAAAATGGGCTCCGGCTGTTAGGGGTGGATTTCTAAATGACCCGTGATCCTCAATTATTATCCTGCTTGGTGATCCTTACTTCTGTGCCAGTTAGTGATCCTCAGAAGTGCTTCAGGATCAGGATCATGGATCATCCTAAGGATCCTTATACTAATGATTGTCTGCTTTGAATTCGTAATTGTTTTGCAGGAGTATCAATTGGACTTGGTCTTGGCGATATTCCTGGAGTATATTCCTTGAAGTATTCCGCACGTGCTTGGCTGAAAATGGACGTTGTGGAGTCGTGGAGGACTTGCACCATTTGCGGACAATTAGTTACTTAGATATTTTCTAATTTAAAAGGGGTAGCGAGCTAATTAGACAACACTTTTTGCTATTTTTGGCTACACACACACTCGTACAACTGCTGTCATCAATCTCGCTAACACACTTGGCGATTACACACATTTCTACACGATACACTATAGTGATCCTTGTACTTAGCTCGCTATCATCCGAAGTTGTAACAGATTGTTTGTTTGTTTAATTTAAGTTGGTGATCGGTAGTTTCCATCACCCGGGGTTTTTTGTGCCGGAGATCAACTCTTGATCAAGGACTTTTTCCCCGTATAAATCTTCGTGTCATTTGTTCATCATATTTCATAGTGATCCTTATTATTGTTCATCAATTCAAGCATCATACCCCGTAACAAAGAGTTTGGTTGCATTATCCTCGTCTGATTTTTGACCAAAACAGTTTGGCGCCCACCGTGGGGCAATTGGTGCTTCACTCCTAAGAAATTCTCATTTTTGTGATCATTTCGGTTCGTTACGTTCAAGCGGATGGCTTCATCATCAAAGAACACCTCCAGTGCGATGTCTGCAGTCAATTCATCCCAGGGCATTCCACCATTGCCTCCACCACCTTCTGGACCTTAGAAAAATGCCGAGAAGAAACCAACTCCCATTTTCTCAAAACCTCCAACTTCTTCTGCTTCTTATACTCCCACTACTAGTGACTTGTTTACTCTGATTTTGCAGATGAAGGAGCATATACAGCAGCATGATAAGACCAATGAAAGGATTCTTAGAGAAATTGGAGACATCAAGAAACAGAAGAGATCGGCAGAGGATCATTGTCCACTGATGCCCAGATCTTTGAATTTCGATACTCCGGTTATAACTTCTCAGCCTTCAGTGATTCCAGACGTTCAATATGTGGGAGGACCAAAAGGAGTGCATTACGGATCATCAGCAATGACTCAGGCTTCAGGGTTACACTTCCAACCAGCAGGATCCCATCCTCAGCATATAGGATCCTTCGCCAGCTCAGGAGGATACTCAGGAGCGTAGCAGATTCAAGGGTTCTGGCCGTTTCAAGGATCCTCCCAGGTCCAAGGATCCTCCCAGATTCAAGGATCCTCTCAGGGTCAAGGATCCTCCTATGTTCCAGGATCCTCACAGGTTCAAGGATCCTCTCAGTTTCATGGATCCTTAAGGAGTTTGCAATCATGGAACTCCGATATCCATCAGGGAGATTTCATTCCAATGCAGACCATTGCTTCTACTGGTCCATCGGTCATTCCAGAGCCCCAACAATATGGATTCACATCCGCTCTTCCTAATTTGAATCCAATGGGAGGTAACACTTTCAATAATTCTTATACCACTAACCATGGCCTTATGCAGGATACAAGTATCAATCATGCCATGGCCAGAGAATTGTAAAAGTTAAAGGATATGATATCAAGTGTCCCAGAAGTGGTCAAGCCTATCCCGGAGATTGCAGATGGGAGCCATAAGATATCTCGTTTTGCACCACCAATCTGTGATGCTGAGATACCAAAGAGGTTCCATGTGCCTACTATGAAGTTGTATGACGGTTCAACAGATCCCGAAGAACACATAGCACAATACAGGGAAAGGATGGAGATCAATCCCATCCCAGAAAGGTTAAAGGAAGCATGTCTATGCAAGGGATTTGGATCCACTCTTACTGGATCAGCTCTTAAATGGCTGCTAAGTCTTCCCCCTTACTCTATTACGTCATTTACTAATCTAGTTAACCTATTTAATAACCAATTTTCTTGTAGTAGGAAGTTTGAGCATTTAACTAGTGATCTGTATAGGATAACCCAAGGTCATAATGAATCATTAAGGGATTATATCACTAAATTTAGTAAAGAATCCTTAGATATTCCTAACCTGGATATAGCTACGGCTGTTGAAGCCTTTAAAATGGGATTTCTTAGGGATTCGTTATTCTATGATGATCTTGTTATGACACCATGCAAGAATCTAGATGAGGTAAGAACCCGAGCCCTTAGGTTCATCCGGCTAGAGGATGACAAAAGGATCCAGGAGAGATTAGCAGGATCCTCAAAGCAAGAGAAGCAAGGATCCTCATTCAAGAACAACAAGTTCAGATCCTATAACAAATCTGATAACCAGAATGTGCATGCCGTTGAACAAGAAGAGGACGATGAGGATTATCCTCCAATTTCTGAATATTGTTTTTCTGTTGATAACAATGAACTAATCCTTGCGATGCAGAATTTAGGTGATAAAGCTAGATGGCCCAGGAAAAATGACAGACCAGCTGCAACCAAAGATAAGTCAAAATGGTGTGCATATAATAAAGATTTTGGGCATCTCACAGAAGAATGCATCGCACTGAGAAAAGAAATTGGATACTTGTTGAGCAAGGGGCACTTAAAGAATTACTGGGAAGAAAGAAGTCAAGGACTCAGGATCCTGAAAGGATCCCAGAGAAAGCTCCAGCCCCTCTAGCGGATGCACAAGTTATTAACTTTATTTCTGGAGGATCAGACATTTGTGGAACATCCTTCTCTGCAGCTAAAAGACATACAAAAGAAACCAAGATGGAAAATGGAGATAGACCCATTCGAACATCCAGTGTCTCCGAAGGAAAAGTTATAACCTTTGATGAGGATGATCGTGTTGACATTCAGGATCCTCATCATGATGGTTTGGTTATCACTCTTTTTATTTCTAACCATTTTGTTCGCATGATCCTTATAGACGGAGGAAGCTCTGTGAACATTATCCAACTTGATGTCCTCAAGAAGATGAATATTCCTGAATCCGATATCATACCAAGATCCTCTGTGCTCGTGGGATTCAGTGGCGAGACTAAGAATACTCTGGGGGACATTAAACTCCCAATCTATATCGAAGGCCTACATTCTTACCAAAAGTTTTGTGTTATTGACTGTTTATCTTGTTGTAATGTTATCCTTGGCAGGCCTTGGATACATGACATGAAGGCAGTCCCATCCAAGTATCATCAATGTGTGAAGCTTCCTAGTCCTTGGGGAATAGTGAAGATTGATAGTGATCAGCAAGAGGCTAAGAACTGCTACACCTCATCAATGAAGCCAGCATCAAAGTCAAGGGAGCAATAGCAATTAAAGCGTCCTCCAAGGGATGTCTTGGAGGCAAGAGAACAGGATGTAGTAGAAATCCTTATGGATCCTGATGATCCTGAATCCAAAGTTTATATAGGATCAGGGATCCTTAGTGAAATAAAGGAAGACCTCATATCCTTCCTCAAAAGGAGAAAGACTACCTTTGCATGGAAACACGCATGGAAACACGAAGACATGACATGTATATCTAAAGATATAATCACTCATAAACTTGGCATTGATAGGTCCTTCAAACCAATCCATCAAAAGAGGAGGAAATTTGCAGCAGAAAGAAATGCCATTATCCAGGAGGAGGTAGAGAAATTACTCCGAGCAGGTATGATTAGAGAGGTCAAGTATCCAAGATGGTTGGCCAATGTGGTTGTTGTTCAAAAGAAAAACGAAAAGTGGAGGGTATGTGTCGATTTTACTGATTTAAATAAGGCATATCCCAAGGATCCTTTCCCATTACCCCACATTGACTCCATGGTGGATGCAACTGCGGGTCATGAACTGTTGACATTTATGGATGCTTCATCTGGATTTCAACAAATTCAGATGGAACCCTCCGATCAAGAGGATACAGCCTTTATGACTCCAACTGGTATATACTGTTATATTGCTATGCCATTCGGACTGAGAAATGCAGGTGCAACTTATCAAAGACTAGTGAATATAATGTTCAAGGATCAGATTGGACAAACTATGGAGGTTTACATAGACGATATGGTGGTAAAATCAAAAAAGGCTGAGGATCACCTAAGAGACTTGGAAGAAGCGTTCAATATCCTTGATAAATATAATATGAAACTTAATCCTTCTAAGTGTCATTTTGGTGTAAAGGCAGGTAAATTCTTAGGATATATGGTGACAAAGAGAGGTATTGATGCCAGCCCAGAACAAATCAAAGCTATAGTGAACATCAAGTCCCCTGCCAATGCTAAAGATGTTCAGAGGTTAACAGGCAGGATTGCAGCTTTAAACAGATTCATATCTAAATCCTCAGAAAAGTGCAAGGAATTCTATGATATCCTAAGGAAGAACAAGAAATTCGAGTGGACTGAGAAGCATGAAAATGCCTTAAAAGCTCTTAAGGATTACCTATCCTCAGCCCCAGCCTTGATGAAACCAGAAAAGGGAGATGTGTTATCCTTATACTTGGCGGTATCCTCAAAAGCAGTAAGTGCAGTCCTTGTTAAGGATCACCAAGGTACACAACATTCTGTCTATTATGTAAGTAAGAGTTTACTTGATGCTGAATCCAGGTATTCACACTTAGAAAAACTTATCCTTGCATTAATTATGGCATCTACTAAATTGAGACATTATTTTGAAACTCATGCCATTATCGTTAAAACTAATTTTCCAATTAAGAATGTCCTCAGGAAACCTAAATGTCAGGAAGGATGGCCAAGTGGGCAGTGAAGCTTAGTGCATATGATATAAGATATGAGCCCAGGACAGCCATTAAATCCCAAGCATTAGCCGACTTTGTGGCAGATTTCAGTAGTGATTTGCAAAAGGAAGCTGAGTTAGAAGTCCAGCAGCTAGAGGAGACCAAGGATCCTTGGATACTCTATACTGATGGATCCTCAAATGTCAAAGGAACATGGCTTGGAATACTACTAAAATCGCCACAGGGGGACATAATACCCCGCTCTATAGCTTGTGAGTTCCAAACCACTAACAATGAGGCTGAATATGAAGCCTTGATAGCTGGTTTGCAAATTGCTAAGCATATGAGGATCAAGTATCTTGTGGTACATGTAGATTCTTTGTTAATCACTAATCACTTTAATGGATCTTATGCTGTTAAAGGTGAAAAGTTAACCAAATATTTGGAGATAGTCAAAGAATTGGCACTCTCTTTTGTATCCTTTAGTTTGACACAGGTACCAAGGGAAGAGAATGCAGAGGCAGATGCATTAGCCAATTTAGGATCATCCTTGAAGGTCCCGGAGGATATAAGTATCCCCATTATCCATATCCTGGCTCCTGCCATCGAGGATCACGTGGCTGTGGAAATAGGAGAGGATTCTGCAATTATCCCTAGTGAGGATGCTCAAACTCATCCAGGATCATGGATCCTCCCAATCATGAGATACATACAACATGGAGAGATTCCTACAGGAGAAAACCCTAGGGCTTTCAAAATTAAGGTATCTCAATTCACAATTTTAAATAATATGTTGTATAAACGATCTCTTGCAGGACCTTATTTAAGATGCATTGAGGATCCTGAAATCCAAGAAGTTTTAAAAGACTTCCATGAAGGAGATTGTGGAAACCACACTGGGGGCAGGGCATTATTCTCAAGGATCCTGAGGACAGGATACTATTGGCCAACTATGAAGAGAGATGCTGTGGAGTATGCTAAGAAGTGTGATCCTTGTCAGAGACACATCAATATCCTTCATCAACCGGCTGAATTATTGCATCCTATATCCTCCACTTGGCCATTCATGAGATGGGGCATGGATATAGTTGGTAAGCTCCCTAAGGCACCTGGTGGAAAAGTGTTCATGCTTGCTATGACTGATTACTTCTCCAAGTGGATAGAGGCTGAAGCTTTTGCCCAAGTCAGAGAAAAGGAAGTTATATCCTTCATTAAAAGAAATATTATAACTAGATTTGGTATTCCTTCTGAAATTATATGTGATAATGGTTCCCAATTCATTGGGGGCAGAACTACTAACTTTTGTGACAGCTGGGGGATTAAGATGATAACATCAACACCAGTCCACCCACAAGCTAATGGTCAGGCAGAATCCTCCAATAAGATCATCATCAACAATTTGAAGAAGAAGCTAGGATCCAAGAAAGGGAAATGGGCAGAAGAACTACCTTATGTGCTTTGGGCTGATAGGACAACCCCTAAGAATGCTACAGGCCAAACTCCATTCTCTTTGGTATTTGGGGCAGAATCAGTGATCCCTACAAAAATGGTGGTTCCAACTGCTAGAACAAGTATTCGTGATCCTGAGGAAAATGATGAGAACTTGGTTCAAGACCTGGATACTATAGAAGAAATCAGAGATTTGGCAAGGATAAGGATGGCCAGCTATCAGCAAAGAATGGCTGGAGCCTACAACAAAAATGTCAGGATCAGGAAATTCCAAGTTGGTGATATGGTGCTAAGGAAAGCATTTCAGAATACTACCAATCCTGCTGATGGAAAGTTGGCACCAAAATGGGAAAGCCCTTACTTGATTGAAGCTGAGGCAGGAAAGGGGGCATATCGATTGCTAACAACGGAAGGTGATTTGCTACCTAGAGCCTGGAATGCTGTCCATTTGAAGAAATACTTCATGTGATAAGGATCCATGATCCTCACATGATAAATATCCTTAAAGGATCCTTAAAGCATAGATGATCCTCATTCGGGTAACATCCTAATCTCAAACTATTTCATTTCCTTACTTTCTCACAAAAGGATAGGGATCCTGCATCCTTTATCCTCCTTTCACGTGATTTTGAGTTTTGAAGGTTTAGGTACTCTTAGCAAAAGGATGATTATCCACAAAAACAACCAGTTACTTGGGTTTGACCCCAGTTGTTTGGGCTTGACCCCAGTTCCGCCAGTAGCGCATGATGATCCTGGTATAGTTCATGGCAGTGGGACCAGTACTCGTTTTAGGGGCTGATAATTCCATTGTACTGGCAATACCTAGGATCCTACGTATAATGGTAGACGTACCATACATCCGTTCTTAAGGTTTCTAACGTTTTCACGTTAGCTAAGGTTTTGGCATTTTCATGCCACTAAGTTTGGATAGTCGCCAGTTAGGGCCATACTCCAGTTCACACACGATCCTTGGGCTTGTCCCCAGTTATCCTTGGGCTTGTCCCCAGTTATCCTTGTGCTTGTCCCCAGTTATCCTTCGGGCTTGTCCCCAGTTACTAACTTTTATCTTATAATGGCTTAGTCCCAAGTTATGTTCTATTTCAGGTCTTCAAAGTTAAACAACTAAGGATCCTTGATCCTTACTTCTTACTAAGGTCTGTCTTATGGTTATCCTGGTTATAGTATTAAGGGTTAGGATCCTAACTTGGATCCTCAGGTATGATCCTTAACTATTTTGATTTTATTCATTGATTATTTGAATAACCCTAATACTTTGACAACTGAACTCATGATCCTTAGAATATACCACTTTTTGGAATTTTTTAACTATAGGATATTTGATCCTGCATTATATCCTAAATATTTTAAGTCGACCAACTTTTCTTACTCAGACAAGTGTACATCAAAACAATTGAAAAATAAAATAACAACAAGGATATCAGCACAAGATAAGCCAAAAAAGTTTACAGTTATTTTAATAACAAAAGCTTAAACCCTTTTTAAGGTTGTCAAAATTACCTACCCCGAGCATCTACCAGCAATACTGTGACAACTCGAATTTCCGACATTCTTTATTCGCATTTAATGCACGTTGACTTTGACTATTTAGTTGTGATATGATAAAACGTAGTGTACTTCCATGGTTATGTGTAATATGATAGCTTGCATACTGTTTGAAAACTTAGACTTGTAAACCATAAAACAACCTCGACGAAACAAGTGAGATTCGCCAAGTTTAACCTCGACGAAACAGGTCAGTTTCGTCAACAACCTTCTCGACGAAACAGGCTGTTTCGCCGAGCCCAGTTTCGCCAAAAGCCCAGTACGGCCCAGAATGTTATTTCGCGAATATTTACGTGAAACGGGTTCAGTTTCACACCCTAAGCAATCAGAAAAACCCTAGAACACTCTCCCTTCTGTGCGACGGCCACAACCATCGTTCACCATCATCCCTAGCTCTCGAATCCTTGTTCCTTCATCTCGAATCGGTTAGTGAGTGTTTGTTAATCGATTCTATGTTTCTGTATTATATAGATTCTTGCTGGTGCATATGATTGATGTGTGTTATTGCTGTGATGAGAGTATGATGGTGATGAGATAGATTTCGTTGTGTATGATATGATATAGTAGGATATATAAATGATATGCGAAACTTGATAAAATCGAATGCTCGGCTCTGAATGTTGTTTATATGGCCTGATTCTGATTACATTAGTATCTCGATAGGGATTGATGTGATGATGTTGTATGTTATTTGATATGCTATACACATAAACTAGGGTTTATGCTAGACAACGATTCTTGGATGATTGATGTATGATGATTCGATTTGCACATTGACCTTCATATGATTTCTGTTATTGATGACGGCTGCTAGAATGATTAGGGTTTATGTGTTATTCGCATCTGCTGTAACTGATGTCTGCGAAACTGAACTGTTCGACGAAACAGGACTCTCGGCGAAACAGAATGTGTTTCGCCATGGACCATCGACGAATTAGAATCCTGTTTCGCCAAACAAGATCACGACGAAACAGAACGTGTTTCGTCAAATACGTGTTTCGTCAAATATGTGTTTCGCCATATATGTGTTTCGCCGAGCTGTGCTGTAACTTGAGTTAATTCTGTTAATTGTTAACTGGAATAATTAACTGCTGTTAGACGTTGGACATAACTTGTATGATTGTGATTACGTGTTACATTCTTATACGTGAACAACTGGAACACAAACTGATTATGTGTACGTGCATACTCTAGGACGTGATTGATTTACTTTGAGCACATACTTAGCATACCGAGCAAACCAAGGTGAGTTCACACTCTTACCAAGGCATGGGATTCCCCAGTTGGGTTGGGAATGGGATTGAATGATTACCTGTACTTACATTACCACTACACTACTTACCACGGTCCTCGGATTGGGAAGGATACCTGTGTCAAATTCTACATAAAGCCTACGTACTGTCCTCGGATTGGGAAGGACACCAGCACTAAACCTACGTAAAACCTACGTACTACCGTCCTCGGATTGGGAAGGACGCCAGTGCTAAACCTACGTACTACCGTCCTCGGATTGGGAAGGACGCCAGCGCTAAACCTACGTACTCGCTACGTACTGTCCTCGGTTGGGAAGGGCACTTACATAAAACCTGCGTAAACCTATACTTACTACTATCCTCGGATTGGGAAGGATACTTATGATTTCGAATAGTCTAGGGGATATATATAACAGGGGAAGCCCCCACCAATAGAACGTACTATCGGCCCAGTAGAGCCACATGTTACATACGAACTTACTATTACGCATTTACTTTCTGTGAACTCGCTCAACTAGTTGTTGATCCTCTGTTACATGCCTTGCAGGACCTTAGGTACTTATGGAGCTTGCACGGGAGGCGCAGTCGTTGTGGACAAGGATCGTGAATACTTGATTAGACATTATGACATTTCACACTTTATTGTGTTGGGTTTATTTATACGCTTCCGCTAAACAGTGATAACATAATTATGTTTTGGAACACCTCTCATATGGATTGGTTTGATTAAATTGCAATTACTTTTACTTTATACATGGTTCTATATGATTGGTGGCTTGATCCTGGTCAGTCACGCTCCCAAGCGGTGATACTCCGCAGGTGGATTTTTGGGGGTGTGACAGATTGGTATCAGAGCTATTGGTTATAGAGAACTTGGTTTTAATATAGGGAAAACGATTTTATTAAAACCAGACTATAACCGGAACAGTGCTCTCAACGATCCACAACGACGCTTCGCTCCACGTGCAAGACTCAACATCCTAGGTAATAAGGTTTATGTTTATTGCCTACATGCTAGAACTATATAGAACTTTGCTCGTGGTTTGCTTAGATTACAATGCTCACTAATTGTTGTTGCATGAGAACACTTGTGTGCTCACTCTCTTCTGTCATCGCACTATTCGCGAACCTATCTTACTTACGTTATCTTTACTATGAAGATCATGTCTGGACGTATCAACATGACTCAGGACCAGTTGACGGCCCTCATTAACGAACGAGTTACTGCGGCAGTTGCAGCCGCACAAGCAGGAGGTATACCCTGCAGTTACAACTCACACTAGGATCCTTAGATCCTACATTCCTAAATCAACTCTCATGTTTAAACTTGTCCTAATTCTTTTACACAACAGGTCAAGCACCTGTTTGCACTTTCAAGACTTTCATGGACTGTCGTCCAACCACTTTCAGCGGCACTGAAGGAGCCGTAGGCCTCCTGCACTGGTTTGAAAAGATAGAGTCTGTGTTTGAGATGTGTGAATTCCCTGAGGCACGCAGGGTGAAATATGCTACCGGTACCCTCGAGGGTTTAGCCCTCACATGGTGGAAAGCACAGGTCCAAATACTGGGGTTGGTTGCTGCTAACGCCACCCCATGGAACAATTTCAAAGAGATGATCAAGGAGGAATACTGTAGTAGAGATGATATTCATAAGCTGGAAGTCGAGTTTTTCAACCTCAAGATGACGGGGTCTGAGATCGAAGCGTATACCAAGAGATCGAATGAGCTTGCATTACTGTGTCCTACTCTGGTGGACAAGCGTATTGAACTTTATCTTAAGGGTCTGGTGCCAGAGATCCAGAGTCATGTGACTTCAGCAAATCATGCCACTTACCAGCAGGTTGTTCAGTTGGCTCACCGTCTCACTGATCAAGCAGTGGAGCAGAACCGGTTGCCCAAACGCATCAACGCTACCACTACAGCTACTACTTCGGTTACTCCTGCTACTCCCAGTGACAGCAAGCGAAAATGGGAGGGGGATTCCAGCAAAGGATCAGCTCCAGTTCAGTCCCAAGTTCAGCAACGAAAGACTGACAACTATCAGAGCCCTAGTCAGCACTCTTTGGGCAGTCACAAGCAGGGTGGTTATCGAGGGAACCTCCCAAAGTGCAACATCTGCAACAAGCACCACAATGGCCAGTGTAACAGGGGTCGTTGTCAAAGGTGTTTCAGGACGGGCCATGAGGCCAAGGATTGTAGGAGCCCACAGCCTGTAAATCAGAATCAGCCGCAGCAGCAAGCACGGCAGAATCAGCAACAGGGCAACAAAGGATGTTTTCAGTGTGGCGCCGAAGGTCACTTCAAAAGACGCTGCCCTCAGCTAAACCGAAACAAGAACAACAACAACAATCAGGGCAACGGGAACAACAACAACAACGGTGGGAACAATAACAACAATGGCGCTAGAGGCCGCATGTTTGTGATCGGTCAGGGTGAGGCCAGGAATGATCCCAACGTGGTTATGGGTAAGTTTCTTCTTGACGACTTTTATGTTACTGTACTATTTGATTCTGGTGCGGATACAAGTTACATATCTCTAAAAGCTAGTGAAATGTTAAAACGTGCACCAACTCTCTTAAACACCAAACATGTCGTAGAGTTAGCTAACGGTAAAAGTCTTGAGGCCACACACATAGTTAAGGGGTGTAATCTTATCCTCGCCGGTCAGACTTTCTCCATCGACCTTATTCCTATAACCCTGAGTAGTTTCGACATTGTCATCGGTATGGATTGGTTATCCCAAAAACAAGCGGAGATTCTATGCAAGGAGAAGATCATTCGTATTCCCCGTTCTGGTAAAGAACCTCTCGAAGTTCAAGGCGACAAGAGTGGTGTCGTGAGTGGCATCATTTCCTTCCTGAAGGCTCAGAAGTGTTTACGAAAGGGCCACACAGCTGTTTTAGCTCTCGTTACGGATACATCGAAGAAAGAGAAAAAGATTGAGGATATTCCGGTGGTACGCGATTTTCCTCAAGTATTTCCAGAAGAGTTACCCGGGTTACCGCCTCATCGTCAGGTTGAATTTCAGATCGAGCTCGCTCCAGGAGCAGCACCCATAGCTCGAGCGCCTTATCGTTTGGCTCCAACTGAATTGGAAGAACTGTCAAAGCAGCTACAAGAACTCTTGGAAAAGGGTTTTATACGTCCTAGCTCTTCGCCTTGGGGAGCTCCAGTGTTATTCGTAAAGAAGAAAGACGGTACGTTCAGGATGTGTATAGACTACTGTGAACTCAACAAGGTGACGATCAAGAATCGTTATCCTCTTCCGCGCATAGATGATTTATTCGACCAGCTGCAAGGGTTGAGCTACTACTCCAAGATAGACTTAAGGTCAGGGTACCATCAGCTGAGAGTCCGGGATGAGGACGTCTCTAAAACAGCATTTAGAACTCGCTACGGCCACTACGAGTTTATGGTCATGCCATTCGGGCTAACGAACGCGCCTGCCGTATTTATGGATCTTATGAACAGGGTGTGCAAACCCTATCTCGACAAGTTCGTCATTGTTTTCATCGACGACATCCTGATTTATTCGAAGAGTCAGGAGGAGCACGAGCATCATTTACGACTTATACTGGAACTTCTGCGAACGGAACAATTATACGCTAAGTTTTCCAAATGTGACTTCTGGCTTCGTGAAGTCCACTTCTTAGGCCACGTGGTAAACAAGGATGGGATTCATGTAGATCCATCCAAGGTGGATTCGATCAAGAACTGGCCTGCACCTCGCACACCAACAGAAATACGCCAATTCTTGGGTTTGGCGGGTTATTACAGGAGGTTCATCAAAGACTTCTCAAAGATTGCTCAGCCACTTACACTACTGACGCAGAAGGGTGTTGTTTATCGTTGGGGTAATGCACAGGAAACAGCGTTTCAGCACTTAAAGGATAGACTTTGTAGCGCGCCTATCCTCACACTGCCTGAAGGCACGGACGATTTTGTAGTCTACTGCGACGCATCTATCCAAGGTCTTGGATGTGTATTGATGCAAAGGGATAAAGTTATTGCTTATGCTTCGCGCCAACTTAAGATTCACGAACGGAATTACACGACACACGACCTAGAGCTGGGAGCGGTTGTTTTTGCACTTAAGATATGGCGACACTACTTGTACGGTACCAAATGTGCTATCTACACTGACCACAGAAGCCTCGAACATATATTCAAACAGAAGGAACTGAATATGCGACAACGACGATGGGTTGAACTGTTAAATGACTACGAATGCTCAATCAGGTACCACCCAGGCAAAGCCAATGTTGTGGCTGACGCCCTCAGTCGAAAGGACACCGCGCCTAAGCGCGTACGAGCTTTACAACTCACTATACAGTCTAGTCTTCCTTCCCAGATACGAAATGCTCAGGTGGAAGCATTGAAACCAGAAAACGTCAGGGCAGAAGCCTTACGCGGCTCAAGGCAACGATTAGAACAGAAGGAAGATGGTGCTTATTACGTAACAGGACGCATTTGGGTCCCACTGTACGGCAACTTACGCGAGCTGGTAATGGATGAAGCTCACAAGTCTCGCTACTCGGTACACCCTGGTTCGGATAAAATGTACCACGATATTAAGACTACATACTGGTGGCCTAGCATGAAGGCCCACATAGCCACATACATTAGCAAATGCTTGACTTGTGCGAGAGTCAAGGCAGAATATCAGAAACCGTCACGACCACTCCAACAACCTGAGATACCACAATGGAAATGGGAGCAAATTTCCATGGATTTTGTTACTGGCCTACCTAGATCTCAGCGCAGAAATGATACTATTTGGGTGATCGTGGATCGGCTCACAAAGTCTGCTCACTTCTTGGCTATCAAAGAAACAGACAAGTTCTCTACCTTAGCAGACGTTTACTTAAAAGAAGTGGTCTCGAGGCACGGGGTGCCCACCTCCATCATCTCTGATCGTGACGCACGTTTTACTTCAGAACTGTGGCAAGCAATGCATAAATCTTTTGGCTCTCGTTTAGACATGAGCACAACTTATCACCCTCAGACAGATGGACAGTCTGAGCGCACTATTCAAACTCTAGAAGACATGCTTCGGGCGTGCGTAATTGACTTTGGCAATGGTTGGGAAAAACATTTGCCACTTGTGGAATTTTCATACAATAACAGCTACCACACAAGCATTAAAGCTGCACCATTCGAGGCATTGTACGGGCGTAAATGCCGGTCACCTCTCTGTTGGGCAGAGGTGGGAGATAGTCAGATCACAGGTCCAGAAATGGTAGTTGATACTACTGAAAAGATTGCTCAAATACGACAACGCATGGCGGCAGCACGTGACCGTCAGAAAGAATACGCCGATAAAGATAGAAAACTGCTCGAATTCCAGGTTGGGGATCGAGCGCTACTCAAAGTTTTGCCCTGGAAGGGTGTGGTTCGTTTTGGCAAACGCGGCAAACTCAATCCACGATACGTCGGACCTTTCGAGGTTATTGAGAAAATAGGCAAAGTGGCTTACAGATTGAATTTACCACCTGAACTCAGTGCAGTTCACAACGTCTTTCACGTGTCGAATCTGAAGAAGTGTACGTCAGATGAGACCCACATAGTTCCCTTAAAGGAACTCACTATCGACGAGCGGTTGCACTTTGTCGAGGAACCTGTTGAAATCACGAACCGGGATGTTAAGGTCCTCAAGAACACGAGAATCCCTCTTGTACGAGTTCGTTGGAACTCCCGCCGCGGCCCAGAGTTCACCTGGGAGCGTGAAGATCAAATGGAACTCAAATATCCCCAGTTATTCGGAAACCAAGCAACTACTACTGAGGCTGAAGCTACCAATGCAGAATTTCGGGACGAAATTCCAAATCAACGGGGGAATAATGTGACACCCCAAGAAAACCAGTAATCTTCGCAAACCTGCTCGGGGAGCCGCGATACGATACAGGTAAACAACGTCACACTACTAGCTTCCTCAGTAACTGCATACTAAATTTCGGGACGAAATTTCTTTTAAGTTGGGGATAATGTGACAACTCGAATTTCCGACATTCTTTATTCGCATTTAATGCACGTTGACTTTGACTATTTAGTTGTGATATGATAAAACGTAGTGTACTTGCATGGTTATGTGTAATATGATAGCTTGCATACTGTTTGAAAACTTAGACTTGTAAACCATAAAACAACCTCGACGAAACAAGTGAGATTCGCCAAGTTCAACCACGACGAAACAGGTCAGTTTCGTCAACAACCTTCTCGACGAAACAGGCTGTTTCGCCGAGCCCAGTTTCGCCAAAAGCCCAGTACGGCCCAGAATGTTATTTCGCGAATATTTACGTGAAACGGGTTCAGTTTCACACCCTAAGCAATCAGAAAAACCCTAGAACACTCTCCCTTCTGTGCGACGGCCACAACCATCGTTCACCATCATCCCTAGCTCTCGAATCCTTGTTCCTTCATCTTGAATCGGTTAGTGAGTGTTTGTTAATCGATTCTATGTTTCTGTATTATATAGATTCTTGCTGGTGCATATGATTGATGTGTGTTATTGCTGTGATGAGAGTATGATGGTGATGAGATAGATTTCGTTGTGTATGATATGATATAGTAGGATATATAAATGATATGCGAAACTTGATAAAATCGAATGCTCGGCTCTGAATGTTGTTTATATGGCCTGATTCTGATTACATTAGTATCTCGATAGGGATTGATGTGATGATGTTGTATGTTATTTGATATGCTATACACATAAACTAGGGTTTATGCTAGACAACGATTCTTGGATGATTGATGTATGATGATTCGATTTGCACATTGACCTTCATATGATTTCTGTTATTGATGACGGCTGCTAGAATGATTAGGGTTTATGTGTTATTCGCATCTGCTGTAACTGATGTCTGCGAAACTGAACTGTTCGACGAAACAGGACTCTCGGCGAAACAGAATGTGTTTCGCCATGGACCATCGACGAATTAGAATCCTGTTTCGCCAAACAAGATCACGACGAAACAGAACGTGTTTCGTCAAATACGTGTTTCGTCAAATATGTGTTTCGCCATATATGTGTTTCGCCGAGCTGTGCTGTAACTTGAGTTAATTCTGTTAATTGTTAACTGGAATAATTAACTGCTGTTAGACGTTGGACATAACTTGTATGATTGTGATTATGTGTTACATGCTTATACGTGAACAACTGGAACACAAACTGATTATGTGTACGTGCATACTCTAGGACGTGATTGATTTACTTTGAGCACATACTTAGCATACCGAGCAAACCAAGGTGAGTTCACACTCTTACCAAGGCATGGGATTCCCCAGTTGGGTTGGGAATGGGATTGAATGATTACCTGTACTTACATTACCACTAGACTACTTACCACGGTCCTCGGATTGGGAAGGATACGTGTGTCAAATTCTACATAAAGCCTACGTACTGTCCTCGGATTGGGAAGGACACCAGCACTAAACCTACGTAAAACCTACGTACTACCGTCCTCGGATTGGGAAGGACGCCAGTGCTAAACCTACGTACTACCGTCCTCGGATTGGGAAGGACGCCAGCGCTAAACCTACGTACTCGCTACGTACTGTCCTCGGTTGGGAAGGGCACTAACATAAAACCTGCGTAAACCTATACTTACTACTATCCTCGGATTGGGAAGGATACTTATGATTTCGAATAGTCTAGGGGATATATATAACAGGGGAAGCCCCCACCAATAGAACGTACTATCGGCCCAGTAGAGCCACATGTTACATACGAACTTACTATTACGCATTTACTTTCTGTGAACTCGCTCAACTAGTTGTTGATCCTCTGTTACATGCCTTGCAGGACCTTAGGTACTTATGGAGCTTGCACGGGAGGCGCAGTCGTTGTGGACAAGGATCGTGAATACTTGATTAGACATTATGACATTTCACACTTTATTGTGTTGGGTTTATTTATACGCTTCCGCTAAACAGTGATAACATACTTATGTTTTGGAACACCTCTCATATGGATTGGTTTGATTAAATTGCAATTACTTTTACTTTATACATGGTTCTATATGATTGGTGGCTTGATCCTGGTCAGTCACGCTCCCAAGCGGTGATACTCCGCAGGTGGATTTTTGGGGGTGTGACAAATACGTGGCCCGTCCGCTGGGGTAGGTAAAGGGTGTCCATTGTTCATAGGTTTTTCAAGTGTAGGAATCAAAAGACGGCAGGATCACATTGACTTCATCCCCCCAAACAGAGGATCCCTCCACCATTTGTAATCCTGCCTATTGTTCAAAGGATCATCCATGATCCTCAACCCTAGTTACTATTGTTTGAGTACAGACCAACCATTGTTCAATCAAAACATCATCAAAAGAAAAAACTACTTCCAAATTTAAAAATTGGGCTCCGGCTACGTCTAGGAATGTCCATCATCACCCAATCATGCAGCCTACACCTTCGCTGCATCTTCATCCCCTCCAGCTTCGGTATCCTTCACTAGATCCTTTCCACTGCTTCCAGCCTCAATCGCCAAAAGCTCCTCAGCCTCCTCATCATCTTCTAGATCAGCTAACCTCGCCTTCCAGCCTTCAACATCCCAGCTGCTTCTGTCGAAGTCAGGATCTTGAGCCTCCTCCGCCATCTTCAGTTTTGTCTTATACATTGTGATGGCAGCGGAGATCTTTGCACCTTCTATGAGATCATGTTTCTCGTAGTCAATATCGATCAGGATCTTAGCTGTCTTAGTCTTTGCGTCTTGAAGGGCTTTTTCGAGATCAGCAATCTTAAGATCCTTGAGCACTGCAACTTGTTGGAGGTCAGCAATCTTCTTATCCAGCTCCTCAACACTCCCCACGTAGTCTTCAATCTCAGCAAATTTCTGCAAAAAGAAGAAAAGCAGTTCAAGATCAGGTGATCCTCAAATAAGTAGGATATCTAGACAGAATTGGTGATCCTCACGTCGTTGAAGTATTCAAGGAACTGGTGGCGGATCAGTGGCAGGCCTTGTAGGTCCTCTATCTCAGAGTTTTTCCTCTTCTTGCCACCCCTTCCTTTAGTGGGTGCCTTGGGGATGGAGACACCAGGGCTGGCAATGGCCTTCTTCTTTCTGGATCGAACAGTGTCAAGGTCGGCCATGTTGAATTGGGAGGCAGGCTTGGAAGCTTTTCCGGCACCTACACATTCAAAGCAAGATAAGTATCCTTACCCTATTCTTATTTAACTATTTATTTAAATCTTTAACTATATAAAAAGCAAGATACTTACTTGACATGGTGACTGAGCCTGAGGATACCTCTTTAGAATCCTGGGTGATTGTCTTAAACGATCTTGTTTCAGGGCCGAGTCTTCTAAAAACAGCAAGCCTTTCCTTAGTATCAAGAGATGGTATGAGATGTGAAACAGTGACAGCTGCATAACATAAAACAAAAGGGGGTTAATGATCCTATCACAAAAGCAAGATTACCTGGTGATCCTTCTCAGGATCCTCTGTCCTACCATGGGTGGACCACTTCCTTGGTAGATCCTTTCCGTTTGGAATGGTATCCCTTCTGACAAAGAAAAAGCGTCGTTTCCAGTTTGTATCGTTCTTGGTGGCCTTAAAAATGGGATGTTCTTCGCCGGGTTTTCGCTTAAACATATATCGGTGGGATCCAAACGTTGTGAGATCATACATCTCTTCCAGTTCCGACATTCCTAAATCAATCCCTTCCTGCTCTATGATCCTTTCAAGGGTATATAAGACCCTCCAAATCATCGGCACAGCTTGGATGTAAGAGATGCCGGTTAAGGAGAAAAAGGATTGGGTAAAAGCTGGAAAAGGATAGGTATATCCTATGGTGAATGGGGTAACCGGAAAGGCAACCCATGTCTCAGAAATGTAGTCGCTCAGAACAGTGGGATCAAAGGGTTTGAAAAAGGCATTCGCCGGAAAGCAGTGCCGGATCTTATCTACTTGTGCATCATTAAAGCAACACCTCTCATTCGCTGAGTCTTTGATGATCCCTTGACTCTTCAAGGGGCTATCCTTCTGGTGATCCTTGGCGGGGGAGGACCGGAGCATCATTCTTAACGAGATGATGGTAAAGAAAGAAAAACAGAGTAAGAGAAACAGAAGTAGGAGAAGAGATACCTGATTGATCTTCGGCTGAGAATTTAAAGGGAAGTTCTCTTGGATTTAAATGCAAATTGATCCTATCTCTAACTCCTATTTATAATGATGATTTGCAGGATTGTCACTTCGGTGACGTCAGGTTTGCAACGGCTAGTCCGTCTTCAACGGCTAGTTATCCGTTAGTTTGTTGCGGATAGGATCAACAAAATACAACTCATTTATTTACAATATAACTCCTTATATTTTGGGGGCAATTGTTAGGAGTGGATTTCTAAATGACCCGTGATCCTCAATTATTATCCTGCTTGGTGATCCTTACTTCTGTGCCAGTTAGTGATCCTCAGAAGTGCTTCAGGATCAGGATCATGGATCATCCTAAGGATCCTTATACTAATGATTGTCTGCTTTGAATTCGTAATTGTTTTGCAGGAGTATCAATTGGACTTGGTCTTGGCGATATTCCTAGAGTATATTCCTTGAAGTATTCCGCACGTGCTTGGCTGAAAATGGACGTTGTGGAGTCGTGGAGCACTTGCACCATTTGCGGACAATTAGTTACTTAGATATTTTCTAATTTAAAAGGGGTAGCGAGCTAATTAGACAACACTTTTTGCTATTTTTGGCTACACACACACTCGTACAACTGCTCTCATCAATCTCGCTAACACACTTGGCGATTACACACATTTCTACCTGATACACTATAGTGATCCTTGTACTTAGCTCGCTATCATCCGAAGTTGTAACAGATTGTTTGTTTAATTTAAGTTGGAGATCGGTAGTTTCCATCACCCGGGGTTTTTTATGCCGGAGATCAACTCTTGATCAAGGGCTTTTTCCCCGTATAAATCTTCGTGTCATTTGTTCATCATATTTCATAGTGATCCTTATTATTGTTCATCAATTCAAGCATCATACCCTGTAACAAAGAGTTTGGTTGCATTATCCTCGTCTGATTTTTGACCAAAACACCGGCCATGTCTAGAAATATCCATCATCGCCCATTCCTGCAGCTTACACCTTTGCTGCATCACCATCACCTTCACCAGCTCCTCCAGCTCCAGCATCACCCGCATGATCCTTAACCCCACTGCTGCCAGCCTCGATTGCTAGGACCTCAACAGCCTCTTCTTCGTCATCCAACTCAGCTAAGCTAGCCGTCTAGCCCTCTATGTCCCAGTTGCTCTTGTCAAAGTCAGGATCTTGAGCTTCTTGGGCCATCTGCAGCTTGGTTTTGTACATAGTAATGGCAGCGAAGACTTTAGCATCATTTGTGATTGTAGCCTTCTCATGGTCAGCAGTGATGTGAGCTAGGACAAGTTCCCTCTTCACCAGATTGACATCATTTTCGAGGGAGGCAATCCTCTGATCCTTGGCCAACATGATCTTCTGGAGGTCCAAACACTTTTGCTCAACCTCTTCAATACTCCTTAAGTAATCTTGGATTTCAATAAATTTCTGCAAAACAAAGGATACAATTCAGGATCCCTTACCCTCAGTATGGAAGGATCATGTACAAGGATCACATTAAAGGATCAGTTATTCTCACCTAAGCAACGTATTCCTCGAACTGATGCTGGATCAGAGGCAGGCCTTCTAGGGTATCAGCAGTCTTCCTTTTCTTTCCGCCCCATCCCTTAGAAGTGGTTGCCTTGGGGATTGTGACAGATGGACTAGCAGCAGGCTTCTTCTTTGAGGATCAGACACTATCAAGGTCAGTGACACTGAAACGAGTAGCAGACTTCGATGATTTTCCAGCACCTACACATCCAAAATAGATAAGTATCCTTATTTCATTTTAATTTAAACATTTAGTTATGCACAAAATGGGATACTTACTTGACATTGTAACAGAGCCTGAGGATACTTTTTGAGAATCCTGGGTATTTGGTTGAAATTATCTTATTGCAGGATCAAGCCTCCGGAAAGCAGCAAGCTTTTCCTTCGTTGCAGGTGTTGTAATAAGGTGTGAAACAGTGATAGCTGCAAAATAGAAACAAAAGGATGTTATTGATCCTCAACAGAAACAAGGTAATCCTGTGATCCTTCTCAGGATCCTCTATCCTACCATGAGTGGTCCATTTTCTAGGCAGTTCCTTTCCATCAGGGATAGAATCCCTTCTGACAAAGAAGAATCGCCGTTTCCAGTTGGTGTCATTCTTAGTGGCTATGAAGATGGGGTGTTCTTCACCAGGTTTATGTTTGAATAGATATCGATGAGATCCATGGCTCACAAGGTCGTACATCTCTGCTAACTCTGACATTCCCAGATCAATACCTTCATGCACAATGATTCTTTCAAGGGTATACAAGACCCTCCATATCATTGGCATTGCTTGGATATAGGAAATGCCGGTGAGAGAGAAGAAAGATTGGGTGAAGTCAGGAAAAGGATACGAGTATCCTATTTTAAATGGGGTGACCGGAAAAGCTACCCAGGTTTTAGAAGCAAAGTCGCTTAGGACGGTGGGGTAAAAAGTTTTAAAAACGGTGTTCGCCGGAAAATAATGGCGGATCCTGTCTATCTGCGGATCAGTAAAACAGCATCGTTCCTTCGCATAGTCTTCAATGATCCCTTGGGTCTTTAAGGGACTGTCCATTTTGTGATCCTTAGCCGGTGAGGATCTCAGCATCATCTTGGATATAATGATGGTGAAGAAGAAGAAGAAACAGAATGAGAAGATGAAGAGAGAAAGGAAAGAGAAGTACCTGATCAAGTCTTTGAATGAGGATCTAAAGGATGAAAGGCACGAATTTAAATGCCTCCTAACCCTTATCTCTAACTTCAATTCATAATCATGATTTTGCAGGATAGTCACTTCAGTGACGCCAGATTGGCAACAGCTAGTCAGAAAGTAACGGCTATATATCCGTTGGTTTGTTACGGATAAGAACGAGAAAATATAACTTGTTTATTTACACATTACTCCTTATATTTTGGGGGCAATTGTTATGGGAGGATTTTCCAATGATCAGTCATCCTCAATTACTATAGGGCTTAGGGATCCTCAATTCTGTTTGAATTAGTGATCCTCAAAGAATATTGTAGGATCAGGATCCAGGATCATCATGAGGATCCTTACACTAACGATTGTCTGCTTTGAATATGATGTTGTTTTGCAGGAGTACGAGCTTGGACTTGGTCTTGGTGATATTCCTGGAGCATATTCTCCTTTTATTCCGCACGTGCTTGACTGATATGAACGTTATGGAGGTCGTGGAAGACTTGCATGAAATGCGGATAGTTAGTTAGCTTAGATTTTTTTCTAAATTTAAAAGGGGATAGCGAGCTAAATTAGAACACTTGGCTATTTTCAGCTTAACACACACACTTGTAATTGCTCTCATCAGCTCTAGACAGTTTATTTGGCGATTACACACTTTTTGCACATTACACTCTAGTGATCCTTGTAACTAGCTCACTATCATCCAAAGTTGTAATACATTTTCTGGTTAATCTGAGTTGGTGATCGGTAGTTTCCATCACCCGAGGTTTTTATGCCGGAGATCAACTCTTGATTAAGGGCTTTTTCCCCGTATAAATCATTATGTCACTTGTTCATTACATTTCTAAGTGATCCTTAGCATTGTTCATTGATTCAAGCATCACACCTCACAACAGATAGTTTGGTTGCATTATCTTGGCTTGATTTTTGAGCAAAACTGGAAGCTTGCCCCAAAATGGGCAAGACCTTAAGAAGTTGAATCAGAATCTGGGAAAGGAGCATACCGACTCAAGAATATGGAAGGGGATATGCTACCAAGATCCTGGAATGCCATACACCTCAAGCTCTATTTCAAGTGAGTTTAGAATTTAATTTCTAACTCAGGATGGTATGAATTCTATCCCTTTTTAAATATGTTTGAATTTATTTATTCTTTTAAACCCAATACTAACTTAAGCATCGGAGGGGGTGTTAGCAAAGCTAACACCCACCTTAGTTTGAAGGTGTTTTGTAGGATATGCTTCAGGATATTACTCCAGGATATATGCTCAAGATAAACCGAAAGATTAGAGGATTGGGCCCATCTCTCACGTTTAAGGGATCCATATCCCTTCAGAGGTTAAAGGTATTCACCTTTCTCTCGAATTGGGTTTAAACACCCAGCTTGGAGCGCAAGTTATCCAGGGATAGTTCAAGATAGCGGGACCAGTTCATGTAAAAGTGGCTGACAATTTCATTATTATTGTTTATATCCTGGATCCTTAAGGTATATGAGGATTGATCACCCTCTCTCACGGAAGGGTAGTTTCATACCCTCTAAGGTTTAAATGTTTTCACATTTCTAAGTCTCGAAGTTTATACACTCCTGCCTGTAGCGCATGAAAATAAGGGTTTATCCCTAGGTTATTAAGGGTTTATCCCCAGAAAAACTAAAGTCTATGGACAGGTTCCAAACAAAATATGAGTGTGTTTACATCAAGAAATTCTTAAGTATTCAAATACGCTGAACACAGGGGACATACATGTCACACCCTCAGAATCCACACGCGGAGTATCACTACTTGGAGGCGTGACTGACCAGGATCAAGTCACCAATCACATTGAACCATAAAGTAAAGTAATTAAAAGTTCAACCACACAATATAATTGGTGTCTAAGACAATTTAATAAGTCTAAGTTATCAGCAGAAGCAATCAGTTCAAAACCCAAATCATAAAGTAAAAGTGTTTAAGTTCTTCATGAACATTCAATGTCCATGCCCCACAACGACTCTTCCCCATGCAAGCTCCAGCTAAGTACCTATTGACCTGCAAAGCATGTAGTAACAAGTCAACAACAATGTTGAGCGAGTTCACAGTTGGGTGTTTGTTTTAAGTTGATTCGAAACGGTTTCCTTTAACTGGCATCCCTACCGTGGGGGTTACCCCATAGTTGAAAACGTGTTTTGTTTATTCCCGGTTTACTCTGGCAATCCAGCCGTGGGGGCTACCCGATGTTTAGTTATCTGGATTTTCGGCCGTGGGGGCTACCCCATGTATATACTACTAGACTCGTTACCATATTGACTGCTGACTGTAGTCATGTTTATGTGCCCTGAACTGTCAATGTCTATCATCATTGACGTGCCCAGATCCATTAGTTCACGCCCGTCCTTTGCGGCACCATGTGAGGCTTGTCAGACCTAAATAGCGCTATCTAACTAATGACCCGCTCGCCATTGGCCCGGCGATTAAGTCGATATAAAAAAGGAGGGACTTCGTGATAGAGTTTTAGTCTAGTGAAGTTAACTGTCCATGTGGACGAGGAATTATATTCCTGAACCCGTACTGTCCTACCCAAGAAAGGACGAGGAATCCATGTTCCTTAAACCCATTCCCAACCCCTGGGAATCCCATGCTTTGTAGAAAGTGTGAACTCACCTTAGGTTAGCTCAGCAGATAAACGAAAGGTCAAATCGAGCTGCTAGGGTCAACCACGTCCTAACATGGTTACCATACAAGTTAGGTCTAGGTGCACGTATGATTACACATAGTTTAAAAGGTTATAAACACGTGTTGATCATGGCAAACACATAATACATGTCAAGCAAAACAGTTAAACACGAAATGTCCAAACTTGTGCTTCCCGAAAGATGAAGCCCAATAAAGTAACGGACCAACCCATTGTGCGATCAACATACTTGTGCGATCCACAATGGGTTGTGCGATCCAGAAAGCCCGGCCCATTTAACATAAAAGTTCAGTAAGTAAACAACCCAAATAAATAAACATGGATCTCTTGTGCGATCCAGGAACTCTTGTGCGATTGGAACTAGCCCGGCCCAACATGTACCCGACCCAAACAATTAACAAAGCATAACTTGTGGGATCCAATAGTCTTGTGCGACTATTGATATCTTGTGCGACTGAGCTTGTGCGTCCGGCACTTGTGCGATTAGTCGTCTTGTGCGATCAGATCTTATAAAATCTGGTCTTGTGCTATTTCTTTTAATATCCGCAAATTATGGCAATCAGTTTTATTTTTTCCATGTATGTAGATATCAATCAACAACACTGTCATTTTCCAATCATAACATATCCGATCAAGCAATGGTTTTTGAGATAAATCTCTTAAGAACCCTAGACATGTTCAAAACATTCAAACGATTCACAACATTAAACTATTCAATTAGGGGTTTCAAATCATCATATACTACTTCTTATTTGACCATACAACTGATCCGATTTCAACATACATGCAGCCGATTAACATGCATTCGATTCTTAGAACCATAAGATGCAATCCGATTAACATGAACATTATCTAATACACATATGCAAGCCGATTTCATGAACACTAAACCTCATCATTCATACCTAAACATGACCAAACCATTCGGATCCAACTAGAATACATATATGGCCGATTACATTCATTCATGATTAATTACATATCATTTACAAATCATCACATGAAACATGTATAATCACAACATCACATAACATAAAATCGATAGTTAGACACTAACCGGTTAAAGAATGGGGTGAGAGTTGATCCGAACGATAAAGCTTCGAGAGATACACTCCTTGTTGCCGTCGGGTTTGAGAGAAAGAGAGAGTAGGGTTTTTGTGTGTGTGTTGTGTTTGCAAGTTATGAGAAACACTCTCCTACCCTAGGTGATTGTATGCGCATAAAAGGAGTGGGCCGAACCCATCATGGGCTGCCCTTGGTTCGGATGTAAAGAGTGTAGCCCGAATGGGCTTGTGCGATCGGGTGAGTGTTGTGCGTTTGGGCTCGTTTGCATACATACATACATTACACATAGCACATATCAAACAATTAACTCATAGACATTTATTAATCCAACATATCAGACAATCACACCGAGTTCACATACATTACATAAGTTCAAAACATGCTACACTTAGCACAAAGATAGGTTCTGGAATACGAGTTGTCACATTATCCCCAAGTGGAAAGAAATTTCGTCCCGAAATTTGGTACGTACTCACTAAAGAAGCTAGAGGAAGCTAGTTAAGTTGCATGGTTTTCCTGGTTTTCCTGGGGTGTCACATCCTTCCCCCGTTGATCTGGAATTTCGTCCCGAAATTCCGTAGCTTCAGCCTCAGTAGTGGTTGTACTGTTTGCGAATAGTTGGGGATACTTTTGTTTCAATTGATCTTCGCGTTCCCAGGTGAACTCTGGGCCACGACGAGAGTTCCAACGAACTCGAACGAGAGGTATTCTAGTGCGCTTGAGGACCTTAACGTCCCGGTCTGTGATTTCAACTGGTTCCTCGACTAATCGCAACTGTTCATCGATAGTGAGCTCCTTCAAAGGAACTACGAGGGTCTCATTTGACAGACACTTCTTCAGATTCGACACGTAAAAAACGTTGTGAACTGCACTGAGTTCTGCTGGTAGGTTCAGTTTGTAGGCCACTTTGCCTATTTTCTCGATGATTTCAAAAGGTCCGACGTATCGCGGGTTAAGTTTGCCTCGTTTGCCAAAACGAACCACACCCTTCCATGGTGAAACTTTGAGTAGCACTCGATCCCCAACCTGGAACTCGAGTGGTTTCCTGCCCTTATTGGCGTAGCTTTTCTGACGGTCACAAGCTGCCGCCATTCGTTGTCGTATTTGAGCAATTCGTTATGTTGTGTCTACCACAAGTTCTGGGCCAGTGATCTTACTATCCCCCACCTTTGCCCAACAAAGAGGTGATCGGCATTTATGCCCGTACAATGTCTCAAATGGTGCGGCCCGAATGCTGGTGTGGTAACTGTTATTATACGAGAATTCCACGAGTGGCAGGTGTTTTTCCCAACCATTGCCAAAGTCAATCTCACATGCCCTAATCATGTCTTCAAGGGTCTGGATGGTGCGTTTAGACTGCCCATCCGTTTGCGGGTGATAAGCTGTGCTCATATCTAAACGTGAGCCAAAGGACCTGTGCATTGCTTGCCACAGTTCAAAAGTAAAAGGTGCATCACGATCAGAGATAATAGAGGTGGGCACCCCGTGCCTCGAGACAACTTCCTTAAGATAAACGTCTGCTAGAGTGGAGAACTTATCCATTTCCTTGATAGCCAAGAAGTGTGCAGACTTTGTGAGTCGATCCACGATCACCCAAATAGTGTCATTTCCTCGCTGAGATCTAGGCAGGCCAGTAACAAAATCCATGGAAATTTGCTCCCATTTCCATTGTGGTATCTCAGGTTGTTAGAGTAGGCCTGAAGGTTTCTGGTATTCGACTTTGACTCTCGCACAAGTCAAACATTTACTAACGTATGTTGCTATGTGGGCCTTCATGCTAGGCCACCAGTATGTAGTTTTGATATCGTGGTACATCTTATCCGAACCAAGATGTACTGAGTAGCGAGACTTGTGTGCTTCATCCATCACAAGCTCTCGTAGGTTGCCATAGAGTGGGACCCAAATGCATCCTGTTAGGTAGTAGGCACCGTCTTCCTTTTGTTCTAATCGTTTCCTTGAGCCGCGTAGGGCTTCAGCCCTGACGTTTTCTGGTTTCAATGCTTCTACCTGAGCATCTCGTATCTGGGAAGGAAGACTAGATTGAATGGTGAGTTGTAATGATCGTGCGTGTTTAGGTATAGTGTCCTTTCGACTGAGGGCATTGGCCACAAAATTGGCTTTGCCCCGATGGTATCTGATTGAGCATTCGTAGTCAATCAGTAGTTCGACCCATCGTCGTTGTCGCATATTCAGTTCCTTCTGTTTGAAAATATGCTCGAGACTCCTGTGATCGGTGTAAATGGCGCACTTGGTACCGTACATGTAATGTCTCCAAATCTTAAGTGCAAAAACAACAGCTCCCAGCTCTAAATCATGCGTAGTGTAGTTCCTTTCATGAACTTTAAGTTGGCGTGAGGCGTAGGCTATGACCTTGTCACGTTGCATCAACACACATCCAAGGCCCTGAATGGATGCGTCGTAATAGACCACAAAATCGTCTGTGCCCTCTAGCAATGAGAGAATGGGTGCGCTGCAAAGTCTATTCTTTAGGTGTTGAAATGCTGATTCCTACGTAGTACCCCAATGATAAGTAACGCCCTTCTGCGTTAGTGAGGTGAGAGGTTGTGCAATCTTGGAAAAATGCTTAATGAACCTCCTGTAGTAACCTGCCAAACCCAAGAATTGGCGAATTTCCGTTGGTGTGTGAGGTGCAGGCCAGTTCTTAATCGAGTCTAGCTTGGATGGATCAACGTGAATCCCATCCTTGTTTACCACGTGGCCTAGGAAATGGACTTCACGAAGCCAGAAGTCACATTTCGAGAACTTTGCGTAAAGCTGTTCTGTTCGAAGGAGTTCCAAAATGAGTCGTAGATGCTGCTCGTGTTCCTCCTGACTCTTAGAATAGATCAGGAAGTCGTCGATGAATACTATAACGAACTTGTCTAAGTAAGGCTTGCACACTCGATTCATCAAGTCCATGAAGACCGCAGGTGCGTTTGTCAGCCCAAAAGGCATGACCAAAAACTCGTAGTGTCCATAACGAGTTCTAAAGGCTGTTTTGGATACGTCCTCTTCTCGGACTCTCAGCTGGTGATATCCTGATCTCAAATCAATCTTCGAGTAAAAGCTCGACCCTTGCAATTGGTCGAATAGGTCATCAATGCGTGGAAGAGGATAGCGATTCTTCATGGTCACCTTGTTGAGTTCACGGTAGTCGATGCACATTCTGAATGTACCGTATTTCTTCTTCACGAATAGCACTGGAGCTCCCCATGGCGAAGAGCTAGGACGAATAAAACCCTTATCCAAGAGTTCTTGTAGTTGCGTAGACAGCTCTTCTAGTTCCGATGGGGCTAAACGATAAGGTGCTCGAGCTACAGGCGCTGCTCCAGGAGCAAGCTCGATCTGAAATTCGACCTGGCGATGAGGCAGAAGACCAGGTAGTTCCTCAGGAAATACCTCAGGATAGTCGCGTACGATCGGAAAATCTTCTATCTTCTTCTCTTTCTTCGAGGTGTCAGTAACGAGAGCCAAAATAGCAGTGTGGCCCTTTCTTAAACACTTCTGGGCTTTAAGGAAGGAGATGATGCTCTCAACAGCACCCCTCTTGTCGCCACGAATCTTGAGAGGTTCATCACCTGAACCAGGAATACGGACAATCTTCTCGTTGCAAAGAATCTCTGCTCGGTGTTGGGATAACCAATCCATCCCAATGACAATGTCGAAACTACCAGAACAATAAAAATGAGGTAGATGGAGAAGGTCTGATTAGCAAGAACAAGACTACAACCCTTGACTACGTGTGTGGCCTCTAAACTCTTACCATTAGCTAGCTCTACAGTGCGCTTGGTGTTCAAAAGTGTTGGGGTATGCTTAAGCATTTCACTAACTTTTAGAGACATGTAGCTAGTATCGGCACCCGAATCAAATAAAGCAGTAACATAAAAATCGTCCAGAAGGAACTTACCCGTCACAACATTGGGATCATTCCTCGCTTCTCCTTGGCCAATAAAGAATGCACGACCCCTTGCACCATTGCCGTTGTTATCCCCGTTGTTTCCATTCCCCTAGGTGTTGTTATTGTTGTTGTTGTTCTGGTTCCGGTTCAGTTGGGGACAGTCTCTCTTGAAGTGGCCTTCAGCTCCACACTGAAAGCACCCTTTGTTGATGCCTTGCTGCTGCTGCTGGCGTTGATTTTGTGGGGCTTGCGGTTGCTGACGATTCTGGTTTGTGGGGTATAAACTTCTGCAATCCTTTGCAGCATGGCCTGGCTTGTTGCACCGATGACAGTTACCCCTGGTGCATGGCCCGCTGTGGTGTAGGTTGCAGCGATTGCATTTGGGGTGATTTCCCTTGTACCCACCATGACTTTGACTACCGGATGATTGCTGATTAGGGCTCTTGTAGTCGTCAGTCCTTCTCTGCTGAGACTGAGATTGAACGGAAGTCGAACCCTTGTTTGAAGCTCCATCCCATTTCCGTTTGTTATCGCTGGGAGTATCTGAAGTAGCAGTAGTAGTTATACGCTTTGGTAACCTGTTCTGCTCCACCGCCTGATCAGTGAGACGATGAGCCAACTGTACAACTTGTTAGATGGTGGTGAGGTTAGCTGAAGTCACATGACTTTGAATCTCTGGCACTAAGCCCTTAAGATATAGTTTGATGCGCTTAATTGGAGGGTCCACCATGGTAGGACATAGAATAGCAAGCTCATTCGACCTTTTGGTGTACGCTCCAATTTCTGACCCCGTCATCTTGAGGTTAAAGAACTCTACCTCCAACTTGTGAATGTCATCACGATTGTAGTACTCTTCCTTAATAATCTCCTTAAAATTGTTCCATGGGGTGGCATTAGCAGCAACCAACCCCAACATTTGGACTTGAGCGTTCCACCACGTGAGCGCTAAACCCTCGAGTGTACCGGTAGCATACTTCACCCTGCGAGCCTCAGGGCATTCACACATTTCGAAGTCTGACTCGAGCTGCTCGAACCAGTGGAGGAGACCTACGGCTCCTTCAGTGCCGCTGAAAGTAGTGGGTCAGCAGTCCATAATAGTTTTGAAGGTGCACACAGGAGGTTGTGCAGGTTGACCTGCCGTGAGAGTAAGAAAGGACAAAGTTTAACACAAAGGTTGGTTCACGAGAGTAGGACCTAAGGATCCTAGAATGAGTTTAAACTGCAGGGTATACCTCCTGCTTGTGCGGCTGCAAGTGCCGCAACAACTTGTTGGTTAATCAGAGCCGTCAACTGGGCTTGTGTCATGTTAACGCGTCCAGACATGATCTTCATATCAAGAGAAACATGAGTGAGAGGGGTTCGCGAAAGTGCGATGACAGAAGAGAGTAAGCACACATGTGTTTTCAAACTATCGTTGCTACGTTTATCTAAGCATACCATAAGCAAAGTTCTATGTAATCTAGCAAGTAGGCAATAAAACATAAACCATATCACCTAGAATGTCGAGTCTTGCACGTGGAGCGAAGCGTCGTTGTGGATCGTAGAGCACTGTACAGGTTATAGTCTGGTTTTAACAAAAACGTTTTCCCTTATTAAAACCAAGTTCACTATAACCAATGGCTCTGATACCAATCTGTCACACCCCCAGAATCCACACGCAGAGTATCACCGCTTGGAGGCATGACTGACCAGGATCAAGCCACCAATCATATTGAACCGTAAAGTAAAGTAATTAAAAGTTCAACCACACGATATAATTGGTGTCTAAGACAATTTAATAAGTCTAAGTTATCAGCGGAAGCAATCAGTTCAAAACCCAAATCATAAAGTAAAAGTGTTTAAGTTCTTCATGAACATTCAATGTCCATGCCCCACAACGACTCTTCCCCATGCAAGCTCCAGCTAAGTACCTATTGACCTACAAAGCATGTAGTAATGAGTCAACAACAATGTTGAGCGAGTTCACAGTTGGGTGTTTGTTTTAAGTTGATTCGAAACGGTTTCCTTTAACTGGCATCCCTGCCGTGGGGGTTACCCCATAGTTGAAAACGTGTTTTGTTTATTCCCGGTTTACTCTGGCAATCCAGCCGTGGGGGCTACCCCATGTTTAGTTATCTGGATTTTCGGCCGTGGGGGCTACCCCATGTATATACTACTAGACTCGTTACCATATCGACTGCTGACTGTAGTCATGTTTATGTGCCCTGAACTGTCAATGTCTATCATCATTGACGTGCCCAGATCCATTAGTTCACGCCCGTCCTCTGTGGCACCGTGTAAGGCTTGTCAGACCTAAATAGCGCTATCTAACTAGTGACCCACTCGCCATTGGCCCGGCGATTAAGTCGATATAAAAAAGGAGGGACTTCGTGATAGAGTTTTTGTCTAGTGAAGTTAACTGTCCATGTGGACGAGGAATTATATTCCTGAACCCGTACTGTCCTACCCAAGAAAGGACGAGGAATCCATGTTCCTTAAACCCATTCCCAACCCCTGGGAATCCCATGCTTTTTAGAAAGTGTGAACTCACCTTAGGTTAGCTCGGCAGATAAACGAAAGGTCAAATCGAGCTGCTAAGGTCAACCACGTCCTAACATGGTTACCATACAAGTCAGGTCTAGGTGCACGTATGATTACATATAGTTTAACAGGTTATGAACACGTGTTGATCATGGCAAACACATAATACATGTCAAGCAAAACAGTTAAACACGAAATGTCCAAATTTGTGCGACCCGAAAGATGAAGCCCAATAAAATCACGGCCCAAGCTATTGTGCGATCAGCATACTTGTGCGATCCACAATGGGTTGTGCGATCCAGAAAGCCCGACCCATTTAACATAACAGTTTAGTAAGTAAACAGCCCAAATAAATAAACATGGATCTCTTGTGCGATCCGGGATCTCTTATGCGATTGGAACTAGCCCGGCCAAACATGTACCCGGCCCAAACAATTAACAAAACATAACTTGTGCGATCCAATAGTCTTGTGCGACTATTGATATCTTGTGCGACAGAGCTTGTGCGTCCGGCACTTGTGCGATCAGTCGTCTTGTGCGATCAGATCTTATAAAATCTGGTCTTGTGCTATTTGTTTTAATATCCGCAAATTATGGCAATCAGTTTTTTTGTTTCCATGTATGTAGATATCAATCAACAACACTATCATTTTCCAATCATAACATATCCGATCAAACAATGGTTTTTGACATAAATCTCTTAAGAACCCTAGACATGTTCAAAACATTCAAACGATTCACAACATTAAACTATTCAATTAGGGGTTTCAAATCATCATATACTACTTCTTATTTGACCATACAACTGATCCGATTTCAACATACATGCAGCCGATTAACAAGCATTCGATTCTTAGAACCATAAGATGCATTCCGATTAACATGAACATTATCTAATACACATATGCAATCCGATTTCATGAACACTAAACCTCATCATTCATACCTAAACATGACCAAACCATTCAGATCCAACTAGAATACATATATGGCCGATTACATTCATTCATGATTAATTACATATCATTTACAAATCATCACATGAAACATGTATAATCACAACATCACATAACATACAATCGATAGTTAGACACTAACCGGTTAAAGAATGGGGTGAGAGTTGATCCGAACGATAAAGCTTCGAGAGATACACTCCTTGTTGCCGTCGGGTTTGAGAGGAAGAGATAGTAGGGTTTTTGTGTGTGTATTGTGTTTGCAAGTTATGAGAAACACTCTCCTACCCTAGGTGATTGTATGCGCATAAAAGGAGTGGGCCGAACCCATCATGGGATGCCCTTGGTTCGGATGTAAAGAGTGTAGCCCGAATGGGCTTGTGCGATCGGGTGAGTGTTGTGCGTTTGGGCACATTTGCATACATACATACATTACGCATAGCACATATCAAACAATTAAGTCATAGACATTTATTAATCCAACATATCAGACAATCACACCGAGTTCACATACATTACATATGTTCAAAACATGCTACACTTTGCACAAAGATAGGCTCTGGAATACGAGTTGTCACAATACACCTTGATACAATTCAAAACATGCTACACTTAGCACAGTATCTTGATTGTTTTGGTCAAAAATCAAGCTAAGATAATGCAACCAAACTTTCTGTTGTGAGGTGTGATGCTTGAATTAATGAACAATGCTAAGGATCACTCAGAAATGTAATAAACAAGTGACACAAAGATTTATACGAGGAAAAAGCCCTTGATCAAGAGTTGATCTCCGGCATAAAAAACCTCGGGTGATGGAAACTACCGATCACCAACTCAGATTAAACAAACAAGGTATTACAACTTTGGATGATAGCGAGCTAGTTACAAAGATCACTAGAGTGTAATGTGCAAAAAAGTGTGTAATCGCCAAGTAAACTGTCGAGAGCTGATGAGTGCAGTTACTAGTGTGTGTGTTAAGCTAAAAATAGCCAAGTGTTCTAATTTAGCTCGCTATCCCCTTTTAAATTTAGAAAAAATCTAAGCTAACTAACTATCCGCATTTCATGCAAGTCTCCCACGAACTCCATAACGTCCATATTGGTCAAGCACGTGCGGAATAAAAAGGGAATATGCTCCAGGAATATCGCCAAGACCAAGTCCAAGCTCGTACTCCTGCAAAACAACATCATATTCAAAGCAGACAATCGTTAGTATAAGGATCCTTATGATGATCCTGGATCCTGATCCTACAATACTCTCTGAGGATCACTAATTCTGACATAATTAAGGATCCCTAAGCCCGACAGTAATTGAGGATCACTAATCATTGGAAAATCCTCCCGTAACAATTGCCCCCAAAATATAAGGAGTAATTTGTAAGTAAACGAGTTATATTTTCTCGTTCTTATCCGTAACAAATCAACGGATATTTAGCCGTTAAATTCTGACTAGTCGTTGCCATCCTGACGTCACTGAAGTGACTATCCTGCAAGATCATGATTATAAATTGAAATTAGTGATAAGGGTTAGGAAGCATTTAAATTCATCTGTTTCATCCTTTAAATCCTCATTCGAAGATTTGATCAGGTACTTCTCTTTCCTTTCTCTCTTCATCTTCTCATTCTGTTTCTTCTTCTTCACCACCGTCATGACTAAGATGATGCTAAGATCCTCACCAGCTAAGGATCACAAGAAGGACAGTCCCTTGAAGAGCCTAAAGATCATCGACGACTCTGCAAAAGAACGATGTTGCTTTACTGATCCACAGATAGATAGGATTCGCCATTGTTTTCCGGCGAAAACCGTTTTCAAAACTTTTGATCCCACCGTCCTGAGCGACTTTGTTTCCGAAACCTGGGTAGCTTTTCCGGTCACCCCATTTACGATAGGATACTCGTATGCTTTTCCTGATTTCACCCAATCCTTCTTCTCTCTCACCGGCATCTCCTACATCCAAGCGATACCAATGATATGGAGGGTCTTGTATACCCTTGAAAGGATCATTGTGCATGAAGGTATTGATCTGGGAATGTCGGAGTTAGCAGAGATGTACGACCTTGTTAGCCATGAATCTCATCGATATCTATTCTAACATAAACCTGGTGAAGAACACCCCATCTTCAAATCCACTAAGAATGACACCAACTGGAAACGGCGATTCTTCTATGTCAGAAGGGATTCTATCCCTGATGGAAAGGATCTGCCTAGAAAATTGACCACTCATGGTAGGATAGAGGATCCTGAGAAGGATCACAAGATAACCTTGTTTCTGCTGAGGATCACTAATATCCTTTTGGTTCCATTTTGCAGCTATTACTGTTTCACACCTTATTACAACACCTGCAACGAAGGAAAGGCTTGCTCAGGTTAGCAGAGGCTTGATCCTGCGATAAGATCATTCCAAGCAAATACCCAGGATTCTCAAGAGGTATCCTCAGGTTCTGTCACAATGTCAAGTAAGTATCCCATTTTGTGCATAATTAAATGTTTAAATAAAAATGAAATAAGGATACTTATCTGTTTTGGATGTGTAGGTGCTGGAAAATCATCGAAGTCTGCTACCCGTTTCAGTGTCACCGATTCACCACTGTTGGTTCCAGGTCTGGGAAGAAAAAGGTTGCGGCTAGCCTAAGTACTGCCATACCCAAGCCTATCACCTCCAAGGGAAAGAAGAGGAAAGCCTCTGAGGCTGACAATCTAGAAGGCCTGCCTCTAATCCGCCACCAGTTCCTTGAGTACTTTGCTGATGTAAGGATCACTGACTTAGCTAAGTTATCCAGCCCACTTGAGGATCATGTGATCCTAAACTTTATATTGTCTTTGTGCAGAAATTTGCTGAAATCGAGGACTATGTAGGCAGTATTGAAGAGGTTGAGCAAAAGTGTTTGGACCTCCAGAAGATCATGCTAGCCAAAGATCAGAGGATTGCCTCCCTCGAAAATGATGTCAATCTGGTAAAGAGGGAACTTGTCCTAGCTCACATCACTGCTGACCAAGAGAAGGCTGAAATCACCAATGATGCCAAAGTCTCCGCTGCTATTGCTATGTACAAAACCCAGTTGCAGATGGCCCAAGAAGCTCTGGATCCTGACTTTGACAAGAGCAACTGGGACGTAGAGGGCTGGAAGGCTAGATTGGCTGAGCTAGACAATGAAGAAGATGCTGGTGATATCCTGGCAATCGAGGCTGGCAGTAGTGGGGTTAAGGATCATGCGGGTGATGCTGGAGCTGGAGGAGCTGGTGAAGGTGATGCAGCAAAGGTGTAGGTTGCAGGAATGGGCGATGATGGATATTTCTAGACGTGGCCGGAGCCCATTTTTTATAGTTTGGTAGGGTTTTTTGGTTATGGTGTTTTGAAACAATATTGGTTTGTATTTGAACAATAGTTTCTAGGGTTATGGATCAAGGATCCTTGGACAATAGGCAGGATAATGGGTGGTGGATGGATCCTCTATTTGGGGGATGAAGCCACTCGTTATCCTTCCGCATTCATTTCCTGCACTATCAAGACCCGTAGACAATGGACACCCTTTGCCAATCCATGTGGACGGGCCACGTTTTGCTGGTACAAACGTGGGTTGGCATTTTTGACAACCTTGAAGGGTTTAATGTGACACACCCCAACCGATGGCGGAGTCATCGGGGCATGGCACTGAGCGAAACAGATTATCCAGAAGTTTCCACAACAATTATCATAACTATTCAATTTAATTAATACGTCCCATACCGTATCTCAAACAGTCAAATAATTATTACAGACAAGCATCAAGACAAATATTATGTTCCGACAACTCAGATTTAAATAAGTAGCAATTGTTTATCTGCTTCTAGAGACCCCTAATTCGTTATCTACAGACAACTATTTGTTGGGCTCTAAAGCTTTATTATAGCTTCCATTTCCTACCACACATGCATCCTAAGCACCTGTCACATACGTTAAAATAAAAGTCAATACATATAATGTAAAGGTGAGCATACAAGTTTGATAATAGCATATAGAGTTCGAATTCGTTTACGCATAACCAGCACGTACACATAGTGAAATGAAGCACGTTAGTTATCGACATAGATCCATCGATACCAATGACTGCGGGTTGACTGCCTGAGGCAGTTCGCAATACATGATTACCAACGTTATCCATGCAAGTAAAAGATCCTTAACAACCCCCGTGTGAATGGGTGCTGAGTCCAAACTATAGTACTATCGTTGCTAAGGCAGGTAGATAGCATTCCATGTGTAAATATAATAAACAAGCATTCATGAGCCACGTATAACATGCATTAACGGTTAGCGTTCAAATAGTTTGCGTAGTGTGATAATTGTAGTTTGAATATTCGTAACGTATGTAACACCCAAAAGTGCTTAAAGCAAAAAGGGATCGAGTATACTCACAGTGATTTATGGATTGAAGGGAGTGCTTAGCGAATACGGTTAGCCTGAATAGATTCGATAGCATAACGATAAGAGAAACGTAAAACAGGAAACAAGTATTGAGGAGTCGGACAGCTGGTCGATCGAACGGCAGTTCGATCAGACGGCTGACCGTTCGGCTGATAGTCCGTACGGTCTACTGTTCGATCGGTCGGTAGGCCGATCGGATGGCTGTACGAGTGGATTGTTCCTTCCTTTGAGAAGGATGTGTTTGTGTATGATGGCTTGTCCTTTGAATTTTTCGTTGTAGCATTTTGAAAACATTGAAGTACCTTTGCCTTTCAGGTCGGTCGATCGGACGGCGGTTCGATCGGCCGGCAGCCCTATCGGTTAGGCATTTATTCAGAATTTCAAGGTTTAGCCTTTGGATCGGACATGTGTTCGATCGGACAGGTGTTCGATTGGTTGGCAAGTCAACAAGTTAAAGAATTTAGTGAATGTAAAGTGTGATGCAATGGATCGGAGGGTTGGTCGATCGAATAGCACATCTACTGTTCGATCGGACAGCAGGGTGTCACCTGATCGGACGGCTGTTCGATCGGGTGGCACTTCTAGTGCATTAAACATGTTGAAAATTGATTAAGTGTTGAAGCATAGTATCTCATGATCCGAAGAGTAGTCCGATCGGACAATAGTTCGATCGAACAACAGTTCGTTCAATACCATTCTTCAAAACAAGTTGTTTGTGTGGGACCATGTGCTAGCCGATCGGCTGGCAAGTCGATTGGCTGGCTGTTCGTTCGGACAGAAGTCCGATCGGTTAGCATCCTGACCTGATCAGCCTTGCGTCTAACACCTTGGTTGTTCTGTTTGGTTGTTGTTTTATCGAGGTACTTTGACAGCGAGTAAAAACCATAGAGGGCTCGTTCTTACTTGGTCTCCCGGGTCGGACAGGAATCACCCAAATCCGGTCGGTGGTCTGTCAAGAACGAAGTTTAATATTTAACCCGAAGTCGGTTAACCTCGTGGATAGAATCCAGATCCTGAGCCGTATAACCACTGAAGTGCTTTGTAAAACCAGCTCAGGTTCCGTTTTCACTGGTTTGAGTGAAAAGAGTTGAAGAAAGTTGGGAAAATCCATCCTTCAATCCTTTTCACCATGTATATGTTTAGATCTACAAGAGATACTTGTTTGTTTATGTGTAAATCGGCTAGATCCAAGTCATTCTTGGTGGATTGAGGCCAAAACATGGAGTTCTTCAAGAACCCATGATGACATCATCCTAGAACACTTGATTCTTGATGATTTCACGGTTAAAAGTTTAGATTCGAAAGATAGAAAGGTGTAGGAGTGTGTATAGATCAAGAAAGTACAAGGTTTAGGATGAAAACTTACCGGAATCGAGAGAAATCTGGGAAAAAGCGTTGAGCGTGCTGGTCGAACAGAGGTTTCCAAAAGTGGTAAAGGGTGATAATGACAGGGGTATTTATAGGAAGACAAAAGAGGAAAGGGCTAGCCGATCGGCTGGCACCTCGATCGGACAGCCTGTCCGATCGGACAGCAGTCCGTTCGGCTGGCTGTTCGATCGGCTGGGAAGCCTGATCGATCGGTTGCACCTTTCGAGTGTTTCGCGCGACGATTTCAGTTATTTCGATTTCGATTGCGAGCGGTTCGATATGATAGGGTTTCCTAGTCAAATTACTTTCAGTCTCAACTACTTCGTATCTAGCGTAATCTCTTTCCCACTATCTACCATGGTTCGATTGCGATTTGAGTTCGAGTTCGATAGCATTCGAGTTAGATTTCGAGTTCGATTGAGTTCACTTGATTACCACAACATAACATAAATAAACATGCACAGGTAACACGTAAGGCACACACACACGTATAACCAATAAGTAAGATTTACGTAGCTCGAGTTACAATTCCATGTTGATTCGATTAGCATAGCTTGATTGTTAGTTGATTAGCTTTATCGCATTGTTATTTCCTATAGTTCATAGTCGTAGGTCGATCGAGTAACGATTAACACAATTCGATTATTGCAATGAACGACACTTACTCCACATAATACAAATAAAATAAAGACATTTCTACCAGTCAAGTCACGCGAAATCGATCGTTGACTTTAACCTTGACGTTGACTTTGACTTGTGAAAACACGGGGTGTTACAGCCTCCCCTGGTTCAGGGAATTTCGTCCCGAAAAATTAAGCTGAAAGCCAAAACAAAGCGGTGAATCACGTTTGAGAACTCTTTGTGTGGACCGAGTTGAAAACCGGGACCTACAAGTGGTATCTGAGCAGGTTCTCGGTTGCGAAGGTAAACGCACAGATTCGTACTATAATCGGTGGTTCTATAGATTAATATGAAATCGTACAAAACACTAAAGTCACAATACTACTTTCTCTCTCTAACTTCACCCTTCAAACAACTGCGGGTACTTAGCCTTCATATCGCTTTCGAGTTCCCAAGTGAACTCTGCGCCTCGTTTGCCTTCCCATCGGACCTTCACAATAGGAATGCGTGAGCGCCTGAGCTGCTTTGTTTTGCGATCCATGATTTCGACAGCCTTTTCCACGAAGTGTAATGTTTCGTTCACTTGTAGATCGTCTAGAGAAACATGTAAGTCATGGTCGGCGATGCACTTTCGGAGGTTTTACACGTGGAAAGTCGGGTGGACGTTGCTAAGTTCCTTCGGTAATTCGAGTCTGTAGGCGACTTTTCCGATCCTTTCCAGAATCTTAAAAGGTCCAACATATCGAGGCGCGAGTTTCCCTTTCTTGCCGAATCGGACCACACCCTTCCAAGGTGATACCTTTAGGAGTACGTGGTCACCAATGCCAAATTCACGGGGCTTGCGCTTTTTATCGGCGTAAACTTTCTGTCGATCCCGAGCTTTCACCAGGTTGGTTCTGATTTGCAAAATTTTGTCTGTCGTTTCTTGCAATAGCTCTTGGCCGGTTAGTTGCGAGTGACCGATCTCGTGCCACACAATAGGCGACCGACATCTTCTTCCGTATAATGCCTCGAAAGGTGCCATCTCGATGCTAGAATGATAGCTATTGTTGTACGAGAATTCGACTAACGGCAAGTGTTTATCCCAATTACCACCGCACGGAGCATGTCTTCAAGAGTACGGATCGTTCTTTCAGTCTGACCGTCGGTTTGTGGGTGGAAAGCAGTACTTAGATTAGGCGTTGTACCGAGTGCCGTTTGAAACGTTTCCCACAATCGTGAAGTAAACTGAGCATCACGGTCAGAGATGATGTCACGAGGCATCCCATGATTACAAATGATCTCGTCGGTGTAGATTCGGGCTAATCGTTCCACCTTGTAGTCTTCTCGTATAGGCAGAAAGTGAGCTGATTTAGTCAATCGGTCGACCACAACCCATATGCTGTCGTGACCTGATGACGTGGGTGGAAGCTTGGTTACGAAGTCCATAGCTATGCTCTCCCACTTCCACATGGGAATTGGTGGTTGTTTGAGCAAGCCAGAGGGTCATTGATGTTCAGCCTTGATTCTAGCACAAGTTAGGCATCTTCCGACGTAGAGAGCGATATCCCTTTTCATGCCCGGCCACCAGTACTTGTAACGAAGATCCTGGTACATTTTGTCAGCACCGGAATGAACTGAGTAGCGGGATTTATGGGCTTCGTCCATGATAATCTGTCGCAAATTGGTTCGCTTGGGAATCCAAATTCGGTATAAAAAGTGGAATATCCCATTTGATTTGCTCACAAGCTGGGCTCCATCGTGGTAGATTCTTTCTTTCTTCAAAGTGCGTTCGTTGAAACATGCATGCTGAGCGTCGCAAATGAGAGTTTCGAGGTTGTGCTGGGCTTGAACATTACGAGTGCTAAGCAGGTAGCTCCGTCTGCTAAGTGCGTCGGTAACAACATTTGCTTTGCCTGGGTGATAACGAATCTCACAGTCGTAATCGTTGAGAAGTTCTACCCATCGCTGTTGATGCATATTAAGTTCCTTCTGATTAAAGATATGTTGTAGGCTCCTATGATTGGTGAAGATCGTACACTTAGTACCATACAGTTAGTGTCGCCAAATCTTTAATGCAAAAACAACCACGCCTAGCTCGAGATCATGAGTTGTATAGTTCTTCTCGTGGATTTTGAGCTGACGAGATGCGTAAGCTATGACCTTGTCCCGTTGCATAAGGACACAACCGAGACCAAGGTTGGAAGCATCACAGTAGACAATGAAATCATTGTTTCCGTCGGGCAATGTGAGAACATGAGCATTGCAAAGCATGTGTTTAAGGGTTCGAAAGGCAGACTCTTGTTTAGTTCCCCAAACAAAAGGCTGGTCCTTATGTGTAAGAGAGGTAAGTGGTACAGCAATCTTCGAGAATCCTTCAATGAAGCGGCGATAGTAGCCCGCTTGTCTGAGAAAGGAGCGGACTTCGGACGGATTCTTAGGTGTAACCCAACTCTTGACTGCTTCAATCTTCGCATGATCGACGTGAATACCATGACGATTTACAATGTGACCCAGAAATTGAACTTCCCCTAACCAGAATTCGCACTTGGAGAACTTGGCATAGAGTTGGTTCCCCTGGAGTAATTCAAGAACCAAACGAAGATGTTGAGCGTGTTCAGCTTTCGATTTGGAATAGATCAAGACATCGTCGATGAATACGATGACGAAATGATCGAGATATGGTTTACACAAGCGATTCATCAGATCCATGAAAACCGCTGGTGCGTTGGTTAGACCGAAAGGCATAACAACGAATTCGTAATGGCCGTAACGAGTTTGAAATGCGGTTTTGGGTATATCCTCCTCTTGAATGCGTAGCTGATGGTAACCTGAACATAGATCGATCTTTGAGAAACACGTAGCGCCTTGTAGTTGATCAAACAAATCGTCGATACGGGGCAGAGGGTAACGGTTCTTGATAGTTAACTTATTCAATTCCCGGTAATCGATGCACATCCGGAACGACCCATCCTTCTTTTTGACGAAAAGGACTGGCGCGCCCCAAGGGGAGGTGCTCGGGCGAATGAAGCCTTTTTCAAGTAATTCCTAGAGTTGGGTTGAGAGTTCGCGCATTTCTGACGGTGCGAGTCGGTAAGGAGCTTTGGCAATAGGATTTGCTCCAGGAATGAGGTCAATACGAAAGTTGATATCATGACTTGGAGGTAATCCGGGTAGATCCTCTGGAAAAACGTTAGGAAATTCTCGAACCACAGGAACGTCTTTCACTTCCTTCTTCTCTTTCTTTTCCTTCTCCGCCGTTACAACGTTAGCCAAGAAAGCCCTGTATTCCTTGCGGAGATACTTGCTGGCTTGGGTACATGACATAAGCTTGAGCCCCTTTGAGGTAGTATCGCCATATACACACAATAAGTCACCATTTGCGAGCGAAAATCGAATCATCTTGTCGAAGCACACAACTTCAGCATGGTTTTCTCGAAGAAAGTCCATGCCTACTATGACGTCGAAACTTCCGAGTTTCATCGGAATAAGGTCAATTGGGCAGATGTGATTGTTGAGCTCAAGAGTACAATCACGGATAACGGAATTGACAGCGACGGTTCTTCCGGTAGCGACTTCAACATCGAATGCCGAGGATAGTTGGGAACGTTTACGACTAAGGAGTTTCTCAAATTCGAGCGACACAAAGCAATTATCGGCTCCAGTATCAAATAAACAGGAAGCATAAATACCATTTACAAGGAACGTACCATTGACCACGTTGTTGTCGGCCTGGGCTTGACGCACGTTGAGGTTGAAAGTTCGGGTGTGTGCGGCCTGTTGTTGCTGTTGCTGTTGTTGCTGCTGTGGCTGCTGTTGCTGAGGCTCTTGTTTCACAACCCTGTTCGGGCACACGTTGGCGAAATGGTTTGGGTCGCCACACGCGAAGCAGGCTCTGGCTTTGACTGCAGGTGCCGGAGGAGCTTGTTGACCCTGTGGGGCAGTGAGTAGAGCTTGATTGACAGGAGCTTGACAAATACGGCAATTGGCAGTAAAGTGGCCGTACACATTGCAATGAGCACAGAAGCGGCATTGAATAGCAGTCGGGTGGTGGTAGGTGCAAGTAGGGCAGAGCGGGTGTGGCCCAGTGTATGCACGCTTTGCAGGCGGTGCATTGGCCACAGGCACCGCTACTTGACGCTGTTGGGCAGGTACGATTTGAATCGGTGCAGCAGTAATCGCACAATTCTTGTTGGTGGAGCTGTTCTTTCTCTTGTTCTTTCTCTTGTTGATCGATGAGGTGGGTTCAGCAGTTGGTGCGGCAGCGGTAGCTTGATGTAGATGCTTCGAAGTCTTATCCCAAACACCAGCCTTGACCCTTTTGTCGTTGATTTCAGCGGCCAACATATAAGTTTCCTCGATCGTCGTAGTCTTAGCCGCTTGCACGAAATCAGCAACGCAGTCGGGCAAAGCTCGGATGTACTTCTTGATCGTCATGTCGGGAGTCTTGACTTGATCGGGATAGATAATGCTGAGCTGTTTGAAACGAGCAGTGAGACCAGCATTGTCACCATCCTTCTGATGTATGTGCCAAAATTCATCTTCCAGCTTTTGACGTTCGTGAGGAGGGCAGAATTCCTCTAGCATAACTTCCTTGAGCTTGTCCCACGACAGATCGTAGGCTGCATCGTTCCCTCGCTTGTTCCTCTCGGTCGTCCACCAGTCTAGAGCACGGGACTGAAAGACGCCGGTAGCATTCAGAGTTCGAAGGTCATCAGGGCAACCACTCTGTCGCAGAGTAACCTCGATTGAGTCAAACCAGTGAAATAGTGCAGTGGGACCTCCTTCGCCAGTGAATTCTTTTGGCCCACACGACTTGAATTGTTTGAAACTGAAGGGCTTTGCGGCAGTCTTAGGAGCTTCGGTTCTCGATTCTTCGGATGATTTGCTGGCATTCTCATAGACGTCACTCACGGCCTTTGCCACACTTTTAGCGATAATGGAAGCAAGGCGTTTGTCCCTCTTTTCCTGGCGGGAGAATGCATGACGGGATCCAGACGACATGGTCTGCAACAGACATTGTCACAGGACTCATCACATTGTATTCGAATCTCACCTCACACGTCTATTTCTTACTAAAGCTCAGGAACACGTATACTTACGTAAATACTTATCACGAATCACAAAATCACATAAGCACATAAAGCACATAGTCATTTAATTCCTAAACACGTAAAGCACAATAGCAAGAAACACATACGCCCTAGTCACTAGAGGCATTCAGAAAACAGAAACCTATCATTCAAAGTCTGCGATTGCTCGTTATAGTAGTCGCGTTTAGCATATCGAATATGCGTAGTATATGCGTATAGTTACCCTAGGGTCGTCTAAGTTTCAGCGATTTCTCCGCGATGTGTAGTGTGTTGTGTGGGTAGCGAGAGCAAAAGGCATTAGATCAAAGCCAGTAGCATCTCAAAACGCTAACAAATAAACATAAAACACATAAATCTCATAAAATCGACGAGTTATCAGAGTCAGCAGTTGTAGACTCAGAATCAAAGCACACAAAATTCGAGGTATAGATTGTCTGCGGCTGGTAGACTTCGACTATCCAAGGTGGTTCAATTATTCACCGGGGATCTGTTATGCACTTTCAACTTTCAGGATCGTGCCTTGACCTTGATTCTTGGGAATTTGGCATGAATCCCGTTAGTTTTATTTTGACTACAGATCGTCTGTTGAGACCTTGGTGAGAGTTTTGTAAAATGCGCGGAACAAGTTGTCAAGGTTAGGCTTTCACCCCTGGCTTGACAACTTCGTCCCTGTTTTGATAGAAACATAAGGTTAAAGTCAACGACCGATTCACAAAACATGCAATGTAATAAAAATACAGCAACAGAGATAAGGCCGAAAGGTTGGTTATTTATTATTCACATGCAAAAGATTGCACTATTGGCTTCATCTCCAAATGAGACCCATCCACCAACAGTGCAATTAGTTCTAAAACATATTTATTTAAAAAGTTGAAGGCTTCGTCTTGAAACCCAAGATCCCTCCACCTTCAACTGTTAAACTGTTCAAAAAGCGTACTAAAGGTTGATGACCAAGAGCTTCATCCTGAAACTCAAGATCCCTCCACCTTTGGCCATCATATTGCAGGAAAAGTAAATGCAGGAAAAGTATATTGTTTTGGGGTTACAGACCATTCAAATTTAGAAAATTAGGCTCCGGCCTAGGCATCAATATCCATCATTGCCCACTTGAATGCCCTCACACAGCGCCATCACCACCATCCTTCTTCGCCTCCTCAGCCTCAACATTCTGAGCAGCATCCTCACCAGCATCCTCTCCAACATCCTTCTTTTCTCCAGCCTTGTCCACCACCTCAGTTGTCTTAGAAGTTTCTCCTGCCCCAGCTTTAGCAGGATGTGGCACAGGATTGCCTCCAAGCTCCTTGAATTTTGCCACCCAAGAGTCAACCGGCCAGGATGGGCACTCAAGACCTGTGTCCTGAGCTTCATAAGCCATCTTGATTCGAGCCTGCAGTAGGGAGACGACAATGGAGTTTTGGATCCCCTCTCAGAAGGAGATCATGGCTTGTTCATGCTCAACGTAGGCGGCTGCCGGCTTCACTTTGGCATCCTGGGTGACCTTCTTCAGCTTATCCTCATTGTTTTGGTCAAAAATCAAGCAATGATAATGCAACCAAACTTTCTGTTGTGAGGTATGATGCTTGAATTGATGAACAACAATAAGGATCACTTTGAAATGTAATGAACAAGTGACACAAAGATTTATACGAGGAAAAAGCCCTTGTTCAATGAATGATCTCCGGCATAAAAAACCTCGGGTGATGGAAACTACCGATCACCAACTCAAATTAAACAAGAAATGTAATACAACTTCGGATGATAGCGAGCTAAGTACAAGGATCACTATAGTGTATTGTGTGTAAAAGTGTGTAATCGCCAAGTGAGTTCACGAGAACTGATGAGAGCGGTTGTACGAGTGTGTGCGTAGCCAAATATAGCCAAGTGTTTTCTAATTAGCTCGCTACCCCTTTAAAAATGGAAAATATCTACTCTAACTAACATTCCGCAAATGGTGCAAGTCCTCCACGACTCCATAACGTCCACTTCTGGCCAAGCACGTGCAGAATAAACATAGAATATGTTCCAGGAATATCGCCAAGACCAAGTCCAAGTTGATACTCCTGCAAAACAATTTCGAATTCAAAGTAGACAACCGTTAGTACAAGGATCCTTACGACGATCCATGATCCTGATCCTGCAACACTTCTGAGGATCACTACTTCAGACAGAATTGAGGATCACTAAACCCAACAGTAAATGAGGATCACTGATCATTTAGAAATCCACCCCTAACAATTGCCCCCAAAATATAAGGAGTAATTATGTAAATAAGTGAGTTATATTTTTTTCTTATCCGCAATTAACCAACGGATAACTAGCCGTTATAATCGGACTAGCCGTTGCGAACATGACGTCACTGAGGTGACTATCCTGCAGAATCATCATTATAAATAGGAGTTAGAGATAGGGATCATTTCACATTTAAATTCAAGAGAACTCCCTTTAAATTCACATCCGACGATTAAGCAGGTATTTCTCTTCCTCTTCTTCCTTTAGGTTTTCTTTCTCTGCTCCTTCTTTCTTTACCTTCTTCGAAACCAAGATGATGCTAAGATCCTCACCAGCCAAGGATCATAAGTAGGACAGTCCTCTCAAGAGCCAGGGGATCATCAAAGATTCACCGAAAGAAAGATGTTGCTTCTCTGACCCACACATAGACAGAATCCGGCATTGCTTCCCAGCGAACACCACTTTCAAATCGTTTGATCCCACTGTTCTGAGTGATTACGTTTCCGAAACTTGGGTAGCTTTCCCAGTCACCCCTTTCTCAATAGGATACTCGTATCCCTTCCCTGAATTCACCCAATCCTTTTTCTCCCTCACCGGCATCTCCTATATTCAAGCTATGCCAATGATCTGGAGGGTCTTATATACCCTTGAAAGGATCATTGAGCAAGAAGAAATTAACCTGGGAATGTCGGAATTGGCCGAGATGTATGATCTCACAATATTTGGATCCCACCGATATTTATTCAAGCGTAAACCCGGAGAAGAACATCCCATCTTTACAACTACTAAGAATGATACCAATTGGAAACGGCGGTTCTTCTTTGTCAGAAGGGATTCTATCCCGGATGGAAAGGATCTGCCAAGGAAGTGGAGCACTCATGGTAGGATAGAGGATCCTTAGAAGGATCACCGAGTGAGCTCAATTTTGATGATGATTACTAATATGCTTCTGTTCTCTTGTACAGCCATCACAATTTCACATATTATACCTTCACCTGCCACCGAGGGGAGACTTGCTGCTTTCAGAAAACTTGATCCTGCAACAAGATCATTCAAAACAAACACCCAGGATTCACAGGAAGTATCCTCAGGTTCTGTTACTATGTCAAGTAAGTATCCTGTACTTTTTATATTTAAATGTTTGAATAGATAGTTAAAAAGAAATAGGATAAGGATACTTATCTGTTTTGAATGTGTAGGCACTGGAAAGTCATCAAAATCTGCATCCAAATTCAGTGTCACTGAGCTTGACACCGTCCGATCCAAGAAAAGGTCTGGTGCTAGCCCCTCTGTTGTAATCCCCAAACCTACCACTTCAAAGGGAAGAGGTGGAAAGAAGAGAAAAACCCCTGAAGCTGACAACCTCCAAGGCTTACCTCTGATTCGTCATCAATTCCTCGAGTACTTCAATGATGTAAGGATCACTGACTCAGTTTAATTACCCTATCCACTTGAGGATCACCTGATCCTAATCTTTGCATTGTATTTATTGTAGAAATTTGCGGAGATCGAGGATTATGTTGGGAATGTTGAAGAGCCAGAGGAGAAACAATCTGACCTCCAAAAAGTAGCCATGCTCAAAGACCTCAAGATCGCTTCCCTTGAAAAGGATCTCAACGATGCCAAAGCTCAAACAGCTGCCATTCTGATCAACTTTGATTATGAGAAGAGCGAGATCACGGAGGATGCTAAGGTCTCCGCTGCCATTGCCATTTACAAGACCAAGCTACAGATGGCTCAAGAAGCCCAGGATCCCGCATTTGATAGGAGCAGCTGGGACATGGAAGGCTGGAAGGCCAGGCTGGCTGAGTTGGAGGATGAGGATGGGGCTGACGAGGTCCTGGCAATCGAGGCTAGTGGTAGTGGCAAGGATCATGCGAAGGATACTGGAGTTGGAGGGGATGATGATGCAGCGAAGGTGTAAGCTGCACGAATGGGCGATGAAGGACATTTCTAGACGTAGCCGGAGCCCATTTTTTAAGTTTGGTTATGGTTTTTGTTTTGATGGTGTTTTGATGAACAATGGTTGGTCTGTACGTAAACAATAGTAATTAGGGTTGAGGATCATTGATGATCCTTTGAACAATAGGTAGGATAATGGGTGGTGGATGGATCCTCTGTTTGGGGGATGAAGCCACTTGTTATCCTTCCGTTTTTAATTTCCTGCACTTGTTAGACCTATGAACAATGGACACCCTTTGCCAACCCATGTGGACGGGCCACGTTTTGCTGGTAGAAACGTGGGTTGGCAATTTTGATAACCTTAAAAGGGTTTAAGCTTTTGTTAATAAAATAACTTTAACTTTTTGGATCACAAGTTTAGTTGTCAAAGGATAAGGGTCATTCAAATAAATAATGAATAAAATCAAAATAGTTAAGGATCATACCTGAGAATCCAAGTTAGGATTCTATCTTTTAACACTTAATATCAGGATAACCCAGAAGACAAACCTTAGTAAAAGGTAAGGATCAAGGATCCTTAGTCGTTTAACTTCAAAAACCTGAAATAGGATACAACTTAGGACTAAGCCAATATAAGATGAAAGTTAGTAACTGGGTACAAGCCCAACAATTCTGCGGACAAGCCCAATATACTGGGGACAAGCCCAAAGGATAACTGGGGACAAGCCCAAAGGATAAATGGGGACAAGCCCAAAGGATAACTGGGGACAAGCGCAAAGGATAACTGGGGACAAGCCCAAAGGATAACTGGGGACAAGCCTAAAGGATAACTGGGGACAAGCCCAAAGGATCGTATGTAAACTGGAGTATGGCCCTCACTGGCAAACCTTAGCTAACGTGAAAATGTTAGAAACCTTAGGAACGGATGTATGGTACGTCTACCATTATACGTAGGATCCTGAATATAGCTAGTACAATGAAATTGTCACCCCCTAAAGCGAGTACTGGTCCCATTGCCATGAACTATACCAGGATCATCGTGCGCTACTGGCGAAACTGGGGACAGGCCCAAACTGGGGACTAGCCCAAATAACTGGGGCCAAGCCCAAATAACTGGATACTTCTGTGGATACTCAATCCTTAGTTAAGGATACCTGAACCTTCAAAACTCAGAATCAAGTAAACGGAGGATAAAGGATGCAGGATCCTTATCCTTATATAAGAGAATAAAAGAATGAAATAGTTTGAGATTAGAATGTTACCAGAAAGAGGATCATCTGTCTGTAAGGATCCTTCAAGGATACTTGTCAAATGAGGATCATGGATCCTAGTCACACAAAATACTTCTTTAAATGGACAGCATTCCAAGCTCTTGGTAGCAAATCACCTTCCATTGTTAGCAATCGATATGCCCCCTTTCCTGCTTCAGCTTCAATCAAATAGGGGCCTTCCCACTTTGGTGCTAGCTTTCCATCAACAGGATTGGTGGTATTTTGAAATGCTTTCCTTAATACCATATCACCTACTTGGAATTTCCTGATCCTGACATTTTTGTTTTAAGCTCCAGCCATCCTTTGTTGATAACTGGCCATCCTTATCCTTGCCAAGTCCCTGATTTCCTCTATAGTATCCAGGTCTTGAACCAAGTTTTCAGCATTTTCTTCAGGATCACGAATGCTTGTTCTTGCAGTTGGAACCACCATCTCTGTAGGGATCACTGATTCTGCCCCAAATACCAAAGAAAATGGAGTTTACCCTGTAGCATTCTTGGGAGTTGTCCTATCAGCCCAAAGCACATAAGGTAGTTCTTCTACCCATTTTCCTTTCTTGGATCCAAGCTTTTTCTTCAAATTGTTGATGATAATCTTGTTGGATGATTCTGCCTGACCATTAGCTTGTGGGTGGACAGGTGTTGATGTTATCATCTTAATCCCCCAGCTGTCACAAAAGTTAGTAGTTCTATTCCCAATAAATTGGGATCCATTATCACAAATAATCTCAGAAGGGATACCAAATCTAGTAATAATGTTTCTTTTAATGAAGGATATAACTTCCTTTTCTCTGACTTGAGCAAAGGCTTCAGCCTCTATCCACTTAGAGAAGTAATCAGTCATAGCAAGCATGAATACTTTTCCACCAGGTGCCTTAGGAAGTTTTCCAACTATATCCATTCCCCATCTCATGAGTGGCCAAAAAGAGGATATAGGATGCAAGAGCTCCGCTGGTTGGTGAAGGATATTACTATGCCTCTGACAAGGATCACACTTCTTGGCATACTGCACAACATCCTTCTTCATAGTGGGCCAATAGTATCCTGTCCTCAGGATCCTTGAGAATAATTCCCTGCCCCCAGTGTGGTTTCCACAATCTCCTTAATGGAAATCCTTTAGGACTTCTTGGATTTCAGGATCCTCAATGCATCTTAAATATGGTCCTGCAAGAGATCGTTTGTACAACATATTATTCAAAATTGTAAATTGAGATACCTTGATTTTGAAAGCCCTAGGGTTTTCTCCTGTAGGAATCTCTCCATGTTGTATGTATCTCATGATTGGGAGGATCCATGATCCTGAATGAGATTGAGTATCATCACTAGGGATGATTGCAGAATCCTCTCCTATCTCCATAGCTACATGATCCTCGATAGCCGGGGTCAGGATATGGATAATAGGGATCTTGATATCCTCCGGGATCTTCAAGGATGATCCTAGATTGGCTAATGCATCAGCCTCTGCATTCTCTTCCCTTGGTACCTGTGTCAAACTAAAGGATACAATAGAGAGTGCCAATTCTTTGACTATCTCCAAATATTTGATTAGCTTTTCACCTTTAACAACATAGGATCCATTAAAGTGATTAGTTATCAGTAAAGAATCTACATGTACCTCAAGATACCTGATCCTCATATGCTTTGCAATTTGCAAACCAGCTATCAAGGCTTCATACTCAGCCTCATTGTTGGTAGTTTGAAATTCACAAGCTATGGAGTGGGGTATTATGTCCCCCCTGTGGCAATTTTAGTAGTATTCCAAGCCCTGTTCCGTTTACATTGGAGGATCCATCAGTGAACAGTACCCAAGGATCCTTGGTTTCTTCAAGCTGTTGGACTTCTAATTCAGCCTCCTTTTGTAAATCACTACTAAAATCTGCCACAAAGTCAGCTAAGGCTTGGGATTTGATGGCAGTCCTTGGTTCATATCTTATATCATATGCACTCAGCTTCACTGCCCACTTAGCCATCCTTCCTGACATTTCAGGTTTCCTGAGAACATTCTTAATTGGGAAATTAGTCCTAACAATAATGGCATGAGTCTCAAAATAATGTCTTAATTTAGTGGATGCCATAATTAATGCAAGGATAAGTTTTTCTAAATGTGAATACCTAGATTCAGCATCAAGTAAGCTCTTACTTACATAATAAACAGGATGTTGTGTACCTTGGTGATCCTTAACAAGGACCGCACTTACTGCTTTTGAGGATACCGCCAAATATAAGGATAACACATCTCCTTTTTCTTGTTTCATCAAGGCTGGGGCTGAGGATAGGTAATCTTTAAGAGCTCTGAGGGCATCTTCATCCTTCTCAGTCCATTCAAATTTCTTGTTTTTCCTCAGGATATCGTAGAATTCCTTACACTTTTCTGAGGATTTGGATATGAATCTGTTCAAGGCTGCGATCCTGCCCGTTAATCTTTGCACATCCTTAGCATTGGCAGGAGATTTGATATTTACAATAGCCTTGATTTGCTCTGGACTTGCTTCAATGCCCCTCTTTGTCACCATATATCCTAAGAATTTACCTGCCTTAACACCAAAATGACATTTAGAAGGATTTAGTTTCATATTAAATTTATCAAGGATATTGAATGCTTCCTCCAAGTCTTTAAGGTGATCCTCAGCTTTCTTGGACTTAACCACCATGTCATCAATATAGACTTCCATAGTGTGTCCAATTTGTTCCTTGAACATCATATTAACTAGCCTTTGATAAGTGGCACCTGCATTCCTTAATCCAAACGGCATAGCAATATAACAGTATATACCAGTTGGGGTCATAAAGGCTGTATCCTCTTGATCAGATGGTTCCATCTGAATTTGTTAAAATCCAGATGAAGCATCCATAAAAGTTAACAACTCATGACCCGCGGTAGCATCCACCATGGAGTCAATGTGGGGTAAGGGGAAAGGATCCTTGGGACATGCCTTGTTTAAATCTGTAAAATCGACACATACCCTCCACTTTCCATTTTTCTTTTGAACAACAACCACATTGGCTAGCCATTTTGGATACTAAACCTCTCTAATCATACCTGCCCGAAGTAGTTTATCTACCTCTTCCTGGATAATGGCATTCCTTTCAGGTGCAAATTTCCTCCTCTTTTGATGAATTGGCTTAAATGACCTGTCAATGCCAAGTTTATGAGTAATTATATCTTTAGATATACCTGTCATATCCTCATGTTTCCAGGCAAAGGTGGTTTTCCTTCTTTTGAGGAAGGATACTAGCTCCTATTCAATATCGCTAAGGATCCCTGATCCTATGAAGATCTTGGATTCAGGATCATTAGGATCCATGAGTATTTCTTTCAAATCATGTTCTCTTGCCTCCAAGACATCTCTTGAAGGATACTTTAATTGCTATTGCTCCCTTGGTCTTGAGGCTGGCTTCATTGATAAGGTATAGCAATTTTTAGCTTCCTGTTGATCACTCTCAATTTTCACCACTCCCCAAGGACTTGGAAGCTTTACACATTGATGATAGGTGGATGGGACTGCCTTCATGTCATGTATCCATGGCCTGCCAAGGATAACATTACAACATGATAAACAATCAATAACACAAAACTTCTGATAAGAATGCAATCCTTCGATATAGATTGGGAGTTTGATGTCCCCCAATGTATTATTAGTTTCTCCACTGAAGCCCACAAGTACTGAGGATCTTGGGATAATATCAGACTCTGGTATATTCATCTTCTTGAGAACATCAAGCTGAATGATGTGCACAGAGCTTCCTCCATCTATAAGGATTCTGCGAACAAAGTGGTTAGAAATAAATAATGTAATCACAAGACCATCATGATGAGGATCCTGTACGTCAACACGATCATCCTCATCAAAGGTTATGACTTAATCCTGGGTGACAACGGAGGTCCGAACGGGTCTGTCTCCACTATCCATCTTTGTTTCCTTAGCGTGTCTCTTTGCTACTGAAAAGGATGTACCACAGATGTCTGATCCACCAGATATGAAATTTATGACTTGTGCATCTGCTGGAGGAGCAGGAGCCCTTTCCGGGATCCTTTCAGGATCCTGGATCCTTGACTTCAAATGCCCCTTGCTCAACAAGTGACCAATTTCCTTTCTTAGTGCAATACACTCTTCAGTGAGATGCCCAAAATCCTCATGGTATGCACACCATTTGGACTTATCCTTTGTAGCAGCTGGTTTATCACTTATCCTTGGCCACCTAGCTTTCTCACCTAGATTTTGCATTGCAAGGATTAGTTCGTTGTTATCAACAGAAAAACAGTATTCAGAAATAGGAGGATAATCCTCATCATCCTCTTCTTGTTCCACTGAATGCACATTCTAGTTATCAGATCTGTTGTAGGACCAGAGGGAGCAATGGTCTGCATTGGTATAAAGTCTCCTTGATGAACGTCTGTGTTCTGAGGCTGTATATTTCTCAAGAATCCTTGATCCTGAAGAACGTTTTATCCTTGAAGTTGAGATGATCCTTGAACCTGAAAGGATCCTGGGACCAGAGAGGATCCTGGGACCAGAGAGGATCCTGGGGCAAGGTAGGATCCTTGGACCGGAAAGGATCCTTGAACCTGGGAGGATCCTTGGACCTGGGAGGATCCTTGGACCTGGGAGGATCCTTAAACCTGGGAGGATCCTTGGACCTGGGAGGATCCTTGGACCTGGGAGGATCCTTGAACCTGGGAGGATCCCTGTACTGCGTGCATTTCCAAATATCCTCCTGACGTGAAGTATCCCTGATGCTGAGAAGAGGATCCTAATGGCTGAAGATAGGATCCTTGAGGCTGGTAGTGAGAGCCAAATGCCTGATTCATTGTTGTTGTTCCATAAAGCCTTCCCGGCAATTCACCGAAGTATTGCACGTCTGGAACTGCTGAGTGTTGGGAAGTTATGGCTGGAGTGTCGAATTTTAGCGATCTTGGCATCAGAGGAGAGTGATCCTCCACTGACTTCTTCTGTTTCTTGATCTCATCGATCTCCCGAAGGATCCTTTCGTTGGTTTTGTCCTGCTCTTGTGCATGATTCCTCATCTGCAAAATCAGAGTGTAAAGATCATTAGTAGTAGGATTAGTTGAAACAGAAGAAGTTGGTGGTTTTTGGAAAATGGGGGTTGGTTTCTTCGCAGCATTCTCAGCATTCTTCTGGGATCCAGAAGGTGGTGGAGGCAAAGGAGGAACGCCTTGTGAAGAACTGAATGAGGGCATCAAACTTGAAGTATTCTTCGCTGAGGAAGCCATCTACTTCGTTGTAACGAACCGAAATGACCATGAAAATACGAATCTCTCTAGGAATGAAGCACCAATTGCCCCACGGTGGCGCCAAACTGTTTTAGTCAAAAATCAAGCAATGATAATGCAACCAAACTTTCTGTTGTGAGGTATGATGCTTGAATTAATGAACAACAATAAGGATCACTTTGAAATGTAATGAACAAGTGACACGAAGATTTATACGAGGAAAAAGCCCTTGATCAATGAATGATCTCCGGCATAAAAAACCTCGGGTGATGGAAACTACCGATCACCAACTCAAATTAAACAAGAAATGTAATACAACTTCGGATGATAGCGAGCTAAGTACAAGGATCACTATAGTGTATTGTGTGTAAAAGTGTGTAATCGCCAAGTGAGTTCACGAGAACTGATGAGAGCGGTTGTACGAGTGTGTGTGTAGCCAAAAATAGCCAAGTGTTTTCTAATTAGCTCGCTACCTCTTTAAAAATGGAAAATATCTACTAAAACTAACATTCCGCAAATGGTGCAAGTCCTCCACGACTCCATAACGACCACTTCTGGCCAAGCACGTGCGGAATAAACATAGAATATGCTCCAGGAATATCGCCAAGACCAAGTCCAAGTTGATACTCCTGCAAAACAATTTCGAATGAAAGTAGACAACCGTTAGTACAAGGATCCTTACGATGATCCATGATCCTGATCCTGCAACACTTCTGAGGATCACTACTTCAGACAGAATTGAGGATCACTAAACCCAATAGTAAATAAGGATCACTAATCATTTAGAAATCCACCCCTAACACTCATAGTGTTGGGTCTTGGCTTCAGCAATAGTGCCCTGGTCAGTTATGGTAGTCTCAAGTTGTTTGATCCTGGCCTCTTGGAGCTTAGCTATTCCACAAGCATCAGTGTAGAGATGCAACAGATGCTGGAGACCTCGCGATTCAAAATACAGGTATGGGTTAAAAATTTACTAACTAAGATATTCCATCAGGATATATACACAGGATATTACCTTGTTGAGGAAAGAGGTCATAGGCTCCAGGGACTCGACGAAGCTGAGCTCTTCATAGGAGAACCCTTCAGAAGCTGGTGTGGTGGTCTCTGAACCCTTTTCTTCTTGGACGTGGAAGTACGAGTTCTTGGGTTAGGCTTAGAGACTGTGACCGGTTTGGAGCTGGTGACAGCATGAGTCTCATTCTTGACATTGACAGGAGTAGGACAGCTGTCAAGTTCTTCAACATCCAGGAGAATTGGAACTTTGCTGGCGTCTGCATAAGGGGAGTAACTTTAAAACCCTTTTACAGAACAACATCAAATAATAACATGTGTGCAGGATATTGAACAGGATCCTTGCCAGACATGTTTGAGCTGGAGTGTTGGCTTGAACTTGTTGGGTATGGAATGAAGCTTCTTTAAATCTCAGGAAGGAGTCTGATGGCTTGAATTCTTCTCTCTGAGTCAGGAAGGGCAGGTGCTAATTTCCTGAAGTCAGCTGCATACAACAAAAATAAAAATCAGTTCAAGAAATAGGATAGGATATAAGACAGGATCATCCTAAAACCCTAAATCTTACCATTTCTTAACCACTTCACTGGATATTTCGCTCCACCAGGGATCGAATATCTTTTCACAAAGAAAAATTTTGATTTCCATTCCTCCTCGTTTCTTGTGGCTCGGAGTATCAGAGGGTCACTGGAGGTAGAATAAAACAAGAATCTGCGAGAACCATGGCATCTAAGCCGATATGCTAACGGAAGATCATGAACGGAAAGCTCAGGAATGAGGGCGTTCTTGATTCGATCAAGAACGAGCAACACTCGCCAGAGCATTGACATGGTTTGACTAAAACTGATTTTTATGATGTGAAAAAACTCGGTAATGAAATTAGGAAAAAGGAATCGGAGGCCTAAGGTGAATGGAAAAGCGTTAAAACAGAGACACTCGTTAGACACCATGTCTAATCGGATCTCCCGATCGAATGGCCGGAACACCGTCCCCTCTGGGAAGATGCCGGAGGATTTAAGGGTTGACAGGTGAGCGCTGTCAAATGAGCATATTTCCTTCTCCGGGTCTTGAAGGATATTCTGATGAATAAATATGGGAGCAGAATCACCGGAACTCGACCTAGTTTGCCTTGCCATTCTTTGTTGGAGATTGAGAAAAAGGAGGAGAAAAGAGATGAAGATGAGAGAGAGGATTTTTACCTTTTTTCTTCTTGGTGGAGATTAAATGGGGATTAGCTTGAGAATATAGAGGAGCAATGAGTGAATTCAGTCTGAGCAGTTACAAGCAGTCAAATCAGGGGTCTTATCTCTTAATTGCCTCGATTATCAAGAAAAATGCAACCGTTAGGTCCAGGATCCTCAACGGTAACATTTTTTGGGACAATTTTTATGGGTGAAATTCTGAGCCCATATCCTGGATAGTATCTTGAATTATATCTTGATTACATAATGGATGTTCACAACCAGGGTGCTGGATCAGGATATTGGTAACATCATGATGCTGTATTCTGAAGATTACTAACGGATTGTTTGCAGGTTACGAGTGCATGTCCACAACGTTCAAGAAGACTTCTTCCCCTGAAGACTCGGTCCAGATTGTTAGAAGAGGAACGTTGAAGCCGCAATACTTGTTCTTCAACGTTCATATGGGAATATTCCATGGCATCCCCCCATTTTAGGAAATTTAGTTTTCTTTTTGTAACTATAAATAGACGGATAACCAGAGCTCATAGGACATCACATTCACTGCTCTCGAACACTTACACTTTCTCTCGCAATTCACACACTTTCAGCAAAGCGTTGTAACACTTAGCAATGATCTGGTCAATATCCTGCACTATATCCTGACTTTTGAAGTAATAAGAAGAACAAGGCAGCTGCGATTGTCAGCTCCCGAGGTTTTGTGATGGCGATCTAGATCGATCAAGGGCTTTCCTCGTACATCTCGTGTCAACCTTTACTTTTCTGCTCATTGTTTGATTGTTGATATAGCTTGGTATCCTGAGCTATATCCTGAAAACTGTTTTTTGTTAACAACCCTGTTTTGGTTAAAAATCAGGCTAGGATAATGAAACCAAATCTTTTGCTGTGAGGTATGATGCTTGATCAATGAACAAATGTATGAACAACTTGCAAATGAAATGAAAAAGTGACACAAGGATTTATACAAGGAAAAAGACCTTGATCAAGAGTTGATCTCCGGCATAAAAAACCTCGGGTGATGGAAACTGCCGATCACCAACTATAATTAAACAAAAGATTGTTACAACTCTGGATGATAACAAGCTTGTTACAAGGATCACTAGTGTGCAAAAGTGTATGAAATCGCCAATGTATTGCCGAGAGCTTGCGAGTGTGTGTGTATTAGCTAACTTGTTCTAATTCAAGCTGTTATCCCCTTTTAAAAATAGAAATAAACCAAATAACTAACTATCCGCTAAATGTACAAGCTTCCCACGATCTCCATAACGTTCACGAAGGCTATGCACGTGTGGAATATTTAAGCATATTCCCCAGGAATATCGGCAAGACCAAGTCCATTGCGTATACTCCTGCAAAACAAGCTCACATACAATGGAAACAACCGTTAGTGTTAGGATAACAATGAGGATCCTGGATCCTTAATTCTGCAACGTCTTCTGAGGATCCTTAATTCAAACGGAACTGAGGATCCGTGATCCTGGCTGCACTTGAGGATCCGTGATCCTTAGGATTAGAAAATCCACCCCTAACAATTACCCCCAAAGTATGAGGAGTAAAATGTAAATTAACGAGTCGTATTTTTTAATCTTATCTGCAACAAACTGACTAACGGATATATAGCCGTTAGAATCGAACTAGCCGTTGCAGATCATACATCAGCGAAGTGATAACCTGCAGAATCATCATTATATATAGGTTAGAGATAAGGATCGATTTGCATTTAAATTCGAGCGATACTTCCCTTTAAATCCTCATTGAAAGATCGGAACCGGTATCTCTCTTCTCCTTCTCTCTCTCTTCATCTTCTTTTCCATTTCATCAAAATCTTAAGATTACAATGAAGCTACGATCCTCTCCTGCCAAGGATCACCAGAAAGATAGCCCCCTAAAAAGCCAAGGGATTATCAAAAATCCTTCGAAGGAACTTTGCTGCTTCACTGACCCGGAGATTGACCGGATTCGCCACTGTTTTCCGGCGGACACCATCTTCAAACCTTTTGATCCTACTGCCAAAAGTGACTCTGTTTCTGACACTTGGGTTGCTTTTCTGGCCACCCCATTCCTGATAGGATTCTCCTATCCTTTCCCTGCCTTCACCCAATCTTTCTTTTCCCTCATCGGCATGTGCTATATTCAGGCCATGCCAATGATGTGGAGGGTTTTATATATCCTAGAGAACATCATTGAGCAGGAAGGCATAGAGTTGGGGATGTCGGAACTGGCTGAGTTGTACAATCTTGTGAGCCATGGTTCACACCGTTACTTGTTCAAACATTAACCTGGTGATTCTCATCCAATCCTTAAAACCACAAAGAACGATACCAACTGGAAAAAGCATTTCTTCTTTGTTAAGAGAGACTCTATCCCAGATGGGAAAGATCTCCCCAAAGAGTGGACCACCCATGGTAGGACATAGGATCCTTATAGAAGGATCATAGGATAACCTTGTTTCTGTTGAGGATAACTGATCCTTTTCTGTTTTGCAGCTATCTCGATCTCTCATATCATTCAGTCACCTGCAACAAAAGAAAGGATCACTGCCTTCTACGACCTTGATCCTGCAGTTAGAACATTCCAAGCAAACACAAAGGATTCACAAGAAGTATCCTCCGGTTCAGTAACCATGTCAAGTAAGTGTTCATATTTATCTATGATTAAATTGATTTAGATCAAGGATACTTATCTGTTGTTTGCCATTTGTAGGTGCTGGAAAGTCTTCAAAGTCAGCCACTCGCTTCAGCGTCAGTGATCTTGATGTTGTTGCTGCCCGGTCCGGAAAGAAAAAGCTTGCTGCTAGCCCAAGCATCACAGTCCCCAAGCCTGTCACTTCCAAGGGCAAGGGAGGAAAGAAGAGGAAGACCGATGACGATCTGGAAGGCCTGCCCCTCATCCGGCATCAGTTTGAAGAATACTTCTCTGATGTAAGGATCCCTGATCCTTAATTTTATCCAGCCCATTTAAGGATAAAGGATCCTGAATTGTATCTTTTCTTTTTTGCAGAAATTTGCTGAGATCCAGATGCTCTTTGACGCGTATGTTGAAGAGGCTGAGTAGAAGGAGCTGGACTTTTAAAATATCTTCATAGCTAAGGATCAAACCATCTCTTCCCTCGAGAAGGAGCTCAACTTGGCGAAAAAACAGCTGGTCATGGCCAACATCACTGTTGATCAGGAGGAGAAGAAGGAGGTTGTTGGTGCATACGTCTGTCGACTTCGTCTTGAATCGAGTCTTGCAGTGTTCATGGCACGAAGTTCAAGAAAAATGACAAGAAAGCTAATTCCGTTTGAAAGAGCTAATTCCGCTTGAAGAAGTCAACAAGTAATTCCGCACGGACTTACAATGTAATTCCGTTTATGTGTAATTTCGTTTGTATTGTAATTCCGTTTGAGGATGTTTCATGCGGAATTAGGATGTCTATAAATAGATCTAGGTCCGTGTCATTTGAAATGGAATTAGTGTGGTGTTTTCCGACGGCGAAGCTCTGTCGAAGTGTCTCCGTGGTGTAAATTGTTATCTGATCAATAAACAAGACAGTTATAAGTGAATATATTGCTGAATCACTCAATGTGGTATCAGAGCTCAGGAGGAGGAGTTCTGCAGATTTCAGCTTGATTTCATCTTGTTTTCTGGCTTCTACACCTTCTTTTATAAATTGAACAAGTTTTAACGATCCAAATGATCTGAATTTCACATATCATAAGGGAAATTGTGTTTTAACAAATCCTTGAGAAAATTGGACTTTAATTCGACTTAATTCTGATAAAATTGATAATTTCGTTTGAACATCTGATCGGATATGCTGACATCATTCTAATTTCGCGTGGAATTGCATCTTAATTCCGCTCGGAATTACTGTTTGAAGCTAATCTCGTTTGAAATCACCGCTAATTCCGCGCAGAATTAGTATTCCGTTTTATAATTTCAAACGAAATTATAATCCCGGTTGAAATTTATAATTTCGTTTGAGACAGGTTTCTAATTCCACACGAAATTAAATCTCGTTTGTTCAGTTCAAACGAAATTAGGTGATTTCGTTTGAAGAGTCTAATATCGCTTGAATTTTTAATTCCGTTTGAAGTTTATTGTGCAGGTTAATCTCGTTTAAAAAGTAATCTCGTTTAAAAGTGTCTATTTTGCTGAAAAAGTTTATCGAATTATGGAAGAGGAATTCTATAGCGCGCTTGCTACAACCCCGACTACTCCGGTTGCCATTGGTCAAAACATGAACATGGAAAATGAAACTGGAACAATGAAAAAACCCCCTAAACTAATGAGCATTGAGGAGTATCATTGTTGGAAAGATAGGTTTGAAAACTGGGTCCAAGCAAATCATTTGAGATCATGGGACTGTGTTGAGAAAAAGTATGTGCTACCACGTACTGAGCTGGGAGTTGATAAAAAGATTTTTGAATTTACAGATAAGGAACGAGACATGTACAAAGCAGAGAAAATGATGATCAGTTTACTCCAACAAGCTATTAAAGAAGACATCTTCATATTGCTTCAACATGATAAAACTTCACTTTCTATTTGGGAAACACTCAGAATTAAGTTTGAGGGAAGTGAGAAGATGATTAAAAGTAAAAAGGCATTGCTTAAGAAAGAATTTGATCTATTCACAAGTCTGCCAGGAGAAGATACAAAGAAGTTGATTGAAAGATACTACCACTTAGTAAGTTCAATGTCTTTGTTGAGTATCAATAAAGAACAAGAGGAATGGGTAGACAAATTAGCTGATGCTTTACCTCAGAAAGAATGGGGTATATTTTTAATGATCTTAAAGAACACCGGAGAATATGATGGTTTGACGATTTCTCAGTTTATCGAAAAGATTGATGGTCAAGATCTTGAACAACAAAAGATTGCAAGGATGAACAATCCGAGTAATCAACAAGATGTGAAAATGTATTACAAAGGCAGTGTTCAAGAGGTTGAAATGAGTCCAAAAATCCAAACTGCTTTTAGTGCTGGAAACTCATCTGGAACTGTTGATCAAAATTCAAACAGTAGCAATGGTTTTTCTTCATACCCGAATGTTAATCCAAATGTTTCAGCTTCAAGTTTTCATTCTCAAAGTTCAAAAAGTGGAAATGGTTGTGTGATACAGTGCAACATTGCAGTAAATCTCCCGAATGGTCAAAGTTTTTCTGAAGAAGTTGCTAAAGATCACATGGTGTTACTGGCAACTGTGCTCCAATCCTATGAAGGTTTGGTTGCAGGGAGGATCAGAAACCCTATGCTGACGAAAGAGGATTACGATCAGATAGATTCTGAAGAGATGGAGCTCATGGACATCAAATGGTGTCTAGCAAGTGTTTTGAAAAGAGCAGAAAAGTTTAAAATGATTACAGGAAGAAATGATTTTTCGGATGCACATGTGTCTACTTTGGGTTTTGATAAATCTAAAGTTACTTGTTTTCGATGCAGGGAGAAAGGTCATTTCAAGAGAGAATGCCAAAATTAAGAGGCTAGTGGAGCAAAGAATCCTTTTGGAAAAGATGATTACTATCGGAAAGCCATATATCAACAAGTTGCTCATCAACCGCATCAACAAAAAGAATCACAAATTGCTCATGGGAAAATGATCGATGATGCAAACAAGAAAGCTTATTATGGTATCATTGATCAAGACAATGAAAAGGTGGCAGCAGGTTTTAGCTGGGATAAATACATTCCACTTGATTCAAAAGTTGTATCTCTCATTGCACAGATAGTTCAAGAGCCTGATCTAATGATAGAATGGATGAAAGTGTTTGATAGTAATGATATAAGTCAAGAAGAAGAATTTGTTTCATCAGATGAAAGTTCAGAAAGAACAACAGTTTTTGATCAAACACCATCTAATTCTGGTTCTTCAGATGATGTTTCAGAAAATATAATAGATTTTCATTAATCACTAACAGATGACAGTGGTAATGATGAGGAGGAAATGCATATCAATATTGCAAAATCTCATTTATCTCCTGAATGTTTTCAATTTTATTTTGCAGATCGCTTGGAAAAGTTGAAGAGGAGACGAGCAGCAAAAGAACCGAAAAAGAAGGAATGTGAAAACAAAGATCAAAATGAAAAGATTGTTCAAAGTGAAGAGGTTAAAATTGCTGAGAAGATTGTTGAAAAGGAGAAGATGAGTGAAGTTGAAAAAGTTGTTGAAGTGGAGAAGATCGTTGAAATAGAAAAGATTGTGGAAGTCATCAAGCCTTGCTTAAAGTGTTTGGAATCTTGCAAGGAATGTGCAGCGAAAGATGAGAAGCTGAGTGACCAAGATAAGATGAAAGAACAATTACTGTTCAATCTCAATTATGTGAAAGAGTCATATGACATTTTGAACAGAACAGTAACTGGTCTACAAAAGACTAATTCAGAAAGAGAAGATGCGTTGACTATAATGAATGATATGATGATGACAAAGCAGAAGGCAATTAATCATTACATTGAAGAATGTGAAAAGTTGCAGCGGGAGTTGGAAAATGAAAAGATAGAAAATGAAAGAATCAGACGGTTATTACAAAGTTATTATATTTCTGATTATCTGATTGATCGAATTTATCCAACTGTTGTGGGTCTTGAAGCATTTAAAGATCAAAAGCCAAAGAAGAAGGATACTGGTAAGAAACAGAGTGTCAGTTATAACAAGTGTCCGCCTCCAATTTGGGAAGGATATTCTCCTAGAAAACCAAATGAAGAGCAAGTCAAAAGGCTGTCAATATAAAGTTAAAATCCGAAACAACTGATGAGTTACCAGAAAACATTGACGTCACGTTCACATCGTCTGACACTGATTATGAGTCTGAGTTAATAAAAAAGGTAGTCGATCAGGTGTTCGAAACAGATGAGGAGTTAGAGTCAAAGTCTGAGTCTGAAAGTGCGAGAACATCATCAGTTGACAGTCCAAAGTCGTCGGTTAAACGGGTTTACAATAAAGAATTTCTTTTATCAAAATCTAATTTGAAGGATGAAACATTTGAAGTTGCATACACTTTGAATGATTCTGACAAATTATATTCTGATAAAGAATTTCCAATAAGAAGTTTTCAAGTTGTAAAGATGAAAAAGGTTTTCAAACTAACAGAAATCAATATTTCTGAAATAAAAGATGTAAATCTTACTGAAAAACCTAAAAAATACACTTCAAGAGTTCAACAACGTTTAAACAAGAAAAAAGGTTACGGTTCTGGTTTTGGTTTTTAAAAGAAACCAAACCATAACGGTAATTTCAAAAAGAAAGGTCTTGGTTTTATTCCACCAGAAAAGTATAAATATGAAAAAATTTCTAAAACAAATACAAAATTTGTTCCAGGGACAAGCTGTGAAGAGGAATAAAAAAGCTCATTCTGGAAACAATCAAACAGAGAATTTCTTGCCAAGAAGCAAGAGAATGTGACGAATGGAGCTAATCAAAGAAAGAAGACAAGAACCTGTTACAAATGCAATGAAGTTGGTCACATTGCATGGAATTGTTCTCAAGCGACAAAAAACAAAACAGGAAGTCTCTAAAAAACTCAAAGAAAAAGTTGTTGAGAAAAATGAATCACCAATTGAGAAATTCAAAATTTTTGAAAATTTAACATATGAAGTTGGTGAGTGCTCAAAGAAAATTTTTTATCAAAAAAGAGCTAAATATGACAACCAAATGTGGATTTTTAAAAAGTTTCATGAAGATGTAAAGAAATTTAATGTGAAATCTGGCGATGAATCTGATTCCATAAAGTCAAAAGAGCCACAGGTTGAGGTTAAAGAAGAAAACTCAGTACCTCCAATGGATGATGTTCATTTTCCACCATTGAGGGCTGAAAATTTTAAATCAAAAGTTGGGAAGGTTGAGATCTCAAATCAATTCTATTCTGAGAAGAAATAATTTGATGTTGAGAAAGAGTTTAATGGAAATGTTAAAAAGATTTTTGGGAAAATGGTCGAGGGAAAGGCCAAAGGGGTAAAGGACTTTTATGAAACAAAGAAAGCAACTTATTACCCATGTGAAGTTGAGGAAGAAACATCCAAGTTTGGTCAGGCTTGGATGGAAATTTTTCATAAGTGAAAAATTCTGACTTGCCGGAGCTCCCAGGTTGGTATGTGTGGAGCAGGTATCAGCATCTTTCATGAGAAATTCAAGTCTGTGATATTTCGTTTTACAAGTGGTAAATCAGGGACATTAAGTTGTACTTGATTTTCTACAAGTGGTATTTGTTGATTGAACTTAAATTGTTAAATTTTTCAAAGTGATATTGAGAAAAACAATGTGATGAACCCCTAATCTACAAGTGATAAAATCAACAAAACTTATTTTCCGAAAAAACCATTTGATTAAAACAAACTTAAGTGTTTTGAAATCACAATGGGAAAATAGTTTGTTGAAAAGGGGAGTTCTGATTGTTTATGCCAAGTGGATGGCGTATTGAAGTAATTCGATATCAGTTGCCAATTTACTTGTATTGTTTATTTTCAAATTTCCTTTAAATGATTTTGAATTTTAGGGGGAGTAAGAAATTTCAGAAAATCCAAAAACATTTGAAAATTTAAAAAAGACAAAAACATGATAAAATTCAAAAATGAGTTTTGGTGTCAAAGAAGAGGAAATGATAGTACATCAGTAGACAGTTACAGTATGCTAAAGAAATGTAATGTTTAAATAGCGTTAAACGGTCGCATTGATGATATGCCGATAGGTTTTTACACATTTAGTAAAGCTTTTTCGGGATATAAGCTTAAATTCAAACTTGCTTATTTCGTGGGGAACACTACTTGGATATATAGGTAACCCCTGAAATTTCGTTTGAAGGATCCCTCTTTCTGAGATACTAGGTCTTTATGCTCAGTGATATCTAGGGTATTATCCCGGGACTTCTGATTTTGCGGAAGCAATGGCCTAGTCCCCGGAGAATACTTTACGCTTGCTTGAAATATAGCCCACCCTCAGCATAAAAAATGATGAAACATTGAAAAATGCAAATCATGTGCCGTTGAAAAAAAGATTCTCTAAAGGGGACCCACCGAAAGACGAGCCATCATCTCTCTGCTGAACGGAAGTTCTGACCTTAGCTCTCATGGCCTCGCATTTAACCCTTTACAGATATCATATGTGGTTTACTCACCTGTAAGACTGAATATTGTGATCTGGATACGGGAGTATATTCAAAAGGTGGGACACATGAATGAGTTTAAGTTCTTACTACACCTAATTCATATCCTGAATCAGTTGAAATTTGTGTGAAAATTTAAGTGGATCAGTATATCGGCAATCTAAGTGAATTGTTTAGTTCTTATTGTGTAACTAAGCTCAACGGTACTTGTGACTTGTCAAAAACTGATATGATCCTCTTACACAAACTCACAAAAATATTGTATGTAAATATTTCTTTACTGCATTTTGTTATAATCAAAATTTCAAAAAGATTTTTAGTGTGTTTTAGCATAAATTTTTGAAAAATACAAAAATATTTTCGAAAACTGATGTTGGAGAGCTGATTTTCAAAATTCCAAGTGCTAAACATGATGAGCATGTGGTGAGGGGGAGTCTGTGTTTAAATGAAAAAGTATTTGAATATTTTCCTACAAGTGGTCATCGGAAGTTTTTATAATGTTAAATCATTCTGGAAAGATATCTTCTAGTAGTATATAAATTTGTCAAATGTTAAATTTGTGAAATTTATTGTGAGGTAGAGGATGTGCAGGATAGCCTGGATTCTGAGTCTGAGTATAGAGCCAGGACACGATCCTGATTCTGTGAAAGACAGATTGCGATTAACATCTGAGGAAAGATTATTTGTTCGAGGGGAGTATGTTGGTGCTGATAAAAAGAAGATAGAGTCAGATTGAGATTCTAGGAGAAAGAGATAAAGTTTGAGGATGCTTACACTGTCAGATACTTCATAGAGCGATCAGACTGATAAAGACTGAAGACGTTGAAGACTCGACACTTAAGACTCGTCAACATCCGGGGGGAGTCTGTTGGTGCATACGTCTGTCGACTTCGTCTTGTATCGAGTCTTGCAGTGTTCATGGCACGAAGTTCGAGAAAAATGACAAGAAAGCTAATTCCGCTTGAAAGAGCTAATTCCGCTTTAAGAAGTCAACAAGTAATTCCGCACGGAATTACATTTTGTTTGTGTGTAATTTCGTTTGTATTGTAATTCCGTTTGAGGATGTTTCATGCGGAATTAGGATGTCTATAAATAGGTCTAGGTCCGTGTCATTTGAAACGGAATTAGTGTGGTGTTTTCCGACGGCTAAGCTCTGTTGAAGTGTCTCCGTGGTGTAAATTGTTATCTGATTAATAAACAAGACAGTTATAAGTGAATATATTGTTGAATCACTCTATATGTTTGTTTCCGCCTTTCATATTGAGTAGAACACCTCTGATGTCGTTTCGGGTCCGTACACGATCCTACAGAGGTGATGGAGGATGCTAAGCTCTCTACCGCCATTGCTATGTACAAGATCAAACTGTAGATGGCCAAGGAAGCTGAGGATCCTAGCTTTGAAAGGACCAGTTGGGACCAAGAGGGCTGGAAGGCTTAACTGGCTGAGCTGGATGCTGAAGAGGAGGCTAGAGAGGTCCTGATGATTGAGGCAAGTGGCAGCGGGGCGAAAGGTCATGCTGGTGATGCAGGGGCTGAAGGTGATGGGGATGGTGATGCAGGAAAGGTGTAGGCTGTAACAATGGGCGATGATGGATTTATCCAGACGTGGCCGGAGCCCATTTTTTATGATTTGGTAGTTGTTTTTTGTTTGATGGTGTTTTTCTTGAACAATGCTTGGTCTGTACTTAAACAATAGTAATTAGGTTTAAGGATCACTGATCCTTCAGACAATAGGTAGGATTACAAATGGTGGAGGGATCCTCTGTTTGGGGGATGAAGCCATTGTGATCCTGCCGTCTTTTTATTCCTGCACTTAGACCTCGTTAACATGGGCATCCTTTGCCAACCCAGGTGGACGGGCCACGTTTTGCTGGTAGAAACTTGGGTTGGCAATTTTGACAACCTTAAAATGGTTTAACTTATTGCTAAATAAATAAAAGTTTAATCTTTTGGCTTATCATGTGTTGTTATTTCTGTGAATACTTTATTTTTGGCTTATCATGTGTTGTTATTTCAATTGTTTGAATTCATAAGTTAAGAATAAAAGTTTAATAGATTATGTCAAAAAGTTCAGGATATGATGAAAGATCAAATATCCTATAATCGATAAATTCAAAAAAGTAGTGTAATTTAAGGATCATGTGTCCTGTTGTCGAAGGGTAAGGGTCACTTAGATAAATAAAGAATAAAATCAAAGTGATCAAGGATCATACCTGTTTTGGTCAAAAATCAAGCTAAGATAATGCAACCAAACTTTCTGTTGTGAGGTGTGATGCTTGAATCAATGAACAATGCTAAGGATCACTCAGAAATGTAATAAACAAGTGACACGAAGATTTATACGAGGAAAAAGCCCTTGATCAAGAGTTGATCTCCGGCATAAAAAACCTCGGGTGATGGAAACTACCCCAACTCAGATTAAACAAACATGGTATTACAACTTTGGATAATAGTGAGCTAGTTACAAGGATCACTAGAGTGTAATGTGCAAAAAAGTGTGTAATCGCCAAGTAAACTGTCGAGAGCTGATGAGAGCAGTTACCAGTGTGTGTGTTAACCTAAAAATAGCCAAGTGTTCTAATTTATCTTGCTATCCCCTTTTAAATTTAGAAAAAATCTAAGCTAACTAACAATCCGCATTTCATGCAAGTCTTCCACGAACTCCATAACGTCCATATTGGTCAAGCACGTGCGGAATAAAAAGGGAATATGCTCCAGGAATATCGCCAAGACCATGTCCAAGCTCGTACTCCTGCAAAACAACATCATATTCAAAGCAGACAATCGCTAGTATAAGGATCCTTATGATGATCCTGGATCCTGATCCTACAATACTCTCTGAGGATCACTAATTAAGACAGAATTGAGGATCCCTAAGCCTGGCAGTAATTGAGGATCACTAATCATTGGAAAATCCACCCCTAACAATTGCCCCCAAAATATAAGGAGTAATTTGTAAATAAAAGAGTTATATTTTCTCGTTCTTATCCGTAACAAATCAACGGATATATATCCGTTAAATTCTGACTAGCCGTTGCCATCCTCACGTCACTGAAGTGACTATCCTACAAGATCATGATTATAAATTGAAATTAGAGATAAGGGTTAGGAAGCATTTAAATTCGTGCGTTTCATCCTTTAAATCCTCATTCGAAGATTTGATCAGGTACTTCTCTTTCCTTTCTCTCTTCATCTTCTCGTTCTGTTTCTTCTTCTTCACCACTTTCATGACTAAGATGATACTAAGATCCTCACCAGCTAAGGATCACAAGAAGGACAGTCCCTTGAAGAGCCAAAAGATCATCGACGACTCTGCAAAAGAACGATGTTGCTTTACTGGTCCACATATAGATAGGATTCGCCATTCTTTTTCGACGAACACCGTTTCCAAAACTTTTGATCCCACCGTCCTGAGCGACTTTGTTTCCGAAACCTGGGTAGCTTTTCCGGTCACCCCATTTACGATAGGATACTCGTATCCTTTTCCTGATTCCACCCAATCCTTCTTCTTTCTCACCGGCATCTCCTACATCCAAGCGATGCCAATGATATGGAGGGTCTTGTATACCCTTGAAAGGATCATTGTGCATGAAGGTATTGATCTGGGAATGTCGGAGTTAGCAGAGATGTACGACCTTGTTAGCCATGGATCTCATTGATATCTATTCAACCATAAACCTGGTGAAGAACACCCCATCTTCAAAGCCACTAAGAATGACACCAACTGGAAACGGCGATTCTTCTTTGTCAGAAGGGATTCTATCCCTGATGGAAAGGATCTACCTAGAAAATGGACCACTCAAGGTAGGATAGAGGATCCTAAGAAGGATCACAGGATAACCTTGTTTCTGCTGAGGATCACTAATATCCTTTTGTTTCCATTTTGCAGCTATTACTGTTTCACACCTTATTACAACACCTGCAATGAAGGAAAGGCTTGCTGCTTTCCGGAGGCTTGATCCTGCGATAAGATCATTCCAAACAAATACCCAGGATTCTCAAGAGGTATCCTCAGGTTCTGTCACAATGTCAAGTAAGTATCCAATTTTGTGCATAATTAAATGTTTAAATAAAAATGAAATAAGGATACTTATCTGTTTTGGATGTGTAGGTGCGGAAAAATCATCGAAGTCTGCTACCCGTTTCAGTGTCACCGATCTCACCACTGTTGGTCCCAGGTCTGGGAAGAAAAAGGCTGCTGCTAGCCCAAGTAATGCCATCCCCAAGCCTATCACCTCCAAGGGAAAGAAGAGGAAAGCCTCTGAGGCTGACATTCTAGAAGGCCTGCCTCTAATCCGCCACCAGTTCCTTGAGTACTTTGCTGATGTAAGGATCACTGACTTAGCTAAGTTATACTGCCCACTTGAGGATCATGTGATCCTAAACTTTATATTGTCTTTTTGCAGAAATTTGCTGAAATCGAGGACTATGTAGGAAGTATTAAAGAGGTTGAGCAAAAGTCTTTGGACCTCTAGAAGATCATGCTAGCCAAAGATCAGAGGATTGCCTCCCTCGAAAATGATGTCAATCTGGTAAAGAGGGAACTTGTCCTAGCTCACATCACAACTGACCAAGAGAAGGCTGAAATCACCAATGATGCCAAAGTCTCCGCTGCCATTGCTATGTAAAAAACCCAGTTGCAGATGGCCCAAGAAGCTCTAGATCCTGACTTTGACAAGAGCAACTGGGACGTAGAGGGCTGGAAGGCTAGATTGGCTGAGCTGGACGATGAAGAAGAGGCTGTTGATATCCTGGAAATCGAGGCTGGCAGCAGTGGGGTTAAGGATCATGCGGGTGATGCTGGAGCTGGACGAGCTGGTGAAGGTGATGGTGATGCAGCAAAGGTGTAGGCTGCAGGAATGGGCGATGATGGATATTTCTAGACGTGGCCGGAACCCATTTTTTTTAGTTTGGTAGGGGTTTTTTGGTTATGGTGTTTCGAAACAATATTGGGTTGTATTTGAACAATAGTTTCTAGGGTTATGGATCAAGGATCCTTGGACAATACGCTGGATAATGGGTGGTGGATGGATCCTCTGTTTGGGGGATGAAGCCACTCGTTATCCTTCCGCCTTCATTTCCTGCACTATCAAGACCCGTAGACAATGGACACCCTTTGCCAACCCATGTGGACGGGCCACATTTTGCTGGTAGAAACGTGGGTTGGCAATTTTGACAACCTTGAAGGGTTTAATGTTTTGTGAATAAAATAACTTTAACTTTTTGGCTATTTCTCGTGTTGTTATCCTTGTGAATACTTTACTTTTCAATTGTTGTGATATACATTTTGTCTGAATTTATTAAGTAAAGAAGAAAAATTTAATAAATAATCTCAAAAAGTTTAGGATATGATCAAGGATCACATATCCTATAGTCGTCAGGTTCTGAAAAGTAGTGTAGTTTGAGGATCATAAGTTCAGTTGTCAAAGGATAAGGGTCACTTAGATAAATAATAAATAAAATCAAAATGATCAAGGATCATACCTGAGAATCCAAGTTAGGATCCTAACCTTTAACACTTATAATCAGGATAACCAAAAGACAAACCTTAATAGAAGGTAAGGATCAAGGATCCTTAGTCGTTTAGCTTCAAAAACCTGAAATAGGATATAACTTGGGACTAAGCCAATATAAGATAAAAGTTAGTAACTGGGGACAAGCCCAACAATTCTGGGGACAAGCCCATTATACTGGGGACAAGCCCAAAGGATAACATGGGACAAGCCCAAAGGATCGTGTGTAAACTGGAGTATGGCCCTCACTGGCGACTATCCAAACATAGTGACATGAAAATGCCAAAACCTTAGCTAACGTGAAAACATTAGAAACCTTAGGAACGGATGTATGGTACGTCTACCATTATACGTAGGATCCTGAATACAGCCAGTACAATGAAATTGTCATCCCCTAAAGCGAGTATTGGTCCAATTGCCATGAACTGTACCAGGATCATCGTGCGCTACTGGCGATACTGGGGACAGGCCCAAACTGGGGTCAAGCCCAAATAACTGGATTCTTCTGTGGATACTCAATCCTTTGTTAGGGATACCTGAACCTTCAAAACTCAGAATCAAGTGAAAGGAGGATAAAGGATGCAGTATCCTTATCCTTATATAAGATAACTAAAGAATGAAATAGTTTGAGATTAGAATATTACCACAACGAGGATTATCTGTCCTGTAAGGATCCTTCAAGGATACTTGTCAGGTAAGGATCATGGGTCCTTATCACATGAAGTATTTTTTCAAGTGGACAGCATTCCAAGCTCTTGGTAGCAAATCACCTTCCATTGTTAGCAATCGATATGCCCCCTTTCCTGCCTCAGCTTCAATCAAGTAAGGGCCTTCCCACTTTGGTGCCAACTTTCCATCAGCAGGATTGGTGGTATTCTGAAATGCTTTCCTTAACACCATATCACCAACTTGGAATTTCCTGATCCTGACATTTTTGTTGTGAGCTCCAGCCATCCTTTGTTGATAACTAGCCATCCTTATCCTTGCCAAATCCCTGAGTTCTTCTATAGTATCCAGATCTTGAACCAAGTTTTCAGCATTTTCTTCAGGATCACGAATGCTTGTTCTTGCAGTAGGAACCACCATCTCCGTAGGGATCACTGATTCTGCCTCAAATACTAAAGAAAATGGTGTTTGGCCCGTGGCATTTTTGGGAGTTGTCCTATCAGCCCATAGTACATAAGGTAGTTCTTCTGCCTACTTTCCTTTCTTGGATCCAAGCTTTTTCTTCAAATTGTTGATGATGATCTTGTTGGATGATTCTGCCTGACCATTAGCTTGTGGGTAGATTGGTGTTGATGTTATCATCTTAATCCCCCAACTGTCACAAAAGTTAGTAGTTCTACTCCCAATAAGTTGGGATCCATTATCACAAACAATTTCCAAAGGGATACCAAATCTAGTAATAATGTTTCTCTTAATAAAGGATATCACTTCCTTTTCTATGACTTGAGCAAAGGCTTCAGCCTCTATCCACTTAGAGAAGTAATCAGTCATAGCAAGCATGAATACTTTTACACCAGGTGCTTTAGGAAGCTTACCAACTGTTTTGATCAAAAAAAATCTGATGAGGATAATGCAACCAAACTCTCTGTTACGGGGTATGATGCTTGAATTAATTTGTAGCAATAAGGATCACTATGAAAAATAAATAACAAGTGACACAAGGTTTATACGGGGAAAAAGCCCTTGATCAAGAGTTGATCTCCGGCACAAAAAACCCCGGGTGATGGAAACTACCGATCACCAAGCTCAAATAAATCAGTAAATGTTTACAACTTCGGATAGTAACGAGCTAGGTACAAGGATCACTAAGGTGAAATGTGTAAAAGTGAGCGAAAACTGTTAAGTGTTTGCCGAAAGCTTCAAGAGTGCAATTATTCAAGAGTGTGTGTAGCTGAAAAATGGCTAAGTGTTCTAATTACTAGCTCGTCACCCCTTTAAAAATAGAAGTTAACTATGCTAACAAACTATCCGACTTTTGTGCCATGCTCCCACGTTCTCCACAACGTCCATTTCCAGTCAAACGTGTGCTAAATACCCGTGGAATATTCCATAGTAACGTTGCCAAGACCAAGTCAAGTTTGTTACTCCTGCAAAATAATACGAAACACAAATAAACAATCGTTAGTATGAGGATCCTTAAGGTGATCCATGATCCTGATCCTGAAGCTCTTTTGAGGATCACTATCTGTCACAGAAGTAAGGATCATTAATTAGGATAACAAGTAAGGATCACTAATTGTTAGAAAATCCTCCCCTAACAATTGCCCCCAAAATATAAGGAGTAATATGTAAAATGAACGAATTATATTTTCTTAATCTTATCCGCAACTAACTATCGTAAATATAGTCGTTGATGTGGAACTATCTGTTGCAACTATGGCGTCACAGAAGTGACAACCCTGCACAATCATGATTACAAATAGGAGATATAGATAGGATCATTTGCATTTAAATTTCAGAGATACTCCCTTTATAACTGCATCCGAAGATAAACAGGTATTCTCTCTTAATCTTCTTCCTTCTTTTGCTCTGTTTTCCGTATTTTTCCATCATTCCGTCAAAAATGTTGCTCCGGAACTCCCTAGCTAAGGATCACCCGAAAAACAGCCCACTGAAGAGCCAGGGGATCATCGAAGATTCCATAAAAGAAAGCTGCTGTTTCACCGATCCGCAAATCGATAGGATCCGCCACTGTTTCCCGGCGAACACCGTGTTTAAATCTTTTGATCCCAATGCCCTGAGTGATCATATTTCCGACAACTGGGTTGCTTTTCCTGTCACTCCGTTCACCATAGGCTATGCATATCCTTTTCCAGCCTTCACCCAATCTTTCTTTTCCCTAACCGGCATCTCTTATATCCAAGCCATGCCGATGATCTGGAGGGTTTTGTATACCCTTGAAAGGATCATCGAGCAGGAAGGGATAGACCTAGGAATGTTAGAGCTGGGAGAACTGTATGATCTTACTACCTTTGGTTCTCATCGTTATTTGTTCAAACGTAAACCTGGTGAGGAACACCCGATCTTCAAAGCTACCAAGAATGATGCTAACTGGAAGCGGCGTTTCTTTTTCGTCAAGAGAGATTCTATCTCTGACGGGAAGGATCTACCCAGGAAATGGGCTACCCACGGTAGGATGGAGGATCCTGAGAAGGATCACCAGAGAACTTTCTTTTGATATAAGGATCACTTATATACCTTTGCTTTCTTGTTATGTAGCTATCACCGTTTACCACCTCAGACTGTCTCCTGCTGCCAAAGAGAGACTCGCCACTTTCAAGAGACTTGATCCTGAAACAAGAACTTTCAAGACAACCACCCAGGATTCTCAGAAGGTATCCTCAGGCTCTGTCACGATGTCAAGTAAGTATCTTTGTTTAAAAATCTAAATAAATAGTGAAATATAAGTGAAGTAAAGATACTTATCTTGTTTTGGTTGTGTAGGTGCTGGAAAATCCACCAAGTCTGCTTAAAAGTTCAATGTCACCGATCTCACCATCGTCAGATCCTCCAAAAGAAAGGCTCCTACCAGCCCGACAGCTTCAGTCCCCAAGGCACCCCTCAAAGGAAAGGGAATCAAGAAGAGAAAGGCCTCCGAGGCTGAGGATCTGCAGGGTCTGCCTCTGATCTGCCACCAATTCCTCGAGTACTTCAATGATGTAAGGATCACTGTATCTGCTCGTATATCCTGCTGATTTGAGGATCACTTGGTCCTGACCTTATCTTTTATCCCTTTTGCAGAAATTCGTTGAGATTGAGGACTATGTTGGCCACGTTGAGGATCAGGATAGGAAGATTGCCGACCTCCAGCAGGTTGCATTGCTAAAGGACCTCAAAATTGCTGATCTTCAGAAGGAACTCCAGGATGCCAAACAGGAGACGGCCAAGGTGCTGGTTAATGCTGACTACGAGAAGCATGAGATCACCGAAGACGCCAAGGTCTCTGCCGCCATAGCAATGTATCAGACAAAACTAAAGATGGCCCAGGAAGCTCAAGATCCTAACTTCGACAGAAGCAGCTGGGATGTTGAGGGCTGGAAAGCAAGGTTGGCTGATCTTGAAGATGATGAAGAGGCTGAGGAGGTTTTGGCGATCGAGGCTGGAGGCAAGGGTGAAGGTGGTGAAGCAAGTGGAGCCGGAGGTGGTGATGCAGAGAAGGCTTAGGCTGCATGATTGGGCGATGATGGAAATTTCTAGACATAGCCGGAGCCCAATTTTTTAGTTTGATGGTTGTTTTGTTAAACAATTTGATGGTTTGTACTGAACAATAGTTTTTAGGGTTAAGGATCATGTATGATCCTTTGGACAATAGGTAGGATTGCAAATGGTGGAGGGATCCTCTGTTTGGGGGATGACGCCATTGTGATGCTGCCGCCTTTATATTCCTGCACTACTTTGAACCTATTATCATGGACACCCTTTACCTACCCCAGTGGACGGGCCACGTATTGCTGGTAGATGCTCGGGGTAGGTAATTTTGACAACCTTTTAAGGGTTAATCTTTTTTTAATAAATAAAACCTTAATCTTTTGTCGCTTATCTTGTATTGTTATACTTTTTGTCCCTTTAATTCTCAATTGTTTTGATGTACACTTATTGAATAAGCAATTTTGAATAAGTCAGATTGAAAATATTTAGGACATGATCCATGATCAAATATCCTATAGTTAAAGAATCCCAAAAAGTAATATATTTTAAGGATCACAAGTTTAGTTGTCAAATTTTAAGGGTTATTCAAATAAACAATGAATAGAATTAAAAATAGTTAAGGATCATACCTGAGGATCCAAGTTAGGATCCTAACCATAATCAGGATAACTATAAGATAAACCTTAAAGAGAAGTAAGGATCAATGATCCATAGTTGCTTATCTTCAAGGACCTGAAAATAGAGCATAACTTGGGACTAAGCCAATATAAGATAAGAGTTAGCAACTGGGGACAAGCCCAAGGATAACTGGGGACAAGCCCAAGGATAACTGGGGACAAGCCCAAGGATAACTGGGGATAAGCCCAAGGATCGTATGTAAACTGGAGTATAGCCCTGACTGGCGACTATCCAAACTTAGTGACATGAAAATGCCAAAACCTTAGCTAACGTGAAAACGTTAGAAACCTTAGGAACGGATGTATGGTACGTCTACCATTATACGTAGGATCCTAGGTATAGCCAGTACAATGGAATTATCAGCCCCTAAAGCGAGTACTGGTCCCACTGCCTTGAACTATACCAGGATCATCATGCGCTACAAGCGGAACTGGGGTCAAGCCCAAATAACTGGGGTTAAACCCAAGGAACGGATTGCTTCTGCAGATAACCAATATTTTGCTAAGGATACCTGGACTTTCAAAACTTAAAATCACATGAGAGATGGATAAAGGACATATGATCCTTGTCCTTATATGAGAAAATAAGGAAATGAAATAGTTCAAGGTTAGGACATTACCAAAGTAAGGATCACCGATACTTTAAGGATCCTTCAAGGATACCCCTAACGTAAGGATCATCTATGCCATGAGGATCCTGCTCACATGAAATATTTCTTCAAGTGGACAGCATTCCAAGCTCTTGGTAGCAAATCACCTTCCATGGTTAGCAATCTATATGGCCCCTTTCCTGCTTCAGCTTCAATCAAATAAGGGCCTTCCCATTTTGGAGCCAATTTTCCATCAGCAGGATTGGTGGTATTCTGAAATGCTTTCCTTAATACCATATCTCCAACTTGAAACTTCCTGATCCTGACATTTTTGTTGTAAGCACCACCCATTCTTTGTTGATAACTGGCCATCCTTATCCTAGCCAGATCCCTGATTTCTTCAATAGTATCCAGGTCTTGAGCCAAGTTCTCATCATTTTCCTCAGGATCACGGGTACTTGTTCTAGCAGTTGGAACCACCATTTCTGTTGGGATCACTGATTCTGCCCCAAATACCAAAGAGAATGGCGTTTGACAAGTAGCATTCTTAGGGGTTGTCCTATCAGCCCAAAGCACATAAGGTAGTTCTTCTGCCCATTTCCCTTTCTTGGATCCAAGCTTCTTCTTCAAATTGTTGATGATGATCTTGTTGGATGATTCTGCTTGACCATTAGCTTGTGGGTGGACTGGTGTTGATGTTATCATCTTAATCCCCTAGCTGTCACAAAAGTTAGTAGTTCTGCCCCCAATAAATTGGGAACCATTATCACATATAATTTCAGAAGGAATACCAAATCTAGTTATAATATTTCTTTTAATGAAGGATATAACTTCCTTTTCTCTGACTTGGGCAAAAAGCTTCAGCCTCTATCCACTTGGAGAAGTAATCAGTCATAGCAAGCATGAATACTTTTCCACCAGGTGCCTTAGGGAGCTTACCAACTATATCCGTACCCCATCTCATAAATGGCCAAGAGGAGGATATAGGATGCAAAAATTCAGCTAGTTGATGAAGGATATTGCTGTGTCTCTGACAAGGATCACATCTCTTAGCATACTCCACAGCATCTCTCTTCATGGTTGGCCAGTAGTATCCTGTCCTCAGGATCCTTGAGAATAATGCCCTGCCCCCAGTGTGGTTTCCACAATCTCCTTCATGGAAGTCTTTTAAAACTTCTTGGATTTTAGGATTCTCAATGCATCTTAAGTATGGTCCTGCAAGAGATCGTCTATACAACATATTATTTAAAATTGTGAATTGAGATACCTTAATTTTAAAAGCCCTAGGGTTTTCTCCTGTAGGAATCTCTCCATGTTGTAAGTACCTCATGATTGGTGAGATCCATGATCCTGATCCTGAATGGGATTGAGTATCCTCACTAGGGATAATTGCAGAATTCTTTCCTATCTCCATAGCCACATGATCCTCGATAGCCGGGCTCAGGATATGGATAATAGGGATCTTGATATCCTCTGGGATCTTCAAAGATGATCCTAAGTTAGCCAATGCATCAGCTTCTGTATTTTCTTCCCTTGGTACCTGTGTCAAACTAAAGGAAACAAAGGAGAGTGCCAATTCTTTGACTATCTCTAAATATTTGGTTAGCTTTTCACCGTTAACAGCATAGGATCCATTAAAGTGGTTTCTAATTAACAATGAATCTACATGTACCTCAAGATACCTGATCCCCATATGCTTAGCAATTTGCAAACCAGCAATTAAGGCTTCATATTCAGCCTCATTGTTAGTGGTTTGGAACTCACAAGCTATAGAGTGGGGTATTATGTCCCCCTGTGGCAATTTTAGTAGTATTCCAAGCCCTGTTCCTTTGACATTTGAGGATCCATCAGTATAGAGTATCCAAGGATCCTTGGTCTCCTCTAGCTGTTGGACTTCTAACTCAGCTTCTTTTTGTAAATCACTACAGAAATCAGCCACAAAGTCAGCTAATGCTTGGGATTTGATGGCTGTCCTAGGCTCATAGGAGCTAAGCTTCACTGCCCACTTAGCCATCCTTCCTGACATCTCTGGTTTCATAATAGACAGGATGTTGTGTACCTTCATGATCCTTAACAAGGACTGCACTTACTGCTTTTGAGGATACTGCAAGATACAAGGATAGCACATCGCCTTTCTCTGGTTTCATCAAGGCCGGGGCTGAGGATAGGTAATCTTTGAGAGCTCTTAAGGCATTTTCATGCTTCTCCGTCCACTCAAATTTCTTGTTCTTCCTTAGGATATCATAGAATTCTTTGCACTTCTCTGAGGATTTGGATATAAATATGTTCAAAGCTGCAATCCTGCCTGTTAGCCTTTGGACATCCTTAGCATTGGCCGGAGATTTGATATTCACTAAGGCTTTGATTTGTTCCGGGCTAGCTTCAATGACTCTCTTGGTCACCATGTATCCTAAGAATTTGCCTGCTTTAACACCAAAGTGACATTTTGAAGGATTAAGTTTCATATTATATTTATCAAGGATATTGAATGCTTCCTCCAAGTCTCTTAGGTGATCCTCAGCCTTTATTGATTTTACCACCATATCGTCTATGTAAACCTCCATAGTTTGTCCAATCTGATCCTTGAACATCATATTCACCAGCCTTTGATATGTTGCACCTGCATTACTTAATCCAAATGGCATAGCAATATAACAATATATACCAGTTGGAGTCATAAAGGTCGTATCTTCTTGATCAGATGGTTCCATCTGAATTTGTTGAAATCCAGATGAAGAATCCATAAAAGTCAACAGTTCATGACCCACCGTTGCATCCACCATGGAGTCAATGTGGGGTAATGGGAAAGGATCCTTGGGACATGCCTTATTTAAATCTGTGAAATCGACACATACCCTCCACTTTCCATTTTTCTTTTGAACAACAACCACATTGGCCAACCATCTTGGATACTTGACCTCTCTAATCATACCTGCCCGGAGCAATTTCTCTACCTCTTCCTGGATAATGGCATTTCTTTCCGGTGCAAACTTCCTCCTTTTTTTGATGGATTGGTTTGAATGACCTGTCAATGCCAAGTTTATGAGTGATAATATCCTTAGTTATACCTGTCATATCCTCATGCTTCCATGCAAAGGTAGTTTTCCTCCTTTTGAGGAAGGATACGAGGTCTTCTTTCATTTTGCCAAGGATCCCTGATTCGATATAGATTTTGGATTCAGGATCATGAGGATCCATGAGGATTTCTACCACATCCTGCTCTCTTGCCTCCAAGACATCCCTTGGAGGATACTTTGATTGCTATTGCTCCCTTGACTTCGAGGCTGGTTTCATCGATGAAGTATAGAAATTCTTAGCCTCCTGCTGATCACTATCAATCTTGACTATTCCCCAAGGACTAGGGAGCTTCACACATTGATGGTAAGTAGATGGGACTGCCTTCATATCGTGTATCCAGGGCCTGCCAAGGATAACATTACAACAAGATAAACAGTCAATAACACAAAATTTTTGATAAGAGTGTAGGCCTTCGATGTATATTGGGAGCTTAATGTCCCCCATGGTATTCTTAGTTTCGCCACTAAATCCCACGAGCACGGAGGATCTTGGTATGATATCTGATTCAGGGATACCCATCCTCTTTAGAACATCAAGCTGGATAATGTTCACTGAGCTTCCTCCGTCTATAAGGATCCTGCGGACAAAATGGTTAGAAATGAAAAGAGTAATAACTAAACCATCGTGATGAGGATCCTGGATATCAACACGATCATCCTCATCAAAGGTTATTACTTTTCCTTCGGAGACACTTGATGTTCGAACGGGTCTTTCTCCACTATCCATTTTAGTTTCCTTTGCATGCCTTTTAGCTGCTGAGAAGGATGTGCCACAAATATCTGATCCTCCAGAAATAAAGTTTATTACTTGTGCATCTGCTGGAGGGGCCGGAGCTTTCTCAGGGATCCTTTCAGGATCCTGAGTCCTTGACTTTTTTCTCCCCAATAATTCTTTCAAGTGCCCTTTGCTCAACAAGTATCCAATTTCTTTTCTCAATGCGATGCATTCTTCTGTGAGATGCCTAAAATCTTCATGGTATGCACACCACTTTGATTTATCCTTAGTTGCAGCTGGCCTATCATTTTTTCTGGGCCATCTAGCTTTATCACCTAAATTCTGCATCGCAAGGATTAGTTCATTGTTATCAACAGAAAAACAATATTCAGAGATTGGAGGATAATCCTCATCATCCTCTTCTTGTTCAACAGCATGCACATTCTGGTTATCAGATCTATTATAGGATCTGAACTTGTTCTTGAATGAGGATCCTTGCTTCTCTTGCTTTGAGGATCCTGCTAACCTCTCCTGGATCCTTTTGTCATCCTCTAGCCGGATGAACCTAAGGGCCCGAGTTCTTACCTCATCTAGATTCCTGCATGGTGTCATTACAAGATCATCATAGAATAACGAATCCCTAAGCAATCCCATTTTAAAGGCTTCAACGGCTGTAGCTATATCCAGGTTTGGAATATCTAAGGATTCTTTACTAAATTTAGTGATATAATCCCTTAATGATTCATTATGACCTTGGGTTATCCTATACAGATCACTAGTTAATCGTTCAAATTTTCTACTACAAGAAAACTGATTATTAAATAGGTTAACTAGATTAGCAAATGAGGTAATAGAGTAGGGGGAAGACTTAGCAGCCATTTGAGAGCTGATCCAGTAAGAGTGGATCTAAATCCCTTGCACAGGCATGCTTCCTTTAACCTTTCTGGGATTGGATTGATCTCCATCCTTTCCTTGTATTGAGCTATGTGTTCCTCAGGATCCGTTGAACCATCATAAAACTTCATGGTCGGTACATGGAACCTCTTGGGTATCTCAGCATCACAGATTGGTCGTGCAAAACGAGATATCTTATGGCTTCCATCTGCAATCTCTGGGATAGGTTTGACCACTCCTGGAACACTTGATATCATATCCTTTAACTTTTGCAATTCTCTGGCCATGGCATGATTGACACCTGGATCCTGCATTAGGCCATGGTTAGTAGTATAAGAATTATTAAAAGTGTTACCTCCCATTGGATTCAAATTAGGAAGAATGGATGTTAATCCATATTGTTGGGGCTCTGGAATGACCGATGGACCAGTAGAAGCAATGGTTTGCATTGGAATGAAATCTCCCTGATGGATGTCTGAACTTCCTGATTGCAAACTCCTTAAGGATCCCGGAATCGGGAAGGATCCTTGAAACTGTGAGTATCCTTATACCTGGGAGGATCCTGGGACATAGGAGGATCCTTGAACTTGGGAGGATCCCGGAACATAGGAGGATCCTTGAACTTGGGAGGATCCTTGAACCTGGGAGGATCCAAAAACATAGGAGGATCCCTGAACCTGGGAGGATCCTTGAACCTGGGAGGATCCTTGAAATGGCCAGTATCCTTTAATCTGCTGGGCTCCTGAGTATCCTCCTGAGCTTGCAAAGGATCCTATATGCTGAGGATTGGAACCTGATGGTTGAAAGTGTAACCCTGAAGCCTAAGTCATTGTTGATGACCCGTAATGCACTCCTTTTGGTCCTCCAACATATTGAACGTTTGGAACCAGCGAAGGCTGAGAAGTTATAACCGGAGTATCAAAATTCAAAGATCTGGGCATTAGTGGGGAATGATCCTCTGCCGATCTCTTTTGTTTCTTGATGTCTCCAATTTCTCTAAGGATCTTTTCATTGGTCTTGTCCTGCTGCTGGATATGCTCCATCATCTGCAAAATCAGAGTAAACAAGTCACTAGTAGTTGAAGCATAAGAAGCAGAAGAAGTTGGAGGTTTTGAGAAAATGGGAGTTGGTTTCTTCTCGGCATTTTATTGAGGTCCAGAAGGTGGTGGAGGCAAAGGTGGAATGCCCTGAGATGAATTGACCGCAGACATTGCAGTAGAGGTATTCTTCAATGATGAAGCCATGTATTTGTATGCAATGAACCAGATTGATCACCAACAGAAAAACTTCTTAGGAATGAAGCACCAATTGCCCCACGGTGGGCGCCAAACTGTTTTGGTCAAAAAAATCTGATGAGGATAATGCAACCAAACTCTCTGTTACGGGGTATGATGCTTGAATTACTTTGTAGCAATAAGGATCACTATGAAAAATAAATAACAAGTGACACAAGGTTTATACGGGGAAAAAGCCCTTGATCAAGAGTTGATCTCCGGCACAAAAAACCCCGGGTGATGGAAACTACCGATCACCAAGCTCAAATAAATCAGTAAATGTTTACAACTTCGGATAGTAACGAGCTAGGTACAAGGATCACTAAGGTGAAATCTGTAAAAGTGAGCGAAAACTGTTAAGTGTTTGCCGAAAGCTTCAAGAGTGCAATTGTTCGAGAGTGTGTGTAGCTGAAAAATGGCTAAGTGTTCTAATTACTAGCTCGTCACCCCTTTAAAAATAGAAGTTAACTATGCTAACAAACTATCCGACTTTTGTGCCATGCTCCCACGTTCTCCACAACGTCCATTTCCAGTCAAACGTGTGCGAAATACCCGTGGAATATTCCATAGTAACGTTGCCAAGACCAAGTCAAGTTTGTTACTCCTGCAAAATAATACGAAACACAAATAAACAATCGTTAGTATGAGGATCCTTAAGGTGATCCATGATCCTGATCCTGATCCTGAAGCTCTTCTGAGGATCACTATCTGTCACAGAAGTAAGGATCATTAATTAGGATAACAAGTAAGGATCACTAATTGTTAGAAAATCCTCCCCTAACACTAACTATATCCATTCCCCATCTCATAAATTGCCAAGAAGAGGATATAGGATGCAAAAGTTCTGCTGGTTGGTGAAGGATATTACTATGTCTCTGACAAGGATCGCATTTCTTGGCATATTCCACAACATCTTTCTTCATAACAGGCCAATAGTATCCTGTCCTCAGGATCCTTGAGAATAATGCTCTGCCCCCAGTGTGGTTTCCGCAATCTCCTTCATGGAAATCTTTTAGGACTTCTTGGATTTCAGGATCCTCAATGCATCTTAGATATGGACCTGCAAGAGATCGTTTATACAACATGTTATTCAATATTGTAAATTGAGATACCTTGATTTTGAAAGCCCTGGGGTTTTCTCCAGTAGGAATCTCACCATGTTGTATGTATCTCATGATTGGAAGGATCCATGATCCTGAATGAGATTGAGTGTCATCACTAGGGATGATCGCAGAATCCTCTCCTATCTCCATAGCTACATGATCCTCGATAGCAGGGGTTAGGATATGGATAATAGGGATCTTGATATCCTCCGGGATCTTCAAGGATGATACTAGATTGGCTAATGCATCAGCCTCTGCATTATCTTCCATTGGTACCTGTGTCAAACTAAAGGAAACAAAAGAGAGTGCCAATTCTTTGACTATCTCTAAATATTTGATTAGCTTTCACCTATTACAGCATAGGGTCCATTAAAGTGATTAGTGATCAATAATGAATCCACATGTACCTTAAGATACATGATCCTCATATGCTTGGCAATTTGCAAACCAGCTATCAAGGCTTCATACTCAGCCTCATTGTTGGTAGTTTGAAATTCACAAGCTATGGAGTGGGGTATTATGTCCCCCTGTGGCGATTTTAGTAGTATTCCAAGTCCTGTTCCTTTTACATTAGAGGCTCCATCAATGAAGAGTATCCAAGGATCCTTAGTTTCTTCAAGCTGTTGGACTTCTAACTCAGCTTCCTTTTGCAAGTCACTACTGAAATCTGCTACAAAGTCAGCTAAGGCTTGGAATTTAATGGCAGTTCTAGGCTCATATCTTATATCATATGCACTAAGCTTCACTACCCACTTAGCCATCCTTCCTGACATTTCAGGTTTCCTAAGAACATTCTTAATTGGAAAATTAGTCTTAACAATAATTGCATGAGTCTCAAAATAATGTCTTAATTTAGTAGATGCCATAATTAATGCAAGGAAAAGTTTCTCTAAGTGTGAATACCTGGATTCAGCATCAAGTAAACTCTTACTTACATAATAAACAGAATGTTGTGTACCTTGGTGATCCTTAACAAGGACCGCACTTACTGCTTTTGAGGATACCGCTAAGTATAAGGATAATATATCCCCCTTCTCTGGTTTCATCAAGGCAGGGGCTGAGGATAGGTAATCCTTAAGAGCTTTGAGGGCACTTTGATGCTTCTCAGTCCATTCAAATTTCTTGTTCTTCCTTAGGATGTCATAGAATTCCTTGCACTTTTCTGAGGATTTAGATATGAACCTGTTCAAGGCTGCGATCCTGCCTGTCAATCTTTAGACATCATTGGCATTGGCAGGAGATTTGATATTTACAATAGCCTTAATCTTCTCCGGACTTGCTTTAATGCCCCTCTTTGTTACCATATAGCCTAAGAATTTACCTGCTTTAACACCAAAATGACACTTGGAAGGATTTAGTTTCATATTAAATTAATCAAGGATATTGAATGCTTCCTCCAAGTCTTTAAGGTGATCCTCAGCTTTCTTGGAATTAACCACCATGTCATCTATATAGACTTCCATAGTGTGTCCAATTTTTTCCTTGAACATCATATTGACCAGCCTTTGATAAGTAGCACCTGCATTCCTTAATCCAAATGGCATAGCAATATAACAATATATACCAGTTGGGGTCATAAAGATTGTATCCTCTTGATCAGATGGTTCCATCTGAATTTGCTGAAATCCAGATGAAGCATCCATAAAAGTCAACAACTCAAGACCCGCGGTAGCATCCACCTTAGAGTCAATGTGGGGTTATGGGAAAGGATCCTTGGGACATGCCTTGTTTAAATCAGTAAAATCGACACATACCCTCCACTTTCCATTTTTCTTTTGAACAACAACCACATTGGCTAACCATCTTGGATACTAAATCTCTCTTATCACACCTGCCCGAAGTAGCTTATCTACCTCCTCCTGGATAATAGCATTCCTTTCAGGTGCAAACTTCCTTCTTTTTTGATGAATTGGCTTGAATGACCTGTCAATGCCGAGTTTATGAGTAATTATATCTTTAGATATACCTGTCATATCCTCATGCTTCCAGGCAAAGGTAGTTTTCCTTCTTTTAAGGAAGGATACTAAATCCTGTTCAATATCGCTAAGGATCCCTGATCCTCTGAAGATTTTCGATTCAGGATCATGAGGATCCAAGAGGATTTCTTTTACATCCTGCTCTCTTGCCTCCAAGACATCTCTTGAAGGATACTTTAATTGCTATTGCTCCCTTGGTCTTGAGGCTGGCTACATTGATGAGGTATAGCAATTCTTAGCTTCTTGTTGATCACTCTCAATTTTCACCACTCCCCATGGACTAGGAAGCTTCACGCACTGATGATATGTGGATGGGACTGCCTTCATATCATGTATCCACGGACTGCCAAGGATAACATTGCAACATGATAAGCAATCTATAACACAAAATTTCTGATAAGAATGGAGTCCTTCAATATAGATAGGGAGTTTGATGTCCCCCAATGTGTTCTTGGTTTCCCCACTGAATCCCTCAAGGACTGAGGATCTTGGGACAATATCAGACTTCGGAATATTCATCTTCTTGAGGACATCAAGCTGAATGATGTTCACAGAGCTTCCTCCATCTATAAGGATCCTGCGAACAAAATGATTAGAAATAAACAGGGTAATAACAAGACCATCATGATGAGGATCCTGAACATCAAGACGATCATCCTCATCAAAAGTTATGATCTTATCCTCGGCGACAGTGGACGTCCGGATGGGTCTGTCTCCATTATCCATCTTGGTTTCTTTGGCATGTCTTTTGGCTGCTGAAAAGGAAGTACCACAAATGTCTGATCCACCGGATATAAAGTTTATAACTTGTGTATCTGTTGGAGAAGAAGGAGCCTTTTCCGGGATCCTTTCAGGATCCTGGATCCTTGACTTCTTTCGTCCCAAAAGCTCTTTCAAATGCCCCTTGCTTAACAAGTAACCAATTTCCTTTTTAAGTGCAATACACTCTTCAGTCAGATGCCCGAAATCCTCATGATATGCACACCACTTGGACTTATCCTTTGTAGCAGCTAGTTTATCACTTTTTTCTCGGCCACCTAGCTTTCTCACCTAAATTCTGCATTGCAAGAATTAGTTCATTGTTATCAACAGAGAAACAATATTCAGAAATGGGAGGATAATCCTCATCATCTTCTTCCTGTACCACTGCATGCACATTCTGGTTTTCAGATTTGTTGTAGGATTTTGATTTGTTGTTCCTGAAGTAGGATCCTTGCTTTTCCTGTTTTGAGGATCCTGTTAGTCTTTCCTGGATCCTTTTATCATCCTCTAATCGGATGAATCTAAGGGCCCTGGTTCTTACTTCATCAAGATTCCTGCAAGGGGTCATGACAAGATCATCATAGAATAATGAATCCCTAAGCAATCCCATTTTAAAGGCTTCTACAGCCGTAGAAATATCCAGGTTGGGGATATCTAGGGATTCTTTACTAAACTTAGTGATGTAATCTCTGAGTGATTCATTTTGACCTTGTGTTACCCTATATAGATCACTAGTTAATCGTTCAAACTTTCTACTACAAGAGAATTGACTATTAAACAAATTAACTAGGTTAGTAAATGAAGTAATAGAGTAAGGGGGAAGACTTAGCAGCCATTTAAGAGCAGATCCTGTAAGTGTGGATCCAAAACCCTTGCATAGGCATGCTTCTTTTAACCTCTCAGGAATTGGATTGATCTCCATCCTCTCCCTGTATTGAGCTACATGTTCCTCTGGATCCGTTGAACCATCATATAGCTTCATAGTTGGTATTTGGAACCTTTTGGGTATCTCAGCATCACAAATAGGTGGTGCAAAGCGAGATATCCTATGGCTACCTTCTGCAATTTCAGGAATGGGCTTAACCACTCCTGGTACGCTGGATATCATATCCTTAAGCTTCTGTAACTCCCTGGCCATAGCCTGATTGATACCTGTATCCTGCATAGAGCCATGGTTAGTGTTATATGAATTATTAAAAGTGTTACCTCCCAGAGGATTCGTGTTTGGAATTCCAGATCTGAATCCATATTGACGGGACTCGGGTATGATTGAAGGACCAGAGGAAGCAATGGTCTGCATTGGTATGAAATCTCCTTAATGAACATCCGAGCTTGGAGGCTGCATTCTTCTTAAGAATCCTTGATCCTGAAAGATGTTGGATCCTTGAGGCGGAGAGGATCCTTGAACTTGAAAGGATCCTGGAACCATAAAGGATCCTTGGACCTGGGAGGATCCTTAGACCTGGGAGGATCCTTGGACCTGGGAGGATCCTCGGACCTGAGAGAATTCGTGGACCTGGGAGGATCCTTAGACCGTGTGCATTCCCAAATATCCTCCTGAGCTGACGAAGGATCCCTGATGCTGAAAAGAGGATCCCATTGGCTGAAAATAGGATCCCTGAGGCTGGGAGTGAGAGCCAAATGCCTCACTCATAGTTGTTGTTCCATAATGCCTTTCTGATGGACCACTTTGATACTGGATGCCCGGAACTGCCGATTGTAGGGTAGTTACAACTGGAGTGTCAAAATTCAATGACCTTGGTGTTTTGGTCAAAAATCAAGCTAAGATAATACAATCAAACTTTCTGTTGTGAGGTGTGATGCTTGAATCAATGAACAATGCTAAGGATCACTCAGAAATGTAATAAACAAGTGACACAAAGATTTATACGAGGAAAAAGCCCTTGATCAATAGTTGATCTCCGGCATAAAAAACCTCGGGTGATGGAAACTACCGATCACCAACTCAGATTAAACAAACAAGGTATTGCAACTTTGGATGATAGCGAGCTAGTTACAAGGATCACTAGAGTGTAATGTGCAAAAAAGTGTGTAATCACCAAGTAAACTGTTGAGAGCTGATGAGAGTAGTTACGACTGTGTGTGTTAAGCTAAAAATAGCCAAGTGTTCTAATTTAGCTCGCTATCCCTTTTAAATTTAGAAAAAAAATCTAAGCTAACTAACTCTCCGCATTTCATGCAAGTCTCCCACGAACTCCATAACGTCCATATTGGTCAAGCACGTGCGGAATAAAAAGGGAATACACTCCAGGAATATCGCCAAGACCAAGTCCAAGCTCATACTCCTGCAAAACAACATCATATTCAAAGCAGGCAATCGTTAGTATAAGGATCCTTATGATGATCCTGGATCCTGATCCTACAATACTCTCTGAGGATCACTAATTCAGACAGAATTGAGGATCCCTAAGCCCGGCAGTAATTGAGGATCACTAATCATTGGAAAATCCTCCCCTAACAATTGTCCCCAAAATATAAGGAGTAATTTGTAAATAAACGAGGTATATTTTCTCGTTCTTATCCGTAACAAATCAACGGATATATAGCCGTTAAATTCTGACTAGCCGTTGCCATCCTGACATCTCTGAAGTGACTATCCTGCAAGATCATGATTATAAATTGAAATTAGAGATAAGGGTTAGGAAGCATTTAAAATCGTGCGTTTCATCCTTTAAATCCTCATTCGAAGATTTGATCAGGTACTTCTCTTTCCTTTCTCTCTTCATCTTCTCGTTCTATTTCTTATTCTTCACCACCTTCATGACTAAGATGATGCTAAGATCCTCACCAGCTAAGGATCACAAGAACGGCAGTCCCTTGAAGAGCCAAAAGATCATCGACGACTCTGCAAAAGAACGATGTTGCTTTACTGATCCACAGATAGAAAGGATTCGCCATTGTTTTCTGGCGAACACCGTTTTTAAAACTTTTGATCCCACCGTCCTGGGCGACCTTGTTTCCGAAACCTGGGTAGCTTTTCCGGTCACCCCATTTACGATAGGATACTCGTATCCTTTTCCTGATTTCACCCAATCCTTCTTCTCTCTCACCGGCATCTCCTACATCCAAGCGATGCCAATGATATGGAGGGTCTTGTATACCCTTGAAAGGATCATTATGCATGAAGGTATTGATCTGGAAATGTCGGAGTTAGCAGAGATGTACGACCTAGTTAGCCATGGATCTCATCGATATATATTCAAGCATAAACCTGGTGAAGAACACCCCATCTTCAAAGCCACTAAGAATGACACCAACTGGAAACGGCGATTCTTCTTTGTCAGAAGGGATTCTATCCCTGATGGAAAGTATCTACCTAGAAAATGGACCACTCATGTTAGGATAGAGGATCCTGAGAAGGATCACAGGGTAACCTTGTTTCTGCTGAGGATCACTAATATCCTTTTGTTTCCATTTTGCAGCTATTACTGTTTCACACCTTATTACAACACCTGCAATGAAGGAAAGGCTTGCTGCTTTCCGGAGGCTTGATCCTGCGATAAGATCATTCCAAGCAAATACCCAGGATTCTCAAGAGGTATCCTTAGGTTCTATCACAATGTCAAGTAAGTATCCCATTTTGTGCATAATTAAATGTTTAAATAAAAATGAAATAAGGATACTTATCTGTTTTGGATGTGTAGGTGCTGGAAAATCATCGAAGTCTGCTACCCGTTTCAGTGTCACCGATCTCACCACTGTTGGTCCCAGGTCTAGGAAGAAAAAGGCTGCTGCTAGCCCAAGTACTACCATCCCCAAGCCTATCACCTCCAAGTGAAAGAAGAGGAAAGCCTCTGAGGCTGACAATCTAGAAGGCCTGCCTCTAATCCGCAACCAGTTCCTTGAGTACTTTGCTGATGTAAGGATCACTGACTTAGCTAAGTTATCCTGCCCACTTGAGGATCATGTGATCCTAAACTTTATATTGTCTTTTTGTTGAAATTTGCTGAAATCGAGGACTATGTAGCCAATATTAAAGAGGTTGAGCAAAAGTGTTTGGACCTCCAGAAGATCATGCTAGCCAAAGATCGGAGGATTGCCTCCCTCGAAAATGATGTCAATCTGGTAAAGAGGGAACTTGTCCTACCTCACATCACTGCTGACCAAGAGAAGACTGAAATCCCCAATGATGCCAAAGTCTCCGCTGCCATTGCTATGTACAAAACCCAGTTGCAGATGGCCCAAGAAGCTCTGGATCCTGACTTTGACAAGAGCAACTGGGACGTAGAGGGCTGGAAGGCTAGATTGGCTGAGCTGGACGATGAAGAAGAGGCTGGTGATATCCTGGCAATCGAGGCTGGCAGCAGTGGGGTTAAGGATCATGCGGGTGATGCTGGAGCTGGAGGAGCTGGTGAAGGTGATGGTGATGTAGCAAAGGTGTAGGCTTCATGAATGGGCGATGATGGATATTTCTAGACGTCGCTGGAGCCAATTTTTTATAGTTTGGTAGGGGTTGTTTGGTTTTGGTGTTTTGAAACAATATTGGATTGTATTTGAACAATGGATTCTAGGGTTATGGATCAAGGATCCTTGGACAATAGGCAGGATAATGGGTGGTGGATGGATCCTCTGTTTCGGGGATGAAGCCACTCGTTATCCTTTCGCCTTCATTTCCTGCACTATCAAGACCCGTAAACAATGGATACCCTTTGCCAACCCATGTGGACGGACCACGTTTTGCTGGTAGAAACGTGGGTTGGCAATTTTGACAACCTTGAAGGGTTTAATGTTTTGTGAATAAAATAACTTTAACTTTTTTGTTATTTCTCGTGTTGTTATCCTTGTGAATACTTTACTTTTCAATTGTTGTGATATACATTTTGTCTGAGTTTATTAAGTAAAGAAGAAAAATTTAATAAATAATCTCAAAAAGTTTAGGATTTGATCAAGGATCACATATCCTATAGTCGACAGGTTCTGAAAAGTAGTGTAGTTTGAGGATCATAAGTGCAGTTGTCAAAGGATAAGGGTCACTTAGATAAATAATGAATAAAATCAAAATGATCAAGGATCATATCTGAGAATCCAAGTTAGGATCCTAACCTTTAACACTTATAATCAGGATAACCAAAAGACAAACCTTAATAGAAGGTAAGGATCAAGGATCCTAAGTCGTTTAGCTTCAAAAACCTGAAATAGGATATAACTTGGGACTAAGCCAATATAAGATAAAAGTTAGTAACTGGGGACAAGCCCAACAATTCTGGGGATAAGCCCAATATACTGGGGACAAGCCCAAAGGATAACTGGGGACAAGCCCAAAGGATAACTGGGGATAAGCCCAAAGGATCGTGTGTAAACTGGTGTATGGCCCTCACTGGCGACTATCCAAACTTAGTGACATGAAAATGCCAAAACCTTAGCTAACGTGAAAACGTTAGAAACCTTAGGAACGGATGTATGGTACGTCTACCATTATACGTAGGATCCTGAATACAGCCAGTACAATGAAATTGTCAGCCCCTAAAGCGAGTACTGGTCCCATTGCCATGAACTGTACCAGAATCATCGTGCACTACTGGCGATACCGGGGACAGGCCCAAACTGAGGTCAAGCCCAAATAACTGGGGTCAAGCCCAAATAACTGGGGTCAACCCCATATAACTGGGGTCAAGCCCAAATAACTAGGGTCAAGCCCAAATAACTAGGGTCAAGCCCATATAACTGGGGTCAAGCCCAAATAACTGGGGTCAAGCCCATATAACTAGATACTTCTGTGGATACTCAATCCTTTGTTAGGGATACCTGAACCTTCAAAACTCAGAATTAAGTGAAAGGAGGATAAAGGATGCAGGATCCCTATCCTTATATAGGATAACTAAAGAATGAAATAGTTTGAGATTAGAATATTACCACAATGAGGATTATCTGTCCTGTAAGGATCCTTCAAGGATACTTGTCAGGTAAGGATCATGGATCCTTATCACATGAAGTATTTTTTCAAGTGGACATCATTCCAAGCTCTTGTTAGCAAACCACCTTCCATTGTTAGCAATCGATATGCCCCCTTTCCTGCCTCAGCTTCAATCAAGTAAGGGCCTTCCCACTTTGTTGCCAACTTTCCATCAGCAGGATTGGTGGTATTCTGAAATGCTTTCCTTAACACCATATCACCAACTTGGAATTTCCTGATCCTGACATTTTTGTTGTAAGCTCCAGCCATCCTTTGTTGATAACTGGCCATCCTTATCCTTGCCAAATCCCTGAGTTCTTCTATAGTATCCAGATCTTGAACCAAGTTTTCAGCATTTTCTTCAGGATCAGGAATGCTTGTTCTTGCAGTAGGAACCACCATCTCTGTAGGGATCACTGATTCTGCCCCAAATACCAAAGAAAATAGAGTTTGGCTCGTGGCATTCTTGGGGGTTGTCCTATCAGCCCATAGTACATAAGCTAGTTCTTCTGCCCACTTTCCTTTCTTAGATCCAAGCTTTTTCTTCAAATTGTTGATGATGATCTTGTTGGATGATTTTGCCTGACCATTAGCTTGTGGATGGACTGGTGTTGATGTTATCATCTTAATCCCCCAGTTGTCACAAAAGTTAGTAGTTCTACTCCCAATAAATTGGGATCCATTATCACAAACAATTTCAGAAGGGATACCAAATCTAGTAATAATGTTTCTCTTAATAAAGGATATCACTTCCTTTTCTCTGACTTGAGCAAAGGCTTCAGCCTCTATCCACTTGGAGAAGTAATCAGTCATAGCAAGCACGAATACTTTTCCACCAGGTACTTTAGGAAGCTTACCAACTATATCCATTCCCCATCTCATAAATGGCCAAGAAGAGGATATAGGATTCAAAAGTTCTGCTGGTTGGTGAAGGATATTACTGTGTCTCTAACAAGAATCACATTTCTTCGCATATTCCACAGCATCCTTCTTCATAATAGGCCAATAGTATCCTGTCCTCAGGATCCTTGAGAATAATGCTCTGCCCCCAGTGTGGTTTCCGCAATCTCCTTCATTGAAAACTTTTAGGACTTCTTGGATTTCAGGATCCTCAATGCATCTTAGATATGGACCTGCAAGGGATCGTTTATACAACATGTTATTCAATATTGTAAATTGAGGTACCTTGACTTAAAAAAGCCCTGGGGTGTTCTCCTGTAGGAATCTCTGCATGTTGTATGTATCTCATGATTGGAAGGATCCATGATCCTAAATGAGATTGAGTATCATCACTAGGGATGAGTAATGAATCCACATGTACCTTAACATACCTGATCCTCATATGCTTGGCAATTTGCAAACCAGCTATCAAGGCTTCATACTCAGCCTCATTGTTGGTAGTTTGAAATTCACAAGCTATGGAGTGGCGTATTATGTCCCCCTGTGGCGATTTTAGTAGTATTCCAACTCCTGTTCCTTTTACATTAGAGGCTCCATCAGTGAGGAGTATCCAAGGATCCTTAGTTTCTTCAAGCTGTTGGACTTCTAACTCAGCTTCCTTTTGCAAGTCACTACTGAAATCTGCCACAAAGTCAGCTAAGGGTTGGGATTTAATGGCAGTTCTAGGTTCATATCTTATATCATATGCACTAAGCTTCACTGCCCACTTAGCCATCCTTCCTGACATTTCAGGTTTCCTGAGAACATTCTTAATTGGAAAATTAGTCTTAACAATAATTGCATAAGTCTCAAAATAATGTCTTAATTTAGTAGATGCCATAATTAATGCAAGGATAAGTTTCTCTAAGTGTGAATACCTGGATTCAGCATCAAGTAATCTGTTACATACATAATAAACAGGATGTTGTGTACCTTGGTGATCCTTAACAAGGACCGCACTTACTGCTTTTGAGGATACCGCTAAGTATAAGGATAATATATCCCCCTTTTCTGGTTTCATCAAGGCGGGGGCTGAGGATAGGTAATCCTTAAAAGCTTTGAGGGCACTTTCATGCTTCTCAGTCCATTCAAATTTCTTGTTCTTCCTCAGGATGTCATAGAATTCCTTGCACTTTTCTGAGGATTTAGATATGAACCTGTTCAAGGTTGCGATCCTACCTGTCAATCTTTGCACATCCTTGGCATTGGCAATAGATTTGACATTCACAATAGCCTTAATCTGCTCTAGACTTGCTTCAATGCCCTTCTTTGTCATCATATAGCCTAAGAATTTACATGCTTTAACACCAAAATGACACTTGGAAGGATTTAGTTTCATATTAAATTTATCAAGGATATTGAATGCTTCCTCCAAGTCTTTAAGGTGATCCTCAGCTTTCTTGAACTTAACCACCATGTCATCTATATAGACTTCCATAGTGTGTCCAATTTGTTCATTGAACATCATATTGACTAGCCTTTGATAAGTAGCACCTGCATTCCTTAATCCAAATGGCATAGAAATTTAACAATATATACCAGTTGGGGTCATAAAGGCTGTATCCTCTTGATCAGATGGTTCCATCTGAATTTGCTGAAATCCAGATGAAGCATCCATAAAAGTCAACAACTCATGACCCGCGATAGCATCCACCATGGAGTCAATGTGGGGTAATGGGAAAGGATCCTCGGGACATGACTTGTTTAAATCAGTAAAATCGACACATACCCTCCACTTTCCATTTTTCTTTTGAACAACAACCACATTGGCTAACCATCTTGGATACTTAACCTCTATTATCATACCTGCCCGAAGTAGCTTATCTACCTCCTCCTGGATAATAGCATTCCTTTCAGGTGCAAACTTCCTTCTTTTTTGATGAATTGGCTTGAATGACCTGTCAATGCCGAGTTTATGAGCAATTATATCTTTAGATATATTTGTCATATCCTCATGCTTCTAGGCAAAGGTAGTTTTCCTTCTTTTAAGGAAGGATACTAAATCCTGTTCAATGTGGCTAAGGATCCCTGATCCTATGAAGATTTTGGATTCAGGATCATGAGGATCCATGAGGATTTCTTTTACATCCTGCTCTCTTGCCTCCAAGACATCTCTTGAAGGATACTTTAATTGCTATTGTTCCCTTGGTCTTGAGGCTGGCTTCATTGATGAGGTATAGCAATTCTTAGCTTCTTGTTGATCACTTTCAATTTTCACCACTCCCCATGGACTAGGAAGCTTCACGCACTGATGTTATGTGGATGAGACTGCCTTCATATCATGTATCCACGGCCTGCCAAGGATAACATTGCAACATGATAAGCAATCTATAACACAAAATTTCTGATAAGAATGGAGTCCTTCAATATAGATAGGGAGTTTGATGTCCCCCAATGTGTTCTTGGTTTCCCCACTGAATCCCACAAGGACTGAGGATCTTGGGACAATATCAGACTCCGGAATATTCATCTTCTTGAGGACATCAAGCTGAATGATGTTCACAGAGCTTCTTCCATCTATAAGGATCCTGCGAACAAAATGATTAGAAATAAACAGGGTAATAACAAGACCATCATGATGAGGATCCTGAACATCAAGACGATCATCCTCATCAAAAGTTATGATCTTATACTCGGTGACAGTGGACGTCCTGATGGGTCTGTCTCCATTATCCTTCTTGGTTTCCTTGGCATGTCTTTTGGCTACTGAAAAGGAAGTACCACAAATGTCTGATCCACCGGATATAAAGTTTATAACTTGTGCATCTGCTGGAGGAGCAGGAGCCTTTTACGGGATCCTTTCAGGATCCTGGATCCTTGACTTCTTTCGTCCCAAATGCTCTTTCAAATGCCCCTTGCTTAACAAGTAACCAATTTCCTTTCTAAGTGCAATACACTCTTCAGTGAGATGCCCGAAATCCTCATGATATGCACACCACTTGGACTTATCCTTTGTAGCAGCTGGTTTATCACTTTTTCTCTGCCACCTAGCTTTCTCACTTAAATTCTCTGCCACCTAGCTTTCTCACTTAAATTCTGCATTTAGAAATGGGAGGAAAATCCTCATCATCTTCTTCCTGTCCACTGCATGCACATTCTGGTTATCAGTTTTGTTGTAGGATTTTGATTTGTTGTTCCTGAAGTAGGATCCTTACTTTTCCTGTTTTGAGGATCCTGTCAGTCTTTCCTGGATCCTTTTATCATCCTCTAATCGGATGAATCTAAGGGCCCTGGTTCTTACTTCATCAAGATTCCTGCAAGGGGTCATGACAAGATCATCATAGAATAATGAATCCCTAAGCAATCCCATTTTAAAGGCTTCTACAGCCGTAGCAATATCCAGGTTGGGGATATCTAAGGATTCTTTACTAAACTTAGTGATGTATTCTCTAAGTGATTCATTTTGACCTTGTGTTACCCTATATAGATCACTAGTTAATCGTTCAAACTTTCTACTACAAGAGAATTGACTATTAAACAAATTAACTAGGTTAGCAAATGAAGTAATAGCGTAAGGGGGAAGACTTAGCAGCCATTTAAGAGCAGATTCTGTAAGTGTGGATCCAAAACCCTTGCATAGGCATGCTTCTTTTAACCTCTCAGGAATAGGATTGATCTCCATCCTTTCCCTGTATTGAGCTACATGTTCCTCTGGATCCGTTGAACCATCATATAGCTTCATAGTTTGTATTTGGAACCTTTTGGGTATCTCAACATCACAAATAGGTGGTGCAAAGCGAGATATCCTATGGCTACCATCTGCAATTTCAGGAATGGGCTTAACCACTCCTGGTACGCTGGATATCATATCCTTAAGCTTCTGTAACTCCCTGGCCATAGCCTGATTGATACCTGTATCCTGCATAGAGCCATGGTTAGTGTTATATGAATTATTAAAAGTGTTACCTCCCAGAGGATTCGTGTTTGGAATTCCAGATGTGAATCCATATTGACGGGACTCGGGTATGATTGAAGGACCAGAGGAAGCAATGGTCTGCATTGGTATGAAATCTCCATGATGAACATCCGAGCTTGGAGGCTGCATACTTCTTAGAAATCCTTGATCCTGAAAGATGTAGGATCCTTGAGGCTGAGAGGATCCTTGAACCATAAAGGATCCTTGGACTTGGGAGGATCCTTGGACCTGGGAGGATCCTTAGACCTGTGAGGATCCTTGGACCTGGGAGGATCCTTGGACCTGGGAGGATCCTCGGACCTGAGAGGATCCTTGGACCTGGGAGGATCCTTGGACCTGGGAGGATCCTCGGACCTGAGAGGATTCGTGGACCTGGGAGGATCCTTGGACCGTGTGCATTCCCAAATATCCTCTCGAGCTGACGAAGGATCCCTGATGCTGAAAAGAGGATCCCGATGGCTGAAAATAGGTTCCCTGAGGCAGGGAGTGAGAGCCAAATGCCTGACTCATAGTTGCTATTCCATAACACCTTTCTGATGGACCACTTTGATACTGGATGCCCGGAACTGCCGGTTGTAGGATAGTTACAACTGGAGTGTCAAAATTCAATGACCTTGGCATCAGAGGAGAGTGATCCTCCACTGATTTCTTCTGTTTCTTGATATCACCAATCTCTTGGAGGATCCGTTCATTGGTTTTGTCCTGCTCTTGCATGTGATCCCTCATCTGCAAAATCAGATTAAAAAGATCATTAGTAGTAGGATTAGTGGAAACAGAAGAACTTGGTGGTTTTTGGAAAATGGGGGTTTGTCTCTTCGCAGCATTTTCAGCATTCTTCTGGGATCCAGAAGGTGGTAGAGGCAAAGGAGGAACGCCCTGTGAAGAACTCATTGCCGGCATAGAGCTTGATGTGTTCTTTGTTGAGGATGTCGTTTGCTTGATTGTAATGAACCGAAATGATCACCAGAACAATAATTTCTCAAGAACGAAGCACCAATTGCCCCACGGTGGGCGCCAAACTGTTTTGGTCAAAAATCAAGCTAAGATAATGCAACCAAACTTTCTGTTGTGAGGTGTGATGCTTGAATCAATGAACAATGCTAAGGATCACTCAGAAATGTAATAAACAAGTGACACAAAGATTTATACGAGGAAAAAGCCCTTGATCAAGAGTTGATCTCCGGCATAAAAAACCTCGGGTGATGGAAACTACCGATCACCAACTCAGATTAAACAAACAAGGTATTACAACTTTGGATGATAGCGAGCTAGTTACAAGGATCACTAGAGTGTAATCTGCAAAAAAGAGTGTAATCGCCAAGTAAACTGTCGAGAGCTGATGAGAGCAGTTACGAGTGTGTGTGTTAAGCTAAAAATAGCCAAGTGTTCTAATTTAGCTCGCTATCCCCTTTTAAATTTAGAAAACATCTAAGCTAACTAACTATCCGCATTTCATGCAAGTCTCCCACGAACTCCATAACGTCCATGTTGGTCAAGCACGTGCGGAATAAAAAGGGAATATGCTCCAGGAATATCGCCAAGACCAAGTCCAAGCTCGTACTCCTGCAAAACGTCATCATATTCAAAGCAGACAATCGTTAGTATAAGGATCTTTATGATGATCCTGGATCCTGATCCTACAATACTCTCTGAGGATCACTAATTCAGCCATAATTGAGGATCCCTAAGCCTGGCAGTAATTGAGGATCACTGATCATTGGAAAATCCTCCCCTAACATTTGATATGAACCTATTCAAGGCTACGATCCTCCCTATCAACCTTTGCACATCCTTGGCATTGACAGGAGATTTGATATTCACAATTGCCTTAATTTGCTCTTGACTTGCTTTAATGCCTCTTTTTGTTACCATATAGCCTACGAACTTCCCTGCTTTAATACCAAAGTGACACTTTGAAGGATTCAATTTCATGTTAAATCTATCAAGGATATCGAATGCTTCCTCCAAGTCTCTAATGTGATCCTCAGCTTTCTTGGACTTAACCACCATGTCATCTATATAGACTTCCATAGTGTGTCCTATTTGTTCCTTAAACATCATATTGACTAGCCTTTGATAAGTAGCACCTGCATTCCTTAGTCCAAATGGCATAGTAATATAACAATAGATACCAGTTGGGGTTATCCATAAAAGTCAACAACTCATGACCCGCGGTAGCATCCACCATGGAGTCAATGTGGGGTAATGGGAAAGGATCCTTGGGACATGCCTTGTTTAAATCAGTAAAATCGACACATACCCACCACTTTCCATTTTTCTTTTAAACAACAACCACATTGGCTAACCATCTTGGATACTTGACCTCTCTTATCATACCTGCCCAGAGCAGTTTATCTACCTCCTCCTGGATAATAGCATTCCTCTCAGGTGCAAACTTCCTCCTCTTCTGATGTATGGGTTTGAATGACCTGTCAATGCCAAGTTTATGAGTAATTATATCTTTTGAGATACCTGTCATATCTTCATGCTTCCAAGCAAAGGTAGTTTTTCTCCTCTTAAGGAAGGATACCAAATCCTGTTCAATGTTGCTGAGGATCCCTGATCCTATGAAGATTTTGGATTCAGGATCATGAGGATCCATAAGGATATCTTTCACATCCCGTTCTCTTGCCTCCAAGACGTCTCTTGGAGGATACTTTAGTTGTTATTGCTCCCTTGATCTTGAGGCTGGCTTCATTGATGAGGTATAGCAATTCTTTGCTTCTTGTTGGTCACTCTCAATCTTTATCACCCCCATGGACTAGGAAGCTTCACACATTGATGATATGTGGATGCAATTGCCTTCATGTCAGGTATCCATGGCCTACCAAGGATAACATTGCAACAGGATGAGCAATCTATAACACAAAAAATTTTATAAGAATGAAGTCCTTCAATGTAGATGGGAAGTTTAATGTCCCCCAATGTATTCTTGGTTTCTCCGCTGAATCCCACAAGAACTGAGGATCTTGGGATAATATCCGATTCAGGGATGTTCATTTTCTTGAGGACATCAAGCTGAATGATGTTTAATGAGCTTCCTCCATCTATCAAGATCCTGCGAACAAAATGGTTAGATATAAATAAGGTAATAACAAGACCATCATGATGAGGATCCTGGACATCAACACGATCATCCTCATCAAAAGTTATAACTTTTTACTGTGTAACAGTAGAAGTTCGGATGGGTCTATCCCCATTATCCAACTAGGTTTCCTTGGCATGTCTCTTGGCTGCTGAAAAGGAAGTACCACAAATGTCTGATCCACCGGATATGAAGTTTATAACTTGTGCATCTACCGGAGGAGTAGGAGCTCTTTCTGGAACCTTTTCAGGATCCTGGATCCTTGACTTTTTTCTTCCCAAAAGCTCCTTCAAATGCCCCTTGCTTAACAAGTAACCGATCTCTTTTCTCAGTGCAATACATTCTTCAGTGAGATGCCCGAAATCCTCATGATATGCACACCATTTGGATTTGTCGTTTGTTGCAGCTGGCTTGTCACTTTTTCTAGGCCATCTTGCTTTGTCACCTAGGTTCTGCATTGCAAGGATTAGTTCATTGTTATCAACAGAAAAACAATATTCAGAAATCGGAGGATAATCCTCATCATCCTCTTCCTGTTCTACTGCATGCACGTTCTTGTTGTCATACTTGTTGTAAGATTTGGACGTGTTGTTCCTGAAGTAGGATCCTTACTTTTCCTGCTTCGAGGATCCTGCCAGTCATTCCTGGATCCTTTTATCATCCTCTAATTGGATGAATCTAAGGGCCCTAGTTCTTACTTCATCAAGATTCCTGCAAGGGGTCATGACAAGATCATCATAGAACAATGAATCCCTAACTAAACCCATTTTAAAGGCTTCTACAGCCTTAGCAATATCCAAATTAGGGATATCTAAGGATTCTTTACTGAACTTAGTGATATAATCTCTAAGTGATTCATTTCGACCTTGTGTTACCCTATACATGTCACTAGTTAATCATTCAAATTTTCTACTACATGAGAATTGACTATTAAATAGATTAACTAAATTAACAAATGAAGTAAAAGAGTAAGGGGGAAGACTTAGCAGCCATTTAAGAGCTGATCCTATTAATGTGGATCAAAAACCCTTGCATAGACATGTTTCTTTTAACCTCTCCGGGATGGGATTGATCTCCATCATTTCTCTATATTGAGCTACATGTTCTTCTGGATCCGTTGAGCCATCATATAGCTTCATGATTGGTATTTGAAACCTCTTTGGGATTTCTGCATCACAAATGGGTGGTGCAAAGCGAGATATCATGTGGCTTCCATCTGCAATTTCAGGAATGGGCTTAACCACCCCTGGAACGCTGGATATCATATCCTTTAGTTTCTGTAATTCCCTAGCCATAGCTTGATTGATACCTGTATCCTGCACAAAGCCATGGTTAGTGTTATAAGAATTATTCAGAGTGTTACCTCCCGGAGGATTCAAGTTTGGAATTCCCGATGTGAATCCATATTGACGAGATTCTGGGATGACTGAAGGGCCAGAAGAAGCAATGGTCTGCATTGGAATGAAGTCTCCTAGATGGACATCTTAACTTCCGGGTTGCACACTTCTTAAGAATCCTTGATCCTGGAAGATGTTGGATCCTTGATGTGCTGTGAACGGGGGTCTTGGAGGATAATCCATGGATCCAAAAACCTGAGATGAGGATCCTTGAACGTGAAAGGAGGATCCTTGAGCCTGAGATGATCCTTGAACCTGAGAGGATCCTTAAACCTGAGAGGATCCTTGAACCTAAGATGATCCTTGAACCTGAGAGGATCCCTGAACCTGAGAGGATTCCTGATGCTGGAAGAAGGATCCTAAAGGTTGAAAGTAGGATCCTAAAGCTTGAGTCATTGCCGATGATCCAGAGCGCATTCCAGTTGATCCACCCCGGTATTGGATATCTGGAGCTGCAGATTGCTGGGCAGTTATGACCAGAGTGTCGAAATTCAGCGACCTAGGCATCAGAGGAGAGTGATCCTCCACTGATTTCTTCTGTTTCTTGATGTCACCAATCTCCCGGAGGATCCTTTCGTTGGTTTTATCCTGCTCTTGCATCTGATCCCTCATCTGCAAAATCAAAGTAAAAAGATCACTGTTAGTAGGGCTAGAAGAAACAGCAGAAGTTGGTGGTTTTGAGAAAACGGGGGTCGGTTTCTTCGCAGGATTCACAACATTCTTCTGAGATCCAAAAGGTGGTGTCGGCAAAGGTGGAACGCCCTGTGAAGAAGTGATTGTCGGCATGGAACTTGAAGTGTTCTTTGCTGAAGAAGCCATATGGTTGAATATAGTGAACCGAAATGAACACAATGACTAGAATTTTTTCAGAAATGAAGCACCAATTGCCCCACGGTGGGCGCCAAACTGTTTTGGTTAAAAATCAGGCTAGGATAATGAAACCAAGTCTTTTGTTGTGAGGTATGATGCTTGAATCAATGAACAAATGTGTGAACAACTTGCAAATGAAATGAACAAGTGACACAAGGATTTATACGAGGAAAAAACCCTTGATCAAGAGTTGATCTGCGGTATAAAAAACCTCAGGTGATGGAAACTACCGATCACCAACTATAATTAAACAAAAGATTGTTACAACTCGGGATGATAACAAGCTTGTTACAAGGATCCCTAGTGTGCAAAAGTGTATGAAATCGCCAATGTATTGCCGAGAGCTTGCGAGTGTGTGTGTATTAGCTAACTTGTTCTAATTCAAGCTGTTATCCCCTTTTAAAAATAGAAATAAACCAAATAACTAACTATCCGCTAAATGTGCAAGCTTCCCACGATCTCCATAACGTTCACGAAGGCTATGCACGTGTGGAATATTTAAGCATATTCCTCAGGAATATCGGCAAGACCAAGTCCAATGCGTATACTCCTGCAAAACAAGCTCACATACAAGGGAAACAACCGTTAGTGTTAGGATAACAATGAGGATCCTGGATCCTTAATTCTGCAACGTCTTCTGAGGATCCTTAATTCAAACGTAACTAAGGATCCGTGATCCTGGCTGCACTTGAGGATCCGTGATCCTTAGTGTTAGGGGAGGATTTTCTAACAATTAGTGATCCTTATTTGTTATCCTAACTGGTGATCCTTACTTCTGTGACAGGTGGTGATCCTCAGAAGAGCTTCAGGATCAGGATCATGGATCACTTTAAGGATCCTCGTACTGACGATTGTTTATTTATGTATTGTACTATCTCGCAGGTGTAACGAGCTTGACCAAGTCTAGGCGACATTCCTGGAGAATATTCCTAAACTATTCTGCACGTGCTTGACCAAAAATAGACGTTGTGGAGAACGTGGAGGCTTGGCACGAAAGTCGGATAATTAGTTTAGGTGGTTATTTCTATTTTAAAAGGGGGTAACGAGCTAGTAGAACACACTTAGTCATTTTTTCGCAGTCACACACACTCGTGCAAACACTCACACAAGCTCTCGTTCAAATACCAAGCAATTTCATACACTTTTTACACATTCCACCGTAGTGATCCTTGTACCTAGCTCGTTACTATCCGAAGTTGTAAACATTTAACAATTTATTTCAGCTAGGTGATCGGTAGTTTCCATCACCCAGGGTTTTTTGTGCCGGAGATCAACTCTTGATCAAGGGCTTTTTCCCCGTATAAATCCTTGTGTTGTTTGTGCACTTTACATTGAAGTGATCCCCATCGCTGTTACATATTTAAAGCATCGTTCCCCTAAACAAAGAGTTTGGTTGCAATATCCTCATCAGATTTTTTGACCAAAACAGTTTGGCGCCCACCGTGGGGAAATTGGTGCTTTGTCCTTAGAAGAATACGCATTTCTGTGCTCATTTCGGTTTACTACAACCAAACGAATGGCTTCCTCAGCGAAGAATGCTTCAAAATTGATGCCCTCATTCACTTCTTCACAAGGCGTTCCTCCTTTGCCTCCACCACCTTCTGGATCCCAGAAGAACACTGAGAATCCTCCGAAGAAACCAACTCCCATTTTCTCAAAACCACCTACTTCTTCTGTTTCAACTAATCCTACTACTAATGATCTCTATGCCTTGATTTTGCAGATGAGGAATCATGCACAAGAGCAGGATAAAACCAACGAAAGGATCCTCCGGGAGATTGACGAAATTAAGAAACAGAAGAAAACGGCAGAGGATCATTCCCCACTGATGCCCAGATCGTTGAATTTTGATACTCCGGTGATTACTTCTCAGCCGTCAGTGGTTCCAGACATTCAATATGTGGGTGGACCAAAAGGAGTGCACTACGGAACAACAGCTATGACCCAGGCATTAGGTTCATATTTCCAGCCAGCGGGATCCTATCCTCAACATATGGGATCCCTCACGAGTACAGGAGGATATTCAGGAATGCAGCAGTTTCAAGGATCCTCCTTCGTTCCAGGATCATCCCAGGTTCAAGGATCCTCCTTCGTTCCAGGATCATCCTAGGTTCAAGGATCCTCCTTCGTTCCAGGATCATCCCAGGTTCAAGGATCCTCCTTCGTTCCAGGATCATCCCAGGTTCAAGGATCCTCCTTCGTTCCAGGATCATCCCAGGTTCAAGGATCCTCCTTCTTTCCAGGATCATCCCAGGTTCAAGGATCCTCCTTTGTTCCAGGATCATCCCAGTTTCAGGGATCCTTCTAGATGCCAGGATCCTTAAGGAGTTTGCAAACAGGAAGTTCAGATGTCCATTAGGGAGATTTTATTCCAATGCAGACTAATGCTTCTACTGGTCCCTCGATCATTCCAGAGTCTCAACAATATGGATTAACATCCATTCTTCCTAACTTGAATCCAATGGGAGGTAACACTTTTAATAATTCTCATACTACTAACCATGGTCTTATGCAGGATCCAGGTATCAATCATGCCATGGCCAGAGAATTGCAAAAGCTAAAGGATATGATATCGAGTGTTCCGGGAGTAGTCAAACCTATTCCAGAGATTGCAGATGGGAGCCACAAGATATCTCGTTTTGCACCACCAATCTGTGATGCTGAGATACCCAAGAGGTTCCATGTGCCTACAATGAAACTGTATGATGGTTCGACGGATCCTGAAGAACACATAGCACAATACAGGGAGAGGATGGAGATCAATCCAATCCCAGAAAGGTTAAAGGAAGCATGCTTGTGCAAAGGATTCGGATCCACTCTTACTGGATCAGCTCTCAAATGGCTGCTAAGTCTTCCTCCCTATTCTATTACCTCATTTGCTAACCTAGTTAACTTGTTTAATAATCAGTTTTCTTGTAGTAGAAAATTTGAACGATTAACTAGTGATTTATATAGGATAACCCAGGGTCATAATGAATCATTAAGGGATTACATTACCAAATTCAGTAAAGAATCCTTAGACATTCCCAACTTAGATATAGCTACAGCTGTTGAGGCCTTCAAAATGGGATTGCTTAGGGATTCGTCTTTCTATGATGATCTTGTTATGACACCATGCAGGAACTTAGATGAGGTAAGAACCCGAGCACTTAGGTTCATTCGGCTAGAGGATGACAAGAGAATCCAGGAGAGGTTAGCAGGATCCTCAAAGCAGGATAAGCAAGGATCCTCATTCAGGAACAACAAATTCAAATCCTACAACAGATCTGATAATCAGAACGTGCATTCTGTTGATCAAGAAGAGGATGATGAGGATTATCCTCCAATTTCTGAATATTGCTTTAGTGTTGATAACAATGAACTAATCCTTGCTATGCAGAACCTAGGTGATAAAGCTAGATGGCTGAGAAAGAATGACAGGCCGACTGCAACTAAGGATAAATCAAAGTGGTGTGCATATCATGAAGATTTTGGGCACCTTACAGAAGAATGCATTGCATTAAGAAAGGAAATTGGATACTTGTTGAGCAAAGGGCATCTAAAAGAGTTGTTGGGAAGAAAAAAGTCAAGGACTCAGGATCCTGGAAGGATCCATGAGAAGGCTCCAGCTCCTCCAGCAGATGCACAAGTGATAAACTTTATTTCTGGAGGATCCGACATTTGTGGCACATCCTTCTCAGCAGCTAAAAGACATGCGAAGGAAGCTAAGATGGATAATGGAGAAAGACTAGTTCGAACATCAAGTGTCTCCGAAGGAAAAGTCATAACCTTTGATGAAGAGGATCGTGTTGATATCCAGGATCCTCATCACGATGGTTTAGTTATTACTCTTTTCATATCTAACCATTTTGTCCGTAGGATCCTAATAGACGGAGGAAGTTCAGTGAACATTATCCAGCTTGATGTTCTAAAGAAGATGGGTATCCCTGAATCAGAGATCATACCAAGATCCTCCGTGCTCGTGGGATTTAGTGGCGAAACTAAGAACACCCTGGGGGACATTAAACTCCCAATATATATTGAAGGCCTACACTCTTATCAAAAATTTTGTGTTATTGACTGGTTATCTTGTTGTAATGTTATCCTTGGCAGGCCCTGGATACACGATATGAAAGCAGTCCCATCCACTTACCATCAATGTGTGAAGCTCCCTAGTCCTTGGGGGATAGTAAAGATTGATAGTGATCAGCAGGAGGCTAAGAATTGCTATACTTCATCAATGAAACCAGCCTCGAAATCCATGGAGCAATAGCAATCAAAGTATCCTCCAAGGGATGTCTTGGAGGCAAAAGAGCAGGATGCGGTAGAAATCCTCATGGATCCTGATGATCCTGAATCCAAAATCTATATCGGATCAGGGATCCTTGGCGAAATGAAAGAAGACCTCATATCCTTCCTCAAAAGGAGAAAGACTACCTTTGCATGGAAACACGAAGATATGACTGGTATATCCCAAGATATTATCACTCACAAGCTCGGCATCGACAGATCCTTCAAACCAATCCATCAAAGGAGAAGGAAGTTTGCACCAGAAAGGAATGCCATTATCCAGGAAGAGGTAGAGAAATTGCTCCGGGCAGGTATGATTAGAGAGGTCAAGTATCCAAGATGGTTGGCCAATGTGGTTGTTGTTCAAAAGAAAAACGGAAAGTGGAGGGTATGTGTCGATTTTACCGATTTAAATAAGGCATGTCCCAAGGATCCTTTCCCTTTACCCCACATTGACTCCATGGTGGATGCAACCGCGGGTCATGAACTGTTAACTTTTATGGATGCTTCATCTGGATTTCAACAAATCCAAATGGAACCATCCGACCAAGAGGATACAGCCTTCATGACTCCAACTGGTATATACTGCTATATTGCTATGCCGTTCGGATTAAGAAATGCAGGTGCAACATACCAAAGGCTGGTGAATATGATGTTCAAGGATCAGATTGGACAAACTATGGAGGTTTACATAGATGATATGGTGGTAAAATCCTTAAAAGCTGAGGATCACCTAAGAGACTTGGAGGAAGCATTCGATATCCTTGACAAATATAACATGAAACTTAATCCTTCAAAATGTCACTTTGGTGTTAAAGCAGGTAAATTCTTAGGATATATGGTGACAAAGAGAGGCATTGAAGCTAGCCCGGAACAGATCAAAGCAATAGTGAATATCAAATCTCCGGTCAATGCTAAGGATGTTCAAAGGCTAACAGGAAGGATAGCAGCCTTGAACAGATTTATATCCAAGTCCTCCGAGAGGTGTAAAGAATTCTATGATATCCTAAGGAAGAACAAGAAATTTGAGTGGACGGAGAAGCATGAAAATGCTTTAAAAGCCCTCAAAGATTACCTATCCTCGGCCCCGGCTTTGATGAAACCAGAAAAAGGTGATGTGTTATCCTTGTATCTTGCAGTATCCTCAAAAGCAGTAAGTGCGGTCCTTGTTAAGGATCATCAAGGTACACAACATCCTGTCTATTATGTAAGTAAAAGTTTACTTGATGCCGAATCCAGGTAATCACACCTTGAAAAGCTTATTCTTGCATTAATTATGGCATCTACAAAGTTAAGACATTATTTTGAAACTCATGTTATCATTGTTAAAACTAATTTCCCAATTAAGAATGTCCTCAGGAAACCAGAGATGTCAGGAAGGATGGCTAAGTGGGCAGTGAAGCTGAGTGCATATGATATAAGATATGAGCCTAGGACAGCCATCAAATCCCAAGCATTAGCTGACTTTGTAGCTGATTTCAGTAGTGATTTACAAGAAGAAGCTGAGCTAGAAGTCCAGCAGCTAGAAGAGACCAAGGATCCTTGGATACTTCATACTGATGGATCCTCAAATGTCAAAGGCACAGGGCTTGGAATACTACTAAAATCGCCACAGGGGGACATAATACCCCATTCTATAGCTTGTGAGTTCCAAACCACTAACAATGAGGCTGAATATGAAGCCTTAATTGCTGGTTTGCAAATCGCTAAGCATATGGGAATCAGGTATCTTGAGGTACATGTAGATTCTTTGTTAATTACAAACCACTTTAATGGATCCTATGTTGTTAAAGGTGAAAAGCTAACCAAATATTTGGAGATAGTCAAAAGTTTGGCACTCTCTTTTGTTTCCTTTAGTTTGTCACAGGTACCAAGGGAAGAAAATACAGAAGCTGATGCATTGGCTAACTTAGGATCATCTTTGAAGATCCCAGAGGATATCAAGATTCCTATTATCCATATCCTGACCCCGGCTCTCGAGGATCACCAGACTATGGAGATAGGAAATGATTCTGCAATTATCCCTAGTGAGGATACTCAATCCCATTCAGGATCGGGATCATGGATCTCACCAATTATGAGATACTTACAACATGGAGAGATTCCTACAAGAGAAAACCCTAGGGCTTTCAAATCTAAGGTATCTCAATTCACAATTTTAAATAATATGTTGTATAAACGATCTCTTGCAGGACCATACTTGAGATGCATTGAGGATCCGGAAATCCAAGAAGTTTTAAAAGACTTCCATGAAGGAGATTGTGGAAACCACACTGGGGGCAGGGCATTATTTTCAAGGATTTTGAGGACAGGATACTACTGGCCAACCATGAAGAGAGATGTTGTGGAGTATGCCAGAAGATGTGATCCTTGCCAGAGACACAGCAATATCCTTCATCAACCAGCTGAATTATTGCATCCTATATCCTCCTCTTGGCCATTTATGAGATGGGGTATGGATATAGTTGGAAAGCTCCCTAAGGCACCTGGTGGGAAAGTATTCATGTTAGCTATGACTGATTACTTCTCCAAGTGGATAGAGGCTAAAGCTTTTGCCCAAGTCAGAGAAAAGGAAGTTATATCCTTCATTAAAAGAAATATTATCACTAGATTTGGAATTCCTTCTGAGATTATATGTGATAATGGTTCCCAATTTATTGGGGGTAGAACCACTAACTTTTGTGACAGCTGGGGGATTAAGATGATAACTTCAACACCAGTCCACCCACAAGCTAATGGCCAAGCAGAATCATCCAACAAGATCATCATCAACAATTTGAAGAAAAAGCTTGGATCCAAGAAAGGGAAATGGGCAGAAGAACTACCCTATGTGCTTTGGGCTGATAGGACAACCCCCAAGAGTGCTACTGGTCAAACACCATTCTCTTTGGTGTTTGGGGCAGAATCAGTGATCCCAACAGAAATGGTGGTTCCTACTGCTAGAACAAGTACCCGTGATCCTGAGGAAAATGATGAAAACTTGGCTCAAGACCTGGATACTATTGAAGAAATCAGGGATATGGCTAGGATAAGGATGGCCAGTTATCAACAAAGAATGGCTGGTGCTTACAACAAAAATGTCAGGATCAGGAGGTTTCAAGTTGGAGATATGGTGTTAAGGAAAGCATTTCAGAATACCACCAATCCTGCTGATGGAAAATTGGCTCCAAAATGGGAAGGCCCTTATTTGATTGAAGCTGAAGCAGGAAAGGGGGCATATAGATTGCTAACCATGGAAGGTGATTTGCTACCAAGAGCTTGGAATGCTGTCCACTTGAAGAAATATTTCATGTAAGCAGGATCCTTATGGCATAGGTGATCCTCAGGATAGGGATATCCTTAAAGGATCCTCAAAGTATCGGTGATCCTTACTCAGGTAATATCCTAATCTTGAACTATTTCATTTCTTTATTTTCTCATATAAGGATAAGGATCATGTATCCTTTATCCATCTCTCACGTGAGTTCAAGTTTTGAAAGTTCAGGTATCTTTAGCACAACGTTGGTTATCCACAGAAGCAATCCGTCTTTTGGGTTTAACCCCAGTTATTTGGGCTTGTCCCCAGATTCCGCCTGTAGCGCACGATGATCCTGGTGTAGTTCAAGGCTTTGGGACCAGTACTCGTTCTAGGGGCTGATAATTCCATTGTTCTGGCTATGCTTAGGATCCTACGTATAATGGTAGACGTACCATACATCCGTTCATAAGGTTTCTAACGTTTTCACGTTAGCTAAGGTTTCTAACGTTTTCACGTTAGCTAAGGTTTTGGCATCTTCATGTCACCAAGTTTGGATAGTCACCAGTTAGGGCCATACTCCAGTTTACATACGATCCTTGGGCTTGTCCCCAGTTATCCTTGGGCTTGTCCCCAGTTATCCTTGGGCTTGTCCCCAGTTATCATTGGGCTTGTCCCCAGTTGCTAACTCTTTTCTTATATTGCCTTAGTCCCAAGTTATGCTTTATTTCAGGTCCTTGAAGATAGGCAGCTAGGGATCCTTGATCCTTATTTCACTCTAAGATTTATCTTATAGTTATCCTTATTATGGTTAGGATTCTAACTTGGATCCTCAGGTATGATCCTTAACTCTTTTGATTTTATTCATTATTCTTCTAAATAACCCCTATACTTGACAACTGAACTTGTGTTTCTTAAACTATATCACTTTTTAGAACTTATCGGTTATGGGATATGTGATCCTTGATCATATCCTAAACTTTCTGGATATCTTTTCTAATTTTTCAAGGCTTGATAAATATAAACAGAATGAACATTACAACAGTTGGAAAGTAACATATTAAAAAGGATAACAACACAAGATAAGCGACAAAAGGTTAAGTTTTTATTTATTAACATAAGGCTAACCCTTTAAAGGTTGTCAAAATTACCTACCCGAGCTTCTACCAGCAAAACGTGGCCCGTCCGCTGGGGTAGGTAAAGGGTGTCCATGATAATGAGTTCAAAAGTAGTGCAGGAATATAAAGGCGGCAGGATCACAATGGCTTCATCCCCCAAACAGAGGATCCATCCACCGATTGCAATCCTGCCTATTGTCCAAAGGATCATACATGATCCTTAATCATAAAAACCTATTGTTCAGTACCATACATCATTGTTCAACAAAAAACACCATCACCAAAACAAACTATCACACTTAAAAAAAATTGGGCTCCGGCTATGTGTAGAAGTTTCCATCATCGCCCAATCATGCAGCCTAAGCCTTCGCTGCATCATCATCTCCTCCAGCTACGGTATCCTTCGTAAGATCCTTCCCACTGCCACTTGCTTCAATCGCCAAGACCTCAGTAGCCTCCTCTTCATCATCCTCAAGATCAGCCAACCTTGCCTTCCAACCCTCAACATCCCAGCTGTTTTTATCAAAGCTAGGATCTTGAGCTTCCTGGGCCATCTTCAATTTTGTCTGGTACATCGTAATGGCGGCAGAGACCTTAGCATTTTCAATAAGGTCATCCTTTTCATAGTCAAGGTCGATCAGAAGTTTGGCTGTCTTAGTCTTCTCATCTAGGAGTTCCTTCCGAGCATCAGCAAGTGCAAGATCCTTGAGCACGGCAACCTGTTGGAGGTCGGCAATCTTTTTATCTTGATCCTCAACGTGGCCCACATAATCCTCAATCTCAGCAAATTTCTGCAAAAGAAAAGGATAAAAGCAGTTCAAGACCAAGCGATCCTCATACGAGTAGGATACATAGGCAGAATAAAGGATCCTTACATCATTAAAGTATTCAAGGAACTGGTGGCGGATCAGTGGTAGACCCTGAAGATCCTCAGCATCAAAAGTTTTCCTCTTCTTGACACCCTTTCCTTTAGTGGGTGCCTTTGGAATGGAAATGCTAGGACTGGTGGTGGATCTCTTCTTCCTGGATCGTACAACATCAAGGTCAGCCGTGTTGAATTGGGATACAGGCTTGGCAGATTTTCCAGCACCTACACAATTAAAACAAGATAAGTATCTTTTCCTAGTTCATATTTCACTATATATTTAAATTTTAAACAAGGATACTTACTTGACATTGTGACAGAGCCTGAGGATACCTCCTGTGAATCTTGGGTTGTTGTCTTGAAAGTTCTTGTCTCAGGATCAAGTCTCTTGAAAGCGAGGAGCCTTTCCTTAGCAGCAGGGGACAGTTTGAGGTGTGAAACGTTGATAACTGCATAACAAGAAAGCAAAAATATCAGTTATCCTTACATCAAAAGAGAGTTCCTGGTGATCCTTCTCAGGATCCTCCATCCTACCATGGGTAGCCCATTTTTTAGGAAGATCCTTTCCATCCTGGATGGAACCTCTCTTGATAAAAAAGAAGCGCCGCTTCCAATTAGCATCATTCTTGGTGGCTTTGAAGATCGGGTGTTCTTCACCAGGTTTATGTTTAAACAAATAACGGTGAGAGCCAAAGGTGGTAAGATCATACAGTTCTCCCAGCTCTGCCATTCCTAGATCTATTCCCTCCTGATCGATGATCCTTTCAAGGGTGTGCAAAACCCTCCAAATCATCGGCATGGCTTGGATATAAGAGATGCCGGTTAGGGAAAAGAAAGATTGGGTGAAGGCTGGAAAAGGATATGTATAGCCTATGGTGAAAGGAGTGACGGGGAAAGCAACCCACTTATCGGAGATATGATCGCTCAAGGTATTGGGGTCAAAAGGCCTGAATTCGGTGTTCGCCGGAAATTAGTGGCGAATCCTATCTATCTGAGCATCATTGAAGCAGCAGCGTTCTTTAATGGAATCTTCAATGATCCCCTGGCTTTTCGGAGGACTATTCTTTGGGTGATCCTTGCCCGGTGAACATCGGAGCAACATTTTCGAAGTGACGGAGATAAAGATAGAGAAACAGAGTAAGAAGGAAGGAAGAGGAGAAAGAATTACCTGGTTGTTCGTCGACTGAGAATTTAAAGGGAGTCTCTTTCGAATTTGAATGCATAATGATCCTATCTATATCTCTATTTATAATTATGATTCTGCAGGATTGTCACTTCCGTGACATCATCATCGCAACGGCTAGTTCTATTTTAACGGCTATATATCCATTAGTTTGTTACGGATAAGATCAAGAAAACATAACTCGCTAATTTTACAATTTCACTCCTTATATTTTGGGGGCAATTGTTAGGGGAGGATTTTCTAACAATTAGTGATCCTTATTTGTTATCCTAACTGGTGATCCTTACTTCTGTGACAGGTGGTGATCCTCAGAAGAGCTTCAGGATCAGGATCATGGATCACTTTAAGGATCCTCGTACTGACGATTGTTTATTTATGTATTGTACTATCTCGCAGGTGTAACGCGCTTGACCAAGTCTAGGCGACATTCCTGGAGAATATTCCTAAACTATTCTGCACGTGCTTGACCAAAAATAGACGTTGTGGAGAACGTGGAGGCTTGGCACGAAAGTCGGATAATTAGTTTAGGTGGTTATTTCTATTTTCAAAGGGGTAACGAGCTAGTAGAACACACTTAGTCATTTTTTCGCAGTCACACACACTCGTGCAAACACTCACACAAGCTCTCGTTCAAATACCAAGCAATTTCATACACTTTTTACACATTCCACCGTAGTGATCCTTGTACCTAGCTCGTTACTATCCGAAGTTGTAAACATTTAACCATTTATTTCAGCTTGGTGATCGGTAGTTTCCATCACCCGGGGTTTTTTGTGCCGGAGATCAACTCTTGATCAAGGGCTTTTTCCCCGTATAAATCCTTGTGTTGTTTGTGCACTTTACATTGAAGTGATCCCCATCGCTGTTACATATTTAAAGCATCATTCCCCTAAACAAAGAGTTTGGTTGCAATATCCTCATCAGATTTTTTGACCAAAACACTTAGGATTAGAAAATCCACCCCTAACAAACCCAATCAGCATATTTTTTCACAAACACTTCTAGCACACTGCCTCACTTAACTAATTTGATCACTTAATTGCTTCAGTAATTTTTGACCAAAACAAAGCCCAAAGACTGGGGACTAGCCCAAAGAATCTTGTGTGAACTGGAGTATGGCCCAAACTGGCGACCATCCAAACATAGTGACAAGAAGATGCCAAAACCTTAGCTAACATGAAAATGTTAGAAACCTTAGGAACGGATGTATGTTACGTCTACCATTATACTTAGGATCCTAAATACAGCCAGTATAATGAAATTGTCAGCCCCTAAAGCGGGTACTGGTCCCATTGCTTTGAACTGCACTAGGATAATCATGCGCAACTGGCGAAGGTGTAAGAACCTGATTCGTAGAAGGTAATAGATACCTTATGTCACACCCCCAAAATACCACATGCGGGAAAACCGCGGGACATGTGACGTACCAGGATCTAGCCACAAATCACATTGAACTCATAACAAGATTTCAAATAAAAACTTTCATTCATTAAGATAAAGTGTTACAAAACATTATTTATAACTCGTTGTGTTTAGCAGAAGCATATTACAAGTTTAACCAAAACCCAAGTATATGAAATCAGTTAGTCTCATTCCAAGTTTCCATATTCCTCGACCCATGACCACTCCAGCATCCTAAACAGCAAGTCCCACATCCACACGTATCAATAACCTACGAGCATGCACACAGGTGTATCAGACAACGTTGGTGAGTTCATAGTTTTACGAAAACGTTAGTTACCAAGTGTTTAGTTCCGTTCATTGATTACAATGTTGATAATACCTCGAATACAAGACGGCTCCAGACTTATTTTGCCCGTTCCCCAATGCTCCTATCAAAGCATTGGGCATGACTGAGTCATTAGTTCACTCCCGTCCTCTCAGGTACGGGGTGAGGGTGCCAAACCTAGATAGCGCTACCAACTAATACTCCGTTACCTCTCAGGTAACAAACAAGATGGGACTTAAAAGTGATAGGATGAGTATATTATCCAACATTCCCGATTTTATCCACAAGACGTATTCCTCTCAGGAATACCCAATTGATTTACCCAAAAACCTATCCCTCTCAGGGATACCCAATGACTGTCCCACCCACCGGGACGCATGCTCAAGAGGATTGAACTCACCTTAGTTTGCCATGTATGACAATGTACTTCTAACTTTAATTACTGGTTAGACCCGTTATACGGAACCTAAAATATAATGTCATGTAAATGAGTATACGAATAGAGTTCTGCCTTACCCTAGTGTCCAAACAACATTGTGTTTCACGAAAAATTAAGTTAACAAGTCAACACATAACTGGATGTTTGCACGAATATATTTATGTAATAATAACTTGGAGCAATTATCGCAGTCACACATTCAGACAAAGAGGCCCACTAATATACATACTTATATATAAACCACTGTTGTTTTAAGTTTATTTATAATCACCACTTATTGTTAGTACTATCATAAAAATTTGAATTGTTAGAGCCCATTAAGGCTTTGGCCGACTCAAACAACACCCATGTTCCCTTATAATTTATGTTTACCTATCCTATTGTTAATTGAGAATAGCTTATGATATGATCATTCAGACTTTTAAGTGCAGAAGTACTAATTTTTTTCCAACTTCGGACCCCTTATCACCAACCCATGTGCGGCCACTTTGTGCTATATCTTATCCAATTAAACATTATATGCAATTAGGGACCAAACTAAATGCAGACAATCATATATTGTAACATTGTACCTACAACGCCCAAGTGTGCAATCGAGACAATCGTGAAATTCATTCACTTACAGCCCATCATCAAGAGTGTATGGCCCGGTAAAAACACAAGATCCATTTACGTGTGCGACTACATTCTACGTGTGCGACATAAAGTGTGCGATTAGTATCATCTAGCCGAAACCATGGAATCAATTACAATGATTAAACAATTATGTTACACCACTTTGGAAACTAATTACTTTATTTCAAGTACACAAGATCATGGACGGTTTCGTTTCCAGTTCGCATCAAACAGTGTGATTATCATCATGTTCACATTAAACCAAATCTCATAGTTCTCCTTTAACAGTTTCATCACTCCGAATCCGTGTACCCGTACCCCCTCAATCCCCATCGCACAAACCCGCCCGATTGTCCCTATTCAAGTAGTATTGTTTTGGTCAAAAAATCTAATGAGGATAATGCAACCAAACTCTTAGTTACGGGGTATGATGCTTTAAATGTAGAACAATGATAAGGATCACTTCAAGGTAAATTGCACAAACGACACAAGGATTTATACGGGGAAAAAGCCCTTGATCAAGAGTTGATCTCCGGCACAAAAAACCCCGGGTGATGGAAACTACCGATCACCAAGCTCAAATAAATCAATAAATGTTTACAACTTCGGATAGTAACGAGCTAGGTACAAGGATCACTATTGTGAGATGTGTAAAAGTGAGTGAAAACTAATAAGTGTTCGTCGAGAACTTCAAGAATGCGATTGTATGAGAGTGTGTGTAGCTGAAAATGGCTAAATGTTCTAATTCTAGCTCGTTACTCCTTTAAAAATAGAAGTTAGCTACAACAACAAACTATCCGAATTTTGTGCCAAGCTCCCACGTTCTCCACAACGTCCATTTCCAGTCAAACGTGTGCGAAATACCCGTGGAATATTCCATAGTAACGTTGCCAAGACCAAGTCAAGCTTGTTACTCCTGCGAAGTAATACAAAATACAAACAAACAATCGTCAGTATGAGGATCCTTAAAGTGATCCATGATCCTGATCCTGAAGCTCTTCTGAGGATCACTATCTGTCACAGAAGTAAGGATCATTAATTAGGATAACGAATAAGGATCACTAATTGTTAGAAAATCCTCCCCTAACAATTGCCCCCAAAATATAAGGAGTGAAATGTTAAATAAGCGAATTATATTTTCCTAATCTTATCCGCAACTAACTATCGTAAATATAGCCGTTATTGTAGAACTATCCGTTGCAACCATGACATCACAGAAGTGACAACCCTGCACAATCATGATTATAAATAGGAGATATAGATAGGATCAAATGCATTTAAAATCGAAGAAACTCCCTTTAAATTCTCGGTCGAAGATCTATCAGGTATCTCTTCTCTTATCTCTCCTTCTTTTACTCTGTTTTTCTTACTTTACTATCATCTCTTCAAGAATGATGCTCCGGTCCTCCCCCGCCAAGGATCACCAGAAGGATAGTCCCTTGAAGAGTCAATGGATCATCAAAGACTCAACACATGAGAGGTGTTGCTTTAACGATGATCAAATAGACAAGATTCGTCACTGCTTTACGGCGAGTGCCTTTGTCAAACCCTTCGATCCTACTATTCTGTGCGACTATGTTTCAGAAACATGGGTTGCCTTTCCAGTTACTCCATTCGCCATAGGATACACCTATCCTTTCCCAGAATTTACACAATCCTTCTTTTCCCTTACCGGCATCTCTTACATCCAAGCCATGCCGATGATTTGGAGGGTTTTGTATACCCTGGAGAGGATCATCGAACAGGAAGACATTGATTTAGGAATGTCAGAACTGACACAGATGTATGATCTTACTACCTTTGGTTCTCATCGTTATTTGTTCAAACGAAAACCCGGCGGAGAACACCCCCTTCTTAAAGTCACCAAGAATGACACAAATTGGAAACGTCGTTTCTTCTTTCTCAGGAGGGATACCATTCCAAATGGAAAGGATCTACCAAGGACATGGTCCACCCATGGTAGGCCAGAGGATCCTGAGAAGGATCACCAGGTAGTCATGTTTTTGTATAAGGATCACTAACCCCTTTTTGTCTTGTGTTATGCAGCTATTTATGTCTCACACATCATCACAACACCTGCAACCAAGGATAGGCTTGCTGCTTTTTGGAAGCTTGATCCTGAAACAAGGACATTCAAGATAGACACCCAAGACTCACAAGAAGTATCCTCAGGTTCCATCACCATGTCAAGTAAGTATCCTGCCTTTTGCATAGTTTGAATATTAAAATAAATAATTAAATTGAAATAGGATAAGGATACTTATCTTGCTTTGAATGTGTAGGTGCCGGAAAATCTGCCAAGCCTGCATCCCAGTTCAACACGGCTGACCTTGATGTTGTTCGATCCAGGAAGAAGAGGTCCACTACCAGTCCTAGCATCTCCATTCCCAAGGCACCCACTAAAGGAAAGGGTGGCAAGAAGAGGAAAACTTCTGACACTAAGGACCTTCAAGGCCAACCACTGATTCGCCACCAGTTCCTTGAATACTTCAATGAGGTAAGGATCACCAATTCTGCCTAGGTATCCTACTCGTATGAGGATCACCTGATCTTGAACTGCTTTGTCCTTTTCTTTGCAGAAATTTGCTGAGATTGAAGATTACGTGGGAAGTGTTGAGGAGCTGGATAAGAAGATTACTGACCTCCAACAGGTTGCCGTGCTCAAGGATCTTAAAATCGCTGACCTTGAAAAAGCCCTTAAAGATGCCAAGACTCAAACAGCTAAAATCCTGATCGACATTGACTATGAGAAGCATGATCTCATAGAAAACGCAAAGGTCTCTGCTGCCATCACAATGTATCAGACAAAATTAAAGATGGCCCAGGAAGCTTAAGATCCTAACTTCGACAGAAGCGGCTGGGATGTTGAGGGCTGGAAAGCAAGGTTGGCTGATCTTGAGGATGATGAGGAGGCTGAGGAGGTTTTGGCGATCGAGGCTGGAGGTAGTGGGAAGGATCTGGTGAAGGATACCGCAGCTGGAGGGGAAGAGGATGCAGCAAAGGTGTAGGCTGCACAATTGGGCGATGATGGACATTCTTAGACGCAGCCGGAGCCCAATTTTTAAATTTGGTAGTAGTTTTTTGTGGTTGTGATGTTGAACAATTTGATGGTTTGTACTGAACAATAGTTTTTAGGATTAAGGATCATGTATGATCCTTTGGACAATAGGTAGGATTGCAATTGGTGTAAGGATCCTTTGTTTGGGGGATGAAGCCATTGTGATCCTGCCGCCTTTATATTCCTGCACTACTTTTGAACCTATTATCATGGACACCCTTTACCTACCCTAGCGGACGGGCCACGTTTTGCTGGTAGATGCTCGGGGTAGGTAATTTTGACAACCTTTTAAGGGCTAGTCTTTTGTTAATAAATAAAACCTTAATCTTTTGTCGCTTATCTTGTGTTGTTATCCTTTTTGTCTCTTTAATTCTCAATTGTTTTGATGTACATTTATTGAATAAGCAATTTTGAATAAGTCAGATTGAAAATGTTTAGGACATGATCCACGATCAAATATCCTATAGTTAAAGAATCCCAAAAAGCAATATATTTTAAGGATCACAAGTCTATTTGTCAAATTTTAAGGGTTATTCAAATAAATAATGAATAGAATTAAAAATAGTTAAGGATCATACCTGAGGATCCAAGTTAGGATCCTAACCATAATAAGGATAACTATAAGATAAACCTTAGAGAGAAGTAAGGATCAAGGATCCCTAGTTGCTTATCTTCAAGGACCTGAAATAGATCATAACTTGGGACTATGCCAAAATAAGATAAGAGTTAGCGACTGGGGACAAGCCCAAGGATAACTGGGGACAAGCCCAAGGATAACTGGGGACAAGCCCAAGGATCGTATGTAAACTGGAGTATGGCCCTAACTGGCGACTATCCAAACTTGAGCGACATGAAAATGTCGAATCCTTAGCTAACGTGAAAACGTTAGAAACCTTAGGAACGGATGTATGGTACGTCTACCATTATACGTAGGATCCTTGGTACAGCCAGTACAATGAAATTGTCAGCCCCTAAAACGAGTACTGGTCGCACTGCCTTGAACTGCACCAGGATCATCGTGCGCTACTGGCGAAACTGGGGACAGGCCCAAACTGGGGACAAGCCCAAAACTTTGGAGAGTTGGCCAACCACTTTGATCTTCTGTAAAATAATAACAACTCTGCAAAAGCTTAAACTTTGTGAAAATAGATGTTAACTGATTAACATCTTTAACTTATGATAAGTAATAAGTATAAAATGAATGAAAATGAAAATGAAAGTAATGTGTTACCAAATGTAGAATCATATATCCTTTGAGGATCCTGGATCCTTAATCAGAATATCGGTATCGCTGAGGATCCCTGATCCTTCTTACTCAAAGTATTTTTTAAGATGAACAGCATTCCAAGCTCTTGGTAGGAGATCATCATCCATTGTTAACAAGTGATATGCCCCCTTTCCTGATTCAGCTTCAATTAGATAGGGGTCTTCCCACTTTGGTGTTAGCTTGCCATCAGAAGGATTTGTAGTGTTCTGGAATGCTTTTCTTAGCACAAAATCACCAACTTGAAATCTTCTAATCCTGACATTCTTGTTGTATGCTCCAGCCATTCTTTGTTGATAACTGGCCATTTCCTTTTTTCTGACTTTGAGCAAAAGCTTCTTCTTAGGATCCAGATGTTATGTTGGTTGGTGTAGAATAGTACTGTGTCTTTGATAAGCATCACACTTCTTTGCATAATTCACAACATCCTTCTTCGTGGTAGGCCTATAGTATGTTGTTCTAAGAATCCTTGAGAATAGTGCTCTGCCCCCAGTGTGGTTTCCACAGTCTCCTTGACTTTGAAAGCTTTAGGATTTTGTCCTGTAGGGATCTCTCCATGTTGTATATATCTTAGGATTGGAAGGATCCAAGATCCTGAATTCGACTGTGCAGGATCACCAGGTATGATTGCAGAATCCTCCACTATCTCCATGGCTACGTGATCCTCAATTGCAGAAGTTAAAACATGGGTGATGAGTATTTTTCACATCTTCTGGCATCTTTAGGAATGATCCAAGGTTAGTTAAAGTGTCAGCTTCTGCATTTTCTTCCCTGGGTACCTGTGGTAGACTGAAAAAAGCAAAAGAATCTGCCAGTTTCCTGACTCATGATTAGTGGTTTGGAATTCAATGCAGTGGATTGGGGTATAATGTCCCCCTGTGGCGATTTTGGTAGTGTGACTTCTCAAGTTCCTTTAACATTTGAAGCTCCATCCGTGAAGAGTGTCTAAGGATCCTTGGTCTTCTCAAGTTGTTGAACTTTTAATTCAGCTTCCCTTTGTAGATCACTACTGAAATCAGCCACAAAGTCAAGTAAAGCTTGGGACTTGATTGCCCATTTTGCCATTCTACCTGACATTTGAAGTTTCCTGAGAACATTCTTGATAGCAAGATTAGTTTTCACAATAATGGTATGAGTTTCTAAATAATGTCTATGTTTAGCAGAAGCCATAATTAAATCAAGAATTAATTTCTCTAAATGAGAGTACCTGGCCTCAGAATCAAGTAGAATATTACTTACATAGTATACCGGATGTTGAGAGCCTTCATGATCCTTAACTAGGATCACACTTACTGCTTTAGCTGAAATAGCTAAGTATAAGGATAACGATTCTCCATTTTCTGGTTTCATCAGGGCTGGTGCTCTTCTTGGATAATGGCATTCTTTCGAGTGCAAACTTTCTCCTGTCATATCTTCATGTTTCCAAGCGAAGGTAGACTTTCTTCTTTTCAAGAAGGATATTAAATCCTGCTCAATACTGTCTAGGATCCCGGATCCTATAAAAATTTTGGATTCAGGATCCTCTGGGTTCAACAGAATATCCTTGACGTCTTGCTCCTTGGAGGTTGGCTTCAATGAAGAAGTGTAACAGTTCTTTGCCTCCTGCTGATCACTTTCTATCTTCACCACATCCCATAGAGTTGGGAGCTTGACACATTGATGATATGTTGAGGGGACTGCCTTCATATCATGTATCCATGGTCTGCCAAGGATAACATTATAGCAGGATAAGCAATCTATGACACAAAATTTTTGAAAAGAATTAACTCCCTCTATGTAAATAGGAAGTTTGATGTCCCACAATGTAATCTTTGTCTCCCCACTGAATCCCACAAGGACAAATGATCTTTGGACAATATCGGATTCAAGGATGTCCATTCTATTGAGAACATCCAACTGGATTATGTTCACTGAGCTTTTCCGATCAATGAGAATCCTGCAAACAAAACGGTTAGATACAAATAATGTAATAACTACACCGTCGTTATGAGGATCCTGAATGTCCGCACAGTTATCCTCATCATATGATATCACTTTCTGCTGGGTAAGGAGGGAGGTCCGAACAGGTCTGCCCCCATTCTCCATCTTGGTTTCCTTTGCACGTCTCTTAGCTGTTGAGAACCTCCGGAGATGAAATGGATGATTTGAGCATCGGATGGTGGAGGAGGAGCTTTTTTAGGAACTTTCTCAGGATACTTGATCCTTGACTTTTTCCTTCTGAGCAATTCCTTCAAGTATCCTTTGCTCAAAAGATAACCTATCTCCTTCCTTAATGCTATGCACTCATCTGTGAGATGACCAGAATCCCCATGGTAAGCACACCATTTCGATTCGTCTTTGGTGGCAGGCAGTTTGTCATTCTTCCTTGGCCACCTAACCTTGTCACCTAAACTCTGCATAGAAAGGATTAGTTCATTATTATCAGCAGGAAAACAATATTCATAAATAGGAGGATAATCCTCATCATCTTCCTCTTGTTCCACAGCATGCACATTCTGGTTGTCATGCTTGGAGTATTGCTTGGATCAGTTATCCTTGAGATGGGATCTTTATTTGTCTTGCTTTGAGGATCCTGGCAATCTCTCGTGGATCCTTTTATCATCCTCTAAACGGATGAACCTAAGGGCCCTGTTTCTTTCCTCTTCTAAGTTCCTGCAAGGGGTCATGACAAGATCATCATAGAACATTGAATCCCTAAGCAAACCCATTTTAAAGGCTTCTAGAGCTGTAGCAATATCTAAGTTAGGGATTTCTAAGGATTCTTTACAGAATTTAATTATGTAATCTCTAAGTGATTCATTATGACTGTTTTGGTCAAAAAATCTGTTGAGGATATTGCAACCAAACTCTATGTTACAGGGTATGATGCTTGAAATGTATAACAATGACAAGGATCATTTCATTGTAAATCGCACAAACAACACAAGGATTTATACGGGGAAAAAGCCCTTGATCTAGAGTTGATCTCCGGCACAAAAAACCCCGGGTGATGGAAACTACCGATCACCAAGCTCAAATAAATGAATAAATGTTTACAACTTCGGATAGTAACGAGCTAGGTACAAAGATCACTATCGTGAAATGTGTAAATGTGAGTGAAAACGAATGTATGTTCGTCGAGAGCTTCAAGTGTGCGAGTATATGAGTGTGTGTAGCTGTCAAAATGACTAAGTGTTTTTCTACTAGCTCGTTACCCCTTTTAAAATAGAAATTTAACTACCAAACTAACTATCCGACTTTTGTGCCAAGCCCCCACGTTCTCCATAACGTCCATTTTTGGCCAAGCACGTGCAGAATAGTTTGGGAATATTCTCCAGGAATGTCGCCAAGACTTGGTCAAGCTTGTTATACCTGCGAGATAGTACAAAACATAAGTAAACAATCGTCAGTACGAGGATCCTTAAAGTGATCCATGATCCTGATCCTGAAGCTCTTCTGAGGATCACCACCTGTCACAGAAGTAAGGATCACTAATTAGGATAACGAATAAGGATCACTAATTGTTAGAAAATCCTCCCCTAACAATAACCTTGAGTTACCCTATATAAATCACTAGTTAATCGTTCAAATCTCCTACTGCATGAGAATTGGCTATTAAAGAAATTAACTAGATTAGCAAATGAAGTAATAGAGTAAGGAGGAAGACATAGCAGCCATTTTAACGTTGATCCGGTAAGTGTGGATCCAAAGCCCTTGCACAAGCAACCAGATTTGATGTCTGAAACCTCTTCGGTATCTCTCCTGAATGATTCAAATTTGGAATTCTAGATGTGAGTCCATGTTGGCGAGATTCTGGCATAACCGAGGGACCAGAGGAAGCAATGGTCTGCATTGGTATGAAGTCTCCTAGATAAACATCTGAACTTTCGGGTTGCACACTCCTTAAGTATCCTTGATCCTGGAAGATGTTGGATCCTTGAAGTGCTGTGAATGTAGGTCTTGGAGGATAATCCATAGATCCGGAAACCTGAGATGAAGATCCTTGAACCTGGAAGGAGGAACCTTGAACCTGAGAGGATCCTTGAACCTGAGAGGATCCTTGAACCTGAGAGGATCCTTGAACCGGAGAGCATCCTTGAACCTAAGAGGATCCTTGAACCTGTGAGGATCCTTGAACCTGAGAGGATCCTTGAACCTGAGAGGAGAAACCTTGAACCTGAGAGGATCCTTGAACCGGAGAGGATCCTTGAACCGGAGAGGATCCTTGAACCTGAGAAGATCCTTGAACCTGTGAGGATCCTTGAACCTGAGAGGATCCTTGAACCTGAGAGGAGAAACCTTGAACCTGAGAGGATCCTTGAACCTGAGAGGATCCTTGAACCGGAGAGGATCCTTGAACTGGCTGCGTCCCCATGCATCCTCCTAAACTGGTGAAGAATCCCTGATGCTGAAATGAGGATCCTGAAGGCTGGAAAGAGGATCCTCGAGCCTGAGACATTACCGATGATCCAGAACGCATTCCTATTGATGCACCCTGGTATTGGACATCTGGAGCTGCAAAGTGCTGGGAAGTTATGACTAGAGTGTCGAAATTCAGCGACCTCGACATCAAAGGGGAGTGATCCTCTGCTGATTTATCAATTTGGTGAAGGATCCTGCCATTAGTTTTGACCTGCTGCTGCATGTGATCCTCCATCTGCACAATCAAAGCATAAAAATTACTGTTAGTAAGTGTAGAGGAAGAAACAACAGTTGGTTTTGTGAAAACGGGGGTTGTCTTCTTCGGACAATTCTCAGCATTCTTCTGGAATGCAAGGGGGAGATGATGCAAAGGCGGAATGCCCTGTGAAAAAGTGACCGCCGACATAGAACTTGGAGTAGTTTTCCCTGAGAAGCCATGTGGTTGAAGGTAATGAACCGAAATGAATGAAATGAACAAAATTTCTCAAAATTGAAGCACCAATTGCCCCACGGTGGGCGCCAAACTGTTTTGGTCAAAAAATCTAATGAGTATAATGCAACCAAACTCTTAGTTACGACGTATGATGCTTTAAATGTAGAACAATGATAAGGATCACTTCAAGGTAAATTGCACAAACGACACAAGGATTTATACGGGGAAAAAGCCCTTGATCAAAAGTTGATCTCCGGCCCAAAAAAACCCCGGGTGATGGAAACTACCGATCACCAAGCTCAAATAAATCAATAAATGTTTACAACTTCGGATAGTAACGAGCTAGGTACAAGGATCACTATTGTGAGATGTGTAAAAGTGAGTGAAAACTAATAAGTGTTCGTCGAGAACTTCAAGAATGCGATTGTATGAGAGTGTGTGTAGCTGAAAATGGCTAAGTGTTCTAATTCTAGCTCGTTACTCCTTTAAAAATAGAAGTTAGCTACAACAACAAACTATCCGAATTTTGTGCCAAGCTCCCACGTTCTCCACAACGTCCATTTCCAGTCAAACGTGTGCGAAATACCCGTGGAATATTCCATAGTAACGTTGCCAAGACCAAGTCAAGCTTGTTACTCCTGCGAAGTAATACAAAATACAAACAAACAATCGTCAGTATGAGGATCCTTAAAGTGATCCATGATCCTGATCCTGAAGCTCTTCTGAGGATCACTATCTGTCACAGAAGTAAGGATCATTAATTAGGATAACGAATAAGGATCACTAATTGTTAGAAAATCCTCCCCTAACAATTGCCCCCAAAATATAAGGAGTGAAATGTTAAATAAGCGAATTATATTTTCCTGATCTTATCCGCAACTAACTATCGTAAATATAGCCGTTATTGTAGAACTATCCGTTGCAACCATGACGTCACAGAAGTGACAACCCTGCACAATCATGATTATAAATAGGAGATAGAGATAGGATCAAATGCATTTAAAATCGAAGAAACTCCCTTTAAATTCTCGGTCGAAGATCTATCATATCTCGACACGCATAAAACTCACAACAGTTCCATATATGATCCTATTTCTTGCAAGACATTAAGTCGAGGTGGAATCGAAACCGAGACGAGACCGAGACACGAAACTTTAATAAGAGACTACGAAGTGCACTTACCGTTTGCGGTGGCCTCGGGTGGGTGTTCCGTAGTCAACAAGCGTCGTAGAGTAGGGAATGATGGCAGTGTGCGATGATCGGCAGAACGTTTTTGTTTTTTAGGGTTTTGGCGTGGGGGACGATGGGTTATGGGTTGGGTAGTTAAACATTAAATACAATTATTTGAATCCTAACTTTCATAAACACCCCTCAACTATCAAGTATATACAACTTGTTCTAAAGTTATACTAAGTATTGTTAATTTTATTATAATGGTTATTATTATTATTATTATTATTATTATTATTATTATTATTATTAAATATATAAAAAAACATGATCACTATACGTGAAAGAAAATAATGCGGACGGGTGTTTTGAGTTCAGTTGGGATTAGACAGAGTAAGGAAATAGTGTTTACCTGAAAGTTCGGGTTGTCACATCATCCCCAACTTGAAAGAAATTTCGTCCCGAAATTTGATAAGCAAATCCCAGAGGAGTGAAATGATAAATCAAGATGAATGCGGATTTTCCTCAGGTGCCACACCTTAAACTGGGGACAAGCCCATAAACTGGGGATAAACGCAAAGACTTTGGAGATTTGACCAAGTACTTGATCCTTTGTCAACAATACATCTACTTCGGCGAAACTCAGAACTTGATGAAAAAGGATAAAGGATTCTAATACCCTCTTCTTATAATTAAATGAATTAAAGAATTTGAGAAATAATAATCAAATCATTACCAGAATGAGGATCATATATCCTCTGAGTATCCTTAATAGGGCTGGCATATCGGGTCAATCCGATCTGTTAAGACACGAACATGAAACCTGTAAACACGAACACGACACGAAATCTTATCGTGTCAGATTTTCCTAACACGAACACGAACCTGCTAATAAACAGGTTACACGAAATGACATGTTAAGACACGAAAATGTTTCCAACATATCATATGACCTGTTTAAGACACAAACACGACCTGTTAAGACACGGACATGACTTGTTAAGACACGAACGTGACCTGTTATTCCGTATTTGAAATTAGCAATTAAGGAACCTGTTTAGTGAAAATTTAGTCGTTAAAGGTTCACAAAAGTCATAAGACATACATAAACACATAATGTCTTACCAAACTTAAAATGAAATCCATAAAAGTCTAATCATAACATCCAAATAGTTTCAACATTCAAGTTCCCAAGTGTCTTTCTTTCTCAAGTTCTTCAATTCCAACCAATCAAACCTACACACAAATTATTATGTGACTTCTGACTCCACACATGTCCCCACATATCTGATATATTTTTTTAATTTAAAATTATAAACATGTCACTAACGGGTCCTAACAGGTTACCGGGTTTTAACCTGTTTAGACACGAAATTTAAGTAGGTCTTATCGTGTCGACCTGTTTAGACACAAAACCTGTTCAGGTCAAACACAAAACCTGTTAACTTTGTGTAGGTTCGTGTCGTGTTATCGTGTTCGTGTCAGAATCACCAGCCCTAATCCTTAACATGAACTGAATATAAGGATATACAAGGATCCTGGATCCTTCTTACATGAAGTACTTCTTTAAATGGACAACATTCCAAGCCCTTGGTATAAGATCACCATCCATTGTTAGTAAACGATATGCCCCCTTTCCTGCCTCATCTTCAACTAGATAGGGACCTTCCCACTTTGGTGCTAGCTTGCCATCAGCAGGATTTGTTGTATTCTAGAATGCTTTCCTCAACACCAAGTCACCAACTCAAAAATTCCTGATCCTGACATTCTTGTTATAAGCTCCAGCCATTCTTTGTTGATAGCTAGCCAACCTTATCCTTGCTAAATCCCTGAGTTCTTCTATGGTATCCAGATCTTGAACCAAGTTTTCAGCATTTCCTTCAGGATCACGGATGCTTGTCCTTGCAGTAGGGACTACCATCTCTGTAGGGATCACAGATTCAGCCCCAAACACCAAAGAAAATGGAGTTTGACCAGTAGCATTCTTGGGAGTTGTTGTATCAGCCCATAACACATAAGGTAGCTCTTCTGCCCATTCCCCCCTCTTGGATCCAAGCTTCCTTTTCAAGTTGTTGATGATAATCTTGTTGGATGACTCTGCTTGACCATTAGCTTGTGGGTGGACTGGTGTTGATGTTATCATCCTAATCCCCCAGCTGTCACAAAAGTTAGTAGTTCTACTTCCAATAAATTGGGATCCATTATCACAAAGAATTTCAGAAGGTATGCCAAATCTAGTGATGATATTTCTTTTAATAAAAGATATCACTTCATTTTCTCTGACTTGTGCAAAGGCCTCAACTTCTATCCACTTGGAAAAGAAATCAGTCATAGCAAGCATAAACACTTTTCCTCCTGGTGCCTTGGGAAGTTTGCCAACTATATCCATTCCCAATCTCATGAATGGCTAGGAAGAGGATATAAGATGCAGGAGCTCTGCTGGTTGATGGAGGATTTTGCCATGTCTTTGACAAGCATCACATTTCTTTGCATATTCCACAACATCCTTCTTCATGGTAGGCCAATAATATCCTATTCTAAGGATCCTTGAGAATTGTGCCCTGTCCCTAGTGTGGTTTCCACAATCTCCTTCATGAAAATCCTTCAGAACTTCTTGAATTTCTGGATCCTCGATGTACCTTAGATATGGACCTGCAAGAGATCGTTTATATAAGATGTTATTTAGTATTGTAAATTGAGATACCTTGATTTTGAAACCTCTAGGATTTTCTCCAGAAGGAATCTCTCCATGTTGTATATATTTCATGATTGGAAGGATCCAGGATCCTGAATTTGACTGTGCACCATCACTAGGTATTGTTATGGGTTATTTTATAAGCATACATATCTTGACCAATATCCTGCTTTTTATTGTTTATTTGTGACCAGGATGCTGGACGAGGATATTGCTAACATCTTGGGCGATATCCTGAGGTTGATCGAATTAATCACGTGCAGGTTAAAGACTGGGACTTGCCAACGGTCAAATGGACTTCGTCTCCTCAAGACTCGGACGTATTTGTTATGGGAGAGACGTTGAACCCGAAAGACCAGGTCTACAACGTTCGACTGAGGAATATTCACTGGATCCCGGTTATTTAGGATAGTTTGTTACATTTGTTTTACTATAAATAGATGGGGGCAGATCATATTAAGGCACTCAACTTTCACATTTTCAAACACTTTCTCTCTAGCTCACTGCAAACACTACACACAACACTTGTATTCGAATTACATTGTAACACATAGTTGATCCGCACCACATCCTACACTGTATCCTGATATTTGAAGCAATAGAAGAATAAGGCAGCTGCGATTGTCAGCTCCCGAGGTTTTATGCCGGCGTTCTAGATTGATCAAGGGCTTTCCTCGTACATCACGTGTCAACCTTTACTTTTCTGCTCATTGTTTGATCACAGATACAGCTCTATATCTTGAGCCGTATCCTGAAACTGTTTTTATAACTAACTTGGTTAACATATTTTTCACACATAATTTTAGCACACTACCTCACTTAACTAATTTGATCACTAAATTGCTTCCGTAATTTTTGACCAAAACAATTTGGCGCCCACCGTGGGGCAAGTGGTGCTACCTTTAGTAAAAATCTTTGTGAAATCGTTAATCGGTTTTCTATTTTCAAAACTTTTTGCCTCATTGTTTACAATGGCCTCAAGATCAAACATGAGCTGCTCCACTATGTCTGCTGCAACCTCCGCTACTACCGGTTCGGTGCTTCCACCACCTCCTCCAAGGATGCCATTTTCTTCACAACCTCAAGATGTTATCCCTACTCGGAGCGTTCAGGGATCTGCTCCCGTTTTAGCCTCTAATGATGAAATTCTAACTTTATTTGGAAGTGTGCAGGAACAAATGAGGCAGCAACAGAAAACTAACCAAATGCTATTAAGAGAAACACAACTCTTAAAAGCTAGCTCGAGTAGACATGCTGAAGAAACTGTCACTCCTATACAGCCCAGGGCTTTGAACTTCAGTTCGGCAGTTTACACTGAGGATAACAGGGGCAATATCGTCCCAAGCCATTCTCAGAATCATACCCCTGAGATACCCTCCTCGGTCAAGATGTCAACTGTGAGGAGTTCAGGATATGCTTCAGGATATGGCCAAAATCCTCAGACTGGTAATGTGTCAAATAATAATATTCTTGCTACTAACAACAATTGCTCTTTGCAGGATGCAGGTATGACGTCAACATTTACCAGGGAGCTCCAGAAATTGAAGAAGATGATATCCAGTGTACCTAGAGTGGTCCAGCCAATTCCAGAAGTATCCCAAGACAGCCACAGGATATCCCGCTTTGCATATCCTATCTGTGATGCTGAAATCCCAAAAAGATTTCAGACTCCCAACATGAAGCTGTATGATGGGACTACGGATCCTGAAGAGCATATTGCCCAGTATAGGGAAAGAATGGAGATTAACCCTATCCCTCCGGAGCTCAAGGAAGCATGCTTGTGCAAGGGTTTTGGATCTGCCCTGACAGGATCAGCCTTAAAATGGCTATTAAATGTTCCTCCTCACTCAATTACTTCGTATGCTCATTTGGTTAATTTATTTAATAGTCAGTTTTCTTGCAGCCGAAGTTTTGAGAAACTAACCAGTGATCTTTACAGGATAACTCAAGGATCTCAAGAATCCTTGAGGGATTATGTGAACAAGTTCAGTCGAGAATCCTTGGATATCCCGCATCTTGATGTTGCAACAGCTGTGCAAGCTTTTAAGATGGGGTTACAAAAGGATTCTCAGTTTTATCAAGATCTTGTAATGAATCCCTGCAGGAATCTCGACGAAGCTCGTAACAGGGCTTTGAGATATATCCGTTTGGAAGATGACAAGAAGATGCAGGAGAGGATGAATTCTACCTCAACCTATGAATCAACTAACAGGAAATCAGAATCCTCATATAAGCCATATCGCTCCAAGCCATATGGCAGAAATGATAACAAGAAAGTGAATGTTGTTGAAGACGAGGATCCTGAAGAATATCCTGACTTATCTGAATACTGCTTTTCTGTTAATATACCTGAGTTAATGTATGCTATGCAGGGTTTAGGGGACAAAGCTAGGTGGCCTCGAAAGAACCAGCAGAAAGCTGATTGGAAGGATAAATCCAAATGGTGTGCCTTCCATGAAGACTTCGGACATATGACCGAGAAGGATCCTGAACGAGCAGCATCACACCCAGCAGATGCCAAGATAATTAACTTTATTTCAGGAGGATCCGACATTTGTGGGACTTCGTATTCGGCGGCTAAGAGACATGCAAAGGAAGCTAAGAGTGAAAGGGGAGACAAACCAGTCAGGATGACTACCCTCACACCTGATAAAGTGATCACTTTCGATAGTGATGACAGGGATACAGTTTAATATCCTCACCATGATGCTTTGGTAATAACATTATATGTGGCTAACCATTTTGTACGCAGGATATTGGTGGACAACGGTAGTTCTGTCAATATAATTCAGCTTGAAACATTGAAAAGGATGAATGTATCTCCGATGGACATTACTTCAAAGTCCACTGTGCTCGTTGGCTTCAGTGGAGAAGCTAGAAATACTGTAGGAGAGATAAAGTTACCAATATACGTTGAAGGGGTCAACTCGATACAACGCTTCTGTGTGATGGACTCCTTATCCTGCTATAACATCATACTAGGCAGGCCATGGATCCATGACATGAAGGCTGTGCCTTCGACTTATCACCAATGCATCAAGATTCCAACCCCTTGGGGGGTCGTCAAAGTTGATAGTGTTCAGCAGGAGGCGAAGGAATGCTACACATCCTCAATGAAATCCTCGACCAAGCCTAATCCAGCATAGCAATTAAAGATGCGGGCCCGGGATACCTTGGATACTTCAGAGCAGGATGTGAAGAAAGTTATCCTGGATCAGGATAATCCTAATATCTCGGTGCTCATAGGAACCAATATCCCTCGGGATATTGAAAAACAATTAACTGACTTTTTGAAGTGCAGGGTATCAACGTTCGCATGGAGGCATGAGGATATGACAGGTATATCCAAAGACATTATTACTCACAAGCTTGGAATTGACAGGTCATTCAAGCCTATTCAGCAAAAAAGAAGGAAGTTTGCTCCTGAGCGGAATATAACCATCCAAGAGGAAGTTGAAAGATTGTTAAAGTCCAAAATGATCAGAGAAGTCAAGTTCCCAAGATGGTTGGCGAATGTGGTCGTAGTGTAGAAGAAAAATGGGAAATGGAGAGTCTGTGTAAATTACACATACTTGAATAAGGCTTGTCCTAAAGACCCGTTCCCCCTTCCTCATATCGATGCAATGGTGGATGCTACTGCTGGGCATGAAATGTTAATGTTCATGGACGCATCCTCAGGATTTCAGCAGATTCAAATGGAGCCTTCGGACCAGGAGGATACTGCTTTCATGACACCAATAGGTATTTATTGCTATACTGCTATGCCTTTCTGTTTGAAAAATGCAGGTGCAACCTACCAGAGATTGGTGAACATGATGTTCAAAGATAAGCTAGGGGACACCATGGAGGTGTATATTGACGATATGGTGGTGAAATCTAAAAAGGCTGAGGATCACCTCTAGGATATCAAGGGAGCATTTGATATTCTGGATCAGTATAACATGAAGCTGAATCCTGCTAAGTGCCATTTCGGAGTGGGGGCAGGAAAGTTTCTAGGATATATGGTGACGAAAAGGGGGATAGAGGCAAGCCCGGAGCAGATTAAAGCTATCCTGGATATAAAATCACCCTCGAATATGAAGGACGTTCAACGGTTAACAGGCCGAGTAGCAGCTTTGAACAGATTCATTTCAAGATCCTCGGAAAAAGGCAAGGAATTCTATGATATCCTCAAGAAGAATAAGAAATTTGAATGGGAAGCAAAGCATGAAGCAGCCTGGCAGGATTTGAAGCGATATCTCTCAACTGCACCTCTATTGATGAAACCTGAAAATGGTGAACCACTATCCCTATACCTCGTTGTATCAAGGAATGTTGTAAGTGGCGTTCTTATAAAGGACCATGAAGGTCAGCAATATCCTGTTTATTATGTTAGTAAAAGTTTGTTAGATGCTGAAACAAGGTATTCTCATTTAGAAAAATTGATATTAGCTCTAGTTATGGCATCGACAAAGCTTAGACATTATTATGAGACACATAGGATCCATGTTAAAACAAATTATCCTGTCAAAAATGTGCTTAGGAAACCAGAGATGTCAGGCAGGATGGCCAAGTGGTCAGTAAAGTTAAGTGCTTATGATTTAGTATATGAACCTAGAAATGCCAAAAAGTCTCAGGCTTTAGCTGACTTTGTGGCTGATTTCAGTAGTGACATTCAGGATGAGGTAAACCTAGAAGTTCAACAGTTAGGAGAATCCTCAGGATCCTGGACATTATATACTGATAGTGCATCTAATGTAAGAGGAGTAGGATTGGGAATACTACTAAAATCGCCACAGGGGGACATATTACCCCAGGCTATTAGGTGTGAATTCTCTGCTACTAATAATGAGGCAGAATATGAAGCTGTAATTGCAGGATTAGAGTTGGCTAAGAATATGAGTATCAAGAATTTGCAAGTATATGTTGACTCCTTGTTAATTACTAACCATTTTAATGGATCCTATGCAGTTAAGGGTGAGAAATTAATCGAATATCTCGATATTCTCAAAAAATTAGCAAGATATTTCGATGTTTTTACACTTGAACAGGTACCAAGGGAGGATAATTGTTTTGGTCAAAAATTACCGAAGCAATTTAGTGATCAAATTAGTAATGTGAGGTAGTGTGCTAGAAAGTTTATAGAAAATATGCTTGTTGAGTTATTTAGAAAATCAGTATTCAGGATATGGCTCAGGATATTGAGCTGTATCTGCGATCAAACAGTGAGCAAATAATAAGCAAAAAGTAAAGGAAACGACACGAGATGTACGAGGAAAGCCCTTGATCAATCTAGATCGCCGGCATAAAACCTCGGGAGCTGACAATCGCAGCTGCCTTGTTCTTCTTATTGCTTTAAACTTCAGGATACAGTGCAGGATATCAACTAGATCGCTAAGTGTTACAATGAATTCGTGTGAGAGTACAAATTGCGAAAGAACAAGTGTTAATGTGTAGTGAGTGTGATTGCAGTGAAAATTGTCGTGTCCTATTTGATCTGGTGTTCCTCCTATTTATAGTAACGAAGTACAAACAAATATCCCTATAAATATGGGATGCTCCGAATATTCCACCATGAACGTTGTAGACCGAGTAATAAGGTTTCAACGTCTTTCTTTGAATGGCCTGGACCGAGTCTTCCGCGGAATAAGTCTTTGTGAACGTTGCTAGCTTCTATCACACGTACCTGCACATAATCCATTAGTAATCCCGAGGATATCGTTCAGGATACTACCAATATCCTGAACCAGCATCCCGGATGTAAACAGATAAAATATAGATCAAGATATTTTTCAGGATATGGGCTCAGAATTTCACCCATAACAATTGTCCCCAAAAATGTTACCGTTTGATATCCTAACGGTTACATTTTTTCACAATGGCCGAGACAATTAAGAGATAAGACTTCTGATGTGACAGCTTTCAACTACCCAGCCTATATTTACTCATCATACCCTATATCTTCTCATCCTCATCTTCTTTTTTACCCACAGTCAACAAGAAAAGGTAATATTCTCTCTCTCATCTTCATAACCATTTCTCATTTTACTCCGGCAAGAATTCAGGCGACCAAATGCCTAGGCAAACGAGATCTAGTTCAGGCGACTCGGCTCCCACATTCATCCAACAGAATCTTCTCCAAGAACCGGAGAATGAAACATGCACCTTTGATAGTGCTCATCTGTCGGCTCTGAAATCTTCCGGAATCTTTTCGGATGGAACCATATTCCGACCTTTTGACAGAGAAATCCGGTCAGATATGGTTTCCACCGAGTGGATTTGCTTCAATGCTTTCCCCTTCACCTTGGGGCTACGATTCCCCTTTCCGGATTTTATTACCGAGTTCTTTAACATCACTAACATTTCTTTCAGCCAAACCATGCCAATGCTTTGGCGTGTTTTGTCTGTCCTTGACCAAATCAAGAGAAACCACATACCTGACCTTTCTGTCCATGATCTTCCTTTAGCCTACAAGCTTAGATGCTATGGCTCTTCTAGGTTTCTATTTTACTCTAGCTCCGGTCCCCCATTGATTCTTCGTGCCACCAAAAACGAGGATGGTTGGCAATCCAAGTTTTTCTTTGTAAAAAGGGATTCGATCCCCGGTGGAACGGATTATCCGATGAGATGGTTAAGAAAGGGTAGGAATTAGGGTTTAAGAATGATCATGTCTCTTATCCTGTCTCATATTCTGAACTAATAAATTTTCATTATTGTGCAGCTGATTTTAGGAAGATTGCTCCTCCTCTTGCTAATTCCCAAGAAAGAATAGACGCCATTAGACTTCTCCCAGAGGCAGAAAGAAGTTTCAATCCTTCTCCACCAACTCCAAGTCCTCTTTCAAGTGCCAACATGTCTGGTAAGGATCCTGCAAGATATCCTGCACACACATGCTTCTTATCTGTTATTTATAGGAGAGATTTAGAATTTACTCCCTGTGTGCAGATTCCAGCAAAGTCCCAGTCTATCTAGACCTGGATGAACTTGACAGCTATCCAACTCCAGCCATAGTCAAGAAGGAGACTCCTGCTACCACCAGCTCCAAGCCACTCCCGGCTCCCAAGGCCAATCCAAGAACCCGTGCTTCCGCAGCGAAAAAGAGAAAGGGCCTTGAGGTCAGTACTCCAGGCTCAGAAGGGTTCTCCTATGATGAACTCAGCTTCTCCGACTCCTTAGAGCCAATGACATCCTTCCTCAACAAGGTAATATCCTGCCGCATATCCTTCATGTATATCCTGCACATATATCCTGCACGTATATCCTAACAGGATATCCTGGTAGGATGTCTTAGTCAGCATACATTCTAACCCCATACCTGTGATCAATGTACAGGGCCTCCAGCATTTGCTCCACTTGTACAATGACGCTTGTGGTACTGTGGCACTTCATGAAGCCAGGATCAAGCAGCTCGCTAAAGAAGGTCACCCAAGATGCTGAGGTCAAACTTACCAGCGTTCAAATGGACCATGATCAGGCCTTGATCAGCTTTCGAGAGGGAATCAAGGCTTCCGCTATCGTCTCCCTGCCACAAGCACGCATCAAGATGGCCTATGAGGCCAAGGAGACGGGCGTTGTTTGTCCATCTTGGCCAGTCGAATCCTGGGTGGCTAAATTGAAGGAGCTCGGAGGCAAAGCTGTGCCACTTTCTGCTGAAGCCGGTGAGTCTTCCAAGTCAACGGAGGTGGTGGTCCAAGCTGGAGAGAAGAAGGATGCTGGAGGTGATGCTGGGATGGACATTGGTCAGGATGCTGCGCAGGATGCTGGTCAAGATGCTGGAGCAGAGAAGTCCGAGAAGGTTGGAGGTGATGCCGCTATGTGAGGGCATTTAGGTGGGCGATGACAGATATACGTGCCAAAGCCAGAGCCCACCTTTTTGAATTTGAATGTTGGTTTGTAGTCCCAAAAAAAACAATTTACTTTTCCGCACTTTACTTTCCTGTACCTGAACAATTTACATTTCCTGCATGCTTTTTGAACAATACAACAGTTGAAGGTGGATGGGTCTCGGTTTGAGATGAAGCCCTCAACTGTTGGGTAAATATGGTTATGAACTACTAGTGCTCTTAGTGGATGGGCCTTGTTTTGAGGTGAAACTAAGAGCACATCTTTTGGTATGTTAATAATATAACTACTCTTTTAGCTTTTTTCATTGTTGTCATTGATGTATAAACTTTACTCGTGAAAATTGTTTGACTTGAACATTCTTAGGAACACATATCATAGACGTATCCTGGGAGATATCCTGAAAGATATCTTGAAAAGGATATCGAAATATAATTCATAAATTGTCCAAACAAAAAGGAAAGATCATACCAGAGATTCTTAGAGAATTAATTCCAGTCCTTTATCATAAGTTTGTCCCCAGTGCATACTTATAAACTTGGATCCATCCTTTGAACAGTATAACGTATGTCCCCTGTGTTTGACACAGAAACACAAATGTATTTACATTTTGACTCGAACGAATTCCGAATGCCCAAGGGCAGAACCCCTGATATCCTGAAAAGAATCCTTAATATATTGGGGATAAACCCTGAATTTCATGCGCTACAGGCGAGAGTGTATAAACTCCTAGACTTAGAAAGGTGAAAACCTTTAAACCTTTGAGAGTATGAAAATACTCTTTCGTGAGAGAGGGTGATCAATCCTCATATACCTTTAGGATCCAGGATACAGCTAACAGTAACGAAATTGTCAGCCACTTTTACATGAACTGGTCCCGCTACCTTGAACTATACCTAGATAACTTGCGCTTCAGGCGAGGTGTTTAAACCCAATTCGAAAGAAAGGTGAATACCTTTAAACCTTTGAAGGGATCAGGATCCCTTAAACATGAGAGAGGGGGCCAATCCTCTAATCTTTCGACTTATCCTGAGTATATATCCTGGAGCTATATCCTGAAACATATCCTGCAAAACAATTGTAAACTAAGGTGGGTGTTAGCTTGGCTAACACCCCTCCGATGCTTAAGTCAGTATTGGGTTCAAGATAATAAACAAATATATTAAAAGAGATAAAACACATACCATTCCGAGATAGAAAATAAATTCTACTCTTACTTGAAATAGAGCTTCAAATGTATTGCATTCCAGGATCTTGGTAGCATATCCCCTTCCACATTCCTGAGTCGATATGCTCCTTTCCCTGCTTCTGACTCGACTTCATAAGGTCCTTCCCATTTCGGAGCTAGCTTGCCATCGGCAGGATTAGTGGTATTTTGAAAAGCCTTTCTCAGCACCCAATCACCAACTCGAAATCTTCTAGTCCTTATGTTCTTATTGTATGCTCTGGATATTCTTTGTTGATATGCTGCTATCCTTAGCCTCGCTGCATCTCTTTTTTCATCTATAGTATCCAAATCCTGACATAAGACTTCAGGATTCTGTTCAGGATCCTGTAGCATAGATCTTGCAATAGGTATCTTCATTTCTGTTGGAATCATTGCCTCTGCTCCAAATACCAAGGAAAACGGGGTTTGGCCAGTTGCATTCTTCACCGTTGTCCTATCAGCCCACAAAACAAAGGGTAACTCTTCCGCCCATCTTCCTTTTTTGGCTCCAAGTCTCTTCTTTAAGTTATTGACTATTATCTTGTTCGAGGATTCGGCTTGTCCATTCGCTTGAGGATGTACCGGAGTAGATGTGATCATTTTGATTCCCCAACTCTTGCAAAAGTCAGTAGTCCTTTTGCTTATAAACTGGGACCCATTATCACAAATGATCTCAGCTGGTACTCCAAACCTAGTCAGGATATTCCTCTTTATGAAGGATACTACTTCTTGGTCTCTTACTTGAACGAATGCTTCAGCCTCGACCCACTTAGAGAAATAATCCGTCATTGCTAACATAAATACTTTTCCTCCCGGAGCTTTTGGTAATTTCCCTACTATATCCATCCCCCACTTCATGAATGGCCAAGGGGAAACTACAGGATATAGTGGTTCAGCTGGTTGATGTAGTATGTTACTATGCCTTTGACATGCATCACATCTTCGAGCATATTCTGCAGCATCTTTTCTCATTGTTGGCCAAAAGTATCCTGTCCTCAATACTTTCGAGAATAATGATCTGCCCCCAGTGTGATTACCACAATCCCCTTCATGTATATCCTGAAGTACTTCTTTGGCTTCATGATCCTCCAAGCACCTTAAATATGGTCCTGCAAGAGATTTCTTGTATAGAATATTATTTATAATAGTGAATCGTGATACCTTCATCCTAAATGCCTTAGGATTTTCATTTTCGGGGATGTGTCCATCTTTAAGATATTTCAGAATTGGAGTTGTCCAGGATTTAGGATCCTGCTCAGGATATTCCACTCCAGGATCCCGAATATCCGCTACTTCTTTACCCTGAGGATTAGTTGCAGGATATAAGACATGTATTATTCGTATTTGGGTCCCTTCCGGTATCCTGATTGATGACCCCAGATTTGCTAAGGCATCCGCTTCAGCATTATCTTCTCTTGGTACCTGTTCAAGTGTAAAAACATCGAAATATCCTGCTAATTTTTTGAGAATATCAAGATATTCAGTCAATTTCTCACCCTTAACTGCATATGATCCATTAAAATGGTTAGTAATTAACAAAGAGTCAACATATGCTTGTAAATTTTTTATCCTCATATTCTTAGCCAATTCTAATCCTGCAATTAAAGCTTCATATTCTGCCTCATTATTGGTAGCAGGAAATTCACACCTAATAGCCTGGGGTAATATGTCCCCCTGTGGAGATTTTAGTAGTATTCCCAATCCTACTCCTCTTATATTAGATGCACCATCAGTATATAATGTCCAGGATCCTGAGGATTCTCCTAATTGTTGAACTTCTAGGTCTACCTCTTCCTGGATGTCACTACTAAAATCAGCCACAAAGTCAGCTAAAGCCTGAGATTTTATGGCATTCCTAGGTTCATATACTAAATCATAAGCACTCAACTTTACTGACCACTTAGCCATCCTGCCTGACATCTCTGGTTTCCTAAGCACATTCTTGACAGGATAATTTGTTTTAACATGAATCCTATGAGTCTCAAAATAATGTCTAAGTTTTGTTGATGCCATGACTAATGCTAGTATTAATTTTTCTAAGTGAGAATACCTAGTTTCAGCATCTAACAAACTTTTGCTAACATAATAAACAGGATATTGCTGACCTTCATGGTCCTTTACAAGGACGACACTTACAGCGTTCCCTGATACCGCGAGGTATAGGGATAATGGTTCACCATTCTCAGGCTTCATCAGTAGAGGTGCGGTTGAGAGATATTGCTTTAACTCCTGTAGGGCCGCTTCATGCTTCTCACCCCACTCGAATTTTTTGTTCTTCTTCAGGATATCATAAAAATCTTTGCATTTCTCTGAGGATCTTGAGATAAATCTGTTTAATGCTGCCACTCGCCCCGTTAATCGTTGAACATCTTTCATATTTGAGGGTGATTTAATATCCAAGATGGCTTTAATCTGCTCCGGGCTTGCTTCTATTCCTCTTTTGGTCACCATATATCCTAGAAATTTTCCTGCCCCCACTCCAAAATGGCACTTAGCAGGATTCAGCTTCATATTATACTGATCCAGGATATCAAACGCTCCTTTAATATCCTGGAGGTGATCCTGAGCTTTCTTTGACTTTACTACCATATCGTCAATGTACACTTCCATGGTGTCCCCCAGTTTGTCTTTGAACATCATGTTTACCAATCTTTGGTATGTTGCACATGCATTTTTCAAACCAAAAGGCATAGCTGTATAACAATAAATACCTGTTGGTGTCATGAAGGCAGTATCCTCCTGGTCAGAAGGCTCCATTTGGATCTGTTGAAATCCTGAGGATGCATCCATGAAAGTCAGCATTTCATGCCCAGCAGTGGCATCTACCATTGCATCAATATGGGGGAGAGGAAATGGGTCTTTAGGACAAGCTTTATTCAAGTCTGTGTAATCCACACAGACTCTCCATTTTCCGTTTTTCTTCTGTACCACAACCACGTTTGCTAGCCACCTTGGGAACTTGACTTCTCTAATCATTTTGGACTTCAACAATCTTTCAACTTCTTCTTGAATAATTGTATTGCGTTCAGGAGCAAACTTCCTTCTTTTTTGTTGCACTGGCTTGAATGATTTATCAATCCCAAGCTTGTGAGTGATAATATCTTTGGATATGCCTGTCATATCCTCATGCTTCCATGCAAACGTTGACATCCTGCATCTTAAAAAGTTAATTAATTGCTCTTCAATATCCTGAGGGATATTGGTTCCCACGAGCACCGAAATATCAGGATTATCCTGGTCCAGGACAATTTTCTTCACATCCTGCTCCGGATCCTCTACGATATCCTGGGCCCGCGTCTTTAATTGCTATGCTGCACTAGGTTTGGTTGAGGATTTCATCGAGGATGAGTAGCATTCTTTCGCCTCCTGCTGATCGCTATCAACTTTAACAACTCCCCAAGGGGTAGGTATCTTGATGCATTGGTGATATGTTGATGGCACGGCCTTCATATCGTGAATCCACGGTCTTCCCAGTATAATGTTATAGCAGGATAGAGAATCCATCACACAGAAACGTTGTATCGAGTTGACTCCTTCAATGTACACCGACAACTTTATCTCTCCCACTGTGTTTCTGGCCTCTCCACTGAACCCAACAAGCACGGTGGACTTCGAAGTGATATCCATTGGAGATACATTCATTCTTTTAAGTGTCTCTAGTTGGATTATGTTGACGGAGCTGCCATTATCAACCAATATCCTGCGTACAAAATGGTTAGCCACATATAACGTTATTACCAGAGCATCATGGTGAGGATCCTGGACAGTATCCCTGTCATCGGCATCAAATGTGATCACTTTGTCAGTTGTGAGTGTAGTCATCCTGACAGGTTTGTCTCCCCTTTCGGCCTTAGAGTCTTTTGCATGTCTCTTTGCCGCCGAATACGAAGTCCCACAAATGTCGGATCCTCCCGAAATGAAGTTGATTATCTTGGCATCCGCGGGAGGTGAGGCTGCTCGCTCAGGATCCTTCTCAGTATCCTGACCCTTATTCTTCTTTCTTCCTAATAGATCTTTCATATATCCCTTGCTTAGAAGATAGCTTATCTCTTTCCTCAAAGCAATGCAATCCTCGGTCATATGTCCGAAATCTTCGTGGAAAGCACACCATTTTGATTTGTCTTTCCAATCCGCTTTTTGTTGATTCTTTCGAGGCCATCTTGCCTTGTCCCCTAGACCCTGCATGGCATACATCAATTCAGGAATGTTAACAGAAAAGCAATATTCAGATAATTCAGGATATTCTTCAGGATCCTCATCTTCAATAGCATTCACTCTCTTGTTCTCATTCCTGCCATATGGCTTGGACCGATACGACTTGAATGAGGATTCCGACTTCCTGTTAGTTGACTCATAAGTGTTGGATGAGTTCATCCTTTCTTGCATCTTTCTGTCATCTTCCAACCGAATGTATCTTAGGGCCCTGTTCCGAGCTTCATCCAGGTTCCTGCATGGGTTCATTACAAGGTCTTGGTAGAATTGAGAATCCTTTTGCAACCCCATCTTGAAAGCTTGCACAGCTGTTGCAACATCAAGATGAGGAATGTCTAGTGATTCTCGGCTAAACTTGTTCACATAATCCCTAAGGGATTCCTGAGGCCCCTGCGTTATCCTGTAGAGATCACTTGTTAATTTTTCAAAGCTCCTACTACAAGAAAACTGACTATTAAATAAATTTACTAAATGAGCAAAAGATGTAATTGAATGTGGAGGAACATTCAAGAGCCACTTCAAAGCTGATCCTGTCAAGGTTGAACCAAAACCCTTGCACAAGCATGCTTCCTTGAGATCCGGAGGGATAGGGTTGATCTCCATCCTCTCCCTATACTGAGCAATATGCTCCTCAGGATCCGTCGTTCCGTCGTAAAGCTTCATGTTGGGGGTTTGGAACCTCTTTGGAATCTCAGCATCACAGATAGGATATGCAAAGCGAGATATCTTATGGCTGTCTTGAGACACTTCCGGGATTGGCTGGACCACCCCGGGTACACTTGATATCATGTCCTTCAACTTTTGAAGTTCCCTGGTAAGTGCCGACGTCACACCTGTATCCTGCAAGGATCCACTATTGTTAGTAGTATGAGTATTATTATTATTTAATATGTTACCCGTTGGAGGATTCTGCCCATATCCTGAAGCATATCCTGAGCTCCTTATGGTCGATATCCTGACCGAGGAGGGTATTTTAGGGGTATGATTCTGAGGAAGGCTGGGCACAATATTCCCCCTGTTATCCTCTGTATACACGGCTGAACTAAAGTTCAAAGCTCTGGGTTGTAATGGAGTGACAATATCCTCAGCGGATCTGCTCGAGCCAGACTTCAGGAGTTGTATTTCCCTTAAGAGCATTTGGTTCGTTTCCTGTTGCTGCCTCATTTATTCCTGCACACTTCCAAACAAGGTTAAAATTTCGTCGTTAGATGCTAAAACAGGGGCAGATTCCTGAACACTGCGGGTAGGGATAATATCCTGAGGTCGTGTAGAGGCTGGCATTCTTGGAGGAGGTGGTGGAAGCACCGAACCTGTAGTAGCAGAAGTCGTAGCAGACATAGTAGAGGAACTCATGTTTGATCGTGAGGCCATTGTGGACAATGTAGCAAAAAGTTTTGAAAATAAAAAACCGATTAGCGATTTAACAAAAAATTTTAGTAAAGAGAGCACCACTTGCCCCACGGTGGGCGCCAAATTGTTTTGGTCAAAAATTACCGAAGCAATTTAGTGATCAAATTAGTAATGTGAGGTAGTGTGCTAGAAAGTTTATAGAAAATATGCTTGTTGAGTTATTTAGAAAATCAGTATTCAGGATACGGCTCAGGATATTGAGCTGTATCTGCGATCAAACAGTGAGCAAATAATAAGCAAAAAGTAAAGGAAACGACACGAGATGTACGAGGAAAGCCCTTGATCAATCTAGATCGCCGGCATAAAACCTCGGGAGCTGACAATCGCAGCTGCCTTGTTCTTCTTATTGCTTTAAACTTCAGGATACAGTGCAGGATATTAACCAGATCGCTAAGTGTTACAATGAATTCGTGTGAGAGTACAAATTGCGAAAGAACAAGTGTTAATGTGTAGTGAGTGTGATTGCAGTGAAAATTGTCGTGTCCTATTTGATCTGGTGTTCCTCCTATTTATAGTAACGAAGTACAAACAAATATCCCTATAAATATGGGATGCTCCGAATATTCCACCATGAACGTTGTAGACCGAGTAATAAGGTTTCAACGTCTTTCTTTGAACGGCCTGGACCGAGTCTTCCGCGGAATAAGTCTTTGTAAACGTTGCTAGCTTCTATCACACGTACCTGTACATAATCCATTAGTAATCCCGAGGATATCGTTCAGGATACTACCAATATCCTGAACCAGCATCCCGGATGTAAACAGATAAAATATAGATCAAGATATTTTTCAGGATATGGGCTCAGAATTTCACCCATAACAATAATGCTGAAGCAGATGCCTTAGCAAATTTGGGATCATCGATCAGGATACCAGAAGGGACCCAAATACCAATATTACATGTCTTATATCCTGCAACGAATCCTCAGGATAAAGAAGTAGCGGCTATTCAGGATCCTGGAGCAGAGTACCCTGAAAAGGATCCTAAATCCTGGACAGCTCCAATCGTGAGATATCTCAAGGAAGGACACATCCCCGAAAATGAAAATCCTAAGGCATTTAGGATGAAGGTATCACGATTCACTATTATAAATAATGTTTTATACAAGAAATCTCTCGCAGGACCGTATTTGAGGTGTTTGGAGGATCCTGAAGCCAAAGAAGTACTTCAGGATATACTTGAAGGGGATTGTGGTAACCATATTGGGGGCAGGTCATTATTCTCAAAAGTATTAAGAACAGGATATTATTGGCCGACAATGAGAAAAGATGCCGCAGAATATGCTCGAAGATGTGATGCGTGTCAAAGACATAGTAACATATTACATCAGCCTGCTGAACCGCTGTATCCTATTGTTTCCCCTTGGCCATTTATGAAGTGGGGTATGGATATAGTGGGAAAGCTTCCAAAGGCTCCAGGAGGGAAGGTTTTTATGTTGGCAATGACAGATTATTTCTCCAAATGGGTTGAAGCCGAGGCATTTGTCCAAGTCAGGGATCAAGAAGTAGTATCCTTCATAAAGAGAAATATCCTGACCAGATTCGGAGTACCAGCTGAGATAATCTATGACAATGGTTCTCAGTTTATAAGCAAGAGAACTACTGACTTTTGCAAGAGTTGGGGAATCAAAATGATAACATCTACTCCGGTACATCCTCAAGCGAATGGACAAGCAGAATCCTCAAACAAGATAATTGTCAATAACGTAAAGAAGAGACTTGGAGCCAAAAAAGGAAGATGGGCAGAAGAATTACCCTTTGTTTTATGGGCTGATAGGACAACGGTAAAGAATGCAACAGGCCAAACCCCATTTTCCTTGGTATTTGGAGCAGAAGCAATGATTCCAACGGAAATGGCGATACCTACTGCGAGATCTATCCTACGGGATCCTGAACAGAATCCTGAAGCCTTATGTCAGGATTTGGATACTATAGATGAAAAAAGGGATGTAGCAACGCTAAGGATGGCAGCATATCAACAAAGAATATCCAGAGCATATAACAAGAATATAAGGACTAGGAGATTTCGAGTTGGTGATTGGGTGCTAAGAAAGGCTTTTCAGAATACCACTAATCCTGCCGATGGCAAGCTAGCTCCAAAATGGGAAGGACCATATGAAGTTGAGTCAGAAGCAAGGAAAGGAGCATATAGACTCAAGAATATGGAAGGGGATATACTACCAAGATCCTGGAATGCAATACACTTAAAGCTCTATTCAAGTAAGAATAGAATGTAATTTCTATCTCAAGATGGTATGAATTCTATCTCTTTTAAATATGTTTGATTTGATTTGTTCTTTGAAACCCAATACTAACTTAAGCATCGCAGGGGTGTTAGCCAAGCTAACACCCACCTTAGTTTAAGGATGTTTTGCAGTATATGCTCCAAGATATAGCTCCAGGATGCTCACTCAGGATACTTCGGAAGATTAGAGGATTGGCCCCCTCTCTCACGTATAAGGGATCCCGATCCCTTCACAGGTTTAAAGGTATTCACCTTTCTTCCGAATTGGGTTTAAACACCCCACCTGGAGCGCAAGTTATTCGGGAATAGTTCAAGGTGGCGGGACCAGTCCATGTAAAAGTGGCTGACAATTTCGTTACTATTGGCTATATCCTGAATCCTAAAGGCATATGAGGATTGATCACCCTCTCTAACGAAAGGTTATTTTCATACTCTCTAAGGTTTAAAGGTTTTCACCTTTCTAAGTCTTGGAGTTTATACACTCCCGCCTGTAGCGCATGAAAATTTGGGATTTTCCCCAGGTTACAAGGGATTCGTCCCCAATACATTTTTTGGGTTTTACCCTGTAACATGAAGAATTGTCTACACAATGGGAACTGATATCCAAAGGATTTCTAAGTATTTGAAGGCATTGTACACAGGGGACATTCCTACTGAAGCAATGGTGTAAAGCTCAAAGGATAAGACTCGGAACTAATGCACTAAGTGTCTCAGACAGGGGACATCTTCATTGGAAAATTTCCTTTGTAAACATCGTTTAAGTTTTTGACAATACTATGTTTGGTAAAAGGTTAAATATCCTGATTAGGATAAATTCCCGGGATATATTCTCAAAATATATTTTCAAAATACTTTTCAGGATATTTGATTAAGATATATGAAACTGGTACTAGTTTGAAACTTTAATTAAGTTAGTATCGTCATAACAGGTTTTAAAATGAACTATCTTTTAATTTTCTCTAAAGGTGATTGAATTAATAAAAGTTTTGGTAATATATCACTGACTATATTTTGCAAAACTATGGTCTATAATAAGAAAGACAGAAAGTGATAGCAAGAAAAATAAAAGATGAAATTACTGGAAATAAACGGTACTAGCTGATAACCAAAGGCTTCATCCTGAAACCCAGGACCCATCCGCCTTCGGTTATCAAATTGTTTTAATGCAGCAAATAAAAATTGTTCATAAGACATAAGATTGCTCAAACAAAAGGAAATAAGTTTTAGGGGCAGTGCTATCTTCGTTCGCGGTAATTTCTGCAGCATCTGTCTCCGGATCCACCTCAGCATCCCTCTCAGCATCGTTAGCTTTTTCAGCTACTTTGGAGGATCCTTCGGCAGCTGGTGTGGTAGAAATGCCGCCAAGATTCTTTAGTCTCGTTTCCTAGGCACCAACGTCCCAAGAAGGGCATTCAAAACCTAGTGTTTTGGCTTCATGGGCCATCTTCAGCCTGGCCTGGAGAAGAGAAATGACGACGGAACTCTTAAGGCTATCCCGGTAGGTGACCATATCCCGTTCATGTTGCACATGGGCAGCTTCAAGATCGGCTTGGGCTTGAAGAGTAGCTTTGTTGAGAGTAGTCTGGTGTTCTTGAATCATAGCTTTGAACTTCTCCTCGTAATGACGAGATTTGGCGGCTGCAATCATGCCTTGATTGGAGATCGTGACTTCTGCTTCCTTTAACTTGGATTCAAGTGTCTTGTTAAGCCCGCAAGATTCTTGATATAGATGATGAAGACGCTCAAGACCCGGCGAAAGTAAGAGGACAGGTATTAATATTGATAAATCTTTGTAAATGATGTAAGCTGCAGGATGTGGTTTGAGAATACTAACCTGGTTAAGAAAGGAAGTCATAAACCCGCTAGCTTCAATGAACCCGTGCTTCTCATAGGGAAAAGTGTCAGAAATGACGGGGGAATCGGGCTCTTTCCTTTTACGAGAGCTGGAGCTCCGGGGCTTGGTAGTTGGCAAGGGTTTGCTGATGACAATGGCTTTGGAACCACTGGGTTTGGATGAGGCTGTGGCCCTGGGACTAGGTTCCTTCTTGACCTGAACCTGATCAGAATAACTGTCCAACTCGTCCAGGTCAAAGACTTCAAGGATCTTGGCCGGTGTTGCATAAAGGAAAAAGTTCTGCATTATTATTACTTTTCATTCTATTATGCTATACTAACTAACTATTTTAAAAGTAATCCTTACCAGACATTTCAGATGACGAGTATTGACTGGAACTCGGGACGTGTGTGGTGAAACTCCTGTCTATTGCAGGTAATTGGTAAACAGTTTTGATTCTTTCCTCTGATTCAGCGGTAGGGGGAGCTACTTCCTTAAAATTCACTGCATAAGAATCAAAAAGAAGGATATTAGTAAAAGATAAAAATCTAAAGGTACATGAGAACATTTATGACCCTACCGGTGGTTAACCACTCCACCGGAAGGCTGGCACCCTCAGCAATGGAGGCTCGTTTGACAAAGAAAAATTTGCGTTGCCATCCATCTTCGTTTTTGGTGGCTTTAAGAATAAGGGGTTTTGCTAGAGGTCGAGAAAAGCAAGAACCGGCTAGAGCCATGGGATCGGAGGCGATAAGCAATAGGCAGATCCTCGATGTAGAGGTCGGGGCAGTGAAGGTTTTTGATTTGGTTAACTACGATTAATACTCTCCAAACCATGAGCATGGTTTGAGCAAAAGAGATGCCGGTGGTTCGGAAGAATTGCATCATGAATTCGGGAAGGGGTATCGAAGACCCAGGGAAAAAGGGTATGCTAGAAAGCAGACCCAATCTGTGGAAGAAACATCCGATCGAATTGACCGATCGAACGATCTAAAGACTGTGTTATCAGGGAAAGAACCGAAAGCTATCAAAGCCGCGATGTCTGCGTTGTCGAAAGCGCAGACCTCCTTTTCAGGATATTTGAGGAGATTCTGCTGGGTGAAGGTCTCGGCAGCCATTACGAATAAGGCAAGAAAATTGACAGAAAGTGAATGAGAAATGGGGAATTACCTGGAGACTCTGTTGGAGATATCTGCTTTTCAAACAAGAAGAGAGAAGATATAGGGGCATTGTGGATTTCCATTGAGCTAAAAGCGCGTTGGAGGTTATGATGTGATCTTGACCGTCGCTTCGTTTTAAATGCCTTGAATTATGGGATAAAACTTTTAAAATATATCCGTTGGATTGGTAAACCAACCGATATATTTCGGGACAATTGTTATGAGTCATTTTATAAGCATACATATCTTGACCAATATCCTGCTTTTTATTGTTTATTTGTGACCAGGATGCTGGACGAGGATATTGCTAACATCTTGGGCGATATCCTGAGGTTGATCGAATTAATCACGTGCAGGTTAAAGACTGGGACTTGCCAACGGTCAAATGGACTTCGTCTCCTCAAGACTCGGACGTATTTGTTATGGGAGAGACGTTGAACCCGAAAGACCAGGTCTACAACGTTCGACTGAGGAATATTCGCTGGATCCCGGTTATTTAGGATAGTTTGTTACATTTGTTTTACTATAAATAGATGGATCAGATTAAGGCACTCAACTTTCACATTTTCAAACACTTTCTCTCTAGCTCACTGCAAACACTACACACAACACTTGTATTCGAATTACATTGTAACACATAGTTGATCTGCACCACATCCTGCACTGTATCCTGAAATTTGAAGCAATAGAAGAACAAGGCAGCTGAGATTGTCAGCTCCCGAGGTTTTATGCCGGCGATCTAGATTGATCAATGGCTTTCCTCATACATCACGTGTCAACCTTTACTTTTCTGCTCATTGTTTGATCACAGATACAACTCTATATCTTGAGCCGTATCCTGAAACTGTTTTTATAACTAACTTGGTTAACATATTTTTCACACATAATTTTAGCACACTACCTCACTTAACTAATTTGATCACTAAATTACTTCGGTAATTTTTGACCAAAACAGGTATAATTGCAGAATCCTCCACTATCTCCATTCCTGTGTGATCCTCAATAGCAGGAGTTAAGATGTGGATAATGGGTATCTTAACATCCTCCGGAATCTTAAAAGATGATCCAAGGTCCGCTAAGGCATCAGCTTCTGCATTTTCTTCCCAGGGTACCTATGTCAAACTAAAAGAAGCAAAAGAGTCTGCCAATTTCTTGACTATCTCTAGATATTTGATTAGTCTTTCACCTTTATCAGCATAAGAACCATTATAGTGGTTAGTAATTAGCAAAGAATCTACATGTACCTCAAGATACCTAATCCTCATGTGCTTGGCAATTTGCAAACCAGCTATTAAGGCCTCATACTCAGCCTCATTATTAGTAGTTTGAAACTCACAAGCAATTGAGTGGGGTATAATGTCCCCCTATGGCGATTTTAGTAGTATGCCTAGTCCAGTTCCTTTGACATTTGAAGCCCCATCTGTGAAGAGTATCCAAGGATCCTTAGTCTCTTCAAGTTATTGAACTTCCAACTCAGCTTCGCTTTGTAGATCACTACTGAAATCAGCCACAAAGTCAGCTAAGGCTTGGGATTTAATGGCAGTTCTTGGCTCATACTTAATGTCATATGCACTAAGCTTGACTGCCCATTTTGCCATCCTTCCTGACATTTCAGGTTTCCTGAGAACATTCCTAATAGGAAAGTTAGTCTTAACAATATTAGGATGAGTCTCAAAATAATGACGTAATTTAGTAGATGCCATGATTAAAGCAAGAATAAGTTTCTCTAAGTGAGAATACCTGGACTCAACATCAAGTAGACTTTTACTTACATAGTATACAGGATGTTGAGCACCTTCATGATCCTTAACAAGGACGACACTTACTGCCTTAGTAGATACTGCTAGGTATAAGGATACTATCTCCCCATTTTCTGGTTTCATTAAGGCTGGAGCTGAGGATAGGTAATCCTTAAGGGCCTTGAGGGCATTCTCATGCTTTTCAGTCCACTCAAACTTTTTATTCTTTCTCAGGATGTAATAGAATTCTTTGCATTTCTCTGATGACTTTGAGATGAATCTGTTCAATGATGCGATCCTTCTTGTCAATCTTTGCACATCCTTAGCAATGGCAGGAGACTTGATGTTCACAATGGCCTTGATTTGTTCTGGACTTGCCTCTATCCCTCTTTTTGTCACCATGTAACCTAAGAACTTGCCAGCTTTTACTCCAAAGTGGCATTTGGAAGGATTCAATTTCATGTTGTATATATCAAGGATATCAAATGCCTCCCCCAAATATTTAAGGTGATCGCCATCTCTTTTGGACTTAACCACCATGTCATCAATATAGACTTCCATTGTGTGTCCAATTTGTTCTTTAAACATCATATTTACTAGCCTTTTGTATGTAGCACCTGCATTTCTAAGTCCAAAGGGCATAGCAATATAACAATAGATACTAGTAGGGGTCATAAAGGTTGTATCCTCTTGATCAGATGGTTCCATCTGAATTTGTTGGAATGTAGATGAAGCATCCATAAAAGTTAACAACTCATGACCCATTGTAGCATCCACCATGGAGTCGATGTGGGGTAAAGGGAAAGGATCCTTGGGAAATGCCTTGTTTAAATTAGTAAAGTCGACACATACCCTCCACTTTCCATTCTTTTTTTGAACAACCACATTGGCTAACTATTAGGGCATGGATTTTATGCTAAGAATCATCTATCTTGAGATTGGGCATGGATCACGGATCCTTAACAGATAATGCAGGGAGTCTGAGGATCCTGGATCCTTACTATTGTTTATGTTTTTAACAATAGTCACGTTTTTAATGTTTATATGCAGATAATGGACATAGTGGACTAATTCTCAGCTGGAATTTCCGGGAATATTCGTTCTTTATGCTGCATGTGCTAATTCCACTAACGGTTATGAGAGTGGACATGATCTTCCTAGAAAATAGGACTTTTTGTTAGCTTATTTATTCAGGGGTTGATCAAGTGTTATTAGTGAATACATTCACATTCATGAACACACACATTCACTCTCGCAAACCAGAACTCTCTACACTCTTAGTTATCAGTTGTAACACACTTGATCAACATCCAAGTTGTAATTTTTTTATGCAATATAGTTGGTGATCGGTAGTTTCCATCACCCGAGGTTTTTTATGCCAGAGATCATTCATTGATCAAGGGCTTTTTCCTCGTATAAATCTTGGTGTTCATCGTTGATTTTATTTTCTATTCATTCATGCATTCGTTCATATAATCAAGCATCTAACCTCACAAAAATCAGATTTGGTTACATTATCCTTGTGGCAAAACAGTTTGGCGCCCAAAACAGTTTGGCGCCCACCGTGGGGCAATCGCTGCTTCATTCTTGAAAAATCTTGTTCATTTCATTCATTTCTGTTCATTACCTTCAACCACATGGCTTCTCAGGGAAAAACTACTTCAATTTCCATGTCGGCGGTTACCTCATATCAGGGCATTCCACCGTTGCATCCTCTTCCCCCTGCATTCCAGAAGAATGCTGAGAATGCTCCGAAGAAGACAACCCCTGTTTTCACAAAACCAACTGTTGTTTCTTCCTCTACACCTACTAACAGTGATCTTTATACTTTGATTTTTGCAAATGAGAGGATACATAAAACAGCAGGACGAAACTAATGGAAGGATCCTTCGCGAGGTTGATGAAATCAAGAAATTGAAAAGATCAGCAGAGGATCACTCCCCATTGATGCCCATGTCGTTGGATTTTACTACTCCGTTATCAACAATCCGGTTTTCCAAAGGATCCAGTGTCCAGCTTCAAGGATCCTCTATCCTTCGGCAGGGATTACTGGAGACAGCGCAGCCCAAGGGTACTACTTCCAGCCTCAAGGATCCTCTTTTCAGCCTCAAGGATCCTCATCTCAGCATCAAGGATCCTTATTTAGTTCGGGAGGATACATGGGAACGCTTTCAGATCACGGATCCTACCCTCAGTGTCAAGGATCCTCGTCGCAGGTTCAAGGATCCATGGAATACCCTCCAAGGCCTTCAGCACCGATGTATCCTGGATCCAACATCTTCTAGGATCAAGGCTCCTTAGGGAGTCAAAAATCTAGAAGTTCAAAGATTCATGTGGGAGACTTCATTCCCATGCAGACTATTGCTTCATATGATCCCACTGTTGCACCAGAATTGCCTTATTTTGGATTCACATCTGGAATCTAAGTCTCGAATCAATCGGGAGGTATTTCAATACATCTTATAATACTATCCATGGTCTCGTGCAGGAACCAGGGATCAACCAAGCTATGGAAAAGGAGTTGCAAAAACTCAAGGATATGTTATCCAGTGTCCCGGGAGTGGTTAAACCCATTCCTGAGATCCCGGATGGGAGTCACAAAGTGTCACGCTTTGTGTTAGGGCATGAATTTTATGCTAAGGATCATCTATCCTGAGACTGGGCATGGATCACAGATCCTTAATGGATGATGCAGAGAGTCTGAGGATCCAGAGTCTGAGGATCACGAGTCTGAGGATCCAGGATCCTTAACAGAACTTATATTTTCTAACAATTGTCACGTTTTTAATGTTTAAATGCAGGTAATGGACGTAGTGGACTCATTCTTAGCTGGAATTTCGGGGAATATTCGTTCATATGGAACATGCTTGATGAAATATAACCGTTTTTTGGAGAACATGGGCCATTTCCACCTTTTTAGGAAAGTTTGTTAATTGATATTTCTTATCTTTTTAAGGGGAAACAAGCTCATTTGAGGCATAAGTCGTACACACCACAGAAAAAACTCATAACACTCGAATTATTTGTAAACACTTAGAAAAACACACACTTACACTAGCAATTCATTGTATTGAGCTTGTTTTCTTCCGAAGTTGTACAAGGATCACTATTATTTTTTGCAATATATTTGGTGATCGATAGTTTCCATCACCCGAGGTTTTTTATATCGGAGATCTTCTAAAGATCAAGGGCTTTTTCCTCGTATAAATCTTTGTGTCACTTATTCATTACATTTCTGAGTGATCCTTAGTTTTTTTCATTGATTCAAGCATCACACCTCACAACAGAAAGTTTGGTTGCATTATCATTGCTTGATTTTTGACCAAAACAGTTTGGCGCCCACCGTGGGGCAATTGGTGCTTCAATTCTGAGAAATTTTGTTCATTTCATTCATTTCGGTTCATTACCTTCAACCACATGGCTTCTCAGGGAAAAACTACTTCAAGTTCCATGTCGGCGGTTTCCTCATCACATGGCATTCCACCATTGCATCATCTTCCCCCTACATTCAAGAAGAATGCTCCGAAGAAGACAACCCCCATGAGAGGATACATGCAACAACAGGACCAAACTAATGGCAGGATCCTTCACGAAATTGATAAAATCAACAGAGGACCACTCCCCTTTGATGTTGAGGTCGCTGAATTTTGACACTCCGGTCATAACTTCCTGGCACTTTGCAGCTCCAGATGTCCAATACCAGGGTGGATCGACGGGAATGCGTTCTGGATCATCGGCAATGTCTCAGGCTCAAGGATCCTCTTTCCAGCCTTCAGGATCCTCATTTCGGCATCAGGGATTCTTCACTAGTTTAGGAGAATGCATGGGGATGCAGCCAATTCAAGGATCCTATCAGGTTCAAGGATCCTCTCAGGTTCAAGGATCCTCTCAGGTTCAAGGATCCTCTCAGGTTCAAGGATCCTCTTTCCAGGTTCAAGGATCCTCATCTCAGGTTTCCAGATCCATGGATTATACTCCAAGACCTTCATTCACAGCACATCAAGGATCCAACATCTTCTAGGATCAAGGATACTTAAGGAGTGTGCAACCCGGAAGTTCAGATGTTCATCTAGGAGACTTCATACCGATGCAGACTATTGCTTCTTCTGGTCCCTCAGTTATACCAGAATCCCGTCAATATGGATTCACATCTGGAATTCAAACCTTGAATCCATTAGGAGGTAACACTTTGAATACTTCTTATAAAGCTAACCATGGCTTCGTGTAGGATACAGGTATCAATCAGGCTATGGCCAGGGAGTTACAGAAGCATAAGGATATGATATCCAGCGTACCAGGAGTAGTTAAGCCCATTCCTGAAATTGCAGATGGTAGCCATAGGATATCTCGCTTTGCACCACCTATTTGTGATGCTGAGATACCCAAGAGATTCCAAATACCAACTATGAAGCTATATGATGGTTCAACGGATCCAGAGGAACATGTAGCTCAATACAGGGAGAGGATGGAGATCAATCCAATTCCTGAGAGGTTAAAAGAAGCATGTCTATTCAAGGGTTTTGGATCCACACTCACAGGATTTGCTCTTAAATAGCTGCTAAATCTTCCCCCTTACTCTATTACTTCATTTGATAATCTAGTTAATTTGTTTAATAGTCAATTCTCTTGTAGTAGAAAATTTGAACGATTAACTAGTGATCTATATAGGGTAACACAAGGTCAAAATGAATCACTTAGAGATTACATCAATAAATTTAGTAAAGAATATTTAGATATCCCTAACCTGGATATAGCTACGGCTGTAGAAGCCTTTAAAATGGGTTTACTTAGGGATTCAATGTTCTATGATGATCTTGTCATGACCCCTTACAGGAACTTAGATGAGGAAAGGAACATGGCCCTTAGGTTCATCCGTTTAGAGGATGACAAAAGGATCCACGAGAGATTGTCAGGATCCTCAAAGCAAGACAAATAAGGATCCTATCTCAAGGAAAACTGATCCAAGCATGATAACCAGAATGTGCATGCTGTGGAACAAGAGGAAGATGATGAGGATTATCCTCCTATTTCTGAATATTGTTTCTCAGCTGATAATAATGAACTAATCCTTTCTATGCAGAGTTTAGGTGACAAGGTTAGGTGGCCAAGGAAGAATGACAAACCGCCTGCCACCAAAGACGAATCAAAATGGTGTGCTTACCATGGGGATTCTGGTCATCTCACATATTAGTGCATAGCATTAAGGAAGGAGATAGGTTATCTTTTGAGCAAAGGATACTTGAAAGAATTGCTTGGAAGGAAAAAGTCAAGGATCAAGGATCCTGAGAAAGTTCCTGAAAAAGCTCTTCCTCCACCAGCTGATGCTCAAATCATCCGTTTCATCTCCGGAGGTTCTAAGAAGCTAAGAGACATGCAAAGGAAACAGAGATGGAGAATAGGGACAGACCTGTTCGAACTTCCATCATTACCCAGGAAAAAGTCATATACTTTGATGGGGATGACCGTGTCGACATACATGATCCTCATCATGACGGTTTGGTTATTACATTATTTATATCTAACCATTTTGTTCGCAGGATTCTCATTGATGGGAAAAGCTCAGTGAACTTAATACAGTTGGATGTCCTCAATAGAATGGACATCCTTGAATCCGATATTGCCCAAAGATCATCTATCCTTGTGGGATTCAGTGGAGAGACAAAGATTACATTGGGGGACATCAAACTTCCTATCTATATAGAGGGAGTGAATTATGTTAAAAAAACTCTATGTTATTGATTGCTTATCTTGCTGTAATGTTATCTTTGGCAGGCTATGGATACACGATATGAAGGCAGTCCCCCTCAACATATCATCAATGTGTCAAGCTCCCGACTCTATGAGATATGGTGAAGATAGAAAGTGATCAGCAGGAGGCAAAGAACTGTTACACTTCTTCAATGAAGCCAGCCTCCAAGGAGCAAGACGTCATGGAGGTAAGAGAGCAAGATGTCAATGATATTCTGTTGAACCCAGAGGATCCTGAATCCAAAATTTTTATAGGATCCGGGATTCTAGACAGTATTGAGCATGATTTAGTATCCTTCTTGGAAAGAAGAAAATCTACCTTTGCTTGGAAACATGAAGATAAGACAGGTATATCTAAGAATGTTATTACTCACAAACTTGGTATTGACAGGTCTTTCAAGCCAATACACCAAAAAAGGAGAAAGTTTGCACTTGAAAGGAATGCCATTATCCAAGAAAAGGTAGACAAATTGCTCAAGGCAAGTTTGAGTGGACTGATAAGCACGAAGCTGCACTCAAGGTTCTTAAGGATTATCTATCCTCAGCACCAGCCCTGATGAAACCAGAAAATGGAGAATCGTTATCCTTATACTTAGCTATTTCAGCTAAAGCAGTAAGTGTGATCCTAGTTAAGGATCATGAAGGCTCTCAACATCCGGTATACTATGTAAGTAAAATTCTACTTGATGCTGAGGCCAGGTATTCTCATTTAGAGAAATTAATTCTTGATTTAATTATGGCTTCTGCTAAACATAGAAATTATTTCGAAACTCACACCATTATTGTGAAAACTAACCTTCCTATCAAGAATGTTCTCAGGAAACTTCAAATGTCAGGTAGGATGAAAAAAATGGGCAATCAAGCTTATTGCATATGACATTAAGTATGAACCCAGGACTGCCATCAAGTCCCAAGCTTTAGCTGACTTTGTGGCTGATTTCAGTAGTGATCTACAAAGGGAAGCTGAATTAGAAGTCCAACAACTTGAGAAGACCAAGGATCCTTGGATACTCTTCACTGATGGAGCTTCTAATGTCAAAGGAATAGGACTTGGAATACTACTAAAATCGCCATAGGGGGACATAATACCCCAATCCATTGCATGTGAATTCCAAACCACTAATCATGAGGCAGAGTATGAGGCCTTGATAGCAGGTTTGCAATTAGCTAACAATATGAGGATCATGTATCTTCAAGTATTCATAGATTCCCTATTAATTACTAATCATTATAATGGTTCTTACACTGTCAAAGGTGAAAAGCTAATCAAGTACTTAGAAATAGTCAGGAAACTGGCAGATTCTTTTGCTTTTTTCAGTCTATCACAGGTACCCAGGGAAGAAAATGTAGAAGCTGATGCTCTAGATAATCTTGGATCATCACTGAAGATTCCAGAGGATGTGAAAATACTCATCATCCATGTTTTAACTCCAACAATTGAGGATCACGTAGCCATGAAGATAGTGGAAGATTCTGCAATCATCCCTAGTGATGATACACAATCTCATTCAGGATCATGAACCCTTTCAGTCATGAGATATATTCAACATGGAGAGATTCCTATAGGAGAAAACCCCAGGACTTTCAAAACTAAGGTATCTCAATTTACGATATTGAATAACATGTTATATAACGATCTCTTGCAGGTCCATATCTAAGGTGCATTGAGGATCCAGAAATTCAAGAAGTCTTAAAGGATTTTCACGAAGGAGATTGTGGAAACCACACTGGGGGCAGAGTATTGTTCTCAAGGATCCTTAGAACAGGATACTATTGGCCTGCTATGAAGAACGATGTTGTGGATTATGCCAAGAAATGTGATCCTTGTCAAAGACACAGCAATATCCTTCATCGACAAAGAATGGCTGGAGCATACAACAAAAATGTCAGGGTCAGAGAGTTTCAAGTTAGTGACTTGGTATTAAGGAGAGCATTCCAAAATACCATGAATCCTTATGATGGCAAGCTAGCACCAAAGTGGGAAGGCCCCTATCTAATTGAAGCTCAATTTGGAAAGGGAGCATATCATTTACTGACATTGGATGGTGATCTCCTACCAAGAGTTTGGAATGCTGTTCATCTCAAAAAGTACTTTATGTAAGAAGGATCAGGGATCCTCAGCGATACCAGTATTCTGATTAAGGATCCGAGATCCTCAAAGGATATATGATTCTACATTTGGTAACATATTACTTTCATTTTCATTCATCTTATACTTATTACTTATCATAAGGCAAAGATGTTAAACATTTAACATCTATTTTCAGAAAGTTTAAGCTTTTGCAGAGTTGTTATCATTTTACAGAAGATCAAAGTGGTTGGCCAACTCTCCAAAGTTTATGGGCTTGTCCCCGGTTATTTAGGCTTGTCCCCAGTTTTGGGCTTGTCCCCAGTTTGGGACTGTCCCCAGTTTCGCCAGTAGCGCACGATGATCCTAGTACATTTCATGGCAATGGGACCAGTACTCGCTTTAGGGGCTGACAATTTCATTGTACTGGCTGTATCCAGGATCCTACGTATAATGGTAGACGTACCATACATCCGTTCGTAAGGTTTCTAATGTTTTCACGTTAGCTAAGGTTTCAGCATTTTCATGTCGCTCAAGTTTGGATAGTCGCCAGTGAGGGCCATACTCCAGTTTACACAAGTTTATTTGGGCTTGACCCCAGTTTACATCCGTTTATTTGGGCTTGTCCCCAGTTTGTTGGGCTTGTCCCCAGTTTGTTGGGCTTGTCCCCAGTTTATTTGGGCTTGTCCCCAGTTTGTTGGGCTTGTCCCCAGTTTATTTGGGCTTGTCCACAGTTTGTTGGGCTTCTCCCCAGTTTATTTGGGCTTGTCCCCAGTTATTATGGGTTCATTCCCAATTATTTGGCTTGGTCCCAAGTTTATTTTTCTTACAGGATCTTGGAGCTCTAGAGTTATACAAGTTCTGACAATAAGGATCCTGGATCCTCGAAACTTTACTTTTCACAGTTTGTATTAATTTACAAGGATATATAATCCTAACTTGGATTCTCTGGTATGTTATATTCTAACCTTTTCTAAGCTGCAAGTTGTCTCTTATCCTTTTTGGTTAAGGATCATTGATCCACATTTGTATGAACACTTCAAGTTTTCTGTTAAAAGTTTATCATTATCATCAGATTTCCAATGACTTTCCAGTTGTTTGGCGATGATATCTTTGAAAATAGAAAGCGTACATGAAAAAGAAAGAGGAAAGAAACAACAACAGTTGTAGCTAAAAATGTTTAATGTTATTACCCATTCATTATGTATCAAATCATCTGGCCTGGATTTCACCAGCAAAACCGTGGAGCGTCCACCCAGGCCGGATAAGGCTATCTAACAGTTAAAGTGTCTATGCAGAAATTAAAGTGCAGGAAGGTTAATAGCGAACTGTGTAGAAGGATTCATCCACCCAGGCTGGACTGATAAGCATGAAGCTGCACTCAAGATTCTTAAGGATTATCTATCCTTAGCCCCAGCCCTGATGAAACCAGAAAATGGAGAATCATTATCCTTATACTTAGTTGTTTCAGCTAAAGCAGAAAGTGCGGTCCTAGTTAAGGATCATGAAGACTCACAACATCCGGTATACTATGTAAGTAAAAGTCTACTTGATGCTGAGGCCAGGTATTCTCATTTAGAGAAATTAATTCTTGATTTAATTATGGCTTCCGCTAAACATAGACATTATTTCGAAACTCACGCTATTATTGTGAAAACTAACTTTCCTATCAAGAATGTTCTCAGGAAACTTCAAATGTCAGGAAGGATGGAAAAATGGGCGGTCAAGCTTAGTGCATATGACATTAAACACGAACCTAGGACTGCCATCAATTCCCAACCCTTAGCTGACTTTGTGGCTGATTCCAGTAGTGACCTACAAAGGGAAGCTGAATTAGAAGTTCAACAAATTGAGAAGACCAAGGATCCTCGGACACTCTTCACGGATGGAGCTTCAAATGTTAAAGGAACTTGACAAGGCACACTACTAAAATCGCCACATGGGGGACATTATACCCCAATCCATTGCTTGTGAATTTCAAACCACCAATAATGAGGCTAAATATGTGGCCTTGATAGCAGGTTTGCAATTAGCTAAGAATATGAGGATCAGGTATCGTCAAGTATTCGTAGATTCCCTATTAATTACTAATCATTATAATGGTTCCTATACTGTTAAAGGTGAAAAACTAATCAAATACCTAGAGGTAGTCAGGAAACTGCCCGATTCTTTTGCTTTTTTCAGTTTAGCACAGGTACCTAGAGAAGAAAATGCAGAAGCTAACGCTCTAGCTAACCTTGGATCATCCCTAAAGATGCCAGATGATGTGAAGAAACCTATCATCCATGTTTTGTCTCCTGAAATTGAGGAAACTTAAGTAATGGAGATAGTGGAGGACGCCGCAATTGTACCTAGTGATGATGCGCAGTCAAATTCAAGATCCTGGTTTCTTCCAATTCTGAACTATATCCATAGTGGGGAAATTCCCACAGAGGAAAATCCTAGAGCCTTCAAGACTAAGGTACTTCAATTCACATTATTAAATAACATCTTATATAAAAGGTCTCTTGCAGGTCCATATTTAAGATGCATTGAGGATCCATAAATTCAACAAGTTTTAAAGGATTTTCATGAAGGAGACTGTGGAAATCCCACTGGGGGCAGAGCACAATTTTCAAGGATCCTCAGAACAGGATATTATTAGACTACTATGAAGAAGGATGCTATGGATTATGCAAAGAAATGTAATGCTTGTTAAAGACTTAGTAATATCCTTCATCAACCAGCAGAGCTCCTGCATCCTAGATCCTCTTCTTGGCCATTCATGAGATGGGGAATGGATATAGTTGGCAAACTTCCCAAAGCACCAGGAGGAAAGTGTTTATTCTTGCTATGACTGGTTACCTTTCCAAATGGATAGAAGCTGAAGCCTTTGCACAAGTCAGAGAAAAGGAACTGATATCCTTTATTAAAAGAAACATTATTACTAGATTTGGCATACCTTCTGAAATTGTTTGTGATAATGGATCCCAATTTATTGGGAGTAGAACTACTAACTTTTGTGACAGATGGCCAGTTATCAACAAAGAATAGCTGGAGCATACAACAAAAATGTCAGGGTCAGAAAGTTTCAAGTTGGTGACTTGGTATTAAGGAAAGCATTTCAAAATACCACAAATCCTTCTGATGGCAAGCTAGAACCAAAGTGGGAAGACCCTTATCTAATTGAAGCTGAAGCGGGAAAGGGGGCATATCGTTTGTTAACAATGGATGGTGATCTCCTACCAAGAGCTTGGAATGCTTTTCATCTCAAAAAATACTTTAAGTACGAAGGATTAGGGATCCTCAGCGATACCAGTATTCTGAATAAGGATCCGGGATCCTCAAAGGATATATGATTCTGTCTTTGGTAACACATTACATTCATTTTCATTCATTTTATACTTATTACTTATCATAAATCAAAGATGTTAAACATTTAACATCTATTTTCATAAAGTTTAAGCTTTTGCAGAGTTGTTATCATTTTATAGTAGATCAAAGTGGTTGGCCAACTCTCCAAAGTTTATTTGGGCTTGTCCCCAGTTTAAGGTATCTATTACCTTCTACGAATCAGGTCCTTACACCTTCGCCAGTTGTGCACGATTATCCTAGTGCAGTTAAAGGCAATGGGACCAGTACCTGCTTTAGGGGTTGACAATTTCATTGTACTGACTGTATTTAGGATCCTAAGTATAATGGCAGACGTACCATACATCGGTTCCTAAGGTTTCTAACGTTTTCACGTTAGCTAAGGTTTTGGTATTTTCATGTCGCTCACGTTTGGATAGTCGCCAGTTTGAGCCATACTCCAGTTTACACAAGTTTATTTGGGCTTGACCCCAGTTTACACCCGTTTATTTAGGCTTGGCTCCAGTTTGTTGGGCTTGTCCCCAGTTTATTTGGGCTTGTCCCCAGTTTGTTGGGCTTGTCCCCAGTTTATTTGGGCTGGTCCCCAGTTATTATGGGTTCATTCCCAATTATTTGGCTTGGTCCCTTGTTTGTTTTTCTTACAGGATCTTGGAGCTCTAAAGTTATACAAGTTCTGACAATAAGGATCGTGGATCCTTGAAACTTTACTTTTCACAGTTTGTTTATTCAGTAATAATTTACAAGGATATTGAATCCTAACTTGGATTCTCGAGTATGTTATATTCTAACTTTTTCTAAGCTGTAAGTTGTCTCTTGTCCTTTTTGGTTAAGGATCATTGATCCACATTTGTCTGAACACTTCAAGTTTTCTATAAAAAGTTTAACATTATTATTAGATTTCCAATAACTTTCCAGTTGTTTGGAGATGATACCTTTGAAAATAGAAAGCATAAATGAAACATAAAGAGGGAAGAAACAACAACAGATGAGCTAAAAAAGAGCTTAATGTTATTTCCCATTCATTATGTATCAAAATTATCTAGACTGGATTTCACCAGCAAAACAGTGGACCATCCACCCAGGCTAGACAAGGCTATCTAACAGTTAAAGTGTCTATGCAGAAATTAAAATGCAGGAAGGCTAATAACGAACGGTGTAGAAGGATTCATTCTCCACAAACAGAAGGATCTTCTGATCTGTAAAGGCACTTGAGGAGTTATCTCTAACTCTATATTTTGCAATGATGATTACAGCAGGTCTTATTAGTGACGATAGGCAGTGTAACGACTAGTTACCAGCAGCAACGACTAGTCCACTTCCAATGGAAATATGACAGCTGTGAATCCTTATCACAACTGGTATATTGGGGGCAATTGTTAGGGCATGGATTTTATGCTAAGGATCATCTATCTTGAGACTGGGCATGGATCACGGATCCTTAACGGATAATGCAGGGAGTCTGAGGATCCAGGATCCTTATTATTGTTTATGTTTTTAACAATTGTCACGTTTTTAATGTTTATATGCAGATAATGGACGTAGTGGACTAATTCTCAGCTGAAATTTCGGGGAATATTCGTTCTTTATGCTGCATGTGCTAATTCCACTAACGGTTATGAGAGTGGACATGATCTTCCTAGAAAATAGGACTTTTTGTTAGCTTATTTATTCAGGGGTTGGTCAAGTGTTATTAGAGAATACATTCACATTCACGAATACACACATTCACTCTCGCAAACCAGAGCTCGCTACACTCTTAGTTATCAGTTGTAACACACTTGATCAACATCCAAGTTGTAACCTTTTTATGCAATATAGTTGGTTATTGGTAGTTTCTATCTCCCGAGGTTTTTTATGCCGGAGATCATTCATTGATCAAGGGCTTTTTCCTCGTAAAAATCTTCGTGTTCATCGTTGATTTCATTTTCTATTCATTCATGCATTCGTTCATATAATCAAGCATCTAACCTCAAAAAAATCAGATTTGGTTACATTATCCTTGTGTGATTTTTGACCAAAACACTAACCATCTTGGATACTTTACCTCTCTAATCATACCTGCTTTGAGTAGTTTATCTACCTCCTCTTGGATAATGGCATTTCTTTCAGGTGCAAACTTTCTTCTTTTCTGATGTATGGGTTTGAAGGACCTGTAAATGCCAATTTTATGAGTAATAATGTCTTTAGAAATACCTGTCATGTCTTCATGTTTCCAAGCAAAGGTAGCTTTTCTCCTTTTTAAGAAGGATACTAATTCCTATTCAATGGTGTTAAGGATCCCGGATCCTATAAAGACCTTGGATTCAAGATCCTCAAGGTTCATCAGAATGTATTTGACATCTTGCTCTCTTGCCTCCAGGACATCCCTTGGAGGATACTTTATTTGCTATGCCTCCCTAGGTCTTGAGGCTGGCTTCATTGATGAAGTGTAACAATTCTTGGCCTCTTGCTGATCACTTTCTATCTTTACCACACCCCATGGAGTAGGGAGTTTAACACACTGATGATACGTAGATGGGACATCTTTCATATCATGTATCCATGGCCTGCCAAGGATAACATTACAACAAGATAAGCATTCTATGACACAAAATTTTTTAACAGAATTTACTCCCTCTATGTAAATAGGAAGTTTACTGTCCCCCAATGTGTTCTTGGTTTCTCCACTAAATCCTACAAGAACTGATGATCTTGGGAAAATTTCGGATTCAGGAATGTTCATTCTCTTGAGGACATCTAGTTAGATAATGTTCACTGAGCTTCCCCCATCAATGAGAATCTTGCGAACAAAATGGTTAGAAATAAACAATGTAATAACAAGTCCATCATGATGAGGATCCTGAATATCCACACGGTCATCCTCATCAAAGGATATGACTTTTTCCTGTGTAAGGATGGAAGTTCGAATCGGCCTATCCCCATTTTCCATCATTGTCTATTTCGCATGCCTCTTAGCTGCTGAAAAGGAAGTGCCACATATGTCTGATCCACCGGAGATGACGTTGATAATCTGGGCATCAGCTGGAGGAGCAAGAGCCCTTTCAGGAATTTTCTCAGGATCCTGGATCCTTGATTTCTTTCTTCTGAATAGCTCCTTCAAGTATCCTTTGCTTAAGAGGTAACCAATCTCTTTCCTCAGTGCTATGCATTCATTCGTGAGATGACCAAAATCTTCATGATAAGCACACCACTTTGATTTGTCTTTGGTGGCAGCTGGTTTGTCATTCTTTCTCGGCCATCTAGCTTTATCACCTAAATTTTGCATAGCAAGGATTAACTCCCTATTATCAACAGCAAAGCAATATTCAGAAATAGGAGGATTATCTTCATCATCTTCCTCTTGCTCCAGAGCATGCACATTTTGTTTGTTAGACTTGTTGTATGACTTAGATTTGTTGTTCCTGAAATAGGATCCTTGCTTTTCTTGCTTTGAGGATCCTGACACTCTTTCCTCGACCCTTTTGTCATCCTCTAAGCAGATGAACCTAAGGGCCCTGTTTCTTACTTCATCAAGGTTCCTGCAAGGTGTCATAACAAGATCATCATAGAATTGTGAATCCTTAAGTAAACCCAATTTAAAAGCCTCTACAACTGTGGCAATATCCAAATTAGGAATTTCTAAGGATTCTCTACTAAATTTAGTTATGTAATCCCTTAGTGATTCATTGTGACCTTGGGTTACCCTCTATAAATCACTAGTTAAACCTTCAAATCTTCTACTACATGAAAATTGGCTATTGAACAAATTAACCAGATTAGAAAATGAAGTAATAGAGTAAAGGGGAAGACTTAGCAGCCATTTAAGAGCTAATCCAGTCAGTGTGGATCCGAAACCCTTGCAAAGACATGCTTCCTTTAACCTTTCTAGAATGGGGTTGATCTTCATTCTCTCCCTGTATTGAGCTACATGCTCTTCGGGATCAGTTGTACCATCATAGAGCATCATATTTGGTGTTTGAAACCTCTTTGGTATCTCTGCATCACATATAGGTGGTGCAAAACGAGACACCCTGTGACTTCCATCCGAAATCTCAGGAATGGGTTTAACCACTCCCGGGACATTGGATATCATATCCTTGAGTTTTTGCAACTCCCTTGCCATAGCTTGGTTGATCCCTGGTTCCTACACGAAGCCATGGTTAGTATTATAAGATGTATTAAGAGGGTTACCTCCTGATTGATTCGAGGCTGGGATTCCAGATGTGAATGAAAACTGATGTGATTCTGGTATGATCGCGGGACCAGATGAAGCAATAGTTTGCATGGGAATGAAATCTCCCACATAAATCTCTGTAGTTCTGGGTTGTTGACTCCTTAAGGATCCTTGATCCTGAAAGATGTTGGATCCAGTATACATCGGAGCTGAAGGTCTTGGAGGATGTCCTGTGGATCCTTGAACCTGCAATGAGGATCCTGGAACCTATGATGAGGATCCTAGAAATTGAGGGTTGGATCCTTGAACCGATAGAGTCCCCATGTATCCTCCCGAACTAGAGAAGGATCCTTGATGCTGGAAGGAGGATCCTTGAGGCTGAAGAGAGGATCCTGAAGACTTGAAGTAGGATCCTTGAGCCTGTGTCATCGTCGATGGTCCATAGTGCATATTTGATGATCCTCCATGGTACTGGACACATGATGCCATAGAGTGCTGAGTAGTTGTTGCTAGAGTACCGAAATCCAATGATCTAGGCACCAATGGAGAGTGACCCTCCCTTGATCTCTTCAATTTCTTGATTTCATCAATCTCACGAAGGATCCTGTCATTAGTTTTGTCCTGCTGCTGCATGTAATCCTTCATCTGCAAAATCAAACAATAAAGATCATTGTTAGTAGGAGCAGAAGAAACAGAAGTAGTTGCTTTTGTGAAAACCGGGGTTTGTTTCTTTGCAGCATTCTTAGCATTCTTCTGGGATCCAGAAGGAACAGGAGGCAAAGGTGGAATGCCCTGTGAAGAGGTAATCGCCGGCATGGAGCTTGAAGTGTTCCTCCCTTGAGAAGCCATGTGGTTGAAGGTAACGAACAGAAATGAGTGAAATGAACAAGATTTTTCAAGAATGAAGCACCGATTGCCCCACGGTGGGCGCCAAACTATTTTGGTCAAAAATTACACAAGGATAATATAACCAAATCTGATTTTTGTGAGGTTAGATGCTTGGTTAATTGAACAAATGTGTAAACAAGAAATGAATGATGAACACAAGGATTTATACGAGGAAAAATCCCTTGATCAATGAATAATCTCCGGCATAAAAAACCTCGGATAATGAAAACTATCACTATCAACTATATTGAACAAATAAAGATTACAACTTTGGATGAAGCTTGTTATCACTATCAACTATAGTGTGTGTAATCGCCAAGTGATTGCAGAGAGTTCGAATTGTGTGAAAGTGTGTTGCTAACTTGCTAAATAAAGCTTGTTATCCCATTAAAAAAATCTAATTAACTAGCTCTTTGACTTATGTGTTAGCCCCCCACGATCACCATAACGGTCATGTAGCTCTTGCACGTGCAACAATATGGAGCATATTCTCTTGGAATCTCAGCAAGAACAAGTCTCCTTCAAATACACCTGCAAAACAAGCTAAAAGATGATGGAAACAATTGTTAGATCAGAATAATAAAGAGGAACCTGGATCCTTAGCCTTCCTGCAGCATCCCCTGAGGATCCTCGATCCAAACTAAACTGAGGATCTATGATCCAGGCTACACTTGAGGATCCGTGATCCATATGCTATAAAATTCTATCCCTAACACTACATACCAAAGGTTAGTGAATATGATGTTCAAGGAGAGGCTTGGACACATGATGGAAGTCTACATAGATGATATGGTGGTCAAATCCAAAAGAGCTGAGGATCACCTAAAGGATCTGGTAGAAGCATTCAACATCCTTGAAAGATATAATATGAAGTTGAATCCTTCCAAATGCCATTTTGGAGTTAAATATGGAAAATTCTTATGATATATGGTGACCTAGAGAGGAATAGAGGCGAGTCCAGAACAAATCAAGGCCATTGTGATCATCAAGTCTCCTGCCAATGCCAAGGATGTACAAAGGTTGACAGGAAGAATCGCAGCCTTGAACAGATTCATCTCAAAGTCCTCAGAAAAGTGCAAGGAGTTCTATGATATTCTGAGGAAGAATAAAATGTTTGAATGGACTGAGAAGCATGAGAATGCCCTTAAAGCCCTCAAGGATTACCTATCTTCAGCACCAGCTCTAATGAAACCAGAAAATGGAGAATCATTATCCATATACTTAGTTGTTTCAGTTAATGCAGTGAGTGCGGTCCTAGTTAAGGATCATGAAGGCTCTCAACATCCGGTATACTATGTAAGTAAAAGTCTACCTGATGCTGAGACCAGGTATTCTCACTTAGAGAAACTTATTCTTGCTCTAATTATGCCATCTACTAAACTCAGGCATTATTTTGAAACTCATCCTATTATTTTCAAAACTAATTTTCCCATTAAGAATGTTCTCAGGAAGCCTGAAATCTCAGGAAGGATGGCAAAATGGGCAGTCAAGCTTAGTGCATATGACATTAAGTATGAACCTAGGACTGCCATCAAGTCCCAAGCCTTAGCTGACTTTGTGGCTGATTTCAATAGTGATCTACAAAGGGAAGCTGAATTTGAGGTTCAACAACTTGAGGAGACCAAGGATCATTGGATACTCTTCACAAATGGAGCTTCAAATGTCAAGGGAGCTGGACTAGGTATACTACTAAAATCGCCACAGGGGGACATTATACCCCAATCAATTGCTTGTGAGTTTCATACCACCAATAATGAGGCAGAGTATGAGGCCTTGATAGGAGGTTTGCAATTAGCCAAGCTTATGAGGATCAGGTATCTTGAAATGTATGTAGATTCTCTATTAATTACTAATCATTATAACGGTTCTTACACTGTTAAAGGTGAAAAGCTAATCAAGTACTTAGAAATAGTTAGGAAACTGGCAGATTCTTTTGCATTTTTCAGTCTAACATAGGTACCCTGGGAAGAAAATGCAGAAGCTGATGCTTTAGCTAATCTTGGATCATCACTGAAGATCCCTGAGGATGTGAAGATACCTATCATCCATGTTCTAACTCCTGCAATTGAGGATAATGTGGCCATGGAGATAGTGGAAGATTCTGCAATTATACCCAGGGATGGTGCACAGTCAAGTTCAGGATCATGGATCCTTCCGATCCTGAGATATATTCAGAATGGAGAAATTTTTGTTGGAGAAAATCCTAAAGCCTTCAAGATTAAGGTATCTCAATTCACATTTTTATATAACATCTTATATATAAAAGGTCTCTTGCAGGTCCATATCTAAGATGCATTGAGGATCCAGAGATTCAAGAAGTCTTAAAGGATTTTCATGAAGGAGATTGTGCGAATCACACTGGGGGCAGAGCACTATTTTCAAGGATCCTTAGAACAGGGTATTATTGGCCCACAATGAAGAAGGATGCCATGTAATATGCAAAGAGATGTGATGCTTGCCAAAGACACAGTAACATTTTACATCAACCAGCAAAGCCTCTGCATCCTATATCCTCTTGTTGGCCATTCATGAGATGGGGAATGGACATAGTTGGCAAGCTTCCCAAGGCACCAGGAGGGAAAGTATTCATGTTAGCCATGACTGATTATTTCTCCAATTGGATAGAAGCAGAAGCCTTTGCCCAAGTCAGAGAAAAAGAAGTTATATCCTTTATTAAAAGAAATATCATTACTAGATTTGGAATACCTTCTGAAATTGTTTGTGACAATGGATCCCAATTTATTGGGAGTCGAACCACTAACTTTTGTGACAGCTGGGGGATTAGGATGATAACTTCAACACCAGTCCACCCATAAGCTAATGGTCAGGCGTAATCATCTAATAAGATCATCATCAACAACTTGAAGAAGAAGCTTGGATCCAAGAAGGGAAAACGGGCAGAAGATTTGCCATATATCTTATGGGCTGACAGAACAACTCCTAAGAATCCTAATGGGTAGAAGAGTTGCCATATGTCTTATGGGCTGACAGAACAACTCCTAAGAATGCTACTGGTCAAACTCCATTCTCCCTAGTTTTTGGAACTGAATCGGTGATCCCTACTGAAATGGTAGTCCCCACTGTAAGAACAAGTATCCGTGATCCTGAAGGAAATGAAGAAAGCCTGACTCAAGACCTTGATACCATAGAAGAACTCAGGGATTTGGCAAGGATAAGGTTGGCTAGCTATCAATAAAGAGTAGCTAGAGCTTAAAACAAACATGTCAGGGTCAGAAAGTTTCAAGTTGGTGACTTGGTATTAAGGAAAGCATTTCAAAATACCACAAATCCTGCTGATGGCAAGCTAGCACCAAAATGGGAAGGCCCCTATCTAATTGAAGCTGAAGCAGGAAATGGGGCATATCATTTGTTAACAATGGATTGTGATCTCTTACCAAGAGCTTGGAATGTTATTCATTTAAAGAAGTACTTCATGTAGGAAGGATAATGGATCCTCAAATGTCTTGATATTCAGTATAGACTGAAGGATCCTCGAAGGATGTATGATCCTTAATTTGGTAAAATTTTACTAACTATTTCATATTATATTTCCTTTATGCATTATATGAAAAGGATGTTAGATTCTCAACATCCAATTTTATTAAGTTTTAAGCTTTTGCAGAATTATTTACAATTGTGACAAAGGATCAAGGGGTTGGCCACCTCCCCAAAGTTTTTGGGCTTGTCCCCAGTCTAAAGTATCCATTACCTTCTATGGTTTAAAGGTCTTCACCTTTCACACGAATTGGGTTTTGACCCCCCACCAGTTGCGCACGTTATCCAAGTATAGTTCGAGGCAATAGGACCAGTACCCGCTTTAGGGCTGACAATTTCATTGTTGTTGGCTATATGTAGGATCCTAAGTATAATGGTAGACATACCATACATCCGTTCCTATAGTTTTGGCATTTTCATGTCACTCACATTGGGATAGTCGCTAGGATGGGCCATACCCTAGTATTCTAAGGTTTCTAACGTTTTCACGTTAGCTCAAGTTTATTTGGGCTTGTCCCCAGTTTGTTTGGCTTGACCCTAGTTTATTTGGGCTTGTCCCTTGTTTGTTGGGCTTGACCCTAGTTTATTTGGGCTTGACCCCAACTTGTTGGGCTTGTCCCCAGTCACTAATGATTCTTTTATCTGATGTTTGGCTTAGTCCCAAGTTGTATATAATTACAGGTTCACAAAGCTTAACAAGTAAGGATCCTAGATCCTAAAGTTTTACTGATTTCAATGCCTTATTGACATAACTGTATGTTTTAAGGATATATAATCCTAACTTGGATTCACTAGTATGATCCTTTATTTATCCTTACTTTATTTTTGGTTTATTAATATTACCCTCAACCTTTGAATTCAGGATATACGATCCTTGATTATATAGTATTTGGCCTTTTGAATAATTTGTCTTGATAAACACTTGATATTCTTTTTAACAACTTATAAATTTCCAACTTATATGGATAGAGGTTAACCCATAAGAATAAACATAACAATATTCAAAATAAAGGTAAATGAACAAGACCAAACATAGTCAAAAGATTAAGTTATATTTACTTATAAAAACCCTTTTTAAAGGTTGTCAAAATGGCAAACCCTAGTTTCTACCAGCAATACGTGGCCCGTCCACTTGGGTTAGCAAAGGGTGTCCATACTTACGGTTCATAAAAGTACAGGAAATTAAAGGCGAGGGGCATCAAAGGCTTCATCCTCCACAAACAAAAGGACCCATCCACCTTTGTTACCCCCTATTGTTCAAAAGGATCACTAATCCTTGACCCTAGATACTATTGTTTAATTACAGACCATCATTGTTTTAAACCAAAACACCACAACCAACAACCATCAAATCCTAAGAAAATGGGCTCCGACCACGTCTAAATTTTTCATCATCACCCATTGTTGCAGCCTAAACCTTCACTGCATCGTCCACCTTGGCTTCACCACCTTCACCACTGCCACCAGCCGCTGCCACCTCCAGAGGATCCTTAGTGCCGCTCATACCAGCTTCAATTGTCAGCACCTCCTCTGGCTCCTCATCATCCCCGAGCTTCTAAAGTCTTTGATTCCAGCCGGAAGTGTCCCACTCAGCCCTGTCAATGGAAGGATCATCAGCTTCTCTTGCCATCCTGAGTTTTGTCTTGAGGATCACAATGGCAGCAGAGTGTTTAGCATCCTCGGTGATCTCCAGCCGCTCCTTATTAGCCTTCATCTCAGTAACCAGGACCTGTTCCTCCAGAGCTTTGTTCTCCTTCTCCAGGTGGGAAATCCTCGTTTCCTTGGCAGCAACCATGGTTTGGAGGTCTAGAAGACCCTCTTCTGCCTTAGCTAGGCGTTTGCTTTGGATAGCCTGGATCTCTACAAGTTTTTGCAGACAACAAAGGGCGATAGTCAGAATCAGTGATCCTTAGACATGTTACAGAATTGAGGATCTGTGATCCTTACCTCTGAGATGAAGTCCTGGATTTGTTGCTCAATGTGGGGAGCATCACCAGAAGGCTCGTTGGGCTTCTTCCTCTTGACTCAGGCTTTGGCTCTGGTGGTTATGCCTTTGACTTCCGGTTGGCTTTGGCCTGCGGCCAGCTCCTTCTTGATGGACCTAGGAGAGATGATGCCTTCAATATCTCCCATTCCGAATCGGGAAGCAGACTTGGATAATGATTTAGCAGCATCTACAAGCACAAAACACAAATAAGTATTTGTATTTCATTTTTAATAAATATTTACATACATATGTGGATACTTAATTGACATGGTGTAGGAGGTTGATGAAGCTTCTTCTGAATCCTTGACCTTGGGGTAATATGTGCTGATAGTTGAGTCCAAAGCCAAGAAAGCGGCAAGTCTCTCAGGTGTGGCAAGTGTGTCCGTTAAAGTTGATAAGTTGACAACTGTATAGACAAGAAAGAAAATAAGGATCAGTTATCCTCTTCAGAAAAGAAAGAAATTTTCTATGGTCCTAGCCTAAGGATCCTATATCCTACCCTCCAAGTTCCATTTTTTAGGAAGATGATTCCCATTGGGAATGGAATCTCTCCTTACAGAAAAGAACTGGTTTCTCCAGTTGGTGTCATTCTTGGTGGTCTTGAGGATTGGATGTGGGTGTTGAGGCTTAGCTTTAAATAGAAAACGATGGGATCCATGGCTGACCAGGTTGTACAGGTGGTTTAGTTCAGTAAGGACAATGTCTATGCCCTCTTTAGCAATGATTTGTTCAAGGGTATAAAGAACCCTCCATAACATGGGCATGCCCGGGCTATAGCACAAGCCAGTAAAGGTGAACAGACTTTGGGTGAAAGCTGGAAAAGGATATGAGAATCCGACCTGGAAAGGAGCAGCAGGAAAGCACACCCAAGTAGAGGATATGCAATCACTCTTCATGGTGGAATCGAAGGGCCTAAAAATAGTACCCTTTGGAAAGTGGGGGTGCATCTGATCGATCTTAGGATCGGTGAATCTACAGAGTTCTTGGGATGGTTCCGTTAAAAAGTTTTGGCTTTTTGGGGGACTGTTTTTCTGTTGATCCTTGCTTGGTGAGACTCGGATCATAATTTTCGTCATGAAAGATAAAGAAGAGAAGAAGATCAAGAATAGAATTTGAAAGAAAAGGGAAGAGATGATACCTGTTGGATCTTTGAATGAGGATTTAAAGGAAAAATCTTCAGCTTAAATGGAGGATCTTGACCCTATCTCTAACCTATTTATAATGATGATTTGTTGCAAGTGTTACCTATCGCTGACGTCAGTCTGTAACGGCTATATCAAGTTGCAATGGCTAGTCCGATATTTATGAAACATGACTTATCCAATTCGCATTCAACCAGTCATGTTTGGGGGAAATTGTTGGGGATAGAATTTTAATGCTTATGGATCATGGGTCCTTTGTTTGGCCTGGATCACGGATCCTCAGGAAATGGTGCAGGAAGACTAAGGATCACGGATCCTCACTATAATTCTAACAAACTAACAATTGTTTCCAATATCCTTTGGCCTTGTTTTGCAGATGCTTTTCGAAGAGGACCTATTCTAACCGAGAATCAAGGGGAATATGCTCTTATGTTCGGCACGTGCATGGGTCAAGGACCGTTGATGGTGAACGTGGGTGCATAGCAAGAATTTCGGATAGTTAGTTAGGATGGATTAGTTGAATATTATAGTGGGGTATTGAGCTTGAATGAACAGTTAGAATGCACTTACACTCTCGCAGACTCTCTCTCGAATAAAATATTCAAACACACTAGCAATCCTATTGTAACAAGCTCAATATTATTCAAAGTTGTAAACTTTATCATTCAATACACTTGTTGATCGGTAGTTTCCATCACCCGAGGTTTTTTATGCCGGAGATCATTCATTGATCAAGGGCTTTTTCCTCGTATAAATCCTTGTGTTCATTGTCATTTCTGTTTGATAATTGTTCATATATTTGATCAATACAACAAGCACTCTACCTCACATTCAAAGTTTGGTTACATTATCCTTAATCAAATTTTTGACCAAAACAAGTACCACAAGGATACTAGGCATCTAACTGACGATTGCATCAGCTTACGACAAGAGATCGAGAAAATGCTTAAAAGTGGAAAACTCACGCATTTGATAAAGAATGTCAAGAAAGATACGCGCCAAATCTAAAGACGAGATGAAGCCTATAAAGATGGAGCCGATAAGCGGCAACCGCAAATGTATAACAACTACGGCGGCCAGCAGCGGACGGCGGCTGGAGTCCGATTAGGCTGAAAAAGGCGATTATTTGGCGTTTGAGTCTGATTAGGAACCGAACATACCATAATCAAGATGAATACAAACCAACATACTAGAATCAAGATGAAATCGATGAAGATGAAATCAGCGGATGATGGAGGCAGTAAGAACCGAAGTGATGACTACCATGTCATCATCATAACCCTAAATACGGATCTTGATACCCTAAATGAATTTTGAAAGATGGGAGGCACTCTGGATTTCAAAGAGAGAGTTGGATTGAAATTATTGTTTGAATTTAAAAAATGTAGCCAGAACTTATGTATTATTAATATTAATATCAATATTAAATGTTAATTGAAGATATAAAATTAATGATGCAATAATGATATAAGATTGGCATTGTTGAATAGCCTAGATGACTACCACCTCAACATTGTGATACGATACTCATTTGTTTTTTAATAGATAGTAAAGATACGTATAAAAATAGAAAAAAATGATAATATAAATTTAAATAATTACTTTATAAAATCAAGTAATTACAAGTACTAAAACATAAGCTATAGTTTTTTAAATCCTTCAAACCCTTCAAATACTCAAATCCTTTGAAATTTTAGTATGTTTCTCATTGCTTATGGGATGAGAAATAAAACTTTGAATGAAAAAAGTACTATAAAATAACCCCTGCTTTCCTAAAGATTTATTCATTTCGTCGTTTTTTTGTCTCACATCGATTAAGACCCAAAACTAGAGGACCACCGACTCTATAAAGGCAACGTAAACGTTGCAAGAATTAACAAATTGTATTATTTACAAACTTTCCCTTATTATAAAATAAGGTGTAAAGTTGAGTGAAGTGAGCTAGCTTGATTTTTAATCGAGTCGAGATTGAGTTTAATATTCCAACTCAATTCACTTCTGAGCCAGCTCAAGATGGAGTTCAATTTGAGCTCGAGATAGTCTTGGCTTGGCATAGATTAGCGCTTTAACAGTCTTTATGTGTTATGTTTTCTTTTACGTCGCGCGGGCACCTCTTTTATACACTAAAATGAATTTATATTTCTAGGTATAATTTAGATTTAGATCTTATTTAGAAATAATGAAAAGAAAATTAAAAGATTCAAGAAGTTTTAATGTTATTATTAATTTTATAACTTAATATTGTTTGTATTTTCTAATAACTTGAATTTGAATAATAACTAGTTAATTTTCCGCCCGCGCGTTGCGGCGGGGACCTAATGTCTGCAAAACGTGTGTCGGCAACGACAAGCAGATACCGAATATCAAAACATAAATAAGAATGACGTGGTAACGATAGTCACTTCGTCCTAAAAAGCGATTTTAAATAATCTAATATATAATAATAGGACACACACGTCCTACACGTTGGAAATTCGGTTGTTTTCAGTTTAGTTATTACGGTGCTAACATGTTAAAATATGGATGAGCTCGATACCGGTAACGACACCGAAAGTACCGATTCGGAAAATCATCGAAATTAGGTACCGGCACCGAAAATGCTCGGTACGATACGGTTTGGTATTTGAAGGTAAAAATTAGTAAATACAGGTATGGTGCTAGACCGGTGTCAAACCGAAAGTAACGATTCTGAAAACGCCAAAAGGTGGGTACCAAATCGGTACCGAAAATGATTGGTGTAGTAAATTTGGTATCGGTTTGATTACAGGGTTTGATATGATTTGCTCATCAATAATATAAATATCAAAGTTAATTTTACATGCTACAATTCATTCATTATAGAAAAAGACAAAAAAGAAAACAAAAAAAGTTGTGTATATAAACCTCATTCAAACAAAATGCAGTTTACTTAAAGTGTGTATGAAAAGTAATCTAAACGGTGCAATTACTTGCATTGCTAAGTTGCTACAAGATTTGATGAGCTCGGTACCAGTTGGTACTGATACGGTACCGGTATTTAAAGGTAAAAACTGGTGAATACCGGTGCCGAACCGATACCGAAAATGTTGAAAGTTGGTACCGATTCGGTACCGAAAATATACCCAGTTTGGTAAATTTGATACCAGTACCGGTACCCGATACCATTTGCTCATCCCCTTGTTGATGTTACTATTCATTGGGTTGTGTATGAAAAGTAATCTAAATGGTGTAATTACCTGCGTTGCTACGTTGTTACAGGATTTGATGAACTCGGTAGCAACCGGTACCGAAAATACCGTTACCGAACCCGATACCATTTGCTCATCCCCTTGATGATGTTTGTGTATGAAAAGTAATCTAAATGGTGCAATTACTAGCGTTGCTACGTTGCTACAGGATTTGATGAGCTCGGTACCAACCGGTACCGAAAATATCGTTACCGAAAATCCCCAAAAGTGGGTACCGTCGTACCGGTACCGAATATACCTGGCACGGTACCGCTCGGTACCGGTCGGTACCGGTACGGTACCGGTATTTGGGGGTAAAAACCGGTGAATACCGGTGCCAAACTGATACCGAAAATGTCAAAAGTCGGTACCGATTCGATACCGAAAATATACCCGGTTTGATAAATTTGATACCAATACTGGTACCTAATACCATTTACTCATCCCCTTGATGATGTTACTATTCATTTTCTTCAAATTTTAATTTTAAATTAATTAACATATAGGTAATATGGTAACTAAATACTTTAACAACTACGTTATTAAACTAAGGAAGTATAAAGTAATTATCTATATCATTTTCGAAACATAGATGACGCGTTGTAAGAAATTTTTTAATCGAAATATAGTTAACGAGGACAACACCAATACCGACTCAATGCTTGCCGCAAAGCACGGGTAACTCCCACAAGCAGAACTACTATACAATATATCACGAGAAGATTGATAAATTAACGTTACAAATTTTGGCGTCACCTCAACGTCGTGCAGATTTCCTACTAGTCTGTATATATTTATATGTAGTTATAAACGTATATAAATCATTATCATCATCATCATCATACTCAGTAAATCCTACAAATAACAAGAGGTTGGCTCGACTCAACTATCTTTGTTTACAAACTTTTGTGTTTTAGGAGAGGAGCTAAATGTGGATAAATCTTATTTATAGCTGTGTGAAAAAAAAAACATATTTTTTCTGAACGGCAAGGAACGATGTGCCAAACAGCTTGACACCGGGCGCAGTGGCCAAGGTCGACTACTCGACCGCCGTCAGCCACTTGGCTCTCCCAGATGCGTGGAAACCAGACTTCTACCCGCCGGAAGGCATAACAGTGGAATAATCGGTAAAACCTCGACTTCCATCCAAGACGAACCGGCGCCACCCGTATTCGCCCTTCACCTGGATGCTGCAGAAAATAATGGGGAGAGTGGGAGTCAAACCTGGGTTACAAGAAACACCAAATCTTTCCCCTTGACTCTCCGAGATGCCCAAAGAAACACCAAGAAACATATTAAGCTCTACTAAAAGAAATATTAAAATTAAGAATTTTAAATATGAATTTTAAACGTTTTATGGACAACTCATTCAAACATTGATCAGTTTATTTAGTTTTCAAATTAATGGCAACGTAGAGCATCAACTCGTTCAAACATTGATCATTTTATTTAGTTTTTTTTATAGGTGTTGAATAGTTCTTTTAACGTTTACAGCAGCTAACAAGTTGAATAAGCTTAGGCAGGAGCTAAAAAACTGCAACTTTGACAGCACAAAATTGTTGAAAATTTACCCGGTCACATCAATATGGAAGAAAATTTGTCAACTTGTGTGATCCCCGAGTTCCAGTTTTGGTATTCATGTCTACGGTTGCACACATGCACGGGTCATTGTTTTGAAGGTGACAAATAAAGCAGTTGCTGATTCATGCTTCAGTTTCATGTGACCATACATAAAGGTTCTCACTAATAATTCCAAACCGAGTGGATTTCTAGGTATCCAGTCTTTATATATTGGATCCGCCACTAATAAGTAAAGCATTTAGGTTATGTCAATTTTTTTTGTTTACCCTTCTTATATCTTATATCTTTAAAGTATAGTATAGATATATGTGGCTAGAATGTGTTTACATAGAAGAGTGATGTGTAATTGTATTAAAAGGCATTTCACTATTTATATACATTAGCTGCGTTTGTAAAATTGCTGATTATAGACAATTTCAAACTAAAAACGTGCAACATGCAATTACTCGAAGGGTTTGATGCTTTTAAAACCGTTTTAAATATTGAATGTGTCCTTCAACTGATTTTTAAGTTATTTTTCCTGATATTGATCAGCCGGTGCGCATGTGTTATGTGGAACGGGGGATTCCGGGTTCGAAACCTGGCCCCTGCGTTTCTTTTCTTTTTGCCCATGGCTTAATAGCCTAGTGACAACTTGGGAATGAAATAAGGCTTTGGGACCAATAGATCCCGGGTTCGAAGGGGGGGGGGGGGGGGGGGGGGTTCCATATTTATTAGGTTTTTTCCTGAATTGGTGTATAGACATTATCCATAGTATAGATGGATATGATCAGATGGTTTCGCTGGTAACACGATGATATTCTAGTGGTTCGTCTCGTCAGTGAACCAAATTTACCGCTTAAAAAAAGTTATTTTGCTTATAATAAAGATTCATAAAATCCATTTATATAATGAAGTATAAAGTCATTATCATTTAGTAGATATTTCAAATAACTAAATATATCATCAATCAATCTTTGTTCCTGCTTGTCTCATTTGACTTTACTTCATTGTATGCGGTATATACTGCTAAAAGAAATATTTATGGATAACATGTTGAAATAAATGAAGTGATAATTAATTAAAGTTGAAATAAATGAAGTGATAATTAATTAAAAACACCGCAGAATGGACAGATCTCAACCAAAGGTATATTATTTAAACGAAATTGTGTTAACAAGTAATTTTTTTAAACGGTAAGATTCTATGATTATAGAACATGGCCGACATATGCTGTAAAACTCAATGATTACACTACAAAGGAAAAAACAAAGAAACAAACATTAAATCAACCCCATTCTCCCATTACTCGTGTTATTTTACTATATATCTTATATTAAAATCTGCACATCTATCCAACACTAAATCTTTAAACTTCGATCTGCATTTTAGCCATAAAAATGTATTTTCCTTTATGTCCTCCACAATATTATTACCAGATCTTGTGCTTCCCTTAAACTCCTTTTCGTTTCTTGCCCTCCACAAGCTAGTGCCACATTGTTGCTTGAAATACCGTCTTCACTACTTTCTTCCAATCCAATGATCCGGTTAGATCATCCGGATACTCCATAACTTTCTTGCACGAGCTAACGTCCGCGACAATAGACAGTTTCAGCCACGCTAGTATGTTCCACCACACTGACTTTGACATAGTGCATTCATTGATTAAGTGCACCACCGACTCCTCCCGCATCCCACATCTCGAGCACAGTTCATTGTTTAACGTTATTCCTCTTTTCTTTAATTCTTGTTTCACCGCTATTCTTCCGAGGACTGCTCTCCATGTGAAATAATTGATCTAGTATTCCGGTCTCTGCAATAAACGTGTTGAAGATCATCGCATTATTACTATCAAACCTTGATATCATTCTATCCCCTTCTTCTCTTACTTCATTGAAATCTCCGGCCATGATCCACATACCGTCTCTTTGTTCTTTAGCTTTCTTCAGTTCTTCCCATAACTCCCGTCTCCGTACTAATCCACCCGACCTTCCCCTTGCTTACACAAATGCCCATTCCATTTCAACTTGTCCCTAGTATCTTCCAACAATCACTGAATCTAGTTCCGATACTTGACTTTCTTGCACACATAGGAACTCTGATTTATGTTCTCTGACTAGGCTACTAATCCAAGCTGGTTTCTCTACACCCCCAATTCCTCTAATATTTATTGCCAAAAAATTCATTGTGTTTCGTTCAACTCCAATTTCTCTTGTACAATCCTGTTAATTTCGTTCCGAAACTTAGAAATCCTTACACCCGTCTTTTCACCTATTTCCAGTGTTGCATTAACCTCTTCTTCCAAATCAATACTTGGTTCTACATTCAGGTCAAACGTCTTGTCAATCGGGTCTATAAGATCTCCATTATTCATCTACTCACCGACCCCCTCTCCATCATTTGTTCTTATTCTTTTATGCATCGCCGCATAGGCTTCTGGTAAATGGACATGTTTTTGCCCATTCTTTTCTCTTTCCATTAGTTTTCTTCCTGCTGGAGGCCCAAATTATTTCATCTAATTTAAATGGGTCATTATCAGGCTCGTTTTTCTTGTTATTTACTCTATCATCCTTTGAGTTTGGTCTAGTATCCATGTTTGTGGCCCTATTTCCTCGTGCCAGCCCACTACCCTTAGGCCCAACCGAATCCCTATTTCCAGCTTGGAAAGATATTACCCCATCAACCCCACATGTGTTATCATTGTCATTGAAAACTCATCCATACCTCAGATTGTCATTCCTTGGTCCAAGCATTTCGGCTACCTGTTCATTTCTTACACAATCAGCAAAGATCTCTCTCCAGTTACTACCAAAATTTAATTCTGCATTAATTGCTCCTCCCTCCCCACCAAACACTTCATTTTCCGTTCCTGTTGTGGTCTCCGGTGCACCTTTTTCATCTACCAGAATTTTGTTTCTCACCATTTCATTGTTTATCTCGTTATTATCCTCATCGCCGTGAATCTCCTCCTGTTCGTCTGATCTGGTTTCATATCCATTATCTTCCGTATTAACTGCCGGTACATTCACGAACATGGATCTATCATTAACAAATTTCGGTGACCATCCACCGAGAACCTCTGAAATCCAACATTTAAAGACTATATCTGTGTACTTCACTTCAACTTCTGTGTTTATTAGTTGACCAGTGTCAATAATAACTCCGATATGGGCGAAGGATAAGTTGCCGTCTTCCTTGCTTATGTCACCCACTTCTACCACCTTCCCAATCTTCTCTGCAATTAAATTTATATTTTCCTTGTTTCGAAGGCTGACCGGAACTCCATATATACTTACCCAGGCTATTCTTTCATATTGAGTCATATTCTCCTTCCATATCTTGCCATTGCTGAAATATTCACCCCATTGCTTATTATAACTTGTTAAGAATACTATAGTTACCATTTGCGAGCCAAAAGTGACCAGAACTTTTAATCCCCCAAGGTACCGGATCTCCATCGTGTGTAAGAAAATTTCACTTAGTATCTTTTTTGCTCTACACAAGATCTTCAACGATTTAGCCTCCAAACACACAGTCCTCTTGCTCCATTTTGCTAAGTCTCCTTCCGATGATCTTAATAGTACACACATGTCATCCCTCCTTCCTTTGTTCTTTTCTCCTGCAATTATCTCTGAGTAAGACCAATCCCTTTTATCATTAATATGTCCTTTTTAAGGTAAGGGTATGTTCACTTGCTCTTTTCCTTTATTCATCCCAACTGTTCCTCCGTATCTTCCACCCTACTCCCAGTTTTCTAGTCGAAGACCTCCACTATCCCCCATATCCCTTATTCCCCAATCCATCTGCTCCTCCTCTCTCTTGAACTTTGATACATTTGCCTTAACCCTTTTGTCCCCGAACCAAATATTATTCAAAGCTTGAACCAGCTTGGTTATATCTCGAATCTTTTTAAATGTTGCAAACGCAAATCTTTTACCTTTTAAGTCTCTCTTTCTTGGGAAGTAGATGTCCGAAAGATAACCAACTTCTGACTTCCATCCATATTTCCTTATCAGATACCTCTTACGGCAGATTAGCAAGAAAGATAGTAGTACTTGGCTCTTCTGCTTCTTTCTCCTTTTCTTTCTTCCTTCTCACCGTCTCCCACTCTTCATCTTCCTTTGTCTTATCATTGTCTTCTGGCGGTCTATCTTTTATCTTCCACCTCCACATCTCTTGTCCTCTCCTCTCCATTGTAACTAGCGGTACCCCCCAGGAAAACACAGCCCCAGTGGCGAATGGAATCGATGAGATACCAAGATAGAATGGAAGGTAAATTTAGAACAACAACCGCTATGTGATTCAGGTCAAACCTCACACCCTATTCCAAGATCCACCTCTTCGTCGAGCCACCAGCAGTTTTTTTCCGGCACTCACCTACTTTTATGTTGAACCAGTCCCGGACGGTGAATGGGAGTTACGAAATATCGGGTTAGGGTTAACGGTCAAGCCAAGAATAGCGACCTCGAACGCTAACACAAGATTCCAGCCCTCCGTCGAGCCACCGACGACGGTCTGGTTAACAAGTAATTGATCAGCAAATGTAGATTAAATGGTGGAAGACTTGCATTTTTCCTGGGAGATGCAAGTTTAACTCTCATTTGGTGCAGAGTAAGGCATTGGTGGTCAATGATATGAGACCCAAGGAAACATGGGTTGAATCCTTGAGGCAAACGAGTTTTACTGGTAACTTTATCGTCGTGGCTACGGACGGGTGGGTTACCGGGTTTTCCCCGGAATTTGTGGTGGACCCGGTTTACTCTCGGAGTACTCCGTTTGGTCTAGTGGGTGCCTTGAGAGTGCTCGGGATTGATTCTGTTGGCCGTTAAAAAAAAGTAATTGATCCAAAACGATAATTAGATCTTCAGCAAAATACAAACGTCTTTTCTTTGGGCGAAACGGAATAACCCGGAGTGGTGAAATTGGATTACTTTTAATATAGTCAAGTGAATATCTAATGTATTATTGTTAGGCGAAGTATGGGTGATTGTGTATAATGTCCCGGTATAATGTCTTGTTTAACAAAACATTGAGACTATTTGGTGATAAATAAAATGTCCTTTGCCATCTAAAAAAAAAGAATATCTCTTTGTAATCGCTTTTCTGTTAGTTATATCTATAAATGTAATTTAGTTTGATTATATCCTCATCAATTTTTACTTTTTTTTTCTAATGAGGTGGTGGTAGAGTGGTAAGAGAGAGATTTGGTGTTCTAAGATATCCAAGTTCGATTCATGCCCTCCTCATTATTTTCTGCGGAATCTGGTGATGATGGGAGACTAGGCGAATAGGTGGAGATCGCTAGTTCGATCTTTGAACTGAGCGGGTTTTACCTCACCGCACTGTCGTGCCTTCGGGTGAGTGTTCACGGGCTTCGCCCTAGGTGAGAGTTTTCCCTGGTTCGGAGGCGAGCGTTTCCCGATGTGATGAATTTCGCCAGTAGCCCATTTGAATAATTCGTTGGTAAAAAAATAACTTTTTTAACCGCAATTTCTATTTTTTTCAAGGATAAATACCACACCTTCACCACGCAGTATTTGAACTCACAAGTTATTGCAATAACATCAATGTGTAGTTTTATATAATCTGAAAAACAGGGGAAAGATTCACTAAAAATTGGATTTTGCCTAAGTAGCCTAAGAAAATTTATGATAATGACATGTGGCACTCCTAATAAGTAGGAATGAAGGGCATTTTGGTCCTTATAAATAGGAGTGAAATTGACATGTGGCACGCATTTTGTTTTTTAAAAATACAAAAACATCATCGTGACTTCAAGAGAGCCTGGAATGATGCCACGTGGCCATTCGGTTATAACCGACTAGTGGTGCACGATGGAGCCTTCTAGAAGAATACAACTGTAATCATGTGTGGCTCTTCTTTATGTTAATTCTGTGGTAACAGAGAAGTTTAATAATATCCAAGTCTGGATACTATTTGTGCGGAAGTGTTTAGCTAGGATTTTTATCCTGTCTGCTATGGAGATAAGCGCAAGGATTTTTTATTCTCCTTTTGGCGCTCAGGTGTTGATTATTGTTTTCTTTCTAAGCTTTCTTTGTAGGACCAGTGCGCGGCCGCGCAAGGTTTAAAGAGAGTTAGAAGGATGAGGTTGCGGTATGGTCCCAAGTACTCGAAGCAAGGTTTATGGGACCTTACCCCTTCAAGTCCCCCCAGTCTAGTGTTGCTCTTATGCAAATAAGTGGAGCACTGGACTATGAGAGAAGTGTTTTTTTTTGTTGTAGAGTTTTTGGCGCGGGAGTGGAGAATCTTTTTGGAGAAGATACTCTTGCTCATTATTTTGATTTTGAAAATCTTGACTTTGGGCATGTGGAAAGGTACAGTAATGACTGTTGCCGTTTGACAAGCTGTCATTGTCAGCTGTACGTTACTGACCATATTTCCCACGCGCGAGTGAACTCGCGTTTATTGTTTTTTCCCACTCGGCCCTGACGCTTGGATAACTGTGCCAACCCCGAAAAAGGTGTTGTTGCAGTTATCTAGGTTATTTACGGCGGTGAGTATATAAATCTTTTCAATTGCTTATTTTCGTTAATCATTGCTTTCTTGAAGGCCCTTTTCTTCTTCGTCTCCTTTATCAGTTTCTTGAAAGAATTTGCAATTTCTCTTTCTTATTTCAACCGGAGACCATCACGAAGATTCTTCTGAAGAAATGGTTGTTGGTCTTCCACTATTGAAGTGGTCCAAGGAAACCTTCGATGGTCTGGTTCGAAATTTCAAGTTTCCTTCTAGTTGGGATGCTTGGTACCCTGATGAGGGTCAGACGGCGGCGGATGCTCCGGCCGGGTATATCAATTTATTTTGGGATTTTTTCTCTGCAGGCAATTTCCAATTGCCTGCAACGAATTTTTTTCTTGATATTATGGATTATTACAAGTTTCGCATCTCCCAGATACACCCCTATTGGGATGGTTAGGGTTCGTCATTTCGAATTTGTTTGTCGTACAATGCATATTGAATCGTCGGTTCCTCGATTCCGAGTTTTCCATCAAATGCACTGTTCTCAGGGATTCTACTCTTTTATGCAAAGGGCATCTGTGAAAAAGATCTTGCTTCAACCCCCAAAGTCATTTCATGACTGGAAACAAAAGTTCTTTTTTATTAAAGTTGGGGTTATTCCGATGAGAATGACTTTTAGGGGGAAAGAGGATATTCCAACCGAGACGATTCAGACTCCTTTTTCTGAAAATTGGTACAAGGATTTGAAGGACGTCCCGTCGATTACTCTGTCGGAGAAAGCCCTGGTTGGTGCTAGCATGAGTCTGAACTGGCGGATGAATCGGGAAGAGAAGCCAGTGTATATGGAGGATGGGAAAAGTAAGGTTTGCCCAGTTTGCTTTCCTTTCTTGTGTTTGGTTTTTTTTTTTTTGAATTTGTCTTTGCTTCTCTTCTTTTGCAGTTGTTTCTCTGTATGTTGTTGCTTTTGAGAGAGAAGGTGGGAAGATGGCTACTATTCCCAAGAAACCTGATGAGGAGCTCTGGTATTACCGCATTGTGAGGAATTTTGTTCTTCCGCGGGATGATGATTTGGTCGTGCAACCTGCTGCTGGCGCTGGTAATTTTTATCATAGTGTTGTTTTCTGCTGTTTTGGCACGTTTGCATAAGTCAATCTCTGTGTTCCTTAGTAGGTGAGCTGTCTAACCTGGGCATAGGCCCGGAAAAGAAAAGATGTGCGCCCGCTGCTACTGCTGCGCGAAAAAGAGTGATATGGAGAAAGCTCAATCTTCTAAAGCCAAAAATTTGGGAGGAGAGAAGAAAGGTATGCGTCATTCCTCTGACTCCTGGTGTGTTTATGTGGTGGTATCTGACTCGTTGGAGGGTCTTGCGCCTGCAGTTGTGAGGAAACCTAAACTGGAACCAAGGGATACTGCGGACATCCCTCCGTCGAACCCTGATGATCCTATCGACTTAGAGTCGAGTCCTGAGCATCTGCTGAGGAAGAAGACGGGAAAGAGAAAGCAAACTGATGCTGAAGCTGAAGGTCAGCCCGACAAAAAGGTCCGGAGGAAGAAAATCACCAGAAGGGGCAATCTTGATGCTTTTACCGTGAACCCGCTTATTGGTAAGTGTTCTTCTTTGTTTTCCTTTGTGCGTATTGAATATTTGTAACATATATCTTTATTTTTGCAGAAAAACAAAATTCTCCTGTTCAAACGGAGCCATCATCTGTGGTCAATGAGGAGCTTCCTCCCTCTCCTCCTCGCGTCCCTGTTAACGAGCCGTTGGGGAGCGCTGAGATTCCTGAGAATGAAGCAGAGAAGACTGCTGGGGCAGAAAACCTTGAGGTTGAAAAACTAGCTGATGCTGCTGTTGATGCGGAGAAAATTACCAGCCCGGAGGTTGTGGATGTTGGTGCTGATCGTCCACAAACTCCTGAACTTGTTGCCCAAGACGCGGAGAAAGGGAAGTCTGCTCAAGAGATCCCTGTAACAACGTCTCCTTCTGCGGCTTCTGGTTCTATGCCTGAGAATATTGAGAAGAATCCTGGTGGGAGCCAAGGTTCTTTTATTCGATCCGATGAAAATTCTACTATCCGCCCGGATGAAACTCCGGGGGATTACTATTATAGATGCTATTCGGAGAAGCAAGCTGATGAAGTTCACGTGCCGGTTTGGAAGTTGAAGAAAGGAGATACTTTCTCTGATTGGCATGTGTGCCGAGAATGGTTGCAGGGGACCTTTCCCCCTAGGGAGATCAAGTTCCAAGAAGGGCGCCCTCATGAGCAGACTTATCATGCCTACCTTGAAGAGGCTGCTAGCTATACATCCACTACGCACCGTATAGTGCGTGAATTGCATAGCATGCATAAGGAGTGGGCTTCTTTTAAGGCGTCCAAGAAGAAAGCTGCTGAGGATGAGGCCCGAGCTGCCCAGTTGAGGGCTAAACTAGAAGCTGATCAGGCCAAATTTGAGAATGCTCGAAAAACTGAGGAATGGTCAGTTGCGGGATGGAAGAGAAAGGCGGAAGCTGAAGCTGCCCTTCGTTCCGAGGAGCGCAAAAATTGGAAAAAGATCTGTGAGAAGGATAATGCTGAGAAGATGGGTCTCTGATGTGTGCAAAATGCAACATATAAATAACATCAAATGTGGCATAAAACTAACCCTTTTTTAGTACTAATGTTGGAAAAAAATGTGTTTTTGTCTTCCTTTTGTATTTTCAGGATTAAATGAGCTCAAATGAACAAAAGAAGCAAAAAGGCAGCTAAATCTAACATAAACACAAGAAAAGGGATAAACGTGGCATGCCCGACCCCCCGACAGCATCTTCCCAAGCAAAAGCAAGAGAACAGAAGGCTGAATACGCCCAGTGGTCACTGAGCACGGGGGCGTGCCCAAGTGTCTGCAGAAAAGACAAAGATGTAGAAGCTTCTATCACCCACCACGGGGGCGTGCCCAGTAGACACGGGGCCGTAGTCAACGCAAAGTTTCACAAAATCTAGGCAAATCTTGATAGTACAGATACGCTTCTGCACACGGGGTCGTGCCCAGCGGACACGGGAGCGTGGTCAACTAATGCAGACAAACTGCATTTAATGAAAAATGAGAAGATGGGTGGACACGGGGTCGTGCCCAATGGACACGAGGCCGTGCCCAATGGACACGAGGCCGTGCCCAATGGACACGAGGCCGTGCCCAATGGACACAGGGCCGTGTCCGGGCTTCTGTGCAGGTTATAAATAGGGGTGCTTGGCTCATTTGCAAACCATCCCTTGGCAAACCACCTCTCTCACACTTCACCCACCCACCACCACCATCACAACCCACATCCACCACCATCATCCATCATCCATCATAGAGTGTGTGAGTAGTCTCGGGATCCAAGATTGATCGTCAGAGTTCTTGACAATCGAAGGCCATGTTTGCCTAAGTCTCTTACATCACTTGGTGAATACAAGTGTTTAGTGTAATACTTTTTATTTTTAATCTTTTCGCACTTTTTATTTGGTTATATATTATTGACTTTAATAACTAGTTTCTTATGTTGAAGGTGAATCTTCCTTATCATTTGTTCGTGGTGTCTTGGCATTATTTACTGTCTATATAAAATAAAAGATTTTCACCATTCATATCTCCACAGTCTATATGGAGATATGTTGGCTACCTGGTCGGGGGTTAAGGGAATGGTTTGGTAAGAGTCTTGCCTTGTTTAGAGTATAGATCCTGCAAGGACCTGGGTCAACTTTAGTAAGATCTCCTTCAATACCCACTGGTATTGGATGGCGGGGGTCCGAACTCCTTGACCCCCTCATATGTAAGCTATTATTAAAACATTAACCCGGCTATTTATGATTGTATCCCTGCTGACTCAAACTACTTAGCCGAGGGTAACGTAACATTCAAAAGAGGGGCCTACCACATTACGCATTAATAACTTAATTAATTATCTTTCAATGATCCAACCCTTTAGGATTGAATCCTTGCTGACTCAAACTACTGGGTTGAGGGTAACGCCACCTTCAAAAGAGGGGCCTACTACTATAACTAAGATAATCTCTTAAAAAGTGTAAAAGTGCGGAAATAATCAAAGGTTACACTAAATGCGAGTCGGATCCAAGTGAGTCATCTTGTCTATCTGTTTTTATTTTTATTTTTATTTTCAGCATTTTTAGTTTTTATTTTCTAATTTAAACCTTTTTCTAAACTTCTGATTTGATTAGACGTTGAGGATCAACCGGTATTAAAAGCTCTTGTGTCCTTTTACGACCTCGGTATCTTACCAACACTATACTACGCTCACGATGGGTGCACTTGCCTATACGTGTGTTTGGTGTTATTAAATATCGTGTTTTATAAATTTAAAACTTGACTAAAGTGTAAAAAAGGCTAAAAATATACATAAAATATATAACCACCACACACGTATCAAGTTTTTGGCGCCGTTGCCGGGGACACAAGTATTTTAAGAAAGTTTCGAATCAACGGCCTAATCGTTTTTTTTCTTATTTTTATGTTTTTTAGATTTTTATAAAAAAAATTTTAGCCTCTGCAGGGCTCAGCACGGGCCGTGCCCAGCATTGTTACTGGCAGTTTTTATTTTCCGAGTTACAGAGGGTTGAGCACGGGGCCGTGTCGGTGCAACACGGGCCGTGTTGAGCTTCCAAGTAATAGGGATCCGGAAAACAATCACTGTATCTCCGAACACGGGTCGTGTTCATTCGAGCACGAGGCCGTGGTGAAACTTCTGACCAACGTTCTTTTCGTTTTTATTGCAGGACTTGGAACCCAGGAGCCACATCTGAACTTTCCACGCAGTGTATGAGCTCCAGTTCCAGTAGAGACATAAAAGAACCCCTAAACAAACCCGAACGCTTCTAAGAAAAATACTTAAAGCTAAAAACCAAGAGAAAGTTTCGGGGAACCCACTTCCAATGGCGGACCAACGTACCCTCATGGATTACCTACGTCCCACCGTAGGTAATCTCGGCGCCACTATCAATGCACCGAATGTCGAAGCCAACAACTTCGAACTTCGGCCGCATTTGATACAAATGCTTCAAAACTCCGCAACCTTCCATGGGCTTGCGGACGAGGATCCCCATCTACATATTACTAACTTCTTAGAAATATGTGATACCTTTCGGATCAATGGAGCATCAAATGACGCCATCCGCCTTCGAATGTTTCCATTTTCACTAAAAGACCGAGCTAAGGCTTGGCTAAATACCCTCCCAATTGGCTCGGTAAACACCTGGGATGAACTAGCCCAAAAGTTTCTATACAAGTATTTCCCTCCTGCTAAAACGGCTAAATTAATGACTGAAATTAACACATATTCACAAGAGGACGGGGAATCCTTATATGAAACTTGGGAAAGGTTCAAGGAGTTACTAAGAAAGTGTCCTCATCATGGTCTTGCGGTATGACAACAAGTATCCACTTTCTATAATGGATTGTTGCCACACACAAGACAAACACTCGATTCTAGCTCCGAGGGACTTTTAGGTAATCGCCGCCCAAATGAAATTTATAATCAAATTGAGGAAATTGCTCAAACCAATTTTCAATGGCACACTCCCCGAGGCACGAAATCTATTGCCCCGGGCGCCCATAAGGTTGATGAAAGCACCTCCTTGTAAGCCCAAATCGAAGCCCTTTCTTCAAAAATCAAAAGGTTAGAAATGGCAAAAACGGCTTCGATTATGGCTTGCGAGGGGTGTGATGAGCCACATGAAAATTGGAGTTGTATGAAAGAAATAGATAATCAAACAGAATCGGTAAACTACATTGATAATAGACCTAGGCCGTCGGGTCCTCCAACGGGTACCTACACCCAAGGATGGCGTAACCACCCTAACCTTGGTTGGAGAGAACCCGGCAATAGAAGTAACCAACAAAATCTAAACCAACGAACAAACTTTCAACAACCAAGAAACAAGTCACAAAATTTCTCTCAACAACAATGGGGACGAGAAAGGCTTGAAGATACCGTATCTCGCCTCATCTCCGACACCGAAAAGAAAAACTCGGATCGATTTCAACAACTGGAATCGAATTTTAGAAATCAACAAGCTAGTATTCAAAACATTGAAAAACAATTAAATCAACTAGCTCAAAATTTCTCCGAGCGACCACAAGGCACGTTACCAAGTAATACCGAAACCAACCCAAAGGCGCAAGTACATCTCATCACATTGAGAAACCGTACCGTGGGTCCCGAGGAGGCTCCATTACCTCCAAATGAAAAGAGCCGATCTAGCCAAACCACAAGACCACCAACGCCCCAACAAGAGACGGCTCCTCCACCAAATCAAGAGCCCACCAAGAATCCTCCAGTTCCGTACCCCGGTCGTTTAATTCGCCAAAAGACCAATGAGCAATTCGCAAAGTTCGAAAATTTGCTAACACAATTGCATGTTAATGTTCCATTTATCGAAGTCCTAACCCAAATGCCTAAATATTCAAAATTTATAAGGGACTTCCTCACTTACAAAAGGAAAATTGAATCATTGCAATTAGTTAATTTAAGCGTAGAATGCTCCACCTTGCTACTCAACAAACTCCTGCAAAAGAAGATTGACCCTGGAAGCTTCACAATTCCTTGTTCGATTAGGGAATCTCCCATTCGCAATGCACTAGCCGACCTCGGGGCTAGCATCAACCTCATGCCCGCATCAATGTTCAACCGATTCGGCCTATGGAAAACAAGCCCTACAAAAATGAGCATACAACTCGCCGATAGGTCCGTCAAATATCCATAAGGTGTCGCTGAAAATCTATTGGTGAAAGTTGGCGAATTTGTCTTCCCGGCCAACTTTGTCATACTAGATATGGAGGAAGATACCGAAGTACCACTCATCTTAGGGAGGCCATTCCTAGCTACGACCCACGCAATGGTAGACATGAATGGTGGAACACTAACATTGAGGATTGGGGACAAGGAAATGAAGTTCAGAGTTGGAAAGAAAGTAGAGGACGATGACCCGGTCACTTACATGAAGGTCGTAGACTCAAATTTAGATGATGCTCTTCGACGGTGCAGCATGGGATGCAAAACATCCCACTTGGGTAACATATGACCAGGCTTTGGGTCTAGCCAAGGACCCTTATAAATGTGGCGCACCACGGAGGCATTCCGCGGAACTATCCTTAGTTTAGTTTAGATTAATTTTTATGTTTTCTAGTTTAGTTTTAATTTTCCGGAATAAAACACACTCGAGATGGTGAAGGATACCAAGGGAAACTTGAACCAGCACCCCATGCACAAAAACAGAGCCTCCCGTAATTTTTTCTTCATTACAGCAAGTTCGGCACGGGCCGTGTCCAGCCAATACGGCCCCGTGCTGAACCGTCTGCAGATAATCGCCCAGTTCAGGTAACTGGACACGCCCCCGTGCCCAAGCTTCTGTTTCTTTTTACCTATTTTTCTTACTGGCAACTTGAACACGGGGCCGTGCCCGGACACCACGGGCCCGTGTCCAGATGCCCAGTAACATAAAAAATTGTTTTAAACACACTTTTATACATTCAATCAACCTAAAAACTTATTTTTGGGACACATTGAGGACAATGTGTAATTTAAGTGTAGGGGGGATGCTAAAACCTTGAATCTTGCAAGTCCTAATTACAAGCATTACACAAAACTCTATTGGAACCGCTAAACACCCCAATTTTTTTCCAAAAAAAAATTCATTTTTTTTACTTGTCTTGGTTTAATTCGGGAATTACAATTTCTAAAAATGTTATATTTTTACAAATTTACAACCGATAACGTCGTGATAAAAAGAACCAACATAAGAAAATTATGAAATGACATGACAAATCTAGTTAAAATTTGATTATATATACTTGATCACATAAAAACCCATTCCCACAAAAAATGAGTTTTGAGCCTTTATTGAGCATACAAATACACATCTTTAAACTAAATGCTCATTTTTCGTTTCTTGTGTGAATAGCCGCTTGGTTCTTACGACTCTAGAACTTGCCATGACGATACATTCCCGGTCCTTACCAACTTAAACCCAAGTAAGTAAATGATGGAGGCATTAGGACTAACCCTTTTATTTCAACACCATTAATTTTCTTTTTTACCACCTACCCAAAATCTCCCTAGTTAAACCCTTTGAGCCTAAACCTTTTCATTTCTTAACCCAAACAAACACCCTTTTACCCACCAAAACCCTTTTTCATTTTAAACCCTTTATTTTAGTAACAAAGCTCGGTTTTCTTATGACTTCCTTATGAAAAAAAATGATGATGATGAAGCCAAAAGAAATAAACAAACATGTTTATCAAAAATAACTTTGTTTGAAAAAAAATTGCTTCATTAGAATAAAAAGTTATAAAAAAATAAATAGATAAAGAAAAAAAGTCTTACGAAAACCGACGCTTTTTACGTCTTTCGCCCTTTTCTACTAATCACTAACCCAACCACATACCTTTAAACCAAGCCTAACCCTTCCCCCCAAAAGTCCTCTTGATATTTACAAAGGTGTATAGTTAAATAGGAGGAGGATTGATTACTTGGCAAGCTTATGGTAGAAGTAAGTTCCATGCTGCTCTCGAGTGTTTCAAAAAAATACATCTTCGGTAGAGTGTTGAGTGATCCCCCGTGAAGTATGTGAACTTGTATATAAATGGAATTTTAAAAAGGCATGTTATGCCCTAATAAGTAATTTATCTTATGTAATATTTTAAATAAATCATGACGTATAGGAATGTAAATAAAATAAAAGTAAAACCTAATAAAGAATCTTGGAATCCCGACACTCTATGACAAGCCCAAAACCTTCTCTTCTACCCATTCCATTTGGGAGTGTTAGCCACATTATAAAGAGTTTTGCTTGAGGACAAGCAAATATTCAAGTGTGGGGGTATTTGATGTGTGCAAAATGCAACATATAAATAACATCAAATGTGGCATAAAACTAACCCTTTTTTAGTACTAATGTTGGAAAAAGTGTGTTTTTGTCTTCATTTTGTATTTTCAGGATTAAATGAGCTCAAATGAACAAAAGAAGCAAAAAGGCAGCTAAATCTAACATATATACAAGAAAAGGGATAAACGTGGCATGCCCGACCCCCCGACAACATCTTCCCAAGCAAAAGCAAGAGAACAGAAGGCTGAACACACCCTGTGCTCACTGAGCACAGGGGCGTGCCCAAGTGTCTGCGGAAAAGACAAAGTTGTAGAAGCTTCTATCACCCACCACCGGGGTGTGCCCAGCGAACACGGGGCCGTGGTCAACGCAAAGATTCGTAGAATCTAGGCAAATCTTGATAGTACAGATACGATTCTGCACATGGGGTCATGCCCAGCGGACACAGGGGCGTGGTCAACTAATGCAGACAAGCTGCATTTAATGAAAAAAGAGAAGATGGGTGGACACGGGGCCATGCCCAATCGACATGGGGCCGTGTCCGAGCTTCTGTGCAGGCTATAAATAGGGGTGCTTGCCTCATTTTCAAACCATCCCTTGGCAAACCACCTCTCTCACACTTCACGCACCCACCACCACCATCACAACCCACATCCACCACCATCATCCATCATCCATTATAGAGTGTGTGAGTAGACTCGGGATCCAAGATTGATCGTAAGATTTCTTGACAATCAAAGGTCATGTTTGCCTAAGTCTCTTACATCACTTGGTGAAGACAAGTGTTTAGTGTAATACTTTTTATTTTTAATCTTTTCGCACTTTTTATTTGGCTATGTATTAATGACTTTAATAACTAGTTTCTTATGTTGAAGGTGAATCTTCCTTATCATTTGTCCGTGGTGTCTTGGCATTATTTTACTGTCTATATAAAATAAAAGATTTTCACCATTCATATCTCCACAGTCTATATGGAGAGATGTTGGCTACCTGGTCGGGGGTTAAGGGAATGGTTTGGTAAGAGTCTTGCCTTGTTCAGTGTATAGATCCTGCAAGGACCTGGGTCAACTTTAGTAGGACCTCCTTCAATACCCACTGGTATTGGATGGCGGGGGTCAGAACTCCTTGACCCCCTCATATGTAAGCTACTATTAAAACCTTAACCCGACTATTTAGGATTGTATCCCTGCTGACTCAAACTACTTAGCCGAGGGTAACGTCACCTTCAAAAGAAGGGCCTACCACATTACGCATTAATAACTTAATTAATTATCTTTCAATGATCCAACCCTTTAGGATTGTATCCTTGCTTACTCAAACTACTGGGTTGAGGGTAACGTCAACTTCAAAAGAGGAGCCTGATGTGCGGTAAAGTGTTACTTATTTTAGGTGTATATTTTAAGCCCTTTTTAACACTTATTTTAGCCAAGTTTTAAATTTATAAAACACGATATTTCACTAACACTAAACACACATATGGGCAAGTGCACCCATCGTTGAGTGTAGTATAGCGTTGGTAAGATACCGAGGTCGTCCAAGGACACAAGAGCTTTTAGTACCGGTTTATCCTCAACGTCTAACCAAAATAAAAGTTTAGAAAAATGCTTTAAACTAAGAAAATTAAAAACTAACTAAAATGCTGAAAATAAAAATAAAAGAAAAAACAGATAGACAAGATGAATCACTTGGTTCCGACTCGTATCTAGTATAACCTTTGATTATTTCCGCACTTTTGCACATAATTAAGAGATTATCTTAGTTATTGTAGTAGGCCCCTCTTTTGAAGGTTACGTTACCCTCACCCCAGTAGTTTGAGTCAGCAGGGATACAATCCTAAAAGGGTGGATTATTGGAAGATAATGAATTAAGTTATTAATGCAGTATTGTGGTAGGCCCCGCTTTTGGCGGTGACGTTACCCTCGGCTAAGTAGTCTGAGTCAGCAGGGATACAGTCCTAAATAGCCGGGTTATAGTATTAATAGTAGTTAACTTATGAGGGGATCAAAGAGTTTGGACCCTCGCCATCCAATACCGTGAAGTATTGAAGGAGGTCCTACTAAATTTGACCCAGGTCCATTGCAAGACCTCTAAACGCTGAACAATGGCAAGACCTTTACCAAACCGTTCCCTTAACCCCCGACCAGGTAGCCAACATATCTCCATATAGACCGTGGAGATATGAATGGTGAAAATCCTTTATTTTATATAGACAGTAAAATAATGCCAAGACACCACGGACAAACGATAAGGAAAGATCACCTTCAACATAAGTAACTAGTTATTAAAGTCATTAATACAAACCAAATAAAAAGTGCAAAAGATTAGAAATAAAAAGTATTATACTAGACACTTTGTCTACACCAAGTGATGTAAGAGACTTAGGCAACCATGGCCTTGATTGTCAAGAACTCTTACGATCAATCTTGGATCCCGAGACGACTCACACACTCTACGATGGACAATGGATGATGGTGGTGGATGATGGTGTTGTGATGGTGGTGGGTGGTGGATGAAGTGTGAGAGAGGTGGTGTGCCAAGGTATGAGATGAAATGAAACCAAGCCCTCCTATTTATAGGCTGAACAGAGAGCTGGACACGGCCCCGTGTCCGCTGGGCGCGGCCCCGTGTCTGTCTGACAATCTCTCTCCTCATTAATTGTAATTCGCAATTACAATAAATGCGCCTGCTGTACTTTCGACACGCCCCCGTGTCCGCTGAGCACGACCCGTGGTGGGCAATAGAAGCTTCTATAGGTTTGTCTTTTCTACTGCTTCTTGGGCACGACCCCGTGCTGGCTGAGCACGGGGCGTGTTCAGTCTTCTGATTTCTCTATTTTGCTTTGGAAGGTGCCGTTGAGGGGTCGGGCAGTCCACTAATATTCCTTTTCTTGTATTTATGTTGGATTTAGCTGTCTTTTTGCTTCTTTTGCGTTTTTGAGCTCATTTAATCCTGAAAATACAAAAGGAAGACAAAAACACTCTTTTTCCAATATTAGTACTTAAAAATGGTTAGTTTTATGCCTCATTTGATGTAATTTATATGTTGCATTTTACATACATCAAATACCCCCACACTTGAACTTTTGCTTGTCCTCAAGCAAAACTCTTTAATATGTGGCTTACACTCCCAAATGGAATAGGTAGAAGAGAAGGTTTTGGGCTTGTCGTAGAGTGTCGGGATATCCAAGATCTTTTTGGGTTGTATTTTTATTTATTTACAATTCTATTCGTAATGATTTATTTAGAACTTTTCATAGGAGAAATTACTTATTTGGGCATAACATGCCTTTTTAAAATTCCATTTATATACAAGTTCACATACCTCACGGGAGAAGTCACTCACACTCGGCCGAAGGTGTATTTTTAGTGAATCACTCGAGAGCGGCATGGAACTTATTCCTACCATAGGCTTGCCAAGCAATCAATCCTCCTCCTTTTTAACTTTTATACCTTTGTAAATATCAAGAGGACTTTGTGGGTTAAGGGTTAGGCTTGGGTTAAAGGTAGGTGGTTGGGATAGTGGTTAGTAGAAAAGGGCGAAAAGCGTAACAAGTGTCGGTTTTCGTAAGACTTTCTATTTTTATTTTGATGAAGCATTTATTCAAACAAAGTTATTTTTGATGAACTTGTTTGTTTATTTTCTTTTTGCTTCATCTTCAATTTTTTTTTTCATACGAAAAACCGAACTTGTTACTAAAACAAAGGGAAAAAAAATGAAAAAGGTTTTTGGTGGGTAAAAGGGTTTTTTTTTTTTTTTTTGGGGGTGATGAAATGAAAAGGTTTAGGCTCAAAGGGGTTAACTAGGGGGGAAGAAAAAGAAAAATAATGGTGTAGAAATGAAAAGGGTTAGTCCTAATGCCTCCATCATTTATTTACTTGGGTTTAAGTTGATAAGGACCGGGAGTGTATCATCATGGCAAGTTCTAGAGTCGTAAGAACCAAGCGGCTATTCACACAAGAAACGAAAAATGAGCATTTAGTCTAATGATATGTAATTGTGTGCTCAATAAAGGCTCAAAACTCACTTTTGTGGGAATGGGTTTTTATGTGATCAAGTATATATAATCAAATTTTAAATAAGTTTGTCATGCCTTTTCATAATTTTCTTATGTTGGTTCTTTTTATCACTACGCTATCGGTTGTAAATTTGTGAAAATATAACCTTTTTGAGAACTTGAATTTCCCGAGTTAAACCTAGACAAGAAAAAAAATGAAATTTTTGAAAAAATTTTTTTGGTGTGATTAGCGGTTCCAATAGAGTTTTGTGTAAGGCTTGTATTTAGGACTTGCAAAGTTCAAGGTTTTAAAATCCCCCCCACACTTAAATTACACATTGTCCTCAATGTGTCCCAAAAATAAATTTTTAGGTTGATTAGATGTGTAAAATAGTGTTTAAAAAGCAAAAATTTGTGTTACTGGGCACTGAACACGGCCCCGTGTTGTCCGGGCACGGCCCCGTGTTCAAGTGCCAGTAACAGAATTAAAACAAGAGAAACAGAAGCCTGGACACGGGGGCGTGTTGGGTGAACACGGCCCGTGTCCAGTTACCTGAACTGGGCGTTTTCTGCAGGGTGCTCAGCACGGGGCCGTGTTGGTTGGGCACTGCCCGTGTTGAACCTTCTGAAATGGGGAGAATTGTCGGGTTGTCTTGTTCTTGTGCATGGGTTCATTTCTCTCGTTCCCCTTTTCATCCTTTACCACCATGAGTGTGTTTTATTCATTACAAACCATCCAAACCTTAAAACCATCATTTCATTTCATCATAGAGAGAACTTACATAGTCCTAAATTAAACTAGATAGAATAAGGAAATAATAACCCATGGAGTCCTAGCCTTTACTTTATTTTAATTAGCAAAATTTCCAAGAAGCAATTAATCTTGGTTAACCAAGGCCTTTTTGAACTCCATCTTCCGCGTGCGGTTCTCCTCAAATGTCGGCGAGCCATTCTTCCACCTCCCTTGGAAGGAGAAAGGAAGGTTCATTGGCATTTGTTTGAGGAGTTTCAACTTCCACTGGGATCTCTTGTAGGTGTTCCACAGGAGGTTCTGCTGGCAAGTCTTCCCACCCGGTAGGGTTGTTGATTCCGATTGCTAGGTTCCAATCCTGCTGTGGAAGGACTGGTTCCATCGGAGGTGCTACAAGAATATTTAACCTCTGGTGCAAGAGGTTAATTTCTTGGAAGCTGCTTTCAAGTCCCATCGTAAGATCGTTAATACGGTCAATTAGGACCTCCTCTACTGAAGTCATTTCATCGAGAGCCTCCCTTAATGCTACCACATAGTGCACAAGTGTAGCTTCAATAGAGGGTCTTCTTCCTCTTCGGCTGTTTGACGAATGCACAGAAGATGTTTCGCTGTTTTCACTCGACATTCTACGAAAAATAAACTGAAAGAGTTTATTTAATGAAACAGTTATCGGACACGGCCCCGTGCTCAATGAGCACGGCCCCGTGTTCATCTTTCTGCAGAATTTCGGAATAAGGAAACTTGGATTTCTAAGTTATTTTCTAAGCTTGTGGGGTCTTTTTAGTTGCTAATAACTTAAAACAAGGTTACAACATGTTTTTACCAAGATTCCTTGAACAAAACTCATAATTCCCTACCACAAAGTTGGAAAAATTTCAAACTTTCAATGGTAGTTCTTGGAAAAAGATAAAGAAGAAGGAAATGGCTAAAAGAGGAAAGGACAACATGGGTTGTTGGAACCTTCTTTTAGACTTACCTAGGATAGTTTGAGAGAATATTCCTGCAAATCTCTGCCCCAAGTTGGTCCAAATGTGCAGGATTCTTGGCTGCATTTATAGAAAATGACAGCATCCTGGACACGGCCCCGTGTCTAGTGGACACGGCCCCGTGTTCGGGTGGAATTCTGACACAGTTTGTCCGCATTCTGACGTACTGATCAGAATGGAATCTTTTGATGGACACGGGGGCGTGTTGGCTAGCCACGACCCCGTGTCGAGGGACTGTTTTATGAATTTGTCTAGTTTTTTAAGGAACTTGTTAGTATCGGGTGGCTCCTGACTGGTTGGAACAACCCCAAAGTGCCTAAGATACCTTAATTGTCCTAGACTAAGGCGAGAACGCAGGAGGTTGTCGGTGAGGGTAATTCCTATTTTCATTCTAGGTGGACAAGTCCAACCCTTTTCCGGGCTCTTGTTAAAGAAGGTGTATGCCGAATCGCTCAGGTCTATGTATGCACCGAACGAAGTCGATGGAGAGTCCTTCACGGCACAATCGACACAGGGACGACTATCGTTCAAGTCTTTGCTAGGTACGAAGGTATTTTCGGGAGCAACGAGGTTGTCGGAATGCGGTTCCAACAATTCTTCATGGTTATCGTCTTGGGGTGGATCAATAAAATCCTTCCTAAGCTCTTCTAACCAATTCTGAACTAGCTTTTCTAGTTGAAATAACTCATCAAGGAGCATTTCTCCTAGAATATCTGGCTGGGCGCATTCGAGAGAGAAATAGTGCTTATTTTTACTTCCGCCCCTCTTAAGGTTGTAAGAAGTCGGTGGGTCCATGTAGTGGGGCCTATAATTTAGAAAGTAGCATTTTACTTCTTCATGTTTGCCACCACATAATTGACACCACGTACCATAAGAGTGCCGAAAGTAAAAACAATTACTATCACTCATGTTTATGTCAGAAATTACCAACCGCCGGGATCTAACGGTTTTGTTTTCAGTAACTGAAACTTGGGCACGGGGGCGTGTTGAGTGTGCACGGCCCCGTGTTCAGCTTACTGTCTGACGTAAAACAGGATTGCCAGTTCCAATGATTGAGCACGGGGGCGTGTTCAGCGGGCACGGCCCGTGCTGAGCTCTGCAGAAGCTGAAAAACTAAGAAAAATCCTAAAAAAAATTAAAAGAAAAATAAAAGATGATTAGGCCGTTGATTCCTAACTTTCTTAAAATCCTTGTGTCCCCGGCAACGGCGCCAAAAACTTGATGTGCGGTAAAGTGTTACTTATTTTAGGTGTATATTTTAAGCCCTTTTAACACTTATTTTAGCCAAGTTTTAAATTTATAAAACACGATATTTCACTAACACTAAACACACATATGGGCAAGTGCGCCCATCGTTGAGTGTAGTATAGCGTTGGTAAGATACCGAGGTCGTCCAAGGACACAAGAGCTTTTAGTACCGGTTTATCCTCAACGTCTAACCAAAATAAAAGTTTAGAAAAATGTTTTAAACTAAGAAAACTAAAAACTAACTAAAATGCTGAAAATAAAAATAAAAGAAAAAACAGATAGTCAAGATGAATCACTTGGTTCCGACTCGAATCTAGTATAACCTTTGATTATTTCCGCACTTTTGCACATAATTAAGAGATTATCTTAGTTATTGTAGTAGGCCCCTCTTTTGAAGGTGACGTTACCCTCACCCCAGTAGTTTGAGTCAGCAGGGATACAATCCTAAAAGGGTGGATTATTGGAAGATAATGAATTAAGTTATTAATGCAGTATTGTGGTAGGCCCCGCTTTTGGCGGTGACGTTACCCTCGGCTAAGTAGTCTGAGTCAGCAGGGATACAGTCCTAAATAGCCGGGTTATAGTATTAATAGTAGTTAACTTATGAGGGGATCAAAGAGTTTGGACCCCCGCCATCCAATACCGTGAAGTATTGAAGGAGGTCCTACTAAATTTGACCCAGGTCCGTTGCAGGACCTCTAAACGCTGAACAATGGCAAGACCTTTACCAAACCGTTCCCTTAACTCCCGACCAGGTAGCCAACATATCTACATATAGACCGTGGAGATATGAATGGTGAAAATCCTTTATTTTATATAGACAGTAAAATAATGCCAAGACACCACGGACAAACGATAAGGAAAGATCACCTTCAACATAAGTAACTAGTTATTAAAGTCATTAATACAAAACCAAATAAAAAGTGCAAAAGATTAGAAATAAAAAGTATTATACTAGACACTTTGTCTTCACCAAGTGATGTAAGAGACTTAGGAAACCATGCCCTTGATTGTCAAGAACTCTTACGATCAATCTTGGATCCCGAGATGACTCACACACTCTACGATGGACAATGGATGATGGTGGTGGATGATGGTGTTTGATGGTGGTGGGTGGTGGATGAAGTGTGAGAGAGGTGGTGTGCCAAGGGATGAGATGAAATGAATCCAAGCCCTCCTATTTATAGGCTGAACAGAGAGCTGGACACGGCCCCGTGTCCGCTGGGCACGGCCCCGTGTCCGCTGGGCACGGCCCCGTGTCTGTCTGACAATCTCTCTCCTCATTAATTGTAATTCGCAATTACAATAAATGCGCCTGCTGTACTTTCGACACGCCCCCGTGTCCGCTGAGCACGGTCCGTGGTGGGCAATAGAAGCTTCTATAGGTTTGTCTTTTCTGCTGCTTCTTGGGCACGGCCACGTGCTGGCTGAGCACGGGGCGTGTTCAGTCTTCTGATTTCTCTATTTTGCTTTGGAAGGTGCTGTTGAGGGGTCGGGCAGTCCACTAATATTCCTTTTCTTGTATTTATGTTGGATTTAGCTGTCTTTTTGCTTCTTTTGCGTTTTTGAGCTCATTTAATCCTGAAAATACAAAAGGAAGACAAAAACACTCTTTTTCCAATATTAGTACTTAAAAAGGGTTAGTTTTATGCCTTATTTGATGTAATTTATATGTTGCATTTTACATACACCAGAGCCTACTACTATAACTAAGATAATCTCTTAAAAAGTGCAAAAGTGTAGAACTAATCAAAGGTTACACTAAATGCGAGTCGGATCCAAGTGATTCATCTTGTCTATCTGTTTTTATTTTTATTTTCAGCATTTTTAGTTTTTATTTTCTAATTTAAACCTTTTTCTAAACTTTTGATTTGATTAGACGTTGAGAATAAACCGGTATTAAAAGCTCTTGTGTCCTTGGACGACCTCGGTATCTTACCAACACTATACTACGCTCACGATGGGTGCATTTGCCCATATGTGTGTTTGGTGTTAGTAAATATCGTGTTTTATAAATTTAAAACTTGACTAAAGTGTAAAAAGGGCTAAAAATATACATAAAATATATAACCACCACACACGCATCAGTCTCCGCAATGTTATCAACAATCTTAAAGCGGAAGTTGAAAAGTTAAATAAACAGGATGCGGAGATTGAAAAATTTAAGAAGGAAAAAGCTGATGCTGAAGCTGCGCGGGTGAATCACGTTCGTATAGGGAAAGAAGTGAACAACGAGAGGTACATACCTGCGCCACTCTTGCCCTTAGGGATAAGGAGATAGAGGAAGTTATTGCTTTACTATCTGAGCAGGAACAACTAAAGGCGGAAGTTGAGTCTGCTAAGAAAAACCTGGAGCTTGAGCGGACTGAGAAGGCTGAAACTTCCCGCCGTCTTTTTGAAGCCGAAGAAAAGTTAGAAAATTCTAAAACTGCGCGGGCGACGGCGGAGAGTGAGCTTGAACCGCTGAAAAGTGATATGTTTAGCTGAAGGAACGCGGAATTGCATAAGTTTCTTCTTTCTTTTCTAACTCTTGGAGAAGTTTTGCGCGTCTTCTTATTATAATTTTTTTTCTTTTTTGTATAGGTTTCCGAATCAGTTCTAAATTCTGAGGAGCTAGACAAAACGGTTGCACGTTTGTTGGTTGCTGCGCGGAATGACGGTTATGCCCAAGGGTACGCAGAATGTTCTCACCATGTGGTTAATGCTTTGAAGGTTGACTGGGATACTAGCAAGTCTGCTACCCATGGTGTTAATACAGATGATGCCCTTGCTGTTGCGAAGACGGAATTTAATAATTTACAACTCCCCGTTATGGATCTTATAAATGTTGCGTTGCAGTCTGAAGACCATGTGGCGCAATTGAAAGAAATCTTTCCAGATGGAGAAGCTGAGGATGAAGACCTAGCTTAGGTTTTCTTTGTGGTTGTATTGAACAATTAACTTGTACGTTTTTTGGATGTGGATCCCTGTTTTGTTAATGCGCTGCTGCGCAAGTAACTTTAGTTAATACACTGTCGTGTACATTTATAGTTTTTAAGGCGTGTGGTGCTCCGGTAACTAGTATGAAATGTGTTTTAGCTTACAATATTTTGCATGAGTACAATTGCTTTGATTAGGTAAGGCGAATAAAGGTGGTATAAAGCTCATGTGTGAAAGTAAGGTCTTGCGCGATGTGTGCGATCGCTGACCACTCATGAGACTTGTATTATATCTACCCTAATGTTTTTGCTCTTACCAAAAGGAATTGCACGCACTTTGTAATAAACACAGAAATAATAGAAACTTTGTTTTGATTCATGATAGGGCACAGAGGCCGTGGTACAAAGTCGTCTATTTTAGGATAATTACATGAAACTTAACTTATGCATACTATAGTCCTCGCCATGAATTTATAAGCTACAGAACTTGACCAACCTGCGAGGAGAGTATTGCATGCTGCTTAGTTCTTCGCCTTCTTACTCGGGCCATCCTCGCCACGAGTAATTTGCTTTATATCCTTCCGCACATTCTGCAACAAGTGGGTCAGCTCGCCACTTTTGAGCGCTTTTTTGATTTCAGGTCGGAGAGAGATACAGTTGTTAGTAGTGTGACCATTATCTTTGTGATAGTCACAGTATTGATTTGGATCTTGGCCTCACTTATTCTTCATTGGTGGAGGTGTCTTGAACTGGTAGTCTTCCATGCTCAGCACCTCCGCTGGGGTTTTGGTCAGAGGGGTCCACTGCCTCTCTCTGTTTTCCTGCTTTGTCTATCTTTGCGCAGCGAGCTTATTTATGGTAGCTCGCGCGTCTTCAGATGAGTAGTTTCCAGAATTCTAGTCGCGCCAATTCTTTTTAAACTTTTTTCCGCTGCTTGGGCCCATGTCTGTTGGGAGACTGTGCGGTGGTGGCGGTCTGTTAATGCTGAGATTTTTCTCCGTCTGGGCGTACACTTTGGCTGCCGCCATCAGCTTCTCCCAGCTCTTTGGTAGCCCCTCCATTCCGGATAAGACCTTAATCATGTCGTTACAGCGGACGACATACTTAAACTGTGCTCTGATCAGGTGCTCATGAACATCTACTATCTCGAGCACTTCTTTGTTGTAGCATGTGATAAAATCTTCTAAGCTCTCGTCATCGCGTCGCCAAATATTCATGACATCTGCAGTATCTCAGATAGACCTCCTCTGTTAGCTGAAGTGTACTAAAAAATTTTCTTGTAAGTCTACCCATGAAGTTATCTTCCCTACAGGCAGGTTATAGAACCATAGTCACGCGGCACCTTTGAGAGTCTGGATGAATAGATGACACCACATTGGTAAGGTCCATCCCCCTACCAAACATGCACTAGTGAAGACTCGAAGATGGTCATCCGGGTCTGTCATGCCATTAAACTTGCCAACATTGGATGGGAGTTTTGCTTTTTTCCAGGGAAGCCAAAGAGATTTCGCTGATGAACATGGAATTTTCTACTGCCGCCGCCGGGTGGTAGATCAAATTGTAATCGTGTTCTGCTTCAGGATTGTAAACCGCGTGAGGTTTACAACTTTTGTAATTCGGTTGCAACCGATTGAACACGCTTGTACTGTCCCCTTCGTGGTATGTTCTGTCGTACTTATTGGTGTGGGTGTCCCGCCTTGGGCCCAACCTGGAGTAAACTGACTGCCTTCGGTGAGAATGAGATTCATCGTGATACTCTCTTCGTCGAATTTCAGAGTGAGTATGTTCATATCTCGCTGGAGATCTAGAGTAAACTTCGATGTCTTCTACCTGAACTCGTGATGGTGCATCAAGATGGGAAACATGAGGCACCGATGGTGCTCGAGTGCGAGATACAGGTCTTCGAGACTGAGTGGGAGGAGCAGTTTGTGCACAGAGTTGTGCATATACACCATTTATTGCTCCTTGGGATCTGATATACCAGGAGATAGGGGTTTCTCTAGGAGGTAGAATTGAGCTTTTTGGAATTTCAGGCTGCATTCCTGGAGTGACAGGATCATTCGGATGATTATCAGTGTACTTAACTTCATTATCATCTGAAGCCTCTTCCACAATCCCTTCAACTTGGGTATTGCGAGCGAAATTTGGCCGAGGGCCGGTTTGACGGTTCGTCAGAGTTTCTTCCATTTGAAAAAACGGAGATGAAAAGGTGAATCGAAACAAGAAGAAATGAATAAAACTGAGAAATCGGTGGGCGCCAATGAAGAAACACTGGTTTTATTGACCGGAATCAACTGAACCAGGGGTTTTGAATCTGCATAAAAGGTTTTATCTCTCCTCGTTCGGTTCATGGGTGACTGATCTTCTTCTTCTCACAATAACTGCAAAACAACCACCGTTAGACTCGCCATGGGGAGAATGGGGGTTCTCTCCGTGACCACCCTCTAGCGTGAGAATAAGTACAGGGTTTGATGAAGAAGAAGTGTAAGTGTAAGTGAAATATTGACGGAAAGTGCTATTTCCGTAAGCGGTTATTTTCTCCTTTCGTTAATCACTAACGAGTGTGAAAGCACACAAATCGCTATCTTGATCGATGATTGGGGTATTGCTACGTGGAAAGTGGGCAAGTGGAGATTTCTCTCCAATTCCATGCCATCATCGTGACTTCAAGAGTGCCTAGAATGATGCCACGTGGCCATTCGGTTATAACCAACTAGTGGTGCACGATGGAGCCTTCTAGAAGAATACAACTGTAAACCTGTGTGGCTCTTCTTTATGTTAATTCTGTTGTAACAGAGAAGTTTAATAATATCCAAGTCTGGAGACTATTTCTGCGGGAGTGTTTAGCTAGGATTTTTATCATGTCTGCTATGGAGATAAGCGCAAGGATTTGTTATTCTCCTTTTGGCGCGCATGTGTTGATTATTGTTTTCTTTCTAAGCTTTTTTTGTAGGACCAGTGCGCGGTCGCGCAAGGTCTAAAGAGAGTTAGAAGGATGAGGTTGTGGTATGGTCCGAAGTACTCGAAGCAAGGTTTTTGGGACCTTACCCCTTCAATATGTTATTGCATTCTTTCGGATATTGTTATTGAAGTTTCATTTTTTTTTGCTTTTGCATATCATCAACGCATCTGCTTCTCTCTTTCTAATCGATAACGCCGTAAGGTTAGCGATTCTTTTGTAAACCCATTCTTTCTGTGTAAGTTTTGTATCTCTTATGGTTTATGGTTGCTCAATTTTTTTTGTTGAAAAGACGCATAAAAATTAGGGTTTGATTGTGATACTAAAATGGGGGGGGGGGTGAGAGTTGATGAAAGAGATACTCCATTGCTTCTCTAAGTCTGTACAAAATTTGAAGTTCTGACACCAGGTGTTCGATTAAATGCTCACTCGAGATTCACTATTAATTTTGAGGTAAATTTGGTTTTCTATTATCTCTTATGTACATGTTATAATGTGGTCAGGTGTTGGTAACAAAACCTAACTTTCTATTAACATGAGGTTGTGATAAATGTGAAGATGCGATTCCAAGATTGGGGTGATGTTCAAACTTTGGCGTACCAAATTGGAAGGTGCTCACCTGTAACCTCCATTATTCTTACCTGATTTACTTTACTAATGTACTTTCAAACTGATGTAGATCAAAACTAAATAGATTAGATGTAACTTATCAATGTCTGAAGTGAGCTCATGAATAACGTCCATTAATGATCAAGGTAATAAGCATACATCAAAATTTGTTCATCCACTTCTTCCTTCTATGCCAAAACCACCATTCTCCGCTTGATTAATTGGTGAATCAGGTAAGAAATCCTTCGGTCCTTATTTTATGATATATAGATGTGGCGTTGGTGCGTTGCAAGAGTTTGGGTTGTAATTGGGAGCTTATGTATATGAGTTAAGGTTAAATCTTCAGTATAAAGTTTGAGATTTGTAAATCACCGACATGAAATTCCTTTTTATATATGAATGGGTCGATTTGAATTGCAATTTTATCTAAATTGTAGGATCGTTGAATCGATCAAATGAGTCGATCAGAAGAGTTCTAGACCAAACCAAAGGCGGAATTCAATGATTTGGACATGATTGCTGCTTGATACACACTAAGAATCACTTTAACTGTCGTTAGTATTGATTTGAAACCGATTACAGCTTGTTCGACACTTCGGCAGAGCTTCGCTACCAGAATCACAACTGTTACAAATGAAATCCCAAGACTGACTATATATAGGGAACCCACTTCGCATGAACCAGCATGGTCCAGGTCGTGCGAACTGGCCAGTTCGCACGAACTGGTCACTTCGTATGAACCTGCTGGTTCAGCTCTGTTTCCCAATTCTTTCGTACTACGCGTCTTGGTCTATCAATTCTATTACATGACTCGATACAAGATGAAGTCAACCGATATATGCACCAACAAATCCCCCTTGGATGTTGACGAGTCTTCAATGTATTGAGTCTTCAGTATTGATCAGTGATGCGTGTGAAGTGTTACTTATATTAGGTGTATATTTTAAGCCCTTTTTAACACTTATTTTAGCCAAGTTTTAAATTTATAAAACACGATATTTCACTAACACTAAACACACATATGGGCAAGTGCACCCATCGTTGAGTGTAGTATAGCGTTGGTAAGATACCGAGGTCGTCCAAGGACACAAGAGCTTTTAGTACCGGTTTATCCTCAACGTCTAACCAAAATAAAAGTTTAGAAAAATGTTTTAAACTAAGAAAATTAAAAACTAACTAAAATGCTGAAAAATAAAAAGAAAAGAAAAACAGATAGACAAGATGAATCACTTGGTTCCGACTCGTATCTAGTATAACCTTTGATTATTTCCGCACTTTTGCACATAATTAAGAGATTATCTTAGTTATTGTAGTAGGCCCCTCTTTTGAAGGTGACGTTACCCTCACCCTAGTAGTTTGAGTCAGCAGGGATACAATCCTAAAAGGGTGGATTATTGGAAGATAATGAATTAAGTTATTAATGCAGTATTGTGGTAGGCCCCGCTTTTGGCGGTGACGTTACCCTCGGCTAAGTAGTCTGAGTCAGCAGGGATACAGTCCTAAATAGCCGGGTTATAGTATTAATAGTAGTTAACTTATGAGGGGATCAAAGAGTTTGGACCCCCGCCATCCAATACCGTGAAGTATTGAGGGAGGTCCTACTAAATTTGACCCAGGTCCATTGCAGGACCTCTAAACGCTGAACAATGGCAACACCTTTACCAAACCGTTCCCTTAACCCCCTACCAGGTAGCCAACATACCTCCATATAGACCGTGGAGATATGAATGGTGAAAATCCTTTATTTTATATAGACAGTAAAATAATGCCAAGACACCACGGACAAACGATAAGGAAAGATCACCTTCAACATAAGTAACTAGTTATTAAAGTCATTAATACAAAACCAAATAAAAAGTGCAAAAGATTAGAAATAAAAAGTATTATACTAGACACTTTGTCTTCACCAAGTGATGTAAGAGACTTAGGCAAACATGGCCTTGATTGTCAAGAACTCTTACGATCAATCTTGGATCCCGAGACGACTCACACACTCTACGATGGACAATGGATGATGGTGGTGGATGATGGTGTTGTGATGGTGGTGGGTGGTGGATGAAGTGTGAGAGAGGTGGTGTGCCAAGGGATGAGATTAAATGAATCCAAGCACTCCTATTTATAGGCTGAACAGAGAGCTGGACACGGCCCCGTGTCCGTCTGACAATCTCTCTCTTCATTAATTGTAATTCGCAATTACAATAAATGCGTCTGCTGTACTTTCGACACGCCCCCGTGTCCACTGAGCACGGCCCCGTGATGGGCAATAGAAGCTTCTATGGATTTGTCTTTTCTGCTGCTTCTTGGGCACGGCCCCGTGCTGGCTGAGCACGGGGCATGTTCAGCCTTCTGTCTTCTCCTTTTTTCTTTGGAAGGTGCCGTTGAGGGGTCGGGCAGTCCACTAATGTTCCTTTCCTTGTATTTATGTTGGATTTAGCTGTCTTTTTGCTTCTTTTGCGTTTTTGAGCTCATTTAATCCTGAAAATACAAAAGGAAGACAAAAACACTCTTTTTCCAATATTAGTACTTAAAAAGGGTTAGTTTTATGCCTCATTTGATGTAATTTATATGTTGCATTTTACACACATCAATCAGTCTTCATGCTCTCTCCAAAGTATCTTTCTCTGTAAGCATCCTTCAATCTCTCTCTTCTTCTATCAGAATCTCAACCTGACTTTTATGTCTTCAGACTCCCCCTTTTGATAACCTTGGATCGCGGTCTGGAATTCACAATCATCTTTTACAAATTCAGGAACGTTTCCTAGCTTTCTATTGAAACATGATCAGAAACCTAGCTCTTTCAAAGATTTTCACCTGCACAAACTCTACCCAAAAGTAAATTTCACAATTGTTAAGATTTAACAAATTTAGAAACCACTTGTAGATATTGTTCAAAAAAAATTATATCAAGTTCAAATTAATGACCTTGATTAACTAACAGTTCAAAATATCAGCTTCAAAACATCACTTGAAAGATTATTTTATAACATTTCTCAAATTCTCTCAAACTTTAACTTCATTTTTATTTCAAACGCACTCTCCCAACCCACTGTTGTTCATCAAGTTTAGCACTCGGAATTTTGAAAATCAGCTTTTCAACATCAGTTGACGAAAATAAGATGAAATAAAATCTTTTTGATTTTTAAAAATATTATGCTAAAACACACTTAAAATGTTTTTGGATTTTTTTTCTTTAATGAAAAGCAGTAAAGAAAGAAAAATTTATAGACATATTTTTGTGAGTTTGTGTAAGAGGATCATATCACTTTATGATAAATCACTAGCACCGTTGAGCTTTAAACACTTTAAGTTTTAAACGATTCACTTAGATTGTCAGTATAGTGATCTACTTAAACTTTCACACAAAGTTCAATTGATTCGAGATACGAGATTAGTGTTTTAAGCACTTAACTTATTCGCGTGTCCCACCTCAGAATATACTCCCGTATCCAGACTCCTATATTCAGTCTTACAGGTGAATGTACTCTAATGATATCTGTAAGGGTAAATGCGAGACCATGAGAGCTCAGGCTAGAACTTCCGTTCAATCAGAGAGATGATGGCTCGTCTTTCGGTGTGTTCCCTTTAGAGAATCTTTTCTTCAACAGCACATGATTAGCATTTTTCAATGTTTCATCATTTTTTATGCTGAGGGTGAGCTTTTTGATTAAAGCAGTGCAGGGCATTATACGAGGACTAGGCTATTGCTCCCGCAAAATCAGAAGTCTTGGTATAATACCCCAGATATCATCACACACAAAGACCTACTATGTCAGAAATAGAAAGCCCTTCAAACAAGATTTCAGGGGTTACCTATATATCCAAGAGATATTCCCCATGAAATAAGTAAGCATTTGATATTTAGGTTTATATCTCGACAACAATCTACTAAGCGTGTAAAAATCCACTGGCATATCATTAGTGAGACCGTTTATCACATTTTAACTTTCCAATTATTTAGCGTACTGTGATTTTCTACTGATGTACTATCATTTCCTCTATTTCACAACAAAACTCATTTTGATTTTTTGATGTTTTTGGTTTTTTCAAATTTTCAAAATTTCTAAAATTTTTTACTCCCCCTAAAATAAAAAATATGTTTCAATTTTTGATTTTCCGGGAAAATTTGAAAATAAACGCAATAAACTGTACAAATAAGATGACAAACTGATGTGAATTGCTTCAATTCGCCATCCACTTGGCATAAACAATCAGAACTCCCCCTGAAAACAAACTATTTTCCCATTATGATTTCAAAACACTTACGTTTGTTTTAATCAAAATGGTTTTTTCGGAAAATTAGTTTTGTTGATTTCACAGATCATGGGGTTTCATCACATTGTTCTTTCAACCACTTGTAAAAACTTTCATTTTGATGATTTCACACTTGTAAGTTTTTCACAAAAACATTTTTCAAGAATGATGCCGATTCATGCTCCACGATTATCAACTTGGGAGTTCCGGCAAGTCAGGATTTTGGTTTTTAAAGAATCTCACCCATGCCTGATCAATCATGGGTGAACCATCCTCATTTGGTTTAACAACTTTCGATTCATAAAACTCTTTAATTCCCTTCACCTTCCCATCAACCATCTTTCCAAAAATATGTAACACTTTGCCATTAAAAGCCTTTTCAGCATCAAATTCTTTCTTATCAGAGAAGAATTGATCTGAAATCTCATTCTTACCAACTTTTGATTTCAAGTTTCCGTTTGACAATGGTGGAAAATTTTCATCATCCATTGTTGGAACATAATTCTTAACATTTAGCACAACATGTGGCTCCTCTGACTTTGACGAATCAGATTCATTGCTAGAAACAACCTCTGATTTTTTAGCAATCCATTTTTGTTTGTTAAGATTGGCTCTTCTTTTGTAAAAATGTTTCGAACTTTCACCAACTTCAAAAGTTGAATTTTTGAACTTTTTAAAATTTTCTATCGGTTGTTCCTTTTTATCAATACATTTCTCTTTCAATTTAGAGTTAGAAGAAACTCCCTGTTTTGTGTTGGTGGAATTTGGGCAATTCCAAGCAATATGTCCAACCTCTTCACATTTGAAACAGGTTCTTTTTGCAACTCTCGGTTCAGATTCTTTCAACATATTCTTTTGCTTTTCTGCGAGAAACTCTTTGTTTGACTGTTTCCAGAAAGGTTCCTCCTTCTCTTCTTCTGAACTTGATCCTGAAACAAATTTAGTTTTTGGTTTATAAGTTTTCTCATTTTTATGATTTTCAGGTGGAATAAAACATAAACCTTTCTTTTTGAAATTACTGTTATGGCTTGGTTTCTTTCGATAACCCGAACCGGAACTATAACCTTTTTTCTTATTCAATCTTTATTGAACTCTTGAAGTGTACTTTTTAGGTTTTTCAGTAAGATTTACATCTTTTATTTCAGAAATATTAATTTCTGTTAATTTGAAAACCTTGTTAATCGTTTCAGTTTTAACACTTCTTATTGGAAATTTTTCATCAGAATATAATTTGTCAGAATCATTCAAAGTATATGCTACTTTGAATATTTCGTCATTCAAATTATTTTGTGTCATCAGAAAATATTTATTGTAAACCCTTTTGTCCACCATTCTTCCAGCTCTCCTAGAGCTCGGGGGTTAACAAGGGGATCTGGAATAGCCGGTTCCAGATTGACTGGAAGTTGGGCTTCAGCTTGGTAATTGAAGAGGTTTTTATCGGCAGGTCCGATGAGGTCACTAAGTCCCGTTCTACGATCCAGCTCCTCCCACGATGGCATTTCCTGAGCTTGCCTTGAACTCTCCCCGATCTCCTTTCCTTTCCCTTTATCATTTGGATCCTCAGTCTATACAACTTTCCGTGTTGCTGGTTTCTTCCTACGCACACGCCTCCAGCACACAACTCTTCTCCTCTTTTTCGGTTTTGGTTTCTCCTGAGGTTGGGCTTGGAATACCATTGGCTCTTCAGTATCAGCCTGGTAGCCAGTGAAGGTATCGGTGGTATCCATATCTGTGGTATGGATAGTAAAATTTTGAAGTGCTTCGGATAGTTCATTCATGTTGTTAGCATAGATGAAGAAACACACAAAATTCTAAGTTAAAATTTTGTAAATTGAATTTTCACATAATCACAGAATGGCAATCAGAAAAATTAAGTATTTCTAAATACTTAATTGGCTTAAATCAGTGGCTCTGATACCACCTTTTTCTGTCAAGGCCCTCGCCCCGGTTTTACCCGGTTCAGGAGCCGCGAGACAGAAATCCCGTGGTATTTATTAATTGAGTTGACAACGGAAGTTTAACAGGATCTTTTAAAACTTGAACATGCCCAATTATTTTATTTCATAAATTGGGACAAACCCCGTAATTTACAATAGAGGAATTTCACGAGGAAATTCCCTATTTTAGAAAACATGTTTATTGATTTAACTGAGCCACCACTTCAAGCTTTGTTAGTGCTCCGTAGCACTTTTCTTTGATTCACAGTAGGTCACCTGAAACATGTTTTAAAAATATTTTATCAGCGGGGAAATACTGGCGAGTCACTCAAGTTATATAAAACGACACATAGTTATAATTTACAGCATAAGAGCGATTACAATGGCTACTATCTTATTTTTATCTGGCGCCGTGTCACACCCTGGTGACGATGGTCATACCACTATTGGGTCCTTTCACCCAAGTCGTGATGATTATCACTGTTAGGTTGATGAACCTAACCGTGAGAAATTAGTAATGTGCACAATACCCTACTTGTCAGTGATTCAAGATAACCATGACTTAATCCCTGTAATTATAACTTTTAAAAATGATTGGAGTATTGTAAAACATTATTGATAAAAAGAGAATGACTCACATTGCAAGTTTATACGGGCGGAGTTTAGCCTACTGATAAGCCTGTTAACCTAATTAAATAACAATGCACACGAAAACTAGGTTAGTAACTTAATTCAACTTTTACGACAACTCACGAGATCAAAACCTTCACGACGAACGACAAAGTATAGCCCAGATACGGGCAGCACTTAAACATCCATCAGATTGGTTTTTATCGATCGGACATTAAATCGTAGCAGTGATCGAGTTATTACCCTGTTATCGCGGCATAATTTCGTGTTGTGTGTGTGTTTTGAAGTAAACAGACGATATCTCAGTGTAGGAAACGAGTTTTTACGTCGAACCAACGCCAAACTTCAAGTGCCAAGGCCCTCTACTTATACTGGAAAATTGTTCCTGTCGCGTGGCGCGACAGGCTGTCGCGTGGCGTGACGGCGCCCTTTTTATGGTAGGGTAGCCACGTCTTCAACTAGCCTTGGTGAGTCGACGGTTTTACAAAATTCGAATTTTACAGCGAGTTATGAAGATAATCGTCAAGTAGGGGATACCCCCCCCCCCTTGAGTTTTACGGGCCCTGATCCAAGTTTCGATTGTTCTGAAAATTTTAGGGGTCATGCAATATTATTTGGGGGTCTCAATTAGGGTTTCCTATTAGACAAAATAAAGTAAGAAATAGTAATTTTAATGAGAGTTGTTACAACACAGTAAGTTTTTTGGCGCCGTTGCCAGGGACACAAGGATTTTAAGAAAGTTAGGAATCAACGGCCTAATCGTTTTTCTTTTTTTTCATTTTTTAGGATTTTTCTAGATTTTTCCGCTTCTGCAGACTTCAGCACGGGGCCGTGCCTTGTAAGACGCAGTCCGTGCCCAACATCCTTACTGGCAGTTTTTGTTTTCCGAGTTAAAGAAAGGTGACCACGGGGCTATACCGGTGCAGCACGGGGCCGTGTTGAACTTTCTAGTAATAGGGATCCAGAAAACAATCCTTGTCACCACGACCACGGGCCGTGGTCTGCGACCACAGGGCCGTGGTGAGACTTCTGACCAACAGTCTATTCTGTTTTTATCGCAGGAATTAGGACCCAGGCGCAACACCTGAACTTTCTACGCAGTGCATGAGCTCCATTTCCAATAAAGATATAAAAGAACCTCTAGACGAACCCAAACGCTTTCTAAGAAAAAGACTTAAAGCTAAAATTCAAGAGAAAGTTTCGGGGGACCTACTTCCAATGGCGGACCAACGTACCCTGATGGATTACCTACGGCCCACAGTAGGTAATCTCGGCGCCGCTATCAATGCACCGAATGTCGATGCCAACAACTTCGAACTTCGGTCGCATTTGATACAAATGCTCCAAAACTCTTCAACTTTCCATAGGCTTGCGAATGAAGATCCCCATTTACATATTACCTACTTTTTGGAAATATGTGATACTTTTCGGATGAACGGGGCATCAAATGATGCCATCCGCCTCCGAATGTTCCCATTTTCACTAAAAGACCGAGCTAAGGCTTGGCTTAACACCCTCCCAAGTGGTTCGGTAAACACTTGGGATGAACTGGCCTAAAAGTTTCTATATAAGTATTTCCCTCATTCTAAAACGGCTAAATTAATGACTGAAATTAATACATACTCACAAGAGGACGGGGAATCCTTATATGAAACTTGGGAAAGATTCAAGGAGCTATTAAGAAAATGCCCTCATCATGGTCTTGTAGTATGGCAACAAGTATCCACTTTCTATAATGGATTGTTGCCACACACAAGACAAACACTTGACTCTAGCTCCGGGGGACTTCTAGGTAATCGTCGCCCAAATGAAATTTATAATCAAATTGAGGAAATTGCTCAAAAAAATTTCAATGGCACACTCCCTGAGGCACAAAATCTATTGCCCCGGGCGCCGATAAGGTAGATGAGAACAGTTCTTTACAAGCCCAAATCGAGGCCCTCTCTTTGAAAATCAAAAGTTAGAAATGGCAAAAACGGCCTCGGTTATGGCTTGCGAAGGGTGTGGTGGGCCACATGAAAATTGGAGTTGTATTAAAGAAATGGAGAATCAAACGGAAATGGTAAACTACACTGCTAATAGACCTAGGCCGTCAGGTCCTCCAACGGGTACCTACAACCAAGGATGGCGTAACCACCATAACCTTGGTTGGAGAGAACCCGAAAATAGTAGTAATCAACAAAACCAAAACCAACGAACAAACTTTCAACAACCGAGAAATGAGTCACAAAATTTCTCTCAACAATAACAAGGGGGACGAGAGAGGCTTGAAGATACTATCTCACGCCTCATCTCCGACACCGAAAAGAAAAACTCGGATCGATTCCAACAAATGGAATCGAGCTTTAGAAATCAACACGCTAGTATTCAAAACATTGAAACACAACTAAATCAACTAGCTCAAAATTTCTCCGAGAGACCACAAGGCGCGTTACCCAGCAATACCGAAACCAACCCAAAGGCGCAAGTACATCTCATCACGTTGAGAAACCGTACCGTAGGTCCCGAGGAGGCTCCGCTACCTCCATCCGACAAGAATCCATCCAGTCAACCCACGACTTCACCAACACCCCAAAAGGAAACAACTCCTCCGCCAAATCACGAGCCTACCAAGAATCCCCGGTGCCCTACCCCAGACGGTTACTTTGCCAAAAGACTAATGTGCAATTCACAAAATTTGTAAACTTACTAAAACAATTGCACATCAATCTTCCATTTGTGGAAGTCCTCACTCAAATGCCTAAATATTCAAAATTTATGAGAGACTTCATCACTCACAAAAGGAAAATTGAAACATTAGAGTTAGTTAATTTAAGTGAAGAATGCTTCGCCGTACTACTCAAAAACTCCCACAAAAGAAAATCGAGCCCAGAAGTTTCACCAGCCCTAGCTCCATTAGGGGATCACCTATACACAATACGCTAGCCGATCTTAGGGCTAGCATCAATCTAATGCCCGCATCAATGTTTGACCGACTAGGACTAGGTAAAACATGCCTCACAATGATGAGCATACAACTCGCCGATAGGTCTATAAAATATCCATAAGGTGTCGCCGAAAATCTATTGGTAAAAGTCGGAGACTTTGTCTTCCCGGCCGACTTTGTCATACTCCATATGGAAGAGGACACCGAAGTACCACTCATTCTAGGAAGACCATTTCTGGCCACCGCTCACGCAATGGTGGATTTGACTGGAGGGAAGTTAACATGGAGGGTGGGAGACAAAGAGATGGAGTTCGGGGTTGGGAAAAGAGTAGAAGATGACGACCAAGTCAAATACATGGACGTCATAGACTCAAGCTTGGATGATGCTCTCCGACGGTGCAACATGGGATGCAAAACATCCCACTTGGGTATCATATGACTGACTTTGGATCTATCCAAGGACCCTTATAAATGTGGCGCAACACAGAGGCATTCCGCGGAACTATCCTTAGTTTTAGTTTAGATTAACTTTTATATTTTCTAGTTTAGCTTTACTTTTCCGGAATAAAACACACTCGAAATGGTGGAGGTTACTAAGAGAACCTTGAACCCACACCCCATGCACAAAAACAGAGCCTCCCGATAATTTTCCTTCATTACAGCAAGTTCAGCACGGGGCCGTGCTCAGCCCAACACGCCCATGTGCCCGTGGTTCTGCAGAAAATGCCCAGTTCAGGTAACTGGACACGGGGCCGTGCTCATTGAACACGCCCCCATGCCCAGCCTTCTGTTTAATATCTTACTGGCGATTTGAACACGGGGCCATGCCCGGACCAACACAGGCCCGTGTCCAGACGCCCAGTAACATAAAACTTTGTTTTTAAACACCTTTTTACACATTCAATCAACCTAAAAACTTATTTTTGGGACACATTGAGGACAATGTGTAATTTGAGTGTGGGGGGATGCTAAAACCTTGAATTTTGTAAGTCCTAATAACAAGCCTTACACAAAACTCTATTGGAACGGCTAATCACCCCAAATTTTTTCAAAAACTTTTCATTTTTTTTACTTGTCTTGGTTTAATTTGGGAATAACAAGTTTCAAAGGGTTATATTTTTACAGATTTACAACCGATAGCGTCGTGATAAAAAGAACCAACATAAGAAAATTATGAAACGACATAATAAGTCTAGTTAAAATTTGATTATATATACTTGATCACGTTATAAACCCATTCCCACAATAAGTGGGTTTTGAGCCTTTATTGAGCATACAAGCATATATCTTTAAATTAAATGCTCATTTTTCGTTTCTTGTGTGAATAACCGCTTAGTTCTTACGACTCTAGAACTTGCGACGACAATACATTCCCGGTCCTTACCAACTCAAACCTAAGTAAGTAAATGATGGAGGCATTAGGACTAACCCATTTTCTTTTCAACACTATTATTTTTCATTTTCTTTATCACCTACCCAAAATCCCCCTATTTAACCCTTAGAGCCTAAACCTTTTCATTTCTAAACCCACTAAACAAACATCCTTTACCCACCAAAACCCTTTTTCTTTTCAACCTTTTATTTTAGTATAGAGCTCAGTTTTCTTATGACGTTTCCTTATTGAAAAAAAAATGAAGTCTAGCAATAAACAAACAAAGTGCTCAAAGAAACTTTGTTTGAAAAGGCTCAGTTTGAATAAAAGTCACAAAAACAAAAAGTCTTACGACGACCGACGCTTTTTACGCTTTTTGCCCTTTTTACTAACCACTAACCCAAAACCACCTACTTTTAGCCCAAGCCTAACCCTTCCCAAAGTCCTCTTAATATTTACAAAGGTTTATAGTAAAAAAGGAGGAGGATTGATTGCTTGGCAAGTATATGGTAGAAGAAAGTTCCATGCCGGTCTTGAGTGTTTCACAAAAATACATCTTCGGCCGAGTGTTGAGTGATCTCCCGTGAGGTATGTGAACTTGTTTATAAATGGAATTTAAAATAGGCATGTTATGCCCAAATAAGTAATTACGCTTATGAAACGTTCTAAATAAATCATAACGAATAGGATTGTAAATAATATAAAAATAAAACCCAATAAAGATCTTGGATTCCCGACACTCAAGACAAGCCCAAAACTTCTCTTCTACCCATTCCATTTGGGTGTGTAAGCCACATAATAAAGATTTTTGCTTGAGGACAAGCAAAGATTCAAGTGTGGGAGTATTTGACGTGTGCAAAATGCAACATATAAATTACATCAAATGAAGCATAAAACTAACCATTTTTTAGTACTAATGTTGGAAAAAGTGTGATTTTGTCTTCCTTTTGTATTTTTAGGACCAAATGAGCTTAAATGAACAAAAGGAACAAATATGAAGCAAAAACTAACATAAATACAAAGAAAAGGAATAAACGTGGCATGCCCGACCCCTCGACATCATCTTCCCAAGCAAAAACAAGAAACAGAAGGCTGGCCACGGCCCCGTGCCCACTGAGCACGGGGGCGTGGTCAGATGTCTGCAGAAAGGACAAAGCTGTAGAAGCTTCTATTGTCCACCACGGGGGCATGCCCACTGAGCACGGGGAGTGATCAACGCTAAGATTCGGAGAATCTAGCAAATCTTGGTAGTACAGATACGCTTCTGCACACGGGGCCGTACCCAGTGAACACGGGGCCGTGTGGAGCCTAATGTAGACAAGATCAATTAATGAATGAAGAGGAAGGCCACGGGGGCATGTCCAACGGACACGGGGCCGTGGCCGGGCTTCTGTTCAGGCTATAAATAGAGGTGCTTGGTTCACTTCAAAGGCATCCCTTGGCAAACCACCTTTCTCCCATTTTGCTACCACTCCACCACCACTACAACACCCACATCCACCATCATCATCCATCATCCACCTTAGAGTGTGTGTAGTAGTCTCGGGATCCAAGATTGATCATAAGAGTTCTTGTCAATCAAAGGCCATGTTTGGCTAAGTCTCTTACATCACTTGGTGAAGACAAGCATTTAATGTATTACTTTTGATTTTTAATCTTTTCGCACTTTTTATTTGGTTTTGTATTAATGACTTTAATAACTAGTTTCTTATGTTGAAGGTGAAACTTCGTTATCATTTATCCGTGGTGTCTTGGCATTACTTTACTGTCTATATAAAGTAAAAGATTTTCACCATTCGTATCTCTACGGTCTATATAGAGATATGTTGGCTACCTGGTCGAGGGCTAAGGGAATGGTTTGGTATGGATCTTGCCTTGTTTAGTGTATAGATCCTCCAAGGACTTGGGTCAAGCTTACAAGGACCTCCTTCAATACCCACTGGTATTGGATGGCGGGGGTGCGAATAGCTTGATCCCCTCATATGTAAACTACTATTAATAAATTAAATCGGCTACTTGGGATTGTATCCCTGCTAACTCAAACCACTTAGCCGAGGGTAACGTTGCCTTCAAAAGAGGGGCCTACCATTTTTCGCATCAATAACTTAATTAATTATCTTCCAATATTCTGACCCTTTGGGATTGTATCCTTGCTGACTCAAACCACTGGGTTGAGGGTAACGTCACCTTCAAAAGAGGGGTCTACTACTATAACTAAGATAATCTCTTAAAAAGTGCAAAAGTGAGGAAAGCATCAAAGGATACATTAAAGGCGAGTCGGATCCAAGTGATTCATCTTGTCTATCTATTTTATTTTATTTTTATTTTTCAGCATTTTAAGTTTTTATTTTTCTTGTTTAAAACCCTTTCTAAAAATTTTGATTTGATTAGACGTTGAGGATAAACCAGTACTAAAAGCTCTTGTGTCCTTGGATGACCTCGGTATCTTACCAATGCTATACTACGCTCACGATGGGTGCACTTGCCCATGTGTGTGTTTAGTGTTAGTAGAATATCGTGTTTTATAAATTTAAAATTTGACTAATGTGTAAAATGGGCTTAAAATATTAATAAAAACATATCACACCTTACACACACCACTGGCAACCATCCAGTTCTCAGATCCCATCTACCAGAACAAATCATTGGACGTATAATGATGGTGTGCTCATAAGAGGTCAAACCTCAAACATTTGCCTCTTTGCTGGCTTTTTGTCTTTAACTTAATCTGTCAAGTACCAAGAAGCTTTGAGAGACAATAGTTGAGTAGAAGCCATGCAAGAAGAACCCCTTTAGTTTAAAAGACAATAAGTATAGGAACTTGTTCCCTTGCCATAGCACACATGTCCGATTGACACAAAATGGGTCTTTAAAAAATAAAACTGATGAGTGGGGCAAAGTTGTCAAAAATAAAGCCAGACTTGTGGTTCAAAGATACAGACAAGAAGAAGGTATAGTTTATGGTGAAATGATGTAGCTGTCGTGGGCTATTAAAAAACATGTATTTTTACTTAAATACGTATACGAGTATGAGTAAGTAAGGTCGTATCCACAGCGAATTTGTGGTCAGTGTTTAGCAAATTAAGTAGAAAATTACTAATATCTAATCGGAGGTTTGTTTGTTTGAGAAAAAAAAACACAATTTGTCATGAAAAGTGTAATCATAATGAGAAGAAGTAACCCCCACCGGAATCCCGATTTCCTTTTTAACAGAAAAACCATTTTACTGATTCGAAACACAACATAGACATGGCCTTGGAATGAATGACTATGATTAAGTAATAGGGACAATTTTTAAATAAACTATAAAAACCTAACAATCCGTTTGATTATACCTATCACCCACCAATTTACTAACCCGCTAACGATGCAAGGAGATCGCCAATACACTTGATAAATGACAAACAATTCAAATATAAAAAACGTTTCACAAAGATCAACACAAGTGGTTAAAGTTACCAGTTAATAAGAATCAGAAACAAAGTAATTGTGCAAAACATAACAATCAATCATCCAGGGGAGGTCACAAGATGTTTAGCCTCGCAAGGTAGTCATCATAGCTTTAATTCTTGATTTGGTGTGATGAAACATGAAGAAACAGGATGAACGGGGTGAATCGCCTAAGACGAGTTCTGAATTCGTCCAAAACTGCTGAAAATGGAATGGGATGTCTTGTTTCAAATTTAGGTTAAAACATACTTTTTCGTTTTTGAAATGGCAATCTCCTGTGCATCGTGGGAGAGCCTTGATCATCCTCCGCGTGGCGTGCAAACTTACAAAATAGGATCCACAATTTGACTGCCTCCTGCGCGTCACGGGAGGCTTCACTCACTCCCCCACGTAGTGCGGGGGAGACACTTTTACAACATTCATGTTGTAGGTCCCATGTTGACCCGTCAAGCCCGTTTTTTAGCTTGGACACTCCTTTTACCTCCTCTAGCCCATGTTAAGTCAACAAATCTCAACACACAATAAGCATAACATATATATCTAAGGACGACTCATTAAACTTCTAAAACATGTACAAAACTAAACAAAATATAATGTGATTTCACATACACATCACATCCCGACACTTATTTTTTCATTCTAAAAAAAATCTTTGCAATAGAGTCACAATCAGAATCAATGGCCTTCAATGTATTCAATTATTTTTTTCACGAATCTAATCATACGTTAACTAAGATTGCAGGTATACAATCCACTTAAACCCAACCACTGATTTCCATGCCCTTATTATGACCTGTTAAGTTCTGTTGCATTACTCATCTATGGGTTTCACACTCAAAAAGCATACCGATACCTAATCCCGCTTCAAGCTTATGAGGTTAAAAGATTATAATCTACCATCTTATATAAAAACCTTTTTTGTAACTCCGATTAAATTTGTATGGATGATGGATGATTGTTTTGAGCTTTAACACGCTTTTGCATTCATTTAACTTAGAGGGTATACCCCACCCGAGTCACCACCTTAGTGGTTAATACCATAAACTTCACATACTTATCTTTTTTTCTAACTAGACCTAGAGGGTATGTACCACCCGATTCACCATTCCAGTTGCAATATTATAGGCTTCGTTATTACACACCTAGCTCAGTGAATGAATGGAAGGTATTTTTTTCGGGCGTCACCAGTTTCAAATTTATTTTCATAAAAAAGGTGTGCCATTTAACCGGAATACTTATAGGTTTATCCGTGTTTGTTTTTATCACGCTTCCACATCTGAATTAATAGTGTTGATGTTGTTGTTGTTATTATTATTATAATTATTACAAAATAGGATTTATAAATTAATACGGATTTTTGTAATGAAACTCATCCAAGTGAAATCTAAATGATGCTTATTAATGATTCAGGTGTTCAATTACATATTAGCTAACACACTTACGGATTCGGCACATCGGTATGTTCAAGTGGTTTGAATCATTTTGATTCATTTTAATTCGAGTATGATTCGGAGTTGATAACTTGTTTAAACATTATTCTAAGTGTGAGTTGTAAATTTTGGCATCATCGGTTCCATGGGAGGTTGTGGGATCATGATCCTTAGAACTGATTCAAAACTAAGTCAACAATACTAAATTTGTTGGGAACTTCTTATCGGTGAAGTGTTCTTACAAATTTAAGCATCCTTTCCATGAGGAGTTCCTATTGATGGGAACTTCCCTCCATAGTGGAGTTAGTGTTGATAATGAAGTTGGTGCTGACTACTGATAAACATAAGATGAACACCAAAAAAAGATTTCACAGACATACAATATTTAAAATCGAAATATCTATTTTTTACTATCGATTTATATTTGCAAATATCTTTTACGATTCTTTAGTGATTGGCTAACCACTTAATAGCTTAGGTATCGTATTTAACCAATGTAACATTAAACTTTAAAACGTTGTTGACTGCTACAGTTGAACTATAATAATTATAACATCTGAATCTCGTACCACCCATATTATTCACTTTGCCCCTGATGGATTGCCCAACTAGAAACTCATGGATTTTCTTTTGGTTGCCCTGGTGGAGACTTTCCAGGAGTTCACTCATCCACTAAGTATGCTCGACTGTGGAGTTCTCTTCTCATCGACTAACATTAAGCCCAAATGCGTTGGTAATTTTAGAGGCAGAGCATTCCTTATGAATCAAGATCTCTCCTGGCCACTGTAGATGTTGGATTTGACTAGGATATCACATTGGTCTATGTTAATATTCTCGGTAGTTGGTATTATTGCAATCACCACCCCCTAGGGACTCATCATCCTCGATGAGGTTTGCCCCACCATCCCTAACGACAAACGAGTGACACCGATACCATTTGTAACATCCAGTCTCTCGTATCACTAGTATTGTCCCCTTTGCCCTTGATGGATTGCCCATCAAGGAACTCACATATTTTCTTTTGGTTACCCCGATGGAGACTTTCCAGGAGGCTAGCCATGCTAGTACTACTCTCACCTAAACATGCTTAACTATGGAGTTCTTTTTGTTGGAAATTTTGTGAAAAATAGCAATTTTCAAAAATATAGGAAATGCATTTTTCCTAATTTTGGACGAGAAATAAACATAAGAAATAGAGGGGATCTCATATATTTATTTGTGGGTTTGTGTTCTATGTTGGAAGAACTTCACAACGATCTAAACCGTGTCCAAAACGGAGCTAAGATGAATGAAACATCGATGCTCACAGTTTGGTGTTTGAAACATTGAATGCTGAAATAATGGGAATGTGGAACCTTGTCCCACAAAGGAGGAGAGATGAAACTTAAAGAGGTATTTAAGTGGGAACACTCCTTCCTTATTGTTTCATTGTCGCAACCCCCGCCCCCTGATCTGTCCCGGGAACGGACGGACGCGAACATTCGTTTGTGGTGGTATCACGTATTTAAATATTAATTTGGTAGCGGAAATTACATCAGGACCGTAGTTAGGAAATTGTTTATCAGAGTAAAACCACCATATTTTATATTAACACTCGCATGGGTAAAACCCAAGTTTCTTTATTACAACATGTTTATAGGGATAAAACCTATTTTATTGAATTTAAAACATCGTCTTTTTGGTAACTTTTATAGCCACATTTTTCCAAACCGTCAGTGCTCTCCAGCTTGCTTTTTACTAATTGGCTGTCACATTGTGTTACCTGAAACGCGTTTTAAAAACATTTGTCAGTGGGAAATACTGGTGAGTGAATCCCAGTTTAATCAAGAAACAATTTATCAATTAACACAGTATTGAGAGCGATCACATTGTTTATTTCTACACAATTACTCATTCAGTACTGTTAATCCTGACTGGTGGGTCATATTACACATTGGCTAACTCGTCGTCCAATTGTAACGTGTTCCACATTTTGTATACAAAACCCCAACATACCGGCAGTAATTGAAGAACTACAAAGACTCAATCACTGCTTAATCATATTGTAAAGCATTTAAGGGTTTAGTAAAACAGTTCAAAAAAAGGTTTACAAAAAGCGGATAAACTCACATTGCTGTTTTAGACTTCTTCTAGGGTTTCCTGGTGTTAATCCATAACTTACACAAATGTACATATGTTAGTATAATAACCCTTTAATTATATTAACGATACCCTCCCCGAGACGGTATTCCAACAACTACGTCGGGCAGAACCACGACAGTTGTTACGGAACCCTGAATCAATCGGGCAACGTATCTAATACGAAACTGGGGTTATAATACTTACAACGGAGCAGAACCTCGCTAATTAGGGGGTATTATACTCGAAGATTATGCCTATTACTTCAGAAATTCGCTTAGAAAGAAAAGAATTGAACGAGATTTCTGAAGATCCGATGCCTGCTACTTATAGGGCCTGTTTTGGGTTTTTAGACGGCCCGCGTAAGGTATAAACCAAGGGTTACGCGGCCCGCCTAGTAGTCTGGGTAGGGTTTAGGTGATCCAGGTCATCGGCTAGCTTCGACGTGTGGCTGCCACGTGGCAGCCCAGGGTTTCGCAAGATTTCACCAGGTCGCGGCAGCGTAAGGGTTAAGCGAAGGCTTACGCGGCCCGCCTAAAATCCATTTTCTTTGTTTTTTTATTTATTTTTAATGTTATAGCGTATTTTGGGCTCGGTTTTTGCATACGAGGTGTATTTTAAGACATATAGGGGTATTTTAAAATATATTAGGGTGTCAGAAACATATTTGGGAGGGTTGTTATATCCTCCCCACCTTGTTTTAGAGGCTGTCCTCGAGGTCTACTGGAACAGGTGTGGGTATTTCCTTTGCATTTCTGATTCAAGCTCCCATGTGTATTCTGGTCCTCTTTTGGAGTCCCACTTCACTTTGACTAGAACTAGTCTTTTGTGCTTGAGATTCTTAACTTTCCTATCTTCAATCTGTAGAGGCTTTTCCATAAACTTTAACTGCTCATTTACCTCTATATCCTTAAGAGGTACTATTAGTGACTCATCAGCTAAGCATTTCTTGAGATTAGATACATGAAATACATCATGTATTCCTGCCATTTCCTCTGGTAGTTGCAGTTGATAGGCTACAGGTCCTATTCTTTTAATAATCTTGAAAGGTCCAGCATACCTGGGACTTAGCTTTCCCCTTTTTATGAATCTTACCACTCCTTTCCAAGGAGAGACTTTTAATAACACTTTATCTCCTACTTGAAATTCCAATCGTTTTCGCCTGTTGTCAGGATAACTTTTCTATCGAACACGTGCTGCTTTCAGTCGTTCCTTGACTAGAATGATTTTGCCTGTTGTTTCTTGTAGTATCTCAGGTCCAGCTAGTTACTTTTCCCCAATTTCTTCCCAACAGACTGGAGTTCGACACTTTCGTCCATAAAGTGCTTCGAATGGTGCATCATTTATACTTGTGTGATAATTATTATTATAATAAAATTCTATCAATGGTAAGTGCTCGTCCCAATTACCTCCAAAATAAATTATACAAGCTCTAAGCATGCCCTCTATTATCTGAATTGTCCTTTCGCTTTGTCCATCCGTTTGAGGATGATAAGCTGTGCTTAGATTCAACTTGGTTCCCATTGCTTTTTGTAAACTTGTCCAAAAATGAGAGGTGAAACGACTGTCTCTGTGAGAAACAATTGATAGAGGAATTCCATGTAAAGAAACTACTTCATTTACATACAATTTAGCTAATTGTTCCATACTAAAAGTTTCTTTCATTGATAGGAAATGAGCTGACTTGGTTAGTCTATCTACAATCACCCAGATTGTATCATTACCTTTCTTTGTTTTGGGTAATTTAGTAACAAAATCCATTGTTATCAATTCCCATTTCCAAACAGGCATTTCTAACTTTGCAATAAACCTGAAGGTTTCTGATGTTCAGCTTTGACTTGTGAACAGGTTAAACATTTAGAAACATAGGCTGCTACGTCCTTTTTCATTCCTATCCACTAGAAATTCTTTCTTAAATCCTTGTACATTTTATCGCTTCCTAGATGCATCGTATATTTAGACTTATGGGCTTCTTCTAATATGCGATGACGTAGGTTTCCTAATTTAGGTACCCATATTCTTTTCTTATGGAATCTCCAAATTCCATCTGTTCCTTGTTCTAATTCCTTGATCATTCCTTTTAGTTTTTCAGTATCATCATTGATGACTGATTCTTGGGCGTTTCTAATCTGCTCATTTAAATCTACTTGTAGATTTAATTTAAGAGAACGTACTCTTTTTGGCTGTTCGTGATATTTTCGACTTAAAGCATCAGCAACTACATTTGATTTTCCTGCATGATACTGAATATCACAATCATAATCACTAAGTAGTTCCATCCAGCGTCTTTGTCTCATATTCAATTCCTTTTGCCCGAAGACATACCTTAAACTCTTATGATCGGTGAACACAGTAAACTTACTACCGTACAGGTAATGTCTCCAAATCTTAAGAGCAAAAATTATAGCTCCAAATTCTAAATCATGAGTGGAATAATTTTCTTCATGATTCTTAAGTTGTCTGGATGCATAGGCTATAACCCTTTGACGTTGCATTAACACACATCCATAACCTAATTTAGAAGCGTCACAATAGATTACAAAATCTTCAATTCCTTCTGGTAACGCTAGTATGGGTGCATGAGTTAATCTTTGCTTAAGGATTCTAAGGGCTTCTTCTTTTTTTGGTTCCCATTTAAACTTAACAGATTTACAAGTTAGCTTAGTTAAGGGAATGGCTATTCAAGAAAAATCTTGAATAAATCTTCTATAATAACCGGCTAATCCTAAGAAACATCTAACCTCGGTTGGTGACTCAGGGGTTTTCCATTTGGTTATTGCCTCGATTTTTGTGGGATCCTCATGAATTCCTTCATGATCAACTTGGTGTCCGAGAAATTGTACCTGTTCTAACCAAAATTCGCACTTTGAAAACTTAGCATAAAACTTTTCTTTTCTTAATAAACTTAAAAGTGCGTGCAAATGCTTTGCATGTTCCTCTTTACTCTTAGAGTAAATGAGAATATCATCTATAAAGACAATTATGAATTTATCCAAATATGGCTTACATATTCGGTTCATCATATCCATGAATGCAGCTGGGGAATTGGTTAAACCAAATGGCATGACAGTAAATTCATAATGGCCATACCTTGTTCTGAAAGCGGTCTTAGGAATGTCCTCTTCCTGTACCTTTAATTGATGATATCCTGACCTTAAATCGATTTTAGAGAAAAATTGTGCTCCCTGCAATTGATCAAACAGATTATCTATTCTTGGTAATGGATACCGATTGTTAATTGTGACTTTGTTTAATTCACGGTAGTCAATGCACATTAGCATTGATCCGTCCTTCTTTTTAACAAATAAAATCGGCGCTCCCCAGGGTGATGAACTAGGTTATATGAATCCTTTCTCTAGCAATTCGTCTAATTGTTTCTTTAGTTCTTGCATTTCTGCAGGTGCCAAACGGTAAGGTGCTTTGACAATTGGTGATGTCCCTGGTATTAAATGGAATCTGAATTCAACTTCTCGATCTGGAGGTAGCCCGGGTAATTCTTCTGGAAATACATCTGAAAACTGAGATACTACTGGAATATTCCTTAATTCTTTTCCTTTAGTGTTCGTGATTATAGAAATCAAATACACTAATGATCCTTTTTCTTATGTAACTTGCTGTTTTCATCACAGAGATAAATTTAGTGGATTTAGAAGTTTTATATCCTTTAATTGTGATCTTTTCACCTTTTGGTGAATTTACTTGTATCAACTTTTGTTCACACCAAATACTGGCTTTATTGGCTATTAACCAATCCATTCCTAATACTACATCAAATCCTGCCAGATTCATTGGGTAAAGGTTTACAATAAATTTCTGATTTAGAATTTCTATTCTTGCTCCCTACAAGATTTCAGAAATTCTAATGGTTTCACCATTTGCTATCTCTACTAGACATTCTTGTGGAAGTTTAGTTAATGATTGATTGAGAAGTTTGCAAAATGAAGTATTAATAAAACTTTGGTTTACACCAGAGTCAAATAATACTTTAGCAAAAATATCATTAACTAAAAACGTACCAGTGATCACATCCGGGATCATCTTTTCTTCTTCTGCAGTTAGAAAAAATGCTCTAGCATTTTTGGTATTCTTGTTATTCGTAGCTGGAGCTAATTTTGGGCAGTTAGGCTTGATATGACCTTGTTCTCCATAGTTGTAACATATCCTGTTGTTAGCTTTCTTCCTGCAGTCTTCTTCTTTGTGTCCCGATATTTTGCAAAAGTTACAGTATATGGAGCATCTTCCTGAATGCTTTCTTTTCCAATTCTTACAGTAAGGTGCAGAGGTAGAACCTATATTTTTCCCATGGTTAGAATTTCCAGAACGAAATTCTTGTGTGAGCTTCTGGGTTAGGTTCCTCCTTTGATCCTCTTCTCGTATACGGATTAATTCATCTGTCAAGGTATTGGCTAGTTCTACAACTTCTTCTATGGTTTGAGGTCTAGCTGCCTTGACTACATGTCTTATCTCCCCGATTAATCCCCAGATATAACGGGAAATTAATACTGGTTCAGGTGAAGCAAGGGTTGGCACTATTCTAGCATATTCAAAGAATAACTTAGTGTGCCCCTTACTATCTACACCAGTCATTCTAAGATTTAAGAACTTGTTTGCTATTTGTTCTTTTTCAATAGGAGGGCAGAATTTCCTTTCTACCTTGTTTTTAAACTCCTCCCATTCCATATTGTAAGTTCTATTACTTCCTTTAGTCTGGAGAATAGTATTCCACCATTCTAGTGCTGAATTCTTAAATAAATTAGAAGCAAACATTATCTTATATTCTTCTGCGCACTTGCTTATTCTTAAGACTGCCTCAGTCTTTTCTATCCAATGTAGAGTTGCAATGGCCCCTTCATTGCCCGAGAATTCCATTGGTTTACAACACCAGAATTCTTTATAAGAACAACCGTAAGACACGGTTCTTCTTCTTTTGGGAATGAGCATTTGAAGTACATGTCCATTGTTTACGCTGTTTTCAGGTTCGGAATGACGCTTGCTATCATGTTTACTTTTATTTTCTGCTTCCCTAACCGTTTGAAGAATATATGGCATCGCATCTATTATTCCTTGTGCCACTATGTGTTGGATGGCACTGTTATCCACTTGGTTTCCATTGTTGTTGTTTGGATTTTCGTTACCCAAGTTATTGTTACACTGGTTATCATTATTCAGATTTCCCTGGTTTACCTCGCCGTTCATCTGAATTTTAAACATTTATCACATATTAATATCACAAGATAATTAATAGTTTAGGTAACAACCACATAACACACATATTGGTCAAAAGCGTCGAGCATTGCGACTTTACTCTTTTTATATAGTATGCGTCAAATACACACTAAAATAGGAAAATTACAATACTATTATGCATCACTAACCACGAAATGGTCTATACTACAATATATTATTATTATTACCAACTCCACTTATTATCTTTCATGGATATGGATTTCCCCCGAAATCCATCTGACGCTCGTCGTATTTCCAGACGAGTTGTTCTCCTACATACCTCATCCTCTCACTACTCTCTAAGATTTCTTCTCCGAAAATTCGGAGTTCTTGCAAGTTCTCTGCACTCATTGGGGGTGCGGGTGCACGTGCTGGTACTGGATCCGGATATTGTGGCCTGGGATTCTCCTGAGGGTACGGATTCTCTAAAATTTCCCTAATGTATTCATCGTAGTCATAATAGGGATCTAGAGGGTCCAGACCTGGATACGCTGCTATGTTTGGCAAGGTTTCGTCATTTAGATGGTAGCGTGGCACATAATCTCTAAGATCATCAAACCATGGATCATAATTTGGGTCTAAGGGATTAGGGGCTGGTATCCTAGGTATCTCCTCAGGGTTGAAATCATGCATTTCTACCTCCATCGGCTGAGTGGGAATTAAAGGTAAAGGTTGTGGGGCTACTAGTTGTTCCAGACTTGGGTCGGCAGCAGTCATTGCTAGGATATGGAAATTGGCTAGGCCTCTATTAAGCATATCCTGTGTATGGGCATCTGACTCTCGCTTAGCGGCTACTAGGACTCTTTGTTGTTGCAACTTTCTCATTCTTTTTCTACGCTCAAAGGCTCCCTTACTAAACCATCCTCTCTTTTTCTGAGGGAATGGCTCTTCCGACTGAGCTTTAAAGGCAAATATCCCTTCTTCCTGATCAGCAGAATACCCAGAGAGGGTAGGCTGGGAAGAGGTACCTTCACTCCTAGGTGAACCGGATAACTGACGATACACGTCTGAGGGTCCTTGATCACTCATACTGTAAACTAACAAATAGTCAAATAACACATAACAATAAAATACAGATATTCACGTATTTTAAGAATTCATTTCCTAACAATTTAAATTATATATTGATGTCAGCAGAACACTCCTGTGGCTGAATCAGAGGCTAAGCTCTGATACCACCTTATGTCGCAACCCCCGCCCCCTGATCTGTCCCGGGAACGGATGGCCGCGAACATTCGTTTGTGGTGGTATCAGGTATTTAATTATTAATTTGGCAGCGGAAATTACATCAGGACCGTAGTTAGGAAATTGTTTATCAGAGTAAAACCACCATATCTTATATTAACACTCGCATGGGTAAAACCCAAGTTTCTTTATTACAACATGATTATAGGGATAAACCCTATTTTATTGAATTTAAAACATCGTCTTTTGGTAACTTTTATAGCCACATTTTCCAAGCCGTCAGTGCTCTCCAGCTGGCTTTTTACTAATTGGCTGTCACATTATTTTACCTGAAACCCGTTTTAAAAACATTTATTAGTGGGAAATATTGGTGAGTGAATCCCAGTTTAATTAAGAAACATTTTATCAATTAACACAGTATTGGGAGCGATCACATTGTTTATTTCTACACAATTACTCATTCAGTACTGTCAATCCTGGCTGCAGTAATTGAAGAACTACAAAGACTTAATCACTACTTAATCATATTGTAAAGCATTTAAGGTTTTAGTAAAACAGTTCACAAAAAGGTTTACAAAAAGCGGACAAACTCACATTGCTGTTTTAGACTTCTTCTAGGGTTTCCTGGTGTTAATCTATAATTTACACAAATGTACATATGTTAGTATAATAACCCTTTAATTATATTAACGATACCCTCCCCGAGACGGTATTCCAACAACTACGTCGGGCAGAACCACGACAGTTGTTACGGAACCCTGGATCAATCGGGCAGCGTATCTAATACGAAACTGGGGTTATAATACTTACAACGGAGCAGAACATTGCTAATTAGGGGGAATTATACTCGAAGATTATGCCTATTACTTCAGAAATTAGCTCAGAAATAAAAGAATTGAACGAGATTTCTGAAGATCCGATGCCTGCTACTTATAGGGCCTGTTTTGGGTTTTTACGCGGCCCGCGTAAGGTATAACCCAAGGGTTACACGGCCCGCCTAGTAGTCCGGGTAGGGTTTAGGTGATCCGGGTCATCGGCTAGCTTCGACGTGTGGCTGCCACGTGGCAGCCCAGGGTTTCGCCAGATTTCACCAGGTCGCGGCCAACGTAAGGGTTAAGCGAAGGCTTACGTGGCCCGCCTAAAAGCCATTTTCTTTGTTTTTGATTTATTTTTAATGTTATAACGTATTTTGGGCTCGGTTTTCGCATACGGTGTGTATTTTAAGACATATAGGTGTTAGTGCACTATGTCTATTGACTTCGTCTTGTATCGAGTCATGTAATGAGATAGGATAGGATAACCAGTGCTCAAGTTGCTTGAAACTGATTTTTATAGGTTTGGAGCTAATTCCGCTTGAAACTGTCAAGAGCATGTTCAAGTGAAATTAACAAAGTTAATTCAACTTGAAAGTGTCCTTGGTCAATTCAAGCGAAATTACTTCAACTATAAATAGAGGAGCACTTGTGTCATTTGAAACGGGATTACTTCTTGTGTTTGGTAACGAAGTGCTGCCAAATCGTCTCTAGGTCCTGTAAGACTTTCATAATCAATATAAGAGATATTATAATTGAATCGAGCGTCCGTGTCTTTGATTTCGCCTTTGATTCGGATAAACAACTCTTCTGATCGAATCATTCAGGTCGTACAACGATCCTACAAGTGGTATCAGAGCTCAGGAGGAAGAGTTCAGCTTGATTTCATCTGTTTTCTGACTTCTACACCTTCTTTTTCGAATTGGAAAAGATTTAACGGTCAAAATGGATTGAATTTCACACATTACATGCGAAACAGTGTTTTAACAAAGCCTTGAAAGAATAAGACCAAAATTCAGCTTAAATGTGACAAAAATGGGCCAAAAACCTAATTTCGCTTGAACGAGCCATCTGATTCCGCTTGAAAAATTGTGGTAATTTCAAGCGAAATAAGTGATTCCGCATGAAAAGATCTGATTCCGCTTGAAAAGTTGAAGTAATTTCAAGCGAAATAAGTGATTCCGCTTGTAAACAGCTGATTCCGCTTGAATAGAGTTATTCCGTTTGAAGATCTCACTTGAAAGTTTAATTCCGCTTGAAAGTACATGTTCCGTTTGAAAGTGTCAACTAGTGATTCTGTTTGAAAGGGTTATTTCGCTTCAACTAGTGATTCCGCTTGAGATTCTTATTTCGTTTGAAAGTGAACATTTCGCGTCAAGATCATTTCACGTCAACCGAGTGTCAGTCTATTTCAAATTGTTTGATATTGTTTAAACTGATTGCATTTGTTTGTTTGTGTGTCATTCAGGTTTGTAAATCAAAGTGAAAGATTCAAGAAGCATTGCAAAGATGTCGGATTTTGGTGAAGAGTTTTATAACACGTTTTATAATGTGTTTATGTCAGAAGATACTCCAATAACTCCAAATAAAGCTACAAAAGTGATATCAGAGAGTTTGAATCATGATAAAGTGTACGGAAATCATCAGAGACCACCAACGCTCATGAACATTGAAGATTATCACTGGTGGTATGAAAGATTTGAAAACTGGGTGCAAGCTTATGCATATGATAGTTGGGTTTGTTTGACCATAGGATATGAAAAACCAAGAAATGAAAAACGTGAATTGATCACACTTAAAGATTTCACAGCAGATTATAAAAAGGAACATTCAGCTAAACTGAGAATGAAAACATTACTTCAACAATCAATCAGAGAGGATATTTTCTCATTACTTCAGTGTGGTGAAACTTCTAAGTCAATTTGGGAAGCATTAAAGTTGAAAGCTGAAGGTGGGAAAGATATCAAGAAAAACAAAATATTACTGTTAAAGAAAGAGTTTGACTTGTTTAGCTGCATGAAGAATGAAACAGTTCGTCAAATGATAGAACGATTCTGTCATCTGAAGATTGAAATGGAAAGGTTTGGAATCCACAAAGGGAGAGAAGAAATGGTGGATAAACTAGTTGAGGCATTACCACATGAAGAAGATTGGAAAACTTATGTGATAGTGTTGAAAAATGATGAAAAATTTGATACGATGACGTTAGACACTCTAATTGAAAAAATAGATGGACATGATCTATTGATTGAAAAACAAAACAAGGTGTCTAGTTTGAATTATCAACAGAATGTTGGTTTGTACTATCGCAGAGGGATGCTACAAAACATTGAATCTCCAAGGATCAAAACTGGTTTTAGTGCAAAAAAGAATGGTGATTCATCAAAGAACACGTCTTCAAGTTATGATGCAGGATATCATTCCTCATCTGCATCAGGATCGTCAAAATCAGATTCAAATTTTGATTGGAAAAATTCTCCACTTTTGAACAATGAGTTTGCTCAACAGCACATGAGCTTTTTAGCTTCTATTCTGGTATTTTATGAAGGTTTAATTGCAGGTAAGATCGGAAATCCAAAAATGACAAAAGAGGATTACGATCAATTGGATCCAGAAGAAATGGAACTCATGGATATTCGCTGGTGCATGGCGAGCTTCATTCGAAGAGCTCAAAGATTCATGGAGATTACTGGCAAAAGATGTTTGGATGGCCCAGAAATGAAGTTAGGTTTTGACAAGAACAAAGTCACTTGTTTCAAGTGTAAACAAAAGGGGCACTTCAAGAGGGAATGTACAAACAACAGAGCCGATGAAAGTGTGAATCCTTTTTATGAGGATTATTACAAAAAGGCTATCTATCACAAGAATAACGAGCAGCCAACCAGAAAGCAAATTGAAGAAGGAACTTCTAAAGAGAAGAGAGTTGTTTTGTCACTGCGTGATCAAACTGAAGATAGTTTAGATGATGATTATGAAAGAACTAATCAATTTGTCCTTAAAAACTTCGATTGGGATAAATACTTTGATGAGTTAGAAGAACCCATAATCATAATCCATCATGATGAAGGATATGACTGGAGTCAACATGATAAAGGTGTTGAAAGTGGTAAAGCAATGGTTGCTGAAATAAGACTAACTCGTGAAGAAAGACATGCTCGTCTTAGATTGGATGATGTGTATGATGCTTACAAAGAAGCAACACTAGCAGGTAGGTGCAACAAAGAAAAGGAATGCTATGTTGATCCCCAGGGAAATCCAACGGTTGATCCGAAGAAGGTTGACCTTGAAGTATTAGTTGCAGTTATACCTACTGTAAGTGTGTGGTGCAAAGGCCATAGGGAGATTCCAAGGTATAAAGAGCAGGTTGAAGAAGGCATTCGAAAGGTGATATTTGCTAGTCTGGAAAAGAAGAAGAAGACAGTTGAAGAGATTGTGAATGAGAGTGAGAAATTGGTGAAAAAAGTGAAGAAAGTTGATGAGAAAATTGAGAAATCTGTTGAAGAAAAACAAAATGAAGTTCAGAGTTCACAAGTAAAGGAAAGCACAGTGCCAATCACTGAGGTAACTAGTCAAACTGATACTTCTGATCAAATTGATAATGAAGTTGAACAACAGTGCAAGAAATGCATGGAAACGTGCAGTGCTTGTACTGAAAAAGATGAAAAGTTTAAAATAAGAGATATAGAATTCACTAAAATAGAAAAAAATTTCAAAGATAAATGTCATGAAATGTTTGAAAATGAAAAGTTTTTGAAACAAGAAAATGAAAAGTTAAAACAAAAATGTGATGATCTTGAAAAAGAAAATAAAACATTGAAAGAAAAATGTTCAGCTGTTTCAAGGAATATGTTCAAAAAAATAACAAAATTCAAGAGTTGCAAAAGGAATATGATAGAATGAAATTATCATATCATACTGTAAAATAAGCATATGATATTTTAAAAAGTAAAGTTAAAAGTCTAGATGATAGATTATGTGCATGTCAGAGAAACACTAAATTTCTTGAAGCTAGATTTGAAGATAAACAAAGAGTTTTAAATCAGTATATTGATGATGTTGCTAAGCTTAAACAAGAATTGGCAGATAAAGAAAAGTTGGTCAATAAATTGCAAAGTTACCATTCATCGTCATATATTCTGGAACGTATTTTCAACATCACACCCGATGGAAAAGAGTCAGAAAAGAACATAAAGGGAGTTGGGTCTGAATACCATCAAGTTCCACCACCGTTGGAGAATAATTATACATTCAATGATGGCGAGACAGTGGAAAAAACAATAAACATGGTTGACCAGTTACCCGATAACATCGATGTGATTTATACCAAATCTGATGATATCAGTGATTCAGAGGTGGTTGGTAAAGTTGTTGAAAGTGTTTTAGTAGAAGAGTCTATCAAAACAGGTAAATCTGAATCACAAGATGAAAATGAAGGAAATTTCCATGATGAATATCTGAAAAATTCAAAATCCAAGAAAAATTGAATGATGATTCAAAAGGATTGGTTTATTCCATAATTGGATCGGACAAATTATTCTTAGATGTTGTATTCCCGATTCAGAATGTGATTTCAGAAAAGATTGAAAAAGTTTTCAAAATGGTTGAGATTGAAAAATATGAGATTCCAAAGTTTGCAGGTAAGTGTCAGAAAACTTTTTATAACAAACCTGGTTACAAAAAGAAAAACATGAAGGCTGGGTTGGGTTATAAGAAGAAACAAAGTCGAAATAAAATTGAAACACCAAATTATCAGACAAAGATGAATTTTGTTCATGGAACAAGTTCAGAAAAAGAGAAAGAATTTCAATTTAGGCGTTAGTCTAATGAAGAGTGTCTTGCTCAGAAAAAGAAAAAGCAAAAACAACAGGTCAAAGATGTATCCAAGAGAACATGTTTCAAATGTGATCAAACAGGACATCTTGCACGCAAGTGTCCAAATCTAAAACCTATTGATGTTGACAAAAAGAAGTCTGATGATGTTGAGAAACAAAAATCTGAGGATGTGAAACACAAGTCAACCAGATTTGATTCAAAACAAACTTGGAGGTATAACACAAACAAGTTTGCTTCGAATCAAACTTGGAAATCAAACTCGAATAGATTCGATTCAAGACAGATCTGAAATTTTCACACACCCAGAGTTAGAACAACATAAAGTTGGAGAACAAATGTTGATATGACAAAACCCCAAGAGTTTTGGAAACCTAAAGTTGTTGTTCAAAATCAAAAGGTTCAAAAAGATTCAAATTTTTACCAAAGAGGTACTCCGAAAGGTCAAAAATGGAGTGTTAAGAAACAAATGACTTCGGTAAAAGATGAGAAAGTTGAAGTCAAAGTTGAAAAAGTCTTTGTTCATAATGACAAAGATTTTCCGAAATTGAATGAAGCATATTGTGTTGAAATGCCTAAGGTCAAACAGACCTGGGCTAAATTGTTCAAGTAATCAAGTAGTCTGAATGTGCAGGTGCTCAAGAAATCTGAAGATTGTGAAAATGGAATTCAGAGCAGCCTGGCACAACAAGAAGAGGAGGCTGCTGAACCCTGGTTTGGTTGAACATGGAGTTTGTTTGTTTTCTGTGTATAAATAAACAATATTTCAAAAATCCTAAAAATTGAAAAATTTAAAAATTAAAAATATGTTTGTAAAAAAAAAGGTTGATTGAATACGCCGAAAGCCTCACGGCTGAACAAACATGATTAATTTCACAAGATTGAAAAACGGTTTTCAAACTATAAAATATCAATGTGTTGTAAATCATGGGGGTATTTACTACTTTTCGTGCAATTCGATACACAGTTAGCAGAAAATGGATGGCGAGATAAAGCTATCAGTGTCGGTTTATCAAATTTTCTTTAAATGATTTTGCATTTTAGGGGGAGTAATATTGTCATAGAAAATCCACAAACATTTGAAAATTTGAAAAAAAACAAAAAACATGATAAAATTTGAAAATGAGTTTTTCTGTAAAAAGAGAAAATGATAGTACATCAGTAGACAGTTACAGTATGCTAAAGAAATGTAATGATTATATAGCGTTAAACAATCTCACTGATGATATGCCGATAGGTTTTTATACATTTAGTAAACTTTTTCGGGATATAAACATAAATTCAAACTTGCTTATTTCGTGGGGAACACTACTTGGATATATAGGTAACCCCTAAAATCTCGTTTGAAGGACCCCTCTTTATGAGATACTAGGTCTTTATGCTTAGTGATATCTGGGGTATTATCCCGGGACTTCTGATAATGCGGAAGCAATGGCCTAGTCCCCATATAATACTTTCTGCTTGCTTGAATTATAGCACCGCCCTCAGCATAAAAATAATGAAACATTGAAAAAATATGTAAATCATGTGCTGTTGAAGAAAAGATCCTCTAAAGGGGACACACCAAAAGTCGAAGCCGTCATCTCTTTGCTGAACGGAAGTTCTGACCTGAGCTCTCACGGTTTTTCGCAATTTAACCCCTTAAATATATCATCTAGGTATACTCACCTGTAAGACTGAATATTGGGATCTGGATATGAATATTGGGATCTGGATATGAGAGTATATTCAAGAGGTGGGACACATGAATGAGTTTAAATTCTTAAAATACCTAATTCGTATCCTTAATCAGTTGAAATTTGTATGAAAATTTAAATGGATCAGTATATCGACAATCTAAGTGAATTGTTTAATACTTAATGTGTAACCAAGCTCAACAGTACTTGTGACTTGTCATAAACTGATATGATCCTCTGGCGCAAACTCAAACAAAAATATTGAGTGTAAATATGTTTGTAAATATTTCTTTATTGCTTTATGTTTCAGAAAAATACAAAAAGATTTTGATTCTGCTTTATTTTCGACAACCGATGTCTGAGTGCTGAGTTTCAAAATCTGAGTATGTTGATTGTGTTTCTGAAAATAAAACAAGTTCATTAATTTGAAACTTGAATTTTTTAACAAAAATAAAAAACAGTTTGTGATATATCCAAGGTCATTAATTTGGACTTGGATGATTAACTGTGAGGGATTTGGATGCTTATATTGTTAAAGAGCTAGTTTCCGATTTGATTCGATGAAACTGCCAGATTCATTAAGTTTGTTTAGAATGTTTGAAAGAGCCAGATTACGATTTCTGGATATTTGAAAGTTTGAAATGCTGTTACTTATAAATGTATGAGTGTTGCAGATATTGTACCAGACTACGATCCCGACAGCTGAGTCTAAGGGGGAGTCTGAAGACGAGCTCAAAGCAAGGGGGAGCTTGTAACCGGAAAGCAAGGTGTCGATCCCTAAAGCACGGAAGCTTGATGAAAGGGGGAACCTAAAGAAGTTGTTAATGTTAGAGCCAGAGACTGATATGGATGCTTACAGTGTTAGACAATTTGGAAAGAGCATGAAGACTGATCAAGACTGAAGATATGTCATGATAAAGACTCGACACTGAAGACTTCGTCAACATCCAAGAGGGAGTCTGTTAGTGCACTATGTCTATTGACTTCGTCTTGTATCGAGTCATGTAATAAGATAGGATAGGATAACCAGTGCTCAAGTTGCTTGAAACTGATTTTTATAGGTTTGGAGCTAATTCCGCTTGAAACTGTCAAGAGCATGTTCAAGCGAAATTAACAAAGTTAATTCCGCTTGAAAGTGTCCTTGGTCAATTCAAGCGAAATTACTTCAACTATAAATAGAGGAGCACTTGTGTCATTTGAAACGGGATTACTTCTTGTGTTTGGTAACGAAGTGCTGCCAAATCGTCTCTAGGTGCTGTAAGACTTTCATAATCAATATAAGAGATATTATAATTGAATCGAGCATCCGTGTCATTGATTCCACCTTTGATTCGGATAAACAACTCTTCTGATCGACTCATTCAGGTCGTACAACGATCCTACAATAGGGGTATTTTAAAATATATTAGGGTGTCAGAAAAATATTCGGGAGGGTTGTTATATTCATGGAGGCACACACTAGTATAATCGCGAAGAGTGAGGAACACCCTAACTCGCACTCGCGTGGCATGGGCGATGTGCGCTTTGATGGCACAATTTGCACTTCGCACGCTCGCAACACCGTGAGCTGCCATTGTATTTTTTACCGTCCGCGTGTGGTGAAGCACAGGGGCTGCAAGGACCATGTGGTAGGTCAACCTTGGCGAATGACATGGCAGGCAGGCGCACAGGTACATGGCACATGACCAGGCTGGTCTGCGCGTGATGGCGCATGGACACTGATGTGACCGTACCCTCATAAACATGGTGCGCAGTATGTTAGCCAACACTAATTTACCATTATTCCCCTGGACTGAAGCGTTAAAATCGGCTTTTCATATACTCAATAGAGTTCCTTCTATGTCTGTCTCTAAAACTCCATATGAACTTTGGACATGAAGGAAACTGGGTCTTAAATATATGAAAGTATGGGGCTGTATTGCTGAAGCAAAACTTTACAACCCTTTCCTAAGGAAACTTGACCCTAAAACAATTACCTACTTCTTTATCGGGTATCCTGATCACTCAAAGGGTTAGCGTTTCTATTGTCCTTCCCATGTCACCCGTATTGTTGAAACCAAGTGTGTTGCGTTCCTGGAGGATTTTAAGGTCAGTGGGAGCAGTACCAACCTTATGAAGACTTGCAAGAAGTACAAGACGCATGGGGGGAGACTCGTCGCTTACCATAACTCCGTTTACTCTTCTTGTACCCGATGCAACAACTGCACCTGAAGCTACAGCACCAACTCCAAATTTACCTCCACAATCAGAACCCATTATACCTCATAACGAAAGCACATCAAACGCTCAAAACCAAGACAACACTGATTCCGATAATCAACTCAGGAGGTCATCTAGGCCCAGAAGGCCTACTAATTGGGATGATTATGTTACCTACCTGACTGAAATGGATGTTGGAAAGCTAAATGATCCTATCTCTTATAATGAAGCCATTAGCTGTGATAAGTCTTCTAAATGGAACAAAGAAATGATTAATGAGCTTGAATCCATGAAGAAAAATGACCTTTGGGATTTGGTAGAATTACCCAACGGTGTCACCAGTAGGATGTAAATGGGTATTCAAAACAAAACTGGATCTGAATAGGAACGTTGAACGCTACAAAGCAAGATTGGTTGCAAAGGGCTACACTCAAAAAGAGGGAGTTGATTATCAAGAGACGTTTTCCCCTGTCTCTCGTAAACATTCATTAAGGGTCATTATTGCCCTAGTAGCTCATTTTGATTTAGAGAGCTGCATCAGATGGACGTTAAAACCGCTTTCCTTAACAAAGACTTAGACAAAGATGTTTACATGAAATAACCTGAACCTGACGGTCAAGAGCATCTAATCTTTAAGTTGAAGAAATCCATTTATGGGTTAAAACAAACATCATGTTAATCGTATCTCAAGTTTGATGAAGTCATGCAAAAACAAGGTTTTGTAAAGAACCAACTGGATCAATGCACCTACCTCAAGATGAGTAGGAGCAACTTTACTATACTTGTCCTTTACGTAGATGATATTCTATTGGCAATTAATAGTTTAGACATGTTGCATGAGTTGAAGCGGTTACTCTCGCATAACTTCGAGATGAAGGATCTCGGAGACGCTTCTTACGTCATTGGCATCGAAATTCACCGAGATACAAAGGGGGATCTTAGGATTGTCTCAAAAGGCTTACATAGATCGTGTACTTACACGTTACAACATGTGACAATGCAAACCCTTAGTCTCTCCAGTAGTTAAGGAAATGTTTTCGGTTCATTCCAATGTCCGACAACAGAGGTTGAAAAGGAAAAAATGAGCCAGATACCTTACGCGTCAGTAGTCGGAAGCCTGATGTATGATCAAGTTTGTACTTGCCCACATATCGCTTATATTGCTGGAATGCCAGGCCGTTACCAGACTAATCCTGGCCTAGATCATTGGAAAGCAGCTAAGAAAGTACTCTGATATCTCCAAGGGACGAAAGACTATAAACTGACTTATAGAAGAAGTGATCATTTAGAAGTAGTAGGCTATTCTGATTCTGACTTTGCCAATTGCAAAGATGACAAGAAATCCACTTCGGGCTATATCATTATGTTAGCAGGCTGGCCTATCTCATGGAAGAGTCATAAACAACAGTTAACCTCAACTTGCATAATAATGGCATAATATATTATTGTTTATAACTCAACTTGTCATGGAATGTTTCTTAGGAACCTGATCACTAGACTTAAAATTGTTAATTCCATTTCTAGACCATTGAAGCTTTATTGTGATAACTCAGCTTCCGTTAGTTTCTCGAACAATAACAGTTCGAGTGGAGCTGTTTTATATCTCGATACAAAGTATTTGTTCGTACGTGAACGAGTTGAGGAAAATAATCTTTGTATAGAGTATATTAGTACTAAAAATATGCTTGCAGATCCGATGACTAAAGGTCTCCAACCTAAAGTTTTCGAAGAACATGTTTTGAATATGAGATTTACTAAAGAACTTATTTAATAGCTTATTGTACTTACTTATGTTTTAATTAATAAATTTTCTCAGTTTTGATGTATGTCTCTAACATATGTTCTGCCGGTATAATGACATATAGACAAATATAAATACAAATCAAACATTAAAGGGCTTACGTGCATATTTTGATCATAACTGTTAGGTTTTAAATTAAGGCTGTAGTATGACTAATGGGGGTCCTGAGTCGAATAATGATTCAACGGCTGTATTTCTCTGCTACGATTCTTGGTTTAAAGCTAAAATGAGTATTAACTCCTGATCAGACTTATCAATAATCATGATAAATGATTAAGTGGGAGAATGTAAGATTAAATATAATTATTGTGTTATATTTAATTGTGTAGCCATTATAATCATTTATATTATATAGATCAAAATATATTATACATATTATATAAGAGGAAGGTTAACGTACAATTGTTCTTAACGTGCGACCGGTACGACACATAATTACGGACGTTCATCTGTAAATCACGCACGTTATAAAACTCAAAAACCCTAATCACGCACGTTATATACCTATAATCACACATGCTTTAACTCCCAGTTCAAAAATCGCATCCCCTGTTCTACGGTCTGATACCATTGTTACTGACTCAATAGAATCAAATCTTGGTCATGTTCCTGCAACCTCTGTTCTACGGTCTGAATCAAAGCTTGGTCATGTTCCTTCATCCTCTGTTCTACGGTTTGATTTCGAGTCGTCATTTTGATGAAACTTTTCAAAATCAACGATGAATTTGAACCCAATTCGATGAAAATGACTGAACAATGACCAATTTGAACTGAAACTAAAAGAAAATTGAAACAAATTGGACGAAATTGATCAAACAATTGATCAATCCCAAGCTATTTACCGGTCGTACGCACGTTATATTATACAAACAAAATCACGCACGTTATACAACAAAAAATCACGCACGTTATGTTTTCCTGTCGTAAGCGTCGTACGTTAACCCTAATTGTATAAACTTTCTCATTATGTAATTAGTTGGTATTGTTGATGGACCATATTACCCTTATTAAGTAATTAGGTTTCCTCTTGGGTGTATATACAAGGAGATGATTAGAGAGGTTAAGGGTTAGACATTAATCATAACATCAAGAAATTGGCCCCTCTACTCCTCTCTCTCCATCCGAATTCCACCATAGAATTCGGTTTCACCATCAATAACTTACACCCAAAGGAGGAACCAGATCATCCTGACAATTATGTCAAACTCAATGGTTGCGTCTATGACTAGATTCTCTGCTGGCCTGTCTGCTGTTACAGGTATTTCTAATATGTTTTCCATTATGTTTATACAGAACTGATCAACAGTTTGGAAGTCTCTAGAGATTCAATACCTTGGAGCGGATCGAGTACAAAAAAAGGGTATTTAAACCTACATAAGTATTACGGATGAAGGAAGATGACATGGTAAGTTTTCTAAGAAGTTGAGTGGGATTGTCTCAATTTTCAGCAGTCTTGGGTTTGTGACAGAAGATGCAATACATGAAAGGAACCTACTTGATTTAGCCTTGGATAAGTTTTTTTAACTTGTTGCATCTATCAATGAATATTCAAAGATATACAGAATGTCGCTCGAAGAGGCATATTGGCACTTGAAAGCTTATGAGGAACGATTTCAATGTAGGAAAAAACCAACAACTCCAGGGAACACTTTCTTACTCAATTGAAATAGCACGAGAAAAGTAGGCTAGTCACGCCTGAAATGGTCGTGATACGGGTTGTAGACGAGACTATTGAAATGTACTATCGTGCCATTTATCATCAATATTAATCATAAAAACTATTATTATCTTGGGTGCAAGTAAAGTGACATATAAATGCAAAACGCCTTCAATTATTATTGTTGTGCACAAATTACAACTTCATGATACACAGAATCACGCAAAACGAGTCACAATACAAATGAAACTTAAAAAAACAAAACATTACCCGTTAAAAATGATCATATTTCTGCATTTTAAACGGTTTGTAAGGCGATTTTTTTTTATAATATAAGGTAGTTTAATTTGTTCTTCGGCAATTGGTCCTAACTTGACCACTTGAGCCAGTTAAAGGGTTAAGGTTGCTCATCTTCAACATTGCACTTGCAAAGTCACGAGAGAAAGTTGCCGGATTCGTACTATAGGTTCTCACTTGTGCATCAGCCGAACCTCCATTAAATAACTCTTGGTCTGAATGCAATAATCCCCTTTGGTTAATCAAATCACGATAGTATCTGTTGTCGAAAGTTGTAGGCGAAGAATCTAGTGGTGACAGATTGTTGTCACCGCCAGTGTTGTAAGAATCGCTAGGCGCTAGTCGGGCGGTGGGGTACTGACTAGCGATTAATCGGGATTAATAGGGATTAATCGGAATTAATCGGATTGAGATTTTTATATGTAACTTTTAGTTACATATATACACACACATTTTTATATGTAGTTTTTTAAAGTAGACATGTTTTAACCACTCTTTAACCCATTTTTTAAAGTAACTGGTAGGAATTTATATGGTTTGGTCAAAATTTGGCCGGCATCTAGCCAAAACTTGGCTAGAATAGAACCGCCATTGACTGCCTAGCATTAATCGGCCATTAATCGGTGAACCTCCGATTAGTGATTAATCGGTGACTAATCAGAGACTAGTCGGGATTTTTACAACCATGGTCACCGCCACTCGACGGACAATTTGGTCTCAATGACGCCGCAAACGATGCATTAATGTTGTTGTCATTGTAGAGACGATTACGAAACGTTGTGCACCTTGCTTGGCCAATTGTATGAGCTCCTACATAGAAACACACGATAATGAATATTCTACTTGTCATTTGTTTACAAAAAATATAATAAATCACCCATGAACAATATTTTTTTTTATTAAGTGTCACTGTACATAGAAACACACGGTAATGAATGTTGTAGTCATATGTTTACAAAAAAATATAATAAATCACCGATGACAATATTTTTTTATTAAGGGTCACTGTTATAATAATAATAATAATAATAATAATAATAATAATAATAATAATAAAAATATTTTTTTATTGTTGTTGTTGTTGTTACTAATAGATGATAGTTTTTGATTTAGCACGAATAACAAGTCTCAACTGATATTTAGTTGACCAAAACTGATCAGTCAAAATAAGTCACCTGATAGAGCTATCATTTCATTAGTAGTAAAGCCTTGGTTTGAAAAGGATGAAATGAGGGTACTGAGACTTGAAGCTCCTGAAGGAAGATTAGAATTTGCAGCACTTAAACTAGCTGTTGTTGAGTCCCTTCTACCAAATAACACATTCCAACTTGGCCCACCAAGCTGAAATTTAAAAAGTTACAACAAAATCAGGTAAATTCATCCCTACTATGAAATTCGTCGGTTCGGATTTAGCAACATTTTATAACAAAACGGACTCCGTAGGAAAAAGGGTCCTAGAAAACATTTTTACGATAATATATCTCTTTATGTTCAATATTTTTGTACTTACAGCCACAACGGAATCACTAGCGGCCGCAGATAATATATCAGCACAAGAAACAACACCGGGGCATTGGCTCTCTAGTTGATTTTTGATAGTGTCAATGACGTTGAAACCTCTAATAGAATTGCTATTTGGACGTGCTGATTTTTCTCCAGTAAAGTTTGCAGTGTCGTCCAGTAAGACGGATGCATCACATCCCTACATATTTTAAGCAAAAATTCATTAAAAAGTCTGTATCGACATTGATACGAAATTTAATCATTGAAGGACACGTATAAAGTCAAGTAAACAACGTGAGAGGAGACCATAATGTGTTAATTTAAGTCAAATACAAATCAAAATAAAATTCTCCAAGGGTTTTTAATACGTATTAAACAATTAAAGTCAAATACATATGTTAAACTATTTTGGAATATAGTTGGTCATTCAAATGTATCTAGAAATATACTCATAGTGACCGAACAAACTTGTGCTTATATATAAATATATTTAGAATATCTGCTCTCTTGAATAAGTAATGTAAAAGGAAATATAAAAAATATAGATCTTCTCATATTATATCATTTCCAAAAAAGAGAACTTATAAGTATGAAAATATATTACTATTACAAATGCTAAAATTATTATAATTTTAAAGTTAGGAAATTTATAAATACAAAACTTAGTTGATTATGTGAGACGAAAATGAAAGAGTAGTGTTAAAGTAACGAGACTTGCGTTAACAAAACAATCATGAAAATGAAGGCGAAGCAACGAGGCTCCCATTCGAGCTTCATTTGACACAGCTGTGTTCACAGCGCTTCTTATAATACTTCGGAAATTTGGGCACGTTGTAGTATAGAAGTTGGCAGATAGCTGACCAGAACTAGGTCCAAATAGAACCAAAAAACATAATGTAAAAGTTGAAAGCTTAAACAAAGATGATAAAGTTGATAAAGCCATGTGTATGCAATATCAACAAGTGATAGATGTTTGAAAAAGAAGTATTAGTTGTGATTGATGAAAGGTTATGCAACATGTATATATAGAGATCTTTTTTTACCTTAAGAGGGTATGAAGTCAATGGTGAGGTTGCATATATACATTACCTAAGTATTAATCAGTCACCTACTCCTCCATTACATGTTCTATATTTCATTGTTGGCTTTTAGGCGTGTTCCCATGTTTTTAACTGTTAGATGTAAAAAATCATATATAATTGGGTGTATAATGTGTGCTTGGTAAAATGAACTTGAAACTGACTTTCATTATCCGAAATGAAGTTATTTGTTTTTCTTTTGGGACGAAGTTTTAACCGGGTTATATTATGTGAAGAAACGAACTTAATTTATAGAAAGTCCTATACTACACGAGTCTAATAAAAAAAATAATATAAAGTGTTAGTTTTTTGACAATATATGACTGAAATTACATATAAGCATGTATTTTAAATGATAAAACATTTTAAATTTACGTTAGTAAATCTCTGTATAACAAATAAATAAAAACAACTTTGGACATTTGTACCATTTTGGGGCTCCTCAACTTGAGTTTTAACTTTTTAAATGTACTTATATATTTATAATTTATAACTACGATTTAAGTTAAATTAACTATGATAACATGATATTTAAAGAACTAAGTGCATTTTAACTTAATTGACATTTATTAAATACATAAAAAAATTAATTCTCAGTTGAAATTTTTTTTTACCTGAAAAAATTATTAAATACATAAAAAAATTATTTTCTCAGTTGAAAAAATTTATAATTGTCATGTCAAATTTTTTTGAAGACATATTTTGACAATTTTTGTGCTATCGTATTACATTATATTTTATTTAATCCGTATACTATACACGTTTATCTTAACATGTAGAATACATGCTTTTTTTTGAATGACATAACTTTTTATAAGTATGGAAAAACTTATTTACTCAACACATGTAATATACTGGTATCCAAGCTATTTAAATAATAGAATAAAAAGTGTTGAAATAAGAAAATCAGGAAAATAAATATTGAGTTTATAGAATTATGACACGTATCACAACCAATTATTTATTGGGTATAGACATGTTGCTTCACAATATTAGTTTGTTTGTAATGACGATCGATTTAGATCCTGTCTTGAATGATTATTGTGTAACTTCAACAGATGAATTTCGTACTATTGGTTTGATGCTATACAAGGTGTTTGTTAGCTTTGAAGCGGATTAACAATACATTAGTTTTACTTGAGAACTATGAAATAGTTAGGAAACATATAGGTCATTTTTGGCAATTTCCAATGGGGTGGTAGTCCATTGATAAAGGCAAAGTTTTTAAACACCTTGATAGGGAGAGGTATTGAGTTTGAGTCCCATAGACAATATGGAGTAAAAACAAAAATTTGTTGTTAAAAAAAAATAACAAAAAAGATCATTTTGTGCATCATAAACATACACTAAAAGTGTTTCAACGATTTAGCCTTTTCATTTGAACCCACCCCGTTAGTTTCTTTATAACTTGATCAACAACAATACGAGGATTATTGAAATATGATTATTTAACACATTGTTTGGCTCCAACTTTGCTTGTCGTTTTTCTTTGTTTCTTGTTTTGTGAACCGCTAAAGATTCCCTTATATTATGATAAAGCTAAGAATGAAGAACAAATACACTTCTGTCTATGCGAGCTAACACATAAATCAATATTTTTACAAAACAATGCAACGAATTCCTAGGTTTACAACTCTATGACTATCTGATCCAAGCTAAACTATTTGAGGGCGTCAAATCTTAAACATCCCATTTTTTTTTAAATAAAACATGGTTTGGATTTGGAAATGATTTTTTTAATAAAGCCCATACTGGAATAAGACTTGAAAGGCAAATGATGGGCATTGTAGTAAAATTCACAAGAACCCTAATATGGAATGGGTTATCTCTAGCCACACATTCCTCGTATTTTTATTTTTCACTTTGTGGTTAGAGAGAGAAAGCGGATGAGAAGATATAGAGAGAGTCTGATAATCAAGCTCAAAACCCCAACATTGTTCATAGTTTAGCAAAGGAAAACATTGTGGGTGTTATTTGTCACCCACAAGCATATTTGAGTCATATTCTGTTGGGAATAATCTTGATGTTTCAGATCGGTTCAGGTCGAGTACGGGCCACATTGGATACGGCTCAAGCTAGGAAAAGTTATTTGAAAACCATATATAGTTGCACGTTTATTTTATGGTTTACTAGAATTAGTTGTGGTCAAATGGTTGTTTATAACTGAGTCCTTAGGAGAATGTGGTATATTCTGGTGAACAAGTCTTTTGTACATTTAATGTTAGCCTATATTATGGGCAACTTTCATATGGAATAAATAAGTTCTTTTCATCTGATAGAAAGTTTTACATCGTTCATATTAAGTGAGTTTTGAGTTTGTGTGAACCTGGGCCTGAACCAACATTTGGTATCAGAGCGAGGTCGTCAAGCTATGAGGGTCAAGAAACGGTGTTTGCCGTTTTGAGAGTCATGTTCGGAGAAGGGGAAGCAGCCCTCTAAACTGCGGGGCTGAGAATTTGAAGAAACAAGAAAGTAGCAACCGAGAAAGTGAAAGAAGCTGCTAGAAAGAGAAAGAAGAAGGAAGTTCGCCGGGAAGAGAAAGAAGAAAGGTCACCGGTTAAACAAGAAAGAAGAAAAGAGAGCTGATTGAAATCAGCAAAGCAAGACGAAAGAAACACTGCTAGAAAGAAGAAAGAAAGTACCAGCGTAACATTACCAGAAAGAAAGATCAACAACCAGAGAAAGAAGAAAGAAAGTCGGTACCATGAAGAAAGAAGAAAGACGGGTGCCGCACTGGTTCGTTGATCTCAAAAGAAAACGGAAGAAAGAAAAACCAGGTAGCAAGTAGCCTGAAACAAGTCAGCAAGAGGATTCGAAGAAAGTAAGCAAGAAAGGATTCGAAGAAAGCAAGCAAGAGGATTCGAAGAAACTATTCTTGATGTTTCGGGTCGGTTCGGGTCGAGTACGGGTTACATTGGATGCGGGTCAAGCTAGGAAAAGTTAGTTGAGAAACATATATAGTTGCACGTTTATTTTATGGTTTATTAGAATTAGTTGTGGTCAAATGGTTGTTTATTTTAACCGAGTCCTTAGGAGAATGTGGAATTTTCTGGTGAATAAGTCTTTTGTACGTTTAATGTTAGCCTATATTATGGGCAACTTTCATACGGAATAAATAAGTTATTTTCATCTTTTCTTTCCTGCACATAGAAAGCTTTACATCGTTCATATTAAGTGAGTTTTGATTTTGTGTGAACCTGGGCCTGAACCAACATATTCAAGCTCTAAAGAGAAGTTACAGAGTTGTCTTTGCTCAATTTTGATTCTTGAGGTTTAAAGGTAATGTTTTACAAAAAGAAAACTTGAGTTTTCACAAATAGTTAAGCATGGGAACAATTAGACATGTATTTGAAGCATTTAAATTTATAAACTTAGTATTTTTGTGATTGTATAGATGTGAAACGTGAACAACCGCCATATCAAAGATCAAGGTTTATCGAAAGAAGGTGAGTAACATTCTGCGTCCTTAAACATTGCAAAACAATAGGTTTCGTGTGCAAAGTATTACATTTCACATGGTAGCATTTTGCTTAGTACTTTTCGATTGTATAGATTTTGTGTAGTATAGTTTTTACATGGCCTTAGACTAAACCCTGCTTTTTGCTTAGTATAGCTTTTCGCATAGTAGGTAGGGATAGTTTTGGCGTAGCTATAGTTTTTGCATCAACACTTGTGAAAGGTTATGAAAGAGCAACGGTTCAACTTGATTATTTCATTCTTTACATGCCTTTAAATACAAAACTGAAGACAACTAATGAGGAGAGAATTACTCCACTATACATGGATACAATTGACTACATAATTACGCTTTAAAGAATTAATGGGAGGATATCACTCAAAGAGTCATGTTATTTCCTAATACCCCCCATCAATGCAAGTTGGTGGTGGTCCAAGATGAAGCATTGTTCGAATTTTTTTCAAATAATGGTTTTGGTAAACTCTTGGTGAAAATGTTTGCGACTTGTTTATCTGTTGAGATGAATTTAGTGTGAAGCTTCCCGGTGGTTACCAATTCACGAAAGAAATGATAATCGATGTCAATATGCTTGGCTCTTTTGTGTGATATAGGATTTGACTCAAGAATAAAGCACTCTTGTTGTCACATAATAGTGCCGGTCGACCTGGTGGAAGAGCATGAAGTTCCCGAAGAAGGTTAGTTAACCAAATAATTTATGCTGTCGTGTTTGCCATTGCTCGATATTCTGACTCACAACTGGATCTTCACACCGTTGGTTGCTTTTTAGCGCTCCAAAAGACTAAGTTCCCTCCTAAATAGATACAATAGCTATATATGGATCTTCTTGTGTCGATACATCGAGCCCAATCTGCATCTGAAAAACCTAATAAAATAGTGTTAGGTGGACGATCAAATGTTAAACCATGTGCTAAAGTGCCCTTAACATAATGAAGAATCCTTTTTACTAGTTGGAAATGATTGGTTGCGGGATTTTGAAGGAATTGGCTAGCTTGGTTGACGGCATAGGAGAGATTAGGACGGGTGATGGTCAGATATTGAAGAGCACCTACGAGGGAGCGATAAAGAGTGGGATCATGAAACGGTTGGCATTGGTAGGTGAAAATATCTTTGGATGTTAGAGGAGTGGCAACCGGTTTGGAGTTAAGTAAACTGGCTCGGGTGAGAATGTCATGAGCATATTTGGATTGATTTAGAAAAAGACCTATTTTTGTGTGATGAACTTAGAGGCCGAGAAAGAAATTAAGCGAGCCAAGGTCCTTAATTTTGAACTCCTTGTTTAGGCATGATGTGAAATTTTTATTATTCCCAGTAATAATGATGTTATCAACATAAACAAGGAGATTAATTAAGATACCTTGGTGATTGTAAACGAACAAAGATGTATCGGCTCGAGTGTTTTGAAAACCACGATTAAGAAGAAAGGAGCTTAATCGGTGGAACCAAGCACGTGGTGTTTGTTTTAAACCATATAGTGCACGGTTGAGTTTACACACATATTTAGGTCAGTGAGAATCTTCAAAACCCGTAGGTTACAACCATGGAAATGGTTTTGGTGAGGTGACCATTTAAAAAGGCATTATTGACGTCTAATTGACGAAGAGTCCATTTGTGGATGATAGCGAGACTGAGAACAGGATGGTGGAAGATTTGACAACAGGACTAAAGGTATGAGAGGAATCAAGCCCAGGTATTTGAGTGAATCCTTGAGCCAAAAGTCGTGATTTGTAGCGATCAATAGATCCGTTTGATATATATTTGATTCTATAAATCCATTTAGATCCAATGATGTTGGTGCTAGTGGGGCGAGGAACAAGAGTCCAAGTTTGATTTGCATGAAGAGCTTTAAGTTCGTCATGCATTGCTTGAATCCATTAAGGATTTTTTAGAGCGGTTTTGATGCCTTTTGGGATATTGGAAGAGAATAGCGACTGATGTAGAGGATGAGTGGTGAGTTGTGAAAGATTAGCAAGGTGATTTGGTTTGAAGATCCCATCCTTTGCACGAGTGGTCATGGGATGATAGTTGATGGTTTGGTTATTGATGGAGGGAGGGAGCAGTTGTTGATGGATGGTGCGGTTGTTGATGGTTTTTGTTTAAAGTTGGGAGCGAAGGAGGTGGGATGAGGGAGTCGGTTTATGGGTTTGATTTAGATGTGTGAATGGTAGGGCCGGGTGGGCTGGACGGTTGGGAGTGAGAGGTAGATGAGCTCGAGGGAGTAGTAGGCATTTGGGCCATAGGTGGGATATCGGTTTGTGGGCTGGGAGGATTGGAGTTGGATGGGCTTGAAGCGTTGGAAGTGGTTGGGCTTGGGATAGGGCTATTAAGGGGAACAGGTAATGGTTAGGAATTTGGGGTGGTGGGAACATCGGAGAAAGGAAGGCATGGGTGTTGGTTTGGTTTGATGATGTTCTGATTTTTGGTGAGGGAGTTTGATGAGTGGTAGGAGTGGGTATGTGTTCCTCAAAATTGATGATAGGTAAATCTGTAGTATTGGTGGATGTAGAGTTTTTATGAAAGGGTAAGACGTCTTCATCAAATTTTGCATGTCGAGTTTTGTAGACACGACCCGATGTTGGTTCAAGATATCGAAAACCTTTATACTTAGGACTATAACCAATGAATATGCAAGGAGCACTTCTTGGTTGAAGTTTATTTTTTGTATAGTCTCTAAGGTAGGGAAAAACTAGACAACGAAAAATACGCATGTTTGTGTATGTAGGTGGTTGGTTAAACAAAACTTCAAACGGAGATTTGTCGTCAAGAAGTTTTTTGGGTAGGCGATTGATAATATAGGTGGCGGAAGTGAAAGCATCTAACCATAGATTGGGAGGGGCATTGGCATTGAACATCATGGCTAAACCGGTTTCGATTATGTGGCGGTGTTTCCGCTCGGCCCTCCCATTTTGTGCGGGTGTGTGAGGGCATGATAATCTATGATGTATGCCTTGTTGTTGAAAATATGTTTGCCCTTTGTGATTGGTGACTTCGGTGCCACTATCACTTTGAAAAACCTTAACATTGGATGAAAATTGGTTTTGAACAAAAGTTAAGAAAGTGGTGAGTATGGAAAAAATCCGATTTGGATTGTAATGGATAGAACCAAGTGAAACGGGAATAGTCATCGATAAAAATAACATAGTACCGATAACCCTCCTTGGAAGGCACGGGTGCGGGTCCCCAAAGATCACAATGGATTAAGTCTAAGACATGTTGTGCGCGTTTAGGATTTTCAATAAATGGTAGATGTTTTGCTTTTGATAATTCACAAGATTGACATAATCCTGCTTTGGGTAATATAGATGTAACAAAAACACGACCAAGTTTATTTAAAGTAGAAATTGTATGAAAAGAAACATGTCCTAAGCGTCTATGTCATTTAGTGAATGATGCCCGAAGGTGCGTTGCAGAAAGCGCAGCAACGAGAGACTTGTAACCCTGGATGAGAACATAGAGACCATTTTTGCACGTGCCTTTAGCTAGAACCTCCGTTGTTTTTCGGTCCTGAATTTGGAAAAAAAATCATTAGAAAACAAAACATAAGCCTGAGAATCATTCGTTAACCTACTAATTGAAAGTATATTTTTTTGTTAAATTAGGAACTACTAAGACATTTTGTAAAGTTATAGATTCATTTACATTAGTGTTCCCAATGTGATTAACAGGTGATGATTTATCGTTCCCAAAAGTAACACGAAGGCTCCCATTGTGGGATTTAGAATTATGTAAAACCTAATTTGAGGGTAACATATGTGTTGTAGCACCTAAGTCTGCAGTCCAATCAGGAGAGTCGGAGGCTATGTTACAATGGGCATGAAAAGCCTCGGCGAGATTGGTGTCAAGAGGAACCGATTTTTGGGCAAAGGAGGCGAGTTGAGGACAAGTACTTGCAGAATGACCGGTTTGGCGACAAAGTTGGAAATGGGGAGGTCTTTTGGTGTAGGAAGGTGTACGGCCGCGAGAGGAAGAGGAACGGCCTCTTCCACGAGATGAAGAGGGAAGGGTGTGAGAAGTTTTGTTCGGGTGGGCGTAGAAGGCGGCTTAGGGGGGGGGGTTGAGAACCATGTAATTGTTGAACAAACATCTCTTGATTCTCGGCGTTAGCAAAGAGATCACGAAATGAGGGGGCCGGGTGAATGTTCGTTGAGAAGTGGAAAAGTTTTCAAAAGGAGCGCCTAGTCCACAAAGGAACCAATGGCGTTTGTCCTAGTCACTTATGGGATGCCCTATAGCCGCAAGTTGGTCAACTAAAGCTTTGAATTTTCAACCAAATTCCGAAACCGAAGATGTTCCTTTTTGAAGGATTCGAAGGGGAGTCTTTGAGATTGTGGATTCGTTCGATAGAGGAGTGGCTATAGGCATCGGCTAGGGCTTTCCAAACGGCTTTGGCCGTGGTATGACCAATAGTTTCGGCCATGGCTTCTTCGGTTAGGGTAGAGTTGATGAAGATGAGGACTTTTTGATTGGCTATTTACCAAGCAAGGAAGTCAGGATTGGCCACAGGTATGTTATCGATAGTGATTGTTTAGGGTGGAGATGGGGTGTTGCCGTGACATGTCCGATAAGTTTGAGGTAAGAGATGACCGGAGTAATTTGTTTCTCCCATGTGAGATAATTTGTGGAGGTTAATTTGATGTTAATGAAGTGGGCAAGAGAATGGAGATGAATAGATAAAGGGTCGGCAAGCCATGGAAATGGAAGGGGATGCAACCAAAAAGAAAAGAAAGAAGAAGGCGATGTGCTAGAAAGAAAGGATATTGAATGTTTTAGGCTGATACCATATGAAATCATAGTGGTTCAACTTGATTATTTCATTCTTTAAATACGTTTAAATACAAAATTGAAGAAAACTAATGAGGAAAGAATTATTCCTCTATACATGGATTCAATTGACTACATAATTACAATATAAAGAATTAATGGTGTGGGAGGATGTTAGGGGGGGATTTTCCAATGATCAGTGATCCTCAATTACTGTAGGGCTTAGGGATCCTCAATTCTGTTTGAGTTAGTGATCCTCAGAGAGTATTGTAGGATCAGGATCCAGGATCATCATGAGGATCCTTACACTAACGATTGTCTGCTTTAAGTATGATGTTATTTTGCAGGAGTACGTGTTTGGACTTGGTCTTGGCGATATTCCTGGAGCATATTCCCTCTTTATTCCGCACGTGCTTGACTAATATGGACGTTAGTTCGTGGAAGACTTGCATGAAATGCGGATAGTTAGTTAGCTTAAATATTTTCTAAATTTTATAAGGGGATAGCGAGCTAAGTTAGTTAACACACACACTCATAACTGCTCTCATCAGCTCTCGACAGTTTGCTTGGCGATTACACACTTTTTTGAACATTACACTCTAGTGATCCTTGTAACTAGCTCGCTATCATCCCAAGTTGTAATACATTTTCTGTTTAATCTGAGTTTGTGATCGGTAGTTTCCATCACCCGAGGTTTTTTATGCCGGAGATCAACTCTTGATCAAGGGCTTTTTCCTCGTATAAATCATTGTGTCACTTGTCCATTACATTTCTGAGTGATCCTTAATATTGTTCATTGATTCAAGCATCACACCTCACAACAGAAATTTTGGTTGCATTATCATTGTGTGATTTTTGACCAAAACAGTTTGTCGCCCACCATGGGGCAATTGGTGCTTCATTCCTAAGAAGATTCATATTTTTGTGGTCATTTCGGTTCTTTACAACCAAGCAGATGGCTTCCTCAATAAAGAACACATCAAGCTCTACGCCGGCAATGAGTTCTTCACAGGGCGTTCCTCCTTTGCCTCCACCACCTTCTGGATCTCAGAAGAATGCTGAAAATGCTGCGAAGAGACAAACCCCTATTTTCTCAAAACCACTAACTTCTTCTGTTTCTTCTAATCCTACTACTAATGATCTTTTCACTCTGATTTTGCAGATGAGGGATCACGCACAAGAGCAGGACAAAACCAATGAAAGGATCCTCCGGGAGATCGCTGAGATCAAGAAACAGAAGAAATCGGTGGAGGATCACTCTCCTCTGATGCCAAGGTCATTGAATTTTGACACTCCAGTTGTAACTACCCTACAATCGGCAGTTCCGGGCATCCAGTATCAAAGTGGTCCATCAGAAAGGCGTTATGGAACAGAAACTATGAGTCAAGCACTTGGCTCTCACTCCCAGCCTCAGGGATCCTATTTTCAGCCAAATGGGTCCTCTTTTCAGCCTCAGGGATCCTTCGTCAGCTCAGGAGGATATTTGGGAATGCACACAGTTCAACGATCCTCCCATGTCCAAGGATCCTCCCAGGTCCAAGGATCCTCCCAGGTCCAAGGATCCTCCCAGGTCCAAGGATCCTCCCTGGTCCAAGGATCCTTTATGGTTCCAGGATCCTTTCAGGTTCAAGGATCTAACATCTTTCATCCTCAAGGATCCTCTCAGCCTCAAGGATCTAACATCTTTCATCCTCCCAGGTCCAAGGATCCTCTCAGCCTCAAGGATCTAACATCTTTCAGGATCAAGGATTCTTAAGAAGTATGCAGCCTCCAAGCTCGGATATTCATCAAGGAGACTTCATACCAATGCAGACCATCGCTTCCTCTGGTCCTTCAATCATACTAGAGTCCCGTCAATATGGATTTACATCTGGAATTCCAAACACGAATCCTCTGGGAGGTAACACATTTAATAATTCATATAACACTAACCACGGCTCTATGCAGGATACAGGTATCAATCAGGCTATGGCCAGGGAGTTACAGAAGCTTAATGATATGATATCCAGCGTACCAGGAGTGGTTAAACCCATTCCTAAAATTGCAGATGGTAGCCATAGGATATCTCGCTTTGCACCACCTATTTGTGATGCTGAGATACCCAAGAGGTTCCAAATACCAACTATGAAGCTATATGATGGTTCAACGGATCCAGAGGAACATGTAGCTTAAGACAGGGAGAGGATGGAGATCAATCCAATTCCTGAAAGGTTAAAAGAAGTATGTCTATGCAAGGGTTTTGGATCCACACTTACAGGATCTACTCTTAAATGGCTGCTAAGTCTTCCCCTTACTCTATTACTTCATTTGCTAATCTAGTTAATTTGTTTAATAGTCAATTCTCTTGTAGTAGAAAATTTGAACGATTCACTAGTGATCTATATAGGGTAACACAAGGTCAAAATGAATCACTTAGAGATTACATTACTAAATTTAGCAAAGAATCCTTAGATATCCCTAATCTGGATATAGTTACGGCTGTAGAAGCCTTTAAAATGGGTTTGCTTAGGGATTCACTATTCTATGATGATCTTGTTATGACCCCATGCAGGAATCTTGATGAAGTAAGAACCAGGGCCCTTAGGTTCATCCGTCTAGAGGATGATAAAAGGATCCAGGAAAGACTGACAGGATCCTCAAAACAGGAAAAGCAAGGATCCTACTTCAGGGTCAACAAATCAAAGTCCTACAACAAATCTGATAACCAGAACATGCATGTAGTGGAACAGGAAGAGGATGATGAGGATTATCCTCCCATTTCTGAATATTGTTTCTCTGTTGATAACAATGAAATAATTCTTGCAATGCAGAATCTAGGTGAGAAAGCTAGGTGGCCGAGAAAAAGTGATAAACCAGCTGCTACAAAGGATAAGTCCAAGTGGTGTGCATATCATGAGGATTTCGGGCATCTCACTAAAGAGTGTATTGCACTTAGAAAGGAAATTGGTTACTTGTTAAGCAAAGGACACTTGAAGGAGCTTTTGGGACGAAAGAAGTCAAGGATCCAGGATCCTGAAAGGATCCCAGAAAGGGCTTCTGCTCCTCCAGCAGATGCACAAGTTATAAACTTCATATCCGGTGGATCAGACATTTGTGGTACTTCCTTTTCAGCAGCCAAAAGACATGCCAAGGAAACCAAGATAGATAATGGAGACAGACCCATCCGGACCTCCATTGTTACCCTGGATAAAGTCATAACCTTTGATGAGGATGATCGTGTTGATGTCCAGGATCCTCATCATGATGGTCTTGTTATTACCTTATTTATTTCTAACCATTTTGTTCACAGGATCCTAATCGATGGAGGAAGCTCTGTGAACATCATTCAGATTGATGTCCTCAAGAAGATGAATATCCCGGAGTCTGATATTGTCCCAAGATCCTCAGTCCTTGTGGGATTCAGTGGAGAAACCAAGAACACATTGGGGGACATCAAACTTCCCATCTATATTGAAGGACTTCATTCTTATCAAAAATTTTGTGTTATAGATTGCTTATCATGTTGTAATGTTATCCTTGGCAGGCCATGGATACACGACATGAAGGCAGTCCCATCCACATATCATCAATGCGTAAAGCTTCCTAGTCCATGGTGAGTGGTGAAAATTGAGAGTGATCAACAAGAAGCTAAGAATTGCTATACCTCGTCAATGAAGCCAGCCTCAAAACCAAGGGAGCAATAGCAATTAAAGTGTCCTTCAAGAGATGTCTTGGAGGCAAGAGAGCAGGATGCAAAGGAAATCCTCATGGATCCTCATGATCCTGAATCCAAGATCTTCATAGGATCAGGGAACCTTAGCGACATTGAACAGGATCTAGTATCCTTCCTTAAAAGAAGGAAAACTACCTTTGCCCGGAAGCATGAGGATATGACAGGTCATTCAAGCCTATACATCAGAAGAGGAGGAAGTTTGCACCTGAAAGGAATGCTATTTTCCAGGAAGAGGTAGATAAACTACTTCGGGCAGGTATGATAAGAGAGGTTAAGTATCCAAGGTGGTTAGCCAATGTGGTTGTTCAAAAGAAAAATGGAAAGTGGAGGGTATGTGTCGATTTTACTGATTTAAACAAGGCATGTCCCAAGGATCCTTTCCCATTACCCCACATTGACTCCATGGTGGATGCTACCGCTGGTCATGAGTTATTGACTTTTATGGATGCTTCGTCTGGATTTCAACAAGTTCAGATGGAACCATCTGATCAAGAGGATACAGCCTTTATGACCCCAACTGGTATATATTGTTATATTGCTATGCCATTTGGACTAAGGAATGCTGGTGCTACTTATCAAAGGCTAGTCAATATGATGTTCAAGGAACAAATTAGACACACTATGGAAGTCTATATAGATGACATGGTGGTTAAGTCCAAGAAAGCTGAGGATCACCTTAAAGACTTGGAGGAAGCATTCAGTACCAAGGGAAGAGAATGCAGAGGCTGATGCATTAGCCAATATAGGATCATCTTTGAAGATCCCAGAGGATATCAAGATCCCTATTATCCACATCCTGACCCCTGCTATCGAGGATCATGTAGCCATGGAGATAGGATAGGATTCTGCAATCATCCCTAGTGATGATACTCAGTCTCGTTCAGGATCATAGATCCTTCCAATCATGAGATACATACAACATGGAGAGATTCCTACAGGAGAAAACCCCAGGGCTTTCAAAATTAAGGTATCTCAATTTATAATATTAAATAATATGTTGTATAGACGATCTCTTGCAGGACCATATCTAAGATGCATTGAGGATCCTGAAATTCAAGAAGTCCTGAAGGATTTCCATGAAGGAGATTGTGGAAACCACATTTCGGGCAGAGCATTATTCTCAAGGATCCTGAGGACAGGATACTACTGGCCTACTATGAAGAAGGTTGCTGTGGAATATGCCAAGAAATGTGATCCTTGTCAGAGACACAGTAAAATCCTTCACCAACCAGCAGAACTTTTGCATCCTATATCCTCTTCTTGGACATATATGAGATGGGGAATGGATATAGTTGGTAAGCTTCCTAAGGCACCTGGTGGAAAAGTATTTATGCTTGCTATGACTGATTACTTCTCCAAATGGATAGAGGCTGAAGCCTTTGCTCAAGTCAGAGAAAAGGAAGTGATATCCTTTATTAGAAGAAACATTATTACTAGATTTGGTATCCCTTCTGAAATCGTTTGTGATAATGGATCCCAATTTATTGGGGATAGAACTACTAACTTTTGTGACAGCTGGGGGATTATGATGATAACATCAACACCAGTCCACCCACAAGCTAATGGTCAGGCAGAATAATCCAACAAGATCATCATCAACAATTTGAAGAAGAAGCTTGGATCCAAGAAAGGAAAGTGGGCAGAAGAACTACCTTATGTACTATGGGCTGATAGGACAACTCCCAAGAATGCCACTGGCCAAACTCCATTTTCTTTGGTATTTGGGGCAGAATCAGTGATCCCTACAGAGATGGTGGTTCCTACTGCAAGAACAAGCATTCGTGATCCTGAAGAAAATGCTGAAAACTTGGTTCAAGATTTGGATACTATAGAAGAACTCAGGGATTTGGCAAGGATAAGGATGGCCAGTTATCAACAAAGGATGGCTGGAGCTTACAACAAAAATGTCAGGATCAGGAAATTCCAAGTTGGTGATATGGTGTTAAGGAAAGCATTTCAGAATACCACCAATCCTACTGATGGAAAGTTGGCACCAAAGTGGGAATGCCCTTACTTGATCGAAGCTGAGGCAGGAAAGGGGGCATATCGAATGTTAACAATGGAAGGTGATTTGCTACCAAGAGCTTGGAATGCTGTCCACTTGAAGGAATACTTCATGTAACAAGCATCCATGATCCTTAGGTAACGAGTATCCTTGAAGGATCCTTACAGGACAGATGATCCTCATTTTGGTAATATTCTAATCTCAAACTATTTCATTCTTTAATTATCTTATATAAGGATAAGGATCCTGCATCCTTTATCCTCCTTTCCCTTGATTCTGAGTTTTGAAGGTTCAGGTATCCTTAACAAAGGATTGAGTATCCACAGAAGTATCCAGTTATTTGGGCTTGACCCCAGTTATTTGGGCTTGACCCCAGTTTGGGCATGTCCCCAGTATCGCCAGTAGCGCACGATGATCCTGGTACAGTTCATGGCAATGGGACTAGTACTCGCTTTAGGGGCTGACAATTTCATTGTACTGGCTGTATTCAGGATCCTACGTATAATGGTAGACGTACCATACATCCGTTCCTAAGGTTTCTAACATTTTCACGTTAGCTAAGTTTTGGCATTTTCATGTCACTAAGTTTGGATAGTCGCCAGTGAGGGCCATACTCCAGTTTACACACGATCCTTTGGGCTTGTCCCCAGTTATCCTTTCGGCTTGTCCCCAGTTATCCTTTGGGCTTGTCCCTAGTTATCTTTTGGGCTTGTCCCTAGTATATTGGGCTTGTCCCCAAAATTGTTGGGCTTGTCCCCAATTACTAACTTTTATCTTATATTGGCTTAGTCCCAAGTTGTATCCTATTTCAAGTTTTTGAAGCTAAGCAACCAAGGATCCTTGATCCTTACCTTCTACTAAGGTTTGTCTTTTGGTTATCCTGATTATAAGTGTTAAAGGTTAGGATCCTAACTTGGATTCTCAGTTATGATCCTTAATTACTTTGATTTTATTTATTATTTACATGAGTGACCCTTATCCTTTGACAACTGAACTTATGATCCTTAAACTACACTACTTTTCAGAACTTGTCAATTATAGGATATATGATCCTTAATCATATCCTAAACTTTTTGAGGATATTTATTAATTTTTTTCCTCTTTACTTAATAAATTCAGACAAAATATATATCACAACAATTGAAAAGTAAAGTATTCACAAGGATAACAATACGGGAAATAGCCAAAAAGTTAAGATTTTATTTATTCACAAAACGTTAAACCTTTCAAGGTTGTCAAAATTGCCAACCCACGTTTCTACCAGCAAAACGTGGCCCGTCCACATGGGTTGGCAAAGGGTGTCCATTGTTAACGGGTCTTAAGAGTGCAGGAAATAAAGACGGAAGGATAACGAGTGGCTTTATCCCCCTAAAAGAGGATCCATCCACCACCCATTATCCTACCTATTGTCCAAGGATCCATCATCCTCAACCCTAGAAACTATTGTCTAAGTTATTACAGACCAGTATTGTTCATAAAAACATCATCAAAACAAAAACACTACCAAATTCTAAAAAATGGGCTCCGGCTAGAAATGTCCATCATCGCCCATTCCTGTAGCTTACACCTTTGCTGCATCACCATCACCTTCACCAGCTCCTCCAGCTCCGGCATCATCCGCATGATCCTTAACCCCACTGCTGCCAGCCTCGATTGCTAGGACTCCACCAGCCTCTTCTCCGTCGTCCAACTCAGCTAACCTAGCTGTCCAGCCCTCTATGTCCCAGTTGCTCTTGTCAAAGTTAGGATCCTGAGCTTCTTGGGTCATCTGCAACTTGGTTTTGTACATAGCAATGGCAGCGGAGACTTTAGCATCATTTGTGATTTCAGCCTTCTCCTGATCAGCAGTTATATGAGCCAGGACAAGTTCCCTCTTCACCAGATTGACATCGTTTTCGAGGGAGGCAATCTTCTTATCCTTGGCCAGCACGATCTATTGGAGGTCCACACACTTTTGCTCAACCTCTTAGATACTCCCTACGTAATCTTGGAATTCAGCAAACTTCTATAAAAGAAAGGATACAATTCAGGATCCCTTACCCTCAATATGGAAGGATTATGTACAAGAATCACATTTAAGGATCAGTTATTCTTACCTCAGCAACGTATTCCTCGAACTGATGCTGGATCAGAGGCAGACCTTCTAGGGTATCAGCAGTCTTCCTTTTCTTTCCACCCCTTCCCTTAGAAGTGGTTGCCTTGGGGATTGTGACAGATGGACTAGCAGCAGGCTTCTTCTTTGAGGATCGGACAGCGTCAAAGTCAGTGACACTGAAACGGGTAGCAGACTTCGATGATTTTCCAGCACCTACACATCTAAAACAGATAAGTATCCTTATTTCATTTTAATTTAAACATTTAGTTATGAGCAAAATGGGATACTTACTTGACATCGTAACAGAACCTGAGGATACTTCTTGAGAATCCTGGGTATTTGCTTGAAATGATCTTATTGCAGGATCAAGCTGAAAAAGGTGTGAAACAGTAATAGCAGGTGTTGTAATAAGGTGTGAAACAGTAATAGCTGCAAAATAGAAACAAAAGGATGTTAGTGATCCTTAGCAGAAACAAGGTTATCTAGTGATCCTTCTCAGGATCCTCTATCCTACCATGAGTGGTCCATTTTCTAGGCAGATCCTTTCCATCAGGGATAGAATCCCTTCTGACAAAGAAGAATCGCCGTTTCCAGTTGGTGTCATTCTTAGTGGCTTTGAAGATGGGGTGTTCTTCACCAGGTTTATGTTTGAATAGATATCGATGAGATGCATGGCTCACAAGATCATACATTTCTGCTAACTCCGACATTCCCAGATCAATACCTTCATGCACAATGATTCTTTCAAGGGTATACAAGACCCTCCATATCATTGGCATTGCTTGGATGTAGGAAATGCCGGTGGGAGAGAAGAAAGATTGGGTGAAATCAGGAAAAGGATACGAGTATCCTATCGTAAATGGGGTGACCGGAAAAGCTACCCAGGTTTCAGAAACAAAGTCGCTTAGGACGTTGGGGTCAAAAGCTTTAAAAACGGTGTTCGCTGGAAAACAATGGCGAATTCTGTCTATCTGTGGGTCAGTAAAGCAACATCCTTCCTTTGCAGAGTCTTCAATGATCCCTTGGGTCTTTAAGGGACTGTCCTTTTTGTGATCCTTAGCCGGTGAGGATCTTAGCATCATCTTGGTCATGATGGTGGTGAAGAAGAAGAAACAGAATGAGAAGATGAAGAGAGAAAGGAAAGAGAAGTACCTGATCAAATCTTCGAATGAGGATTTAAAGGATGAAACGCACAAATTTAAATGCTTCCTAACCCTTATTTCTAACTTCAATTTATAATCATGATTTTGCAGGATAGTCACTTCAATGACGTCAGGATGGCAACGGCTAGTCAGAATGCAACGGCTATATATCCGTTGGTTTGTTACGGATAAGAACGAGAAAATATAACTCGTTTATTTACAAATTACTCCTTATATTTTGGGGGCAATTGTTAGGGGAGGATTTTCCAATGATCAGTGATCCTCAATTACTGTAGGGCTTAGGGATCCTCAATTCTGTTTGAGTTAGTGATCCTCAGAGAGTATTGTAGGATCAGGATCCAGGATCATCATGAGGATCCTTACACAAATGATTGTCTGCTTTAAATATGATGTTGTTTTGCAGGAGTACGTGTTTGGACTTGGTCTTGGCGATATTCCTGGAGCATATTCCCTCTTTATTCTGCACGTGCTTGACTAATATGGACGTTATGGAGTTCGTGGAAGACTTGCATGAAATGCGGATAGTTAGTTAGCTTAAATATTTTCTAAATTTATAAGGGGATAGCGAGCTAAATTAGAACACTTGGCTATTTTTAGCTTAACACACACACTCGTAACTGCTCTCATCAGCTCTCGACAATTTGCTTGGCGATTACACACTTTTTTTGCACATTACACTCTAGTGATCCTTATAACTAGCTCGCTATCATCCCAAGTTGTAATACATTTTCTGTTTAATCTGAGTTGGTGATCGGTAGTTTCCATCACCCGAGGTTTTTTATGACGGAGATCAACTCTTGATCAAGTGCTTTTTCCTCGTATAAATCATTGTGTCACTTGTCCATTACATTTCTGAGTGATCCTTAATATTGTTCATTGATTCAAGCATCACACCTCACAACAGAAAGTTTGGTTGCATTATCATTGTGTGATTTTTGACCAAAACAGAGGATATTGCTCCAAGAGTTATGTTATTTCCTAATAAAGGTTATGTTACCCGAATGCTAAGGCCCAGATGAAAATTTCTAAAGATTTCACATGCATGACCATGCGAATTGTCACACCCCAAATTTCCACGTGTTACCGGTGGGCCCGGTAGGGGAGTATCGTGACGTAGTTGATATCATCATAGTCAAACAACACAATATATAAATGCACAGCGGAAGCAAAAGGATAAATATATTAAAATCCGTAATAGTGTAACATCAAAGTATTACAACGGAAGTAAAGGATCCACAGGCGGATCGCAAATAAAATAACATGGTTCAACAGACTTTAGGCATCTAAGCTTGCGAGACTCTTTATTGATGCTAGGAGTAACCAGCCAATTCCAATTAGTACCTGCACTTAGCCTTTTTGGAAAATACGTCAGTTTACACTGGTAAATACAATCAACTGACTCATTTTGAAAAGGTTTTAAGAAAATGATTGATTTGAATGCACATGGCACAAATAATATTTTATAACTTGGGATACTTATTTAAATATATAAACTTGTACAGGATTTACATGTTCCTTATGCGTTCAGTAGCCCGGATCGAGCCGGGTTAAAGATCAATTAACACACCACTTTATTTATGAGACACTAACAGGTGTACGCCTACACCTGAGTGCTAAGGTCGTGGCCATTTCGTAAAATGATGCCAGGGATATCCGGGACACGGTCATTAACCCCCCAAAGGCTTTAAGCAACAAAACAAATTAAACGGAGACATCTCAATCATTTAACCATAATAAGATTAAATATTCAACGCCCGACCAAGCGGTATTTTATATACCGTACCCAAGCCCGTATAGGGAAATAAGTTAAAAGTATTTACCTGAGCTAAATATAAATTCAATCCCAGCCGTATCAAATCAGCAAGTACAGATAGCTTTTACTGGGCTCCTTAATCTGGAACGAAGGTTTTTAATAACCTATTAGAATCCTAACGGGTCTTTAATTAAGCCTTGACTTAGACCGGCTAGTTTTCAAGAAGAAGAAGAAGAAGATACGGTTCAAACGCATGATAAAGCGGAGACCGGAAAAGAATGTGATTTAGACCCGACAAGTTTGAAGACTTATACAATATGGGTAATCTAAACACATTCTGGATTTTGAGATAATAACGATAAGGTTTGACCCGTTTCGGCTAATTTATGCAAACTAGTTACATAAACCGAACCGAACGCGTATGAAGCGTAACGGGTAACCGTAAGAGTCCTAAACAGGTTTCCTAAGTTAACATGCCTTAAATATGTTGTGATATCAGTAGGATACCTTCCGTTATGCCCAAAACGAGTTTAATTTTATATTAATCCCCTTAGGGGTATTTTGGTCATTTTAAAGATTATAAAAAGGGATCAATTAAGCTTCTATGATCCGGGTCTGAATAAATCAGTAAAATAACTTATTTTAACAGGTTATAACATTTGGTTATAAGTCTTATATGCCAAAATAGTTTTAAACCCTAACTATGCGTATAATACGCGTATAAAGTAGTTTTAAGCGACGTACGGGTTAAAATAGGATTCTGAGTTTCCTAATCAGTTAAACAGGTTCAAAACACTCCATTTAATATGTAAAAGCAGTAGCAATTGGATTGGCGTTAAAAGGATTTGTAAAACTCATTTTATGGCCGAAAAGGGTATTTTTGGTATTAACCGAATCGAGGCGATTAACCTAGCTTATGATCAGTTTAAAAATAATTAAAAATCTTCAAAAATCCCAAAATATTATATCACATCAGTGGATAAAAGGTTTGGTGTCAAAAATGGGTTTTAGATAGGCGTTACGCTAATGACGTCATTTAATTACTAAGAATCGCTATAATTACGTCCTTAAGCATAACTCCTAATCTGGACCTCCGCTTGATGTGAAAATTTACAGACATGTCTAATAATCAGTAACTAAGATTATTTTACTTTCATATTTCCAAAAATCTCGTTTTATGCTCATAAGGGCATTACGGTCAATATTTAGGCGTTTAACGGAAACATCGGACGATTTGGGATTCGAGTGGTATAAACGCAGAGGCTTATACACACATGCAACTAGGTCCTAATGGAACTTTAAGGCATGTCTAAATCTATATAAATCGGGTCAGAACTGAGGTCAAAGAAAAAGTCAAACTTTTGCGTCTCTCGGTTCCGAATCGGTTCTAAACATAAAGTTGTCGAATCAAATAAGCTTAGACAAGTTATTATACTTATTTTCAAGTTGTATGGCTGATAAAACAGGTTACACGCCTTCCGTGTTGTTAAATATGCGATTAAGGTTTCTGTTGACTTTTTCGGACAACCTTGGACTCGACAAACGACCTAGTTAAGATTGAAATCAGTGGGTGACCTTTTAGGGGTTTATTATCCATATAAATACCAACTTATAACAACTTTCGATTCGACTAATCTCTGGACCGATTGTGATTTATCACAAAGTCAAACCGTAGTTACGACGGTTTGATTTCTAGGCTTTTAACTAAGTATAAATGAATTAGGAAGGGTTAAACATACTTACACACAACTAATGGATGATTTGGAATGCTTGTGGCCTGCTTGAATGCTCTGGAAATGCTCAGAAGTGATGAATGATCATTGTTGCAATATGTGGGTCTTTATATATAACTTCAAACATGCATGGATCATCGACAACTAAGTCTAGGAGTGAAACAATAACATCCACAAGTCCCCTACTAGCTAAAAACCACTTTAGGGCAGCCCAAGGTATGCCAAAAATCGATCAAAGTCGGTTAATCGAACATGCAGGACATCTGTGCATGTTTTCTGCCCAGATAAGGCAGTAGCGTAGCGCTACTGCCAAGGGGTATAGGGCTCGCGCTACGCTAGCCCCTGGTGACCTGACAAACAAGTTTTCCTTAATTGCAATTTCAGTCCCTGGTCCCCCGAAAGGTCGTTTTCACTTGGTTTTCTTGCAATTTTGAGACTTTATATTTGACATGTGGGGCTTTAAGACTTATACCATCTTTGTTAAGTCCTCGGGTAACTTTGTGATCACCCGAAAAGCCCTAAATTTCAACGTTGACACTTATAACCCTCGTACACGAATTTTATCACAACTTGCTCATACGATATCGAAACCTCATGAAATTTTTGTGGTACATTCTAGTGAGCATAATTAATCGTTACAAAGCTTCGGGTTTGTCAAAAGGTCACTCAGAGGTATAACTTAAACATGTTGGCACATTTAACCCCTGTAGTTTGTAATCTCTCACTTTCTTTCACAATTGGCTTCGTATGATCCATGATCTATTCATTTAAGGTTATAAACATCATGTAGAGTTATTGCAAAGTCTTATTATTCATTGTTGACGTTTTGAACCCTTATACTTACACAGTTTCATTGTTTGTCAACTTTAGTCCTTCAAGAACATTGTTTCACACGTTCAAACCTATGACACGTGTCAACACATTATAGGACGCAAATTTTCGGGGTGTTACATCCTCACCCCCTTAAAAGAAATCTCGACCCCGAGATTTACTGAAATAGATGAGGGTACTTTTCTTTCATCGTGGACTTAACCTCCCACGTATACTCGGGACCTCTACGGGCATCCCATTTGAACTTTACAATTGGTACTTACTTCCTTCGAAGCTTCTTAACCTGTCGATCCTCAATCGATATAGGATGTTTATCACATCGTAAATCCGCATACCAATTTGTGATAGTGCTCCTTGACTTATTGGTGGAACATCTCCTTTAGTCACTAGTGTGCAATGTATTTCGAGCTCCGCCAAACCACTTAAATAGGTTTTAGCTTACAAGCTACTTGATCTTGATACATTTGATTTCCTTCAAATGATTTCCATATATTCAGAGCTTAACTTGCCTGATATTTTAACAATTTTGGTACACCCTTCCTGGGTGATATCTTTTGTTAAACCATTTTCCTTAACAAAAACTTAGGAAGTTTGCTATTTTCATAACTCCTTGATTTCTTGCCGTATACTGGCAACCTACAATCGATTTTGGATTTGTATAATCTTATTTGTTGTCCCCCAGGCAACTTTCAGATCTTGCTAGTTGGACTTACCAATTCTCTATCTAACAATAGACATTTAACATTCCATCTATACAAGGTCTCCAAAGGAGTAGCCTTAATACTTACATATCCATTATTATAGAAAAGCTTATTCTTAAGGTGAGATGGTTATTCCAACCACTGCTTAGCTAATGTTTAGGGAATAGCTAATCCTTGCCGTTAGTCGAACAGATCGACGATCCTGGGTAGGTAATATCGATTCTTAATTGTTGCCTAAATAGGGTTGCGGTGATAATGCATAAGCAAAATGAACCGTCTTTCATACTTGACTATACCGGATTCCCAGGATATTGAGTTAGGCTATATGAATCTCCTATCTTAATATTTTACTTAATCAGGTTTTCGGTTATTACATAAACAACAGGGAGTTCTTACAACACTCTAACCCAAGAGGGATGTTAATCTTAACTCTACTTGCCTATAGGGAGGTAAACAGGGTAAACTTAGGAGAAGATAATCAAGGTACAAGGAGGTTACAGAGATTTCCATATCTCAGGCTCCAGTTCATCCATCATTGTTTGTGTCAATTAAGTGACACCTTTATGTTACGAGTCCACGAGTTCTTTAGTCGGGAACATTTACTTGGACAATTTCATTCGGGATATCTTCTTTGAATACTACTAGTCGACTTTAGTACGATATGACTATTGGGATATCTCAGAGGTTCCATGCATTAAACCTCCATACTGATCAGGCATGGAAGCAATCTATGGGACACACTAGGATACGCCAATCCTCATATGGCACTTTTATCAAACATAGTTTGGCATTCGCGGTCGATAGAAAACAAAGAGAAAATAATAAAATAAAGTAATATATATTGTCGTACTCGATTCGAAGAAAGAGTACTCTCAGATTTTTCAGAAGGATCCCTTGCCGATACTCAGAAGAATCGGTTACTATGGTTTCCTTGGTAAGTTATACCTTGTGGATGATATAAAAGTTTGCTAAGCTTATGGTTTATGAAGATTTATTATTGCCTGTATTAAAACAGGACACTTTGCAGGAATTATCATTGATAAATGATAAGGAAGTTTATTGTACAAGTGCTTATATCTAATAAATAATGGAAGTTTCACAAACTAGGCACCTAGCTCGGTTGGCTAGGCGCGCGAAAGGGTGTGGCCTAGACCCGGGTTCGATTCCGGGGACGGCCGATTTCACCATTTTTATTTTCTGGGAGCTTGACGCGGGCCGCGTAAGGTATCATCTAGGCTTACGCGGGCCGCTTGGATCTTCTGATCCGAAGCAAACCTTCAAAATGACAGTCTTGATAATTAACTGCTTCTTATCACCCACCATATGGGCTTGGTCACAAGGCGACAAATCCTCACCTATTTCTATATAGTGTCCTCTTATTAACAGAACAAGGACAGCGGAGAAGGGTAATTCTTAATGAACATAAAACATCCATCTAATATTGCTGAATTAGTCTCCGAGGTGTTATCGGTCAATTTTACTTTATACTTAACGCTTAGAGTTGTTAACAGGCAAATTTAATGATTTACAATATCTATTGTCTATGAGAGACTTATCTGAACCTGAATTAAATAATACTCTAACATGAGCATTATTGATATAGAAAGTACCTGTTGTGACCTTGTCATCTTGGATAGCCTCTTGAGTATCCATTTGGGAGTTTTCGGTTTTGGTCTTTTTAACTTCCTCAAGCTTTTTAGCATACTTAGGGCAGTTGGTCTTAATGTGCCCTCTTTCATTGCAACCATAGCAGGTTGCGTCCTCCATCTTCCTGCAGTCCAAAGTCTTATGCTCCTTGGACTTGCAGATCCCATATGCAAAAGTTCTCGACTGTGTAGACGAGTTCGATCCATTCCTGCACTTCCCGAAGTGCTGCTTCTTGCAGGTTTTGCATTTGGGTTTTTCACCTGACTGCTGGTTGTCCTTTAAATCCTTGCCAGGCTTAGCTGCTTTTCTCTTGGCAGCCTTAGGGCAATTAGTACTGATGTGGCCCTTTTCGCCGCAGCCATGACAAATTGCATTCTTTATATCCCTACATTCGTGGGACTGGTGGCCAGCTCTTTTACAGATGCCACATTGCTTTATCTTTTGATTTAATCGACACTGACCCCAGTGTCTTCTTTTGCAGGTTTTACATGTGGGTTTTGCCTCCTTTGGCTTGGACTGGTTATAGCTTGAACCGGTCTTAATCTTTTTGTAACCTTTATTTGGGGCATCATCGCACATTCGCTTATAATCCTTCAACACACGGTCCATGGCGTTGCTTACGGCGGTATTTATCACAACCTGTAACTCGGTGCTTATTAAGTTTAGTCTTGCATCATCATTCTGATTAACTGGATGATGGTGAGCTTCAGAGGAGTCAGCCATGGTGAAGCTTTGAAGGCTACTATCCAAGTAGAAACAATTTGTTTAATCATATAGTGAATTGTCGAATTTGATGAATAAATAGCCATGGCGTAATTAAACCATATAGGCCAATAGATAGAATTTAATTTATTTGATTATGTTTTGCCTAAGTTTAAATAACCATCTTTGGCATTTAAGCGGAATATAATCCTTCATATTTATTAGACAGGGGACATAAGTCACGACTGCCAATGTCATACTGACATCTTTTATATATAGCACAAGGGCTTGTTCCAAAGGACTGATAATGGCTCAGAGACCTTGTCACTAGGGAAATTTTAAAACATAATCGATGATTCCTTTGGGTCGGAAAATTTCATAGTTCATTGTCTTGACAAGAAGTTATGAAATAAAACTATCTTTTTCATGTATTCATCTTTACTCGTTTATATACATCCCAAATGGATGTTTTGATGCGTACTTCATTTTCGACGTTTTCCAGCCATGATTCCTATTGATCAGTTATGCTAAAAAAAATTTGAGAAAAATTCCTAATATAAGGGTGACAAGGGTGATTTTATCGCATCACGGTTGTCGGGAGTGTTAACACATTTACAGATGTTAACAGGAATTCGAATCTTTTAAAACAGGTCTTACCATCATGGCCCGGCCTTAAAATGACCCTAAGGCTAGGTTTCACTCTTAAGATTCTTATTAATATTTAACGCAGAACAATCCTAAATTGAGGTGTTAAATATGGATCTTAATCTAATTATGGAACTACCATCTTGGCCCGGTCTTAAAATGACATGTGGCTAGGTCTTGTCCTTTCTAGATTTTGCCATTTTATAATAATGGTAGATCTTATAAAAGGAATGTTTGAATGGAAATTTAAAGTTAATTATTCCACTATAAAATTAAAAAAACAGATGTGCCCTAGACGGGACTTGAAAGGAATAGTGTTGTCCTCAAAGGAACTGAAAGGTAATTATGTCCTTATAAGGACTATTAAGGAAACGATTTTTAGCAAAAGGAGTTTCTTCCCCATTTTATTTCTGAATGCCTTCTCCTTGGTCGCATGTTTCTTCCTAGCCGCGGTACGAAGGTCAGCAATTCAAGGCTCCTGGTGTGGAGAATTATTATTACGGCTTCTTCGATTGGCGACGTATCCAAAATATAAAAAAAAAATTTGGAAGCAGAATTTCCAAATAAGGATTTAGAATATTCCTATGTTAAGTCTAGACTCAGAAGGTCAAGGAATGTGCAAATGTGTCATTGAGATTAAACACCAATAAGCTAGGGTTTAATTCACTCAATGTTGGCTCTGATACCAACCTGTCACACCCCAAATTTCCACGTGTTACCGGTGGGCCCGGTAGGGGAGTATCGTGACGTAGTTGATATCATCATAGTCAAACAACACAATATATAAATGCACAGCGGAAGCAAAAGGATAAATATATTAAAATCCGTAATAGTGTAACATCAAAGTATTACAACGGAAGTAAAGGATCCACAGGCGGATCGCAAATAAAATAACATGGTTCAACAGACTTTAGGCATCTAAGCTTGCGAGACTCTTTATTGATGCTAGGAGTAGCCAGCCAATTCCAATTAGTACCTGCACTTAGCCTTTTTGGAAAATACGTCAGTTTACACTGGTAAATACAATCAACTGACTCATTTTGAAAAGGTTTTAAGAAAATGATTGATTTGAATGCACATGGCACAAATAATATTTTATAACTTGGGATACTTATTTAAATATATAAACTTGTACAGGATTTACATGTTCCTTATGCGTTCAGTAGCCCGGATCGAGCCGGGTTAAAGATCAATTAACACACCACTTTATTTATGAGACACTAACAGGTGTACGCCTACACCTGAGTGCTAAGGTCGTGGCCATTTCGTAAAATGATGCCAGGGATATCCGGGACACGGTCATTAACCCCCCAAAGGCTTTAAGCAACAAAACAAATTAAACGGAGACATCTCAATCATTTAACCATAATAAGATTAAATATTCAACGCCCGACCAAGCGGTATTTTATATACCGTACCCAAGCCCGTATAGGGAAATAAGTTAAAAGTATTTACCTGAGCTAAATATAAATTCAATCCCAGCCGTATCAAATCAGCAAGTACAGATAGCTTTTACTGGGCTCCTTAATCTGGAACGAAGGTTTTTAATAACCTATTAGAATCCTAACGGGTCTTTAATTAAGCCTTGACTTAGACCGGCTAGTTTTCAAGAAGAAGAAGAAGAAGATACGGTTCAAACGCATGATAAAGCGGAGACCGGAAAAGAATGTGATTTAGACCCGACAAGTTTGAAGACTTGTACAATATGGGTAATCTAAACACATTCTGGATTTTGAGATAATAACGATAAGGTTTGACCCGTTTCGGCTAATTTATGCAAACTAGTTACATAAACCGAACCGAACGCGTATGAAGCGTAACGGGTAACCATAAGAGTCCTAAACAGGTTTCCTAAGTTAACATGCCTTAAATATGTTGTGATATCAGTAGGATACCTTCCGTTATGCCCAAAACGAGTTTAATTTTATATTAATCCCCTTAGGGGTATTTTGGTCATTTTAAAGATTATAAAAAGGGATCAATTAAGCTTGTATGATCCGGGTCTGAATAAATCAGTAAAATAACTTATTTTAACAGGTTATAACATTTGGTTATAAGTCTTATATGCCAAAATAGTTTTAAACCCTAACTATGCGTATAATACGCGTATAAAGTAGTTTTAAGCGACGTACGGGTTAAAATAGGATTCTGAGTTTCCTAATCAGTTAAACAGGTTCAAAACACTCCATTTAATATTTAAAATCAGTAGCAATTGGATTGGCGTTAAAAGGATTTGTAAAACTCATTTTATGGCCGAAAAGGGTATTTTTGGTATTAACCGAATCGAGGCGATTAACCTAGCTTATGATCAGTTTAAAAATAATTAAAAATCTTCAAAAATCCCAAAATATTATATCACATCAGTGGATAAAAGGTTTGGTGTCAAAAATGGGTTTTAGATAGGCGTTACGCTAATGACGTCATTTAATTACTAAGAATCGCTATAATTACGTCATTAAGCATAACTCCTAATCTGGACCTCCGCTTGATGTGAAAATTTACAGACATGTCTAATAATCAGTAACTAAGATTATTTTACTTTCATATTTCCAAAAATTTCGTTTTATGCTCATAAGGGCATTACGGTCAATATTTAGGCGTTTAACGGAAACATCGGACGATTTGGGATTCGAGTGGTATAAACGCAGAGGCTTATACACACATGCAACTAGGTCCTAATGGAACTTTAAGGCATGTCTAAATCTATATAAATCGGGTCAGAACTGAGGTCAAAGCAAAAGTCAAACTTTTGCGTCTCTCGGTTCCGAATCGGTTCTAAACATAAAGTTGTCGAATCAAATAAGCTTAGACAAGTTATTATACTTATTTTCAAGTTGTATGGCTGATAAAACTGGTTACACGCCTTCCGTGTTGTTAAATATGCGATTAAGGTTTCTGTTGACTTTTTCGGACAACCTTGGACTCGACAAACGACCTAGTTAAGATTGAAATCAGTGGGTGACCTTTTAGGGGTTTATTATCCATATAAATACCAACTTATAACAACTTTCGATTCGACTAATCTCTGGACCGATTGTGATTTATCACAAAGTCAAACCGTAGTTACGACGGTTTGATTTCTAGGCTTTTAACTAAGTATAAATGAATTAGGAAGGGTTAAACATACTTACACACAACTAATGGATGATTTGGAATGCTTGTGGCCTGCTTGAATGCTCTGGAAATGCTCAGAAGTGATGAATGATCATTGTTGCAATATGTGGGTCTTTATATATAACTTCAAACATGCATGGATCATCGACAACTAAGTCTAGGAGTGAAACAATAACATCCACAAGTCCCCTACTAGCTAAAAACCACTTTAGGGCAGCCCAAGGTATGCCAAAAATCGATCAAAGTCGGTTAATCGAACATGCAGGACATATGTGCATGTTTTCTGCCCAGATAAGGCAGTAGCGTAGCGCTACTGCCAAGGGGTATAGGGCTCGCGCTACGCTAGCCCCTGGTGACCTGACAAACAAGTTTTCCTTAATTGCAATTTCAGTCCCTGGTCCCCCGAAAGGTCGTTTTCACTTGGTTTTCTTGCAATTTTGAGACTTTATATTTGACATGTGGGGCTTTAAGACTTATACCATCTTTGTTAAGTCCTCGGGTAACTTTGTGATCACCCGAAAAGCCCTAAATTTCAACGTTGACACTTATAACCCTCGTACACGAATTTTATCACAACTTGCTCATACGATATCGAAACTTCATGAAATTTTAGTGGTACATTCTAGTGAGCATAATTAATCGTTACAAAGCTTTGGGTTTGTCAAAAGGTCACTCAGAGGTATAACTTAAACATGTTGGCACATTTAACCCCTGTAGTTTGTAATCTCTCACTTTCTTTCACAATTGGCTTCGTATGATCCATGATCTATTCATTTAAGGTTATAAACATCATGTAGAGTTATTGCAAAGTCTTATTATTCATTGTTGACGTTTTGAACCCTTATACTTACACAGTTTCATTGTTTGTCAACTTTAGTCCTTCAAGAACATTCTTTCACACGTTCAAACCTATGACACGTGTCAACACATTATAGGACACAAATTTTCGGGGTGTTACACGAATGGTGACCATATTACATGTGAACTTTTGCCCAAATTTGACTTAATTGTTCGTGTGTTAAATAGGGTCAATATAACAAGTTTATAGTGTCCACTGCATGCTCTAAAAGTTAAGTTTCCATACCGTCTTTTAATATATTGTTTTGGGTGATGTGCTTACGTTGATTTAGTGTTTTAAAGTACCACATTTCTAAAGAATGATATAGTTTATATAAAAGAAATAGCTTCTAGCCTAAGGGTGTTAGGGATAATTGATCCATGCAACACCTCAGAATATTGGATCCATAGTTATAAAAATATATTCCCTAACAATTGCCCCCAACATGGCAGTTATGATAGTGATCACAATTATCATATTTCTGTTCAAATCGTATTATCCGTTAGCTTGACCAACTAGCCGTTAGAATATGTCAGACTACTCTATAACTACTCATTGCGGTAAATTGGGATACAGATAACTCCCTTCTTTTAAAGATAAGAAAATCCTTTCATATATCTTCATTTCCGGTGTTAAGATTCAGGTATCTCTCTTCCCTTCATCTTATTTTTCATTGTCCCATGAATCCATGGCCAAGATGAACACCCGATCTTCACCTGCTAAAAGCCCCAATGAGGATGAAGGTCTCATGCCAAAGAACCTGTTAAAAGACCCTTTATCGGAGATTTGTAAGTTCACCGACCCTGAAATTTTGAACCTTGTATCTTGTTTTCCCCCTAGAGTAGTCTTTAGACCCTTTTATCCTTCTACTCATAGAGATGCGATTTCAAAGACTTGGTCTTGCTTCCCGGCACTCCCGTTTCTCCTAGGGTATTCTTATCCCTTCCCTGATCTCACCCAACGATTCTTCACCTTAACCGGCATGAGCTATAGTCAAGCTATGCCAATGTTATGGAGAACTCTTTTGACCATTGAAGAGATTTTATAGAAGGAGAGATTGGAGTTTGGTCTCACGGAACTTGCCAACCTATACTCACTTATTCCCACGCTTCCAACCATTTCTTGTTCAAATCTAAGCCTCACTAGCCGATCCCCACCCATAAAACCACACAGAATGATTCTACCTGGAAAAATTAGTTTTTCTTCGTGCGAAGAGACTCAATTCCTAACGGGGATACCCTGCCCCTGAGGTGGATTCCAAAAGGTAGGATATAGGACCCTTAGACAACCTTTGTATGGATTATTATTTTTTCCGACTCATCTTTTTCTTTTATTTTCACGTAGTAACCAACTTTGCATGACTTGCTGAGCTCCCTGGTACTTCTGAAAGAGTTGAGGCATTGCTAGCCCTTAACCCAATTGTGAGAACCTTCAAGATCAGGATACAGGATTCAATAGGAGAAGAAGAAGAAGCTCAAACCTCATCCTCCTACATCATGTCAAGTAAGTTGTTATAGTATTTGTAGTTTGAAAATTTAAAGTATAATAATGAAAATCTTATCTTATTTGTTAGTCAGTTGTCCAAGCGCTCAAAAATCTACAACCAGGTCCGCCACCATATTTGGTCTCAATGACATTGATAGCTTTATCTCCCCCTGGACAGCCAAGAACAAGTCTAAGAGCCTAAGCTTTCAATAGCCTAAGGTCGTGACCACCAGAGCCAAGTCTGGATCCAAGACTTCAGAGCCTAAGGGGTACTTCTTCGATGTGGAGTTGCAGCTTCATGACTCCCTGACTGAGGTAAGGATCCTTGATCCTGATGTTGTTATGGTATCTTTCTCTATGATCATGTATCTTAGTCTCTGCTTTGTTGCACACAAGGATTCACCCGTGTCAAGGCCCATCATGAAAAGAAGATTGTTGAGCTTGAAGTAACTCTGGCTGACATGAGGTCCATAGCTGTTGCCAAGGACAAGGCCTATTCTAAGCTGGAGAAGGAGAATAATAGGCTTGAGGAGCAGCTGCTAATGGCTGAGGTGGGTCATCACGAGGCTATATAGGTGGCTACAGATGAGGCTAAGGTCAGTGCTGCCATAACGGTGTTGCAGGAAAGGATCAGGATGGCTAAGGAAGCCAATGATCCTAACTTCGACAAGTCCACCAGGGATTTGGCTCTGTGGGAGCAGACCCTGCTTAAGCTTGGTGGAGAAGAGGAGCCTGCACCTGAGAAGCCTATCGAAGTCGGACCAAGCGGGGTGAAGGAGGTGAGTGGTGGAGCTGGTGGTGATGTAGTAGTGGAGGCTACAATAGTGGGCGATGAAGGATGTTGATGCCTTGGTCTGAGCCTACTTTTTTTAATGTTTTTTGTTGATGTTTTTTGGTGAATAATGGTTCGGTTTGTAATAACTCTGAAAAATAGTTACTAGGATAAGGATCCATAATCCTTAAGACAATTAGGAGGGTGGAAAAGGTGGATGGGTCCTTCTATTTATGGAGGATGAAGCCTTTAACACCATTCTCCTTTAAAGTTTCCTACATAGACATTAACGACTGATAACACCCCATCTGCCCAGGTGGATGGTCCATGTATTGTTGGTGAAGCCTGGGCTGATAATTTTGGTAAGATGGTGGTTTTTAAATAAAATTTTAAGCTTTTGACTACATTTCGTGTTGCATGTTTTTTTATAGTTTTTACTTGATAAATATATTTCTCCAAATTCAAGTAGGTTGTTTGCAAAAATTAGGTTATTGTATGAAAGATCATCGATTCTTGTTCATAGGATCTTAGAAAATTTAGATTGTATAAATAATTATGAATCACTTATCCTTATTGGTTAAAAATGTAGGGTGAAATCATTCAATAAATAAAGAAAAGATAAGACATACCATAAAATCCAAGTTAGGATTATATGTCCTAGATCGTTGCCATAGTGCAAATAAATTAGACTTCGAGGATCCAGGATCCTTCTCGAAAGGACTTGTGAGTCTTCAAAGTTCCAAAACATGTTAAGATAAACTTGGGACTAAGCCAAACAAACTGGGGACAAGCCCATTATAACTGGGTACAAGCCCAAAAGAACTGGGGACAAGCCCAAAAGATACTGGGGCTGGCCCAAACTGGGGATAAGCCCAACTTAAGTGACATGAAAATGCCAAAACCTTAGCTAAAGTGAAAAAGTTAGAAACCTTAGGATAACGGATGTATGGTACACCCACCATTATACTTGATATCCTACAATTGGCCAACAAAAATGAAATTTCCAGCCATTAAGCATGTACTAGTCCAATTTCCTCGAACCATACTTGGATAATTGTGCGCTACTAGCGGGGTGTCAAAACCCAATTCATATGAAAGGTAATAACCTTTAAACCTTAGAAGGTATTAGATACCTTAAACATAGGAGAGAGGTGGCCAAACCCTTAGACCTCTGAAGATGCAAACTATGCCAAAGATCTCTATAAAGCTTGAAACTTAGAGAGTATGGATGTTAAGTAGCTTAACATCCTTGCCTTATAATGAGAAAATATAAAAAGTAGAAATAAAACTGAAATAAAATGTTACTTATATTAGGATCCTAAATCCATTAAGGATCCTCGATCCTTGTTACATAAAATATTTCTTAAGATGTATAGCATTCCAAGCCCTTAGTAAGAGATTATCTTCCATGGTTAGTAGGCGGTATGCCCCCTTTCCAGCCTTTGTTTCTATCAGATAAGGGACTTCCCACTTAGGTGCCAACTTGCCATCAGCTGGGTTTGTAGTGTTCCGAAATTATTTCCTTAACCCCAAGTGTCCCACTTGAAATCTTCTGATCCTGACGTTCTTATTGTAAGCTCCAGCCATCTTTTGCTGATAACTGGCCATCCTTATCCTCGATAGGTCTCTGAGCTCATCCACAGTATCTAGGTCTTGAATCAGATTTTCACTATTCTTCTGAGGATCACGAATGCTTGTTCTGGCTGCAGGAACCACCATCTCTATAGGGGATTATTGCCTCTGTTCCAAAGACTAGAGAGAATGGAGTCTGGCCTGTGGCATTCTTTGGAGTTGTCCTATCCGCCCAAAGGACATATGGCAGCTTTTCAGCCAATTTTCCTTTCTTGAATCCTAATCTATTCTTCAAGTTGTTGATGATAATCTTATTGCTTGACTCTTCTTGGCCATTAGCTTATAGATGAACTAGTGTAGATGTTATCATCTTGATCTCCCAATTGTCACAAAAATTAGTAGTTCTACTCCTAATAAATTGGGATCCGTTGTCGCATATAATTTCAGAAGGAATTCCAAATCTAGTAATAATGTTTCTTTTGATAAAGGATATAACTTCTTTTTCTCTAACTTGAACAAAGGATATAGCTTCCGCCTTTATTCATTTGATAAAGGATATAGCTTCCGCCTCTGTTCATTTGGAGAAGTAATCGATCAAAACATGCATAAATACTTTTCCACCTGGTGCATTTCGAAGTTTTCCTACTATATCCATTCCACATTTCATGAATGGCCAAGAGGAAATTATAGGATATAATTGCTCTACTGGATGGTGTAGGATATTGTTGTGTCTTTGGCAAGCACCACATTTCCTTGCATAGTCTACTGCGTCTTTCTTCATTGTGGGCCAGAAGTAACCTGTCCTAAGGATTCTAGAGAATAATGCTTTACCCAGTATGATTTCCTCAGTCTCCTTCATGGAAATCCTTTAACACCTCTTGGATTTTAGGATCCTCAATGCAGCATAAGTAGGGACCTGCAAGAGACCCTTTATATAAAGTGTTATTTAGTATAGTAAACTGAGATACCTTAACCCTAAAGGCCCTGGGATTCTCCCAGGTGCGGATTTCTCCATTCTAAATAAACTTTATAATTGGAAGGATCCATGATCCTGAACCCGGATGCGAATCACTAGGTGATGTTATAGTATCCTTTACTACCTCCATTGCATCATTCTCCCCAGTTAAAGGAAAGAGAATGTGAATAATGGGTATTTTTACATTTTCTGGAATTTTTAAGGCTGATCCTAAATTTGCCAAAGCATCTGCCCCTGTATTTTCCTATCTAGGCACCTGTGTTACGCTAAAAGAATCGAAAGAATTTACTAGCTCTTTGACTATTTCTAAATATTTAATTAGTTTCATGTCTTTTACATTAAATGAGCCATTAAAGTGGTTAGTAATTAGCAATGAATCTATATAGACTTGAAGATACATAATCCTCATTTGTTTGGCTAACTGCAAACCTGTTATCAGAACTTCATATTCTTCTTCGCTGTTGGTGATTTGGAATTCACAGGCAATGGACGGGGGTATTATGTCCCCCTGTGGCGATTTTAGTAGTAATCATAATCCGGTTCCTCTGACATTCTCGGCTCCATCAGTGAAGAGTATCCAAGGATCCTTGGTATCTCTTAGTTGTTGAACCTCCAATTCAGCTTCTTTTTGTAAATCACTACTGGAATCTACCACAAAGTCAGCCAGTGCTTGAGACTTGATGGCAGTCCTTGGCGTAACACAGGCCAATGTCAACCTCTGCCGAAGCCTTAACCTCATCTCCGACTGTAACAATGGTCTGATATGCTTCAAGGACAATAATGGAAAAATTTGGAACCCGAACGACCTAGACCAAGTGTTGGATCCTCGTGTGACCCTAATAAGTCAATCCGATGAGTTCAGCATCAAAAACAAAGGCGGAATCAATGTAATTGATGTAAAACAGCTTGTTCATTTCTAATTATCTTCTTATTGATTGATTCTGAGCTTTTTACAATTCTGATAACAATTCGGCAGCACCTCGGCTCACAAACTATGACTTAATTCAATTACAAATGAACACAGCACTTCAGTATTTATTGGAGGTTAATTCTGCTTGAAACAACTTCAAACGGAATCATCATTCAAACGGAATTACCTAATTCCAAGCGGAATTAGTAATTTCGCTTGAAACATCTAATTCCGTTTGAAATGACATCAAACCCATTTCAAGCGGAATTACCTTAAAATTCTGTTTTCTCGATTTCTGTGCCCTAATCTATACAATACAATACAAGACTCAATAAAGACGAAGATAACAGACATCAGGGCATAAATAGACTCCCCCTTGGATGTTAACAAAGTCTTTAGCATCCAGTCTTCAGTCTTTAGTCTTGATTGTCTTTCCAAATTGATTTGACATTGTAAAAGCCTCCTTCAATCTTTATCTTCAAACTTTAATCTTTAATCTCCCCTTTGAATGTTGATCCAAAATTCTGACTCCTCCTTTCGTAGACTCCCCCTCTCAATAAGCTGGGAATTGAATTCTAATTCAAACTTTGACATTTTCTTTGCTATGGGGATCTTGACTCCTATTTCCTGCACAATCTCTACCTAAATATAAGATATATAACAATAAAAGTTTCAATCCAAACTTACCTTTCAACTTCCTTTGTTAGACTTGTCAGAATTTAGAAATCCACTTAGGTATCCAGGTCCAAATTAATGACCCTAATTACTCAATTTGTCTACCAAGTCCAACTTGATGACCTTGGTTGACCTGAGACAAATCACATTGACAATTTGTTCAACTTTGTTCAAACTATTTTTTGAAATTTACAAGTTTCAACTTAATGAACTTGTTTTGACTTTTCAATTTTCTCAAGTTTAACATTTTAAGCTCACGACTCATTATCCAGCTCAGAAACATCCTGCATCTGCTTTAATTCTCAAAACTGAATATCAACTTTCCACTTTGGTTTGTCGGAAAAATAAAGCAGAAATGTAAAATCTTTTTGGTTTTTTAATAAAGTTTCTAAACTAGAAATGAAATACAGAAATAAAATGCAGTAAAAGTAAACTCTTTACAAACATATTTTTGGTGAGCGTGTTAGGGAATCATATCAGCTGTTCGACAAGTCACAAGTACCGTTAAACTTTAATTTCATACTCAGAATTAAACAATTCACTTAGATTGTCGATATACTGATCCATTTAAATTCTCACACAAACTTCAATCTGTCCAGGATATGGATTAGGTGTTTTATAGCCTTAAACTCATTTATGTGTCCCACCTCTTGAATATACTCCCGTATCCAGATCCCAATATTAAGTCTTACAGATGAGTATACCAAAGATGATATCTGTAAGGGGTTAAATTGCGAAGAACCGTGAGAGCTCAGGTCAGAACTTCAGTTCAGCAGAGAGATGACGGCTTTGACTTTTGGTGGGTCCCCTTTAGAGGATCTTTTTTACAACAGCAATGATTATCATTTTTAATGTTTCATCATTTTTGTGCTGAGGGCGGTGCTATATTTCAAGCAAGCAGTAAAGTATTCTCCGGGGACTAGGCCATTGCTTCCGCAAAATCAGAAGTCCCGGGATAATACCCCAGATGTCACTGAGTATAAAGACCTAGTATCTCAGAAAGAGAGATCTTTCAAACAAGATTTCAGGGGTTACCTATATATCAAAGTAGTGTTCCCCATGAAATAAGTAAGTAAAGATTTAGGTTTATATCCCGAACAAACCTACTAACTGTGTAAAAACCTATCGGCACATCATCAGCGAGACTGTTTAAAACTTTTAAACTTTACATATCTTTAGCATACCGTAACTGTCAAGCTAATGTACTATCATTTTCCCTTTTTACACAAGCTCTTTTCTAGTTTTCTATTGTTTTTGTATTTTGAAAATATCTCATGTTTTTGAATTTTTGAATTTTTTATTGTTTTTGTATTTTCTGAAAATATTACCCTATACTCTCCCCCTAAATACCAAAACAAGTAAAAAATCGACACACCATTGCAGATTGCGTCTCAACATCATCTACAATGTCTCCTTCTTCAACGCTACGAATCTCCTCCAACACCGATAAAAGCTTCATACCGTTTAGTTTTAAAAGATATTTAAAACGAGTTTTATCAAACGCTTTGGTATGTAAATCAGCTTTTTGCTCGTCAGTGTGTATTTTCTCAATTCGTATCAATTTCTTCTCGAATCAATCTCGGATGAAGTGATGTCGAATTTCAATGTGTTTAGTTTTAGCGTGATGAACATGATTTTTATTAATGTTTATCGCTGCCTCAATATCAACAAAGATAGGGGTGTTAAGAAATTGCAAACCGTAGTCGCGCATCTGTTGCTGGATCCACAAGATCTGAGAGCAGTAACTGCTAGCAGATACATACTCCGCTTCACATGTGGATAGAGCCACATAATTTTGCTTCTTACATTGCCAGGTGACCAAACGAGGTCCGAAAAACTGACAACCCGCTGTTGTTGATTTAGCGTTAACTTTGCAGCATCCGAAATCGGAATACCCTTCGAGCGTGAAATCGCCTTCTTTTGGATACCACAACCCCAATGATGGAGTTCCATTCAGGTAGCGTAATATCCTTTTCACAATTACCATATGCGAAGCTCTTGGGTTAGACTGAAATCTTGCTACGAGGCAGGTTGGATACATGATATCGGGTCTTGAAGCTGTAAAATACATATGCGATCCGATCATGGAACGATATAACGTTTCATCTACCTTCTCTCCGGTGAGATCAGGGTTTATCCCATGATTCGTCGTTAACGGGGTGGAATCTGGAGTAGAACCTGACATCCCGAATTTCTCCAAGATATCATGAACGTACTTCGTCTGATGTATGAAAATTCCCTTAGGCAGTTGAGCAACCTGGAGTCCCAAGAAGAATTTCATCTCACCCATCGATGACATTTCAAATTTCTGCTTCATAACTCTTTCAAAATCTTTGCACAGATTTTCATTTGTTGACCCAAATATGATGTCGTCCACATATATCTGAACTATCAGAAGATGTATGTCGACTTCTTTGTTGAAGAGAGTGGCATCCACTTTTCCTCGGATGAAGCTGTTGGCTAGCAGGTGTTGAGATAATGTCTCGTACCAAGCTCTCGGGGCCTAGTGTAAACCATACAGCGCTTTATCCAGCAAATAAACCTTGTCTTTGTGGATTGGATTGGTGAAGCCCGGTGGCTGTCCGACATATACCTCCTCTTTTACCTTCCCATAGAGAAACGCCGATTTCACATCTAGCTGATAAACTTTGAAATTTTTCAAGATGCAAATGCTAGGAAGATTCTGATTGCTTCAAGTCTAGCAACTGGAGCATATACTTCAGTGAAATCTATACCCTCCTGCTGACTAAAACCCTGGACTACGAGTCGAGCTTTGTTACGAATAATAACTCCTCGATCGTCTCTCTTACACTTGAACACCCACTTGGTGTTTATCTTCCTGTGACCATCAAGCAAGTGTACTAATTTCCACACTCCTAACTTCTCGAACTGGCTCAGTTCCTCCTGCATCGCATTGACCCAAGAATCTTCAGTAAGAGCCTCCTTATAAGTCCTCGGTTCAATCTGCGAGATAAAACATCTAAGTGAAAACTCAGTTTGTAAAGGAGCAACCGTAGAATAAAAACATGTAAGGCCTTGGTCAATTTGACGTCTAGTGCGAACGCCTGATTGTAATTCTCCAATGATCAAATCTTCTGGATGGTACGAAAGAGTTCTTGGCATCATCTCGCCTGGAACATCTACCTCGCATTCCAAATTTGTGAAATTCTGATTTGCACCTTGTTCACTGACTGGAATAAGTTGATTTGAACTCTGGATCTGTTCCCCCTCAGAATCTGAATCACCATGATCAAATACAGGCATATTATCAGATTCTTGATTATCATTGACTGCCGTCTGATTATCATGAGCAACTTCATCTTGTTGAATATCATCATGTTCTCCAGCATTTCTTAGACCTGCTTCATCGTCATTTGAAGTGTGCCTTTGGCGCCTTGCAGACTCAGTTGGGAACCTTTCCTGCGATGACTCATACTCTTTTAGAATATCCAACTCATCAAAGAAATCATCTTCTTCTTCCTCTTCCATGTCAAACGAATTCCACAAAGTGTCATAGTGAAAACGCCATGAATCGCCAGGATTCTGAGGCGGCATTGTGTAACCTTGACACTCAACATTTTGTGCTTCAATAATCCGCTTCAACCTTGGAACAAAGACTCGTTTCATAGGACTGGAGTAACCCACAAATATTCCTTCAATACTCTTTGCAGCAAATTTACCAAAAGGCTCTAGAACTGTGCAGGGAGACCCAAACGGTTCTAAATACTTCAGGTTCGGTTTGCGGTTATTGATCAGCTCGAAACATGTCTTGTTGAATTTCTTCACTGTGAGAACCCGGTTGAGCGTATAGCATGTGGCGGATACTGCTTCTGCCCAAAAGTTGTCAGGTAGCTTTGAATCAGCAACATGTACATATCATTGACTCTGGGCGCTCACATGATAACCCACTCTTCGGGAACAAAAAATCCTGGTTTCAAGATCAAACATTCTTTGTCTGTAAAGTTCGTTGTATACATACGATCACAAATCTGAGAGATGCTCAGGAGATTGTTTTCAAGATAGGCGATGTAGTTTAATCTTTCAAACGTGACGATTCCATTTGATAAAGTACCTTCACCAACTATTCGACCACCTTGATTCCCTGCAAACCCCACATAACCTCCATTAAACCCATGAACATCGTATAGTAGGGTTTTCTTCCCCGTCATGTGCCGAGAAGCTCCACTATCCATAATCCACTGTGAAACGGATCTTGGAAGCTCCTGCACATATCACAAACACTTAATTAGAAGTTGATGCCACCCAAGCCTCTTTTGACTCAGGTAACTTGACTTTGATGTGAGTTTTAGTTGTATAAAGTGGCGGAAAATTCTTGTCGTTCATCTTTAAACTCTCCTCAGACCCAATCTCAACCTTTTTGTATAAAAAGAAATCATTTTTAGAAGGTTGATCAGATGATTGATCTTTCTTTGGTACATACTTCTTTTCAGAAGTAGTAGCCTCTTGTGATTCAAGTTTCTCATAGTAATCCAAAGGAACATGCATCTTCTTGGTGACAGATGATGATTTTGCAGTCTTAGAAACCTTTCGTTTTGGAGAAATTGATTTCTTATCAACTGATTTAGGATTCCATGTTTGTTGAGCTGACGCAACTCGTTTGTAAAATTTGTCAGTTTTAGTTACCACATTCTTTATGGGTTCAGTTTTGATTTTGGTGTTTTCATTTTTCAAAATTTTCTTCTCAACAACCATTGGAGCTTTTCCTTTTGCATCAGCTTTCTTTTTCTGACTCTCGGCAACTTCAGACTTAGGCTTTAAGCTGGTGCACTTTCGTGCAATGTGTCCAACTTTGTTGCACTTAAAGCATGTTCGAGTATCAACTACCCGACTTGTGCCTTCGGTCTGAGGCTGTGAAGCCTTCTCCTCAAAGAACTCTTCATTTGATTTTGAAAAAATTTTGGATTCTTCATCAGAAAGTGAACTTGAACTAGAACTTCTCACAAACACTTTCTTCTCTACAAACTTCTTGTTTTGAACATTCCTACTTTGATAATTCTTACCACCCTGATATCCACCCGACCATCTATTTTGGTTTTTGTTATAAAAACGCGGTGGTACAACAGGTTTTTTATAGTAAGCGTTATCTTTTTCAAAGTTTAGTTGCCTCTTGGAATGTTTTAAACCTTCAATCTCAGACATATCAATCTCAATCAACTTGAACACATTTCTCAATTTTCCAACATTCACGTTCTCCAACGAAAAATCACGATCCGAATACAACTTATCCGATCCTGCCATCTTGTACATCACAAGATGTGGTTCTTCACTTAAGTTGTTTTTGGATTTTGATTTTGGAATATAATTGTCCAAAAAGCATTCATCATCCTCAGTAGTGTCACTTTCAGACTTTAAAACATTTTCAGCCATACTTTTAACAATTTCAGACTGGACACTATCTTCATCAGATGATGTGATGAATGTGATATCAATTGTGTCTGGAAGTTTAACTTCTTTTTCTTCTTCATCATTAACCAACCCGAATTTTTTCGTGGAAAAATTGTTTAGAACTGGTGGTGGAACCTGGTGGATCCCAACCCCGATTCCATCAAAGTATACAACTTCGCCTGCTTTGTTTTTCCCGATGGGTTTAGGATCAATGTGTTGTAAAACAAAGCTTGCAGAGTTGTAACTGTTCAGTTTCAACTGGATGCGTTCATTTTCAATTTTAGCTTCTTGAAACTCAAGCTTCAACTTAGCAATTTCATCCAGTTGCTGATTGATTAACTCTTCTTTTACACGAAGAACACCTGTTAGTTGAAGATTTTCTTTGTCTGCCTTACCATTTCTTTCATCAGAATCTTTAACCGTTCGTTTTAGCTTCTCAAAATTTTCTGAGATTTGACGATTTTCAAGAATCAATTTTTCATTTTCTTTTCTAATTCTTTCTACATCATTTTTAACGTTTTTGATTTTCTCAGTTAATTCTTTTAATTTGTCGTTCGAAGCTTTTAACAATTTATCACGGTTTAAGATCTGATCTTCAACACTTCTGACTCTACCAGTCAGTTCTTCAACCTTCTTACCACTGAGGTAAGCATTTGTACTACAAACTTTGCACTCTTTCATGCAATTTTTGCAGTTGTTCTCAGATTTAGCTTTCTTACCTGACTCATGTGTATCATTTGAACTGACCTTGGTTTTAGACTCAGTTCCAGAGCCAGGAACTACCTCTAGTTCTTTTGCAGCAAACACTTTGTCAGCCATCTTCTTCAAGTTTTCAGCAGTAAACTCTTGTGTTGTATCAATAAATCCATCATCAACTTTCTTTGTCTGCAGTTCTTTTTCTTTCTCTTTCTCATCAGTTTCTCCTCCTCCCCACCATTCTCTCTGTCTGGCTTCTTCTTCATCAGCAAGTTGTTTGGTGAGAACTTCAACATCAACGGTATCTGGATCAACAGCTATGTTTCCATTAGGATCGAGATAACATTCTCTATCAGGATCCCATCTTTTTTCTTGTTTAGCTTCTTTATATGTACGATAAATTTTGCTTTTCATGAATTGAGATGTTGCCATCCTGTTGACGTACTTCACTTCTTCAGATCTGTTATCTTTAAAAGGAACAATCTTTGCTGCTGTAAAGGCATATCCAACCACATCTTCCTCAGGCAAAACATCACTCCAATCATAACCTTCATCATCATGAAAAACAGCTAGTGCCTTGGATTTTTCTTTGGGTGCCTCCTCTATCTGCTTCATCCTGGGAGGTTCTGCTTTATTTTGATGATAAATTGCTCTTTTGTAATAATCCTCTCGAAAAGGATTTGCAGTATCAACTGTAAGCATTTCGGCACTCACACTTAAAATGACCTTTTTGTTTACATTTAAAGCATGTGACTTTTGACTTGTCAAAGCCTAACTTGGTAGAAGGTCCACCAATAGACTGTCTTCCAGTAATCTCCATGAATCGCTGCGCTCTTCTCACTGCACTCGCCATACACCACCTTATATCGATCAACTCCGTCTCCTCAGGATCGATCTGATCGTAGTCTTCCTTTGTTAGGTTGGTGTTTCCTATCTTCCCTGCAACGAGGCTTTCGTACGATTCTAACACAAACGCTAAAAACACCATCTGTTGTTTGGCAGATTCTTCACTAAAATTCTGACCATTCTTCAGATCCACAGCAATGTTGCATTGAAATAGATTCTTTGGTGTAGATTGATTTGAAGTATTTGACGATGAACCACCATGATAGCCACTGCTAGGAGTTTCTTGTTTCATTGTGTTTGAACTTTCTGCTGAAAAAGTTGTCTTAGGAGATGCAGCTTTTGGGATCATACTACCTCTGTAATACAACTCCACATTCTGCTGATAAGATGTGTTATTGACTTTATTGGATTTTTTAATCTCCAATTCATGGCTTTCCAGTCTTTCGATTAGTAAATCAACCTTCAAATCAGCTGGCTTTATCGTATTCTTCAGCATCAATGCGAAATACTGCCAGTCTTGCTCATTCGGTAGTGAATCAAACAGTTTGTCTACCAGCTCTTCTTGAGTGTAAATGATGTCATGTCTTGCAAGCTCCATCTTCAGATGCCCGAATCTTTCAATCATCTTAGAAACAGACTCGTTCTTTAAACAACAAAACAAATCAAACTCTTTACGTAACAACTTCTTTTTGTTCTTAACTATTTCAGCACTACCAATACATTTTATTTTTAATTTTTCCCAAAGGTCTCTCGAATCTTTGTACTCAATCAGTGAAATAATGTCATCTCTGACAGATTGATGAAGCAGAGCAATGCACTTTTGTTCAGCAACATATCTTTCTACTTGGTTATCTTCCAAATTTTCATAATCTGTTCTCCCCATATCAAAACCATTTTTCAAACTTTTCCAACTGGGATATGCAAACGCCTGAAGCTATTCTTCAAATCTTGTAGCCCACCTGTTGTAATCTTCAATTGCCATCAACTTGGGCGGCTTATTGTATGTTCCATATGCACTGTCTACACTCATTCGTATTATTTGGTGTGCCATCACCCGAACCACAGGTAATCCAAACACATCACAAAAAGGATTCATGAAATTATCCATCTTTCAAGTACCTGAAACAATCAACAAACACTTAGAAAAATTTTTGAAATTTTGGAAAAACAATTTCAAACGGAATCAGTTCAAGCGGAATTAGCTCAACCGGAATCAGTTCAAGCGGAATTAGCTCAAATTGTTTTTCAAGCGAAATAAGTTTTTCAAACGGGATTACCAGTTCACGCGGAATACCTATTCAAACGGAATTAGGTATTTCAAACGAAATTAGCTACTTTGAAGCGGAATTAGTAATTCCGTTTGGATGTTTCAAACGAAATTAGATTTCATTTGAAATTATCTGCACTTTTCAAGCGGAATAAGACCCAATGTGTAATTTCGTTTGGAATTACACTGAAAGTTTCAAACGGAATTACGATGATGTCAGCAAGTCCGATCTATTTTTCAAACCAAATTAGCCATTTTTATCAGAATTTGTTCGAATTAAGGTCCAATTCTTTTAAGGATTAGTTAAAATGATGTTTCGCGTGATATATGTGAGTTTTAAGCCATTTCAACCGTTAAATCTCGTTCAAATCTGAAAAGAAAGAGTAGAAGTGATAGAATCCGATGAAATCAAGCTGAATTGTTATGAACTCCTCGTCCTGAGCTCTGATACCACTTGTTGGATCGCCGTGTGACCCTAATGAGTCAATCCGATGAGTTCAGCATCAAAAACAAAGGCGAAATCAATGTAATTGATGTAAAACAGCTTGTTCCTTTCTAATTATCTTCTTTTTGATTGATTCTGAGCTTTTTACAATTCTGATAACAATTCGGCAGCACCTCGGCTCACAAACTATGATTTAATTTCGTTCCAAATGAACACAGCACTTCAGTATTTATAGGCGGTTAATTCCGCTTGAAACAACTTCAAACGGAATCATCATTCAAACGGAATTACCTAATTCCAAGCGGAATTAGTAATTTCGCTTGAAACATCTAATTCCGTTTGAAATGACATCAAACCCATTTCAAGCGGAACTACCTTAAAATACTGTTTTCTCGATTTTCGTGCCCTAATCTATACAATACAATACAAAACTCAATAAAGACGAAGATAACAGACATCAGTGCATCAACACCAAGTCATCGCTATTAAGGATGACCTGAACCGTCCTCCACACTCCTCTTTTGTGTTTGCCCACGGATTCTCCTCACAAGGAGGAAGTGATTTCCCTAACATGCACAATTTGTATAACATTATGCAGGAAACGCTTCAGGTAAGCCGGAACGCCTTCAGTCTCGGTCAAAGCTCCAGCACCCGGATCAGAGGCATGGAAAGAAGCATCAACTCCATTTGTGGCGACATCTCCTACATACGGGAGCATATGATGTACCTGGATGACGAAGAGGAGGAGGGTGGGGATATGGACTCGGATTGGAGGGCTTCAATGGTAATGATGGCGTGGTGGCGACGAAAAAGGTTATATCTTTTCTACTTTTTTTGTGATGGTTGTGCGGGCTGCGACCTGTTGAACATTTACTTGTTTAAAACAATTTACTTTCTCGTACTTTCTTTTTTTTTGTTTTCTTTTTCTGTGATTGTTGATGGATGATTGCGTTTAAACTTTCGTAATGTAGGATTTTATGATTTATCGTTATATTGTGTTGTTGTGGCATAAATAAGTATACAGGAACCTTGGGATGCTTGAATCCACCAAGCATATGGCTCCACAGACCCGAAACAAGAGGCCCGACACCTTAACAAATGTTCTAAAAAAGAAACAGAAACTTCACACGGGGTCGTGTGCTTTTGACATGCCCCGTGCCTCCTCCTCGCTGTAACCTTTTATTTCTAGACTTGCCACATGGGGCCGTGTCCATTTGACACTCCCCCATACCCAGCTTCTGTAAGTATTCTGATACTGGCACGTTAACATGAGGCCATGTCTCAAAGACACGCCCCCGTGCCTAGTGTATGTTTTACGAAAAAACTTGTTTTTATTACACATCCTACACATTTAATCAATCTAACCTATTTTGGACACCTTAAGAACAGTGTGCAATTTAAGTGTGGGGGAAAACTTAATACTTGAAAAAATTGCTTGTCCTAAACATAAGACTTACACAAAACTCTACTTGGAACTGCCAAAACACCCCAAATCTTTTTCAAAACTTCTTTTTTTATTTTTGTTTTGTCTTGTCTATATTAAGTTAAGAAATCAAGTTCTTAAAAAGTTCAAGTTTTATAATTATTTACAACCGATAGCATCGTGATAAAAGAATGAATCATAAAGAAAAATTTATAAAAAGGGCATGACAATTTTTTTAAATTTGATTGCATATATACTTTCACATTTTTACCCTTTTCCCACAGAATTGTGAGATTTTAGCCTTTAACGAGCATCCACTATCACATCTATACTAAATGCTCATTCTTCAATTCTTGTGTGAATAGCCCGTACAGTTCATACAAATCTAGAACTTGACAAAACAATACATTCCAGGTCCTCACCAACTAAATCCAAGTAAGTACATGATTGAGGCATTATGATTTTAAAACCTTTTTTACATTTCAACCTTCTTTATATTTTCATCTCTAAAAAGTCCCCTAGTTAACCCTTATGAACCTAAACCCTTTTATTTCAAAACCCACTGATCAGAGTGTCGCGCTCCGGTCAAATATAATATTTATAACCCTAATTACCCTTAACAATTAGCTAGTCGTAGTAAGGGGTTGAACCACGAAGAGTATGTGGTTTGCGAATGGAGTTTGAATGAATTGTAATAGTTGTCACTTTTATGAAGCTTGCTAAATTGTCTTTATGGTTTTTGTTTATTGAAAAGATGTTGAACAAAGTTCACTAAATTAATTGGATTGGTTATCTAATAGAAATTAAGAAATGCAAAAACACAATTGATAACATAAACAATAATGAGAAAAAGGGTTCACACCCGGTTTCGGTAATTGCAAATCTAGGTTCCTACAAGTTTTAGAATTGACCTAATTGAATAAATGATTAACGGATTTAGCGTACCGTGACTTAGGTGCCAATAACTATCAACATTCCTAAGAATGGACAAGAATGCACTTTGTAATCAACACAAGTAAATCCTAACCAAGATAACGCATAAGTGCATAAATTCATTTCACAAAGTCATAACTTTATCATCGTTCGACAATTTGCAAATCAATTCAAATACACGACAATTATCAACGGTGTTCAAAATCAAAACACAATTTGTCACACAAGTCAAAACTAAACATAATTCAAAACGCTAGATAATACAACTACCTACACCGGGGTGAAACCAAGGTGATTAGCAGCTCATGGTTGAAAGAACTTGATCACCGGATGATTGGAACTCGATTTGGATCATCTTGTAGCTTGGAGAATAGAGGAATGGTTAGGGTTTCGGTGAGAGATGATGGCGGTGGAAAGAATGATGGATGAATGGTTAGGGTTTGTGGATGGTTGATTAAGGTGAATTGAGTGGTGATTCGGTTGATTCGGATGATCGAAGGTGTTATGGATTGATTGGGGATGGAAGAGCTAATGATTTAGGCTCCAAAGATGATATTCAAATTCCCAATAAAGTGTAACTACCGATAAATGGTCAAACCACATGTTATAACTCGTCAAAGATCAACAAAAAACAAAGTTGCGCGATTCAGCAAACGGAGGCCAGTCGCCGACGGGGTTTGCAAAATCCGGAAACCGCCGACGCCTAAATCTCCTAGTTACGTGAATTCCAGCCGACGGGACTTTCCATAGGGCATCGCCGATGGCCTCCCCAATTCCTGCTTTCTCTTTTTCACTCCTTGAGTTCCCATGTGACCCGTAACGCGTCCCGGTGGTCCGTTTTTCATCCCGGTAGCTCGTAAAGCTCCCAAAAAGCTCCGTAAACTCCATCAAACCTGCAAAACACATTTTTAATTAAAAGTAGGCTATTTGGAATTAAAACTCATGTAAAAACATCAAGTTACACGATAACGAACACCGGTTTTCGACCACGTATCACATCCCTACACTTGTCTTTTGTTTGCCCTCAAGCAAATCTGTCTTTCACATTCACGTGGGTAGAACAAGAAATATACTCCCCATTCCCGAGACGAAGGTTTAGGTCAATTGTCATACAAAAGTTCAAACTCTTTACAATTTTCAACATATTTAATGGTAAAATGAATAATCACATATAAAATGGTTATCCAAGACTAACCCGCTCGTGAAACCGACAAATCATTCATATCCCTCACAATGTTCTCTCCACTCAGTTTAAAATTGGCTAATAGTTGATGCATTAGCACTTTTGAAATAATCACTTAAACCGATTAAAACATGCACCCGCATAGGCTTGCAACTCAGTCATTCTCCACCACCGAACATGAATACTAAGCACAAGTCATAAGGTCTTGTAAGGGTTGTAACGGGGCTAGGCTAAGGGTAGGAAATAGGATCTTTTAAAGTGGCTAAGGTAATGAGAATTCGATTTTTTTACAAAACAACTATTCTATGCATAACTAACTACCAAAATCAAACTAGAAGGCAACAAGTTTTCGCCTTTTATTTTTCAAACCAAGAACATATATTTTTGTTCTTTTCTCAACAATTTTATATTCTTTTTCGTAACATTTTTTTATTTTTCTTTTTTTTTATTATGCAAACAAACAATTCACAACTACACAAATTTGACTCCTATAATCGAATTTTCATCACACGGGTTTAAAAGAAAAAGGTTTAAGATTATGGGCTATAGGGTGGTCAAACGAAAGGATTAGGCTCAAAATTGGCGACTAAGAGATAAATTTTGGGTAAGGATCTATAAATGGTGTAAAACGGAAAAGGTTTACCTAGTGCCTTAATTATTCTTGTGCTTGTATTCGGTCTATGGTCTCAAACGTATCAAAAATTGCAAGTTCTACAATACATGACTAATGGTCCACTCAAACAAAGAAACATACATATATAATTCTTATGATGTAAAAGTGGCTCAAAACCTCACATATATACAGGGTATGGTATGTGACATGCTAGTTTCTTAGGCGGATTATTCCCAAATAACCACCCACTAAATACCCTTCATGTTATTAATTCGAACTTGACCATGACAAAAGACCAAATGGGTTGTCACATCCCTCATTGACTTAGTTACTTGTGCATTTAAGATCGCTTTTGAACCAAGAAATTTTTGAAATTTTCCCCCATCCCCACACTTCAGGTAAACATTGTCCTCAATGTGTAGTATTTAAACGAAAGGGTCAAAGTTGGAAAACGTTTACTACTCCCCCATCCCCACACTTGAGGTCAACATTGTCCTCAATGTGTAAGAAATATAGTTTTAAAACGGACAAGGGATGTGACACAACTAATTCCAAAAATTCCACCCCGGAAAATAAAATACAATTACAATCCACTTATTACTAACTAAGAATCAAGGTAAAAGGAAACGCATGCACCTGATTTTTATTGCTAGATGCTCATGTCTTCTTCTTCTCTTCACAAGAATGGTTGTCCCTCGAACACGATGTACCTACAAATCTTAATACTTGTGTAGAAGCATGCTTCTCACAACCATTGAAATTTGTTAACTACTTAGTTCTACCATTTTTATGAAAGTGTTACCAAGCCATGCGTTAATTTACCTTGATTTATGTGGAAAAGATAATTTACAACAACAACAGTCCTAACTCACTTTCGTAGAAATCACGGTTGCATTTAGCTTATGCAACAAGCCCTTTTAAACCCCCCAATAGCTTGGGAGGACGAGTAGGTCTCGTGAGGGTTATATAGGGAACACACCCACAACGTTCATTTATCTAGGCAAAATAAATACTAACAAAATAAAAATAAAGAAAACCAAGATATACAAAAACAACAACAACAAAATACATACCTCGCCCTCACCGCTGATATCTCTCATTCGGGTGAATTGGTGGGTTCGACTGGTATGGGTAACCAGTGAGGGCCTCGAACATCTCCCGGTAGTTATCGAGGGGACCCGACTCTCCTTGTACTAGCGGCTGGTATGGTATAGGGATGAAACTGGACCCAACTGCCTCAGGCCAATGAGGTGATGGATCAGATGGGCCTCGTGGAACACAGAGGTTGGAGTAGTCGGTCCACCCCGCGTGTTCTACATAGGGAAGGCCTGCTTCATAATCTCTCCGGTGTCGCTTCTGATTATGGAGGACCTTGGTGTTGTTAATAGCCGTTTCATTGGAGATGTATAAAGCACTCCATCGACGAGATTCCAATGCACTTTACTCGTTTCTTTGTTTCTCTTCCCTTTCTTCCCATGCCCGTCTTCGGGCCGTTTCTTCCTCCTGCATTTGTATCAAATGCTCCATTTGGGATCTTTGGAGCACTTGTTGCATCTGTTGCTCCTCCATATGTTTTTCGATCCTCTCATGATAAGCCGCTTGAAGGGCCCACTGTTCCTGTATCCAGGCTCCATGTGTTTCCTCCCAGTTCCGCCTTCTCCTATCATACTCTCTACCCTCTCCTATACCTGCAGAGATGTTATCAAACACCTCCTGTTGACTGCGGTTGAAGTCCCGGTATGAGGGTACCCGCCTAAAATTCACAAAACTCGCCACCTCTGCATTCAATTCCCGGTGTGGCCTCATATACCTCTACTTTGGTCCCCGTGGACCAGCAGGCTCAGTTTCATCTTCCTCGTCAACCCTCTCCACATCTTCCTCAGCCCGTTGATGCACATCTGGATCAATGAATTCATACTTGTGACCCAATGCGTCGGTGACCACATACTTGCTTCCCGAAAGCTTCACATGTATCTTCCAATTTTTCTTTGTCGTTGCTATGCTAAACTCTTCCAAAGGCTTAGATATCCAAAGCGATTCTGGGGGAAGACAGTTTTGCTGGAGGATCATGGCACTGATGAGGCGCACGTATGGAATCATCCTTCTGTGAAACGACTCCCAAGTGACACATGTGTTCATCATGATAATATGCCTCCATGACAGGGTCGGTGTCCCATACAACAAGGAATGAAGAACTCTACAATCACTTGCTCACACTCCCCCCCCCCCACTATTACCAAACCTAGCTATAACATTTTCTAGGGAAATTCCTTGAAGAATCCTCCCTTCAAGCGGTAATACTTAATCTGAGACATAAAGTGTTGTCTCCTCCGTCTATCCCGATGTGGCGGTAAGTCACCTGTAACAAGATAATTCACAATGTTAGCATACCACGGTAACTTATCCAATTTCTCAATGTGCTCATCGGGAAACGACTCATTGATCTCAACAAATTTAGGATCTTCCTCAACTATCAACCGGGACAGATGGTCCGCTACCACATTCTCGGTACCCTTTTTGTCCCGGATCTCCAAATTAAACTCTTGGAGCAATAACACCCATCGGATCAATCTCCGTTTGGCATCCTTTTTCTTCATGAGGTACCTAACAATAGTGTGATCAGAATAAATAATAACTTTACTACCACATATATATGTCAGAAACTTATCCAATGCATATACCACTACGAGTAGCTCTTTTTCGGTGGTGGTGTAATTCAACTGTGCATCCGAAAGAGTCTTACTCACGTAGTATATGGAAACAGGTTTCTTGTCAACCCGTTGTCCCAACACAGCCTCCACTGCATAATCACTTGCATCGCACATAATTTCAAATGGTAAAGACCAATTTGGCGATTGCAAGATTGGGGCCTCGACTAATTTTTCTTTTAAATTGTTAAAAGCGTTTTGACAATTTTCATTGAAATCAAACGGTTGATCATTTAACAGTAAATTACATAAAGGTTTTGTTATGTCATGACGTGTGCGTATATATACATAATATTTTGCAATGAATTACACACGATTGGGTTTTAAATTTATAAAAGTGATTATTACTTTTACATCAAAACACACACGAAAGAGGCAAGTGTACCCCGTCATATATGTAATAAAGTATCGGTAAGAACCAAGTATCGATCCAAGGAAATGGGCGGAAAATTTGTACTAGACCTTTGTCACTAAACTACCGGTAAAAACATAGGTTTTGTGATTTTAAACTAAACTAAAGTAAACATAACCAAATACATAATAAAAACATAATATAAAGTAGATAAAAAGCCTTGCTAAATACACAACCACAGCATGTCAACTAAGTCAGTTTTGGCACTAGAAGCATTCGGTCAATTTTCCAATTTAAAACAATTAGTATCCCTTTCGGGAATCCTAACATGACAATCATTCGGAAAGTTAAAACGATAAACACACTTTAACCACCTAAAATTGTTCTTTAACGTGCAATTGATAAATGTCTATGAAAATCTCTTTCAAATAAGTTAGTCAGCCGTTAGGATTATTCTAACCTCACTTAAACAAGGAAAGCGACACCGATAAACACAATGCAACCACCGAGATAAGCATAATGTAGATTAAATCACAACCGAGTTCATTTTACAAATCTTACACAATAATTCACCAAGATAGCAATTTTGGCCTAAACTACTAACTAAGCTAACAAATCATGGCAAGAATTCATAACGACACCATCTAACCCGTTTAGGCCCTTACGTGACGGCAAGCTCTCTTGATTAACAATAATTACATTTTATTAAATCACTAACCATTTCTAGTATCATGATGCATACATTTAAACCAAGTTAAACTAGTTAACCAAATTCAAAGTTTACTAATACAAGATTAATTAAGCTTCATTTTTCAACTATCTTAACTAACCAAGCACCAATCATCCAACATAATTACTTATAATCAAGAAATCAATATCAATAACAAGGTTGCAAACTAATCATCAAAGATTAACATAGAAAATACTTCAAATGTCATTACAAACAAAGTTTAACACACTAATGGTTATAATCTAGCAAGGGATTGTTGTGTTTTTGCCCAAAGGCTACAATAATACATAAATCATAATCTAAGTACTTGAAAGATTAACAAAAACTTGGAAATATTAGAAAATCAAACCATAAACAAGTACTAGACTAAGGATCCGGGTAGTAATCGAGCTAATCGAGACAATGTGGCTTGAATCCGGGTGAAAGCTAATGCCTCCGGAGCCTGAAAATCGCCTGAGAGCTCTCCAAAAATCCAGAATTTCCCAAGATCGCGAGCAGACTGTTTCTGCTGTGTTTTTATACTTTTTTGCAGATGCACGGTCGTTCTCCATATGGAACGACCGTTCACTTTATGTAATTATTAGACATGGGTCGCCATACCGCATACGTCATCGAATCTTTGACCAGATCTGAAATGGAACGACCGTTCTTTGTGTGGAACGGTCGTTCAGTTCCGAGACTTCATGTTGCACGCCAAGTCGCACCTACCGTTCAGTTCCGAGGACTCTACTGTTTCACCGGAGACACACGGTCGTTCCACATAAAGAACGACCGTTCTTCACCAAGTCGTTTGTTTCCCTGGAACGCCCAGCCGCACCGATCGTTCATTGCCGAGATGATCAGTGTTGTCGGAGATGCACGACCGTGCATCAGGTGGAACGGTCGTTCCACAGGCCCAGATCAGAAACCTTAACAGAAAGTCCGCAGCTTTGTCGTTTTGTCCGGAAAGTCCTCGTTTTTGGTATCATCTTGTCTGGAATGCAGTTTTAGGCCTGTAAACACAAATGTAGATAAATAAGCATCCGAACGACGGTTTTACGGCCAAAAACGCATAAAATAGGGGTAAAACGGGGGACTAAAATATGTGTAAATTAGAGTGTATCAAATCTCCCCACACTAAAACCTTGCTTGTCCTCAAGCAACCTAAACTAAAAAGCAATAAAAGACATAAACAAACAAGAAAGATAATTTACACACTATTTTATTGAAAACTAATATATAAACGGTTAGCCGGTTTGTCGAAAGACAACATCAGAAGATTCAAACCCAACAAGCATATGCAAGTATAAAAAGCGACAACCAAAAAGCCGAGACTAAACATTTAATTGACTCACATGTTAATCTTCACCCAACTCACAATGTTCACACACACTCGGTTTCATTTATGAATCATACATAAAATGTGTATGCGTAAACACTCAACGCCTAGTCAATGAAATGTGCAATGTCATAAGCTTGTCATAAGATCTCGTCTCCACCAACTAACATGCAAATAAGTGTAAATCAAGAGGTCTTTACGGGTTGTAACGTTAGGCTTGGGCGAAGGGTATGGAAGTGGACATTTAAAATGGCGAAAACGGTTAAAACTCGGTAGTAGCGTTTAACTAGCAACGAAATAGTACAACTGTACATACAAACGCCTTAAAAAGGCGACTAACGCGCAATCGAGCTTATCAACAAGATTTTTAACTTTTAAGCATTCAAAATTGCTCGATTTTTATCAACTTCACCCTATTTTAGGGTGTTTTATTTTCTGTTTTTTTTTTTTTTTTTTTTTTTGCAAACTATACAATGAAATATAAACACTAACAAGCTAGTTAAACTATTATTTTAAACGAGTTTCAACACTAAAAGGGTTTAAAAACATAAAAAGGCTAAATTTGGTTAAGTAGGTGATAATGTGGGTAAACAAAGGTGAACGGGAAGGCTCGACATGGTTAATCCTAAAGGGTAATATAAGGCGAACGGGAAGCACAACACAAAGAACAAGGTACACAACAAAGGGGTAATCTAAGTGCCTCTATCACGTTTACACAAATCCGCACGTTCATGGTCTTAACAAGTATACTAGTGACAAGTTCTAAATTGCACAAAACATCCGGCTCACTCCTATATCCGAAATGAACAAATATATAACAATCTAAGCTCAATATGCTCACGTAACGGAAGGAATGGGTAAAAGTGTGAAAACTATCATGCAAGTCTTTCTTTGTTTGTCACGCTTTCCGGTTTCCTTTTTCAAAAAATATTTTGCTTGTCGAGTTGTTATCAAGTATGATGCTTTCTAAAACATAACCAACCGGTTTATTTACCAACATATATACAAAACACAAGTATTTTTAAATGATTTTTCTGATTTTCTGTTTTTTTTTTTTTTTTTTTTTTTTTTTTTTTTAACATAAATGAGGACAAACAAAGCTAAGTTAACAAAGTTAACCCCCTCCCCACACTTGAACTTCGCATTGTCCCCAATGCGAGACCCGAAATATAGAGAAAGGGATAAAAAATACTCCCCTCAAGATGATGTTGGTGCCACGAGACTTCCGAAGCTCTAACTGGTACGTGCTCCGGTCCCAAGATCCGATAGATAAAATCTGCAAGTATGTCGTGTACACCCAAAATACAATAGAAAAAGAAAAACCAAACAACCATAATGTACATAAATGCTAATATCCAAACAAAACAGAAAGAAAATTGTTTGAAAATACATATCCGGGGTGTTTTAAATACTAAGTCAAAATAAACACCCAAAGAAAAACAAAGTACTGAAACATGAAACACCACCAAGTGCTAACACTACCGCAACCTACTCATCATCATCGTCATCATGCCTCGTGCCAGATGGGCCCTGATCGCCATAGCTAGGGGGGTTCCATGGTGGAAACTCTGGCGGGTGCTGAAAATAGTTGGGGTATGCGTGATGCATCTCCCCGAACAAATAAGAAAAACCCGCGGACACCCCCTGGTATTGAGTATCCTGGCGCTGCTCTAGTCGGTCATGTGTGGCTCGAAGCTCTGCCTGACTGGCTCTAATCTCTTGCTGGCTAGCCCGGATCTCATCAAAGTATGTACCATGCTGCTCCTGAGTGACACGCATGTCCTGGAACTGCTGGTAAAAAGTAGGCCAATCCTCATGCTGCTGAAATGCATGATGCTGCGGTGAGTGCGGTGGTGTCGGTGGCTGTGGCTCGTGCTGCTCTCCCATCTCTTCGTCCTCATCCTGATGTTCCTCCTCAGCTGGAGGCAACGGGTCCCATATCTCTCCATTCAAACCCCTCAACCTATCTATCCCATCCAACTCAGCAATAACCCCCATAAACTTCAAAGACCGGATATCAATATGCACCCCCTCAGTGATCAAGGTGAGACCCCTAAGCACCCCCTGCGTCATTAATCGCTCATTGTACGCGATCTCGGTCACGTACTGACCGCCGTGGATCTCACTATTATGGGTCCGCCCTGAACACTTAACAAAGTACTCAGCCATTCTCGCGGCAAGGTTGATCGGTGCTTTGTCAACCAACGCATAAAGGAAGAGCAAATCAGGTGTTGGACAGTTACCTTGACTGTCCATGCGTCCGCAAATAGAATGGCTGAAGACATGGTGCATCACGCGCACCAGAGGGTCTCGAAGGCGCGAAGCCTTTGACATCCGTGGGTTGTAAGGGCCCCCAATAGTGTTACGCGCCCAGAATGCATCCTTCTCCGCATCACTAGGGAAGTTGAACCGATCGTTGAAGACGTCGGGATCATCCATGTCCTCCCGTGTATAAATCCCAAGCCTACGTCCTAAACGACCCACCGACCATGTATGCCATCGCCCACACAACCTGAAGGTGACCCGATTCTTGTAGCGGAAATCGGGCTCTGTACGTGCAACTGGCCTTTCATACTAATACGAGGCGAAGAATTCGATTGTCAACTCTCGATAAACCGGTCGGTTGCAACCGACCAAGTTTGCCAGTGGGCGGGTCATCATTTCATCTAGGCGATCATACTGGTTGAGGTCACGCATAACCTCCCAGTCCAACCAACGGGGCTCTCCAAACTGATCGCGCCTCGCCCATAATTCATCGCGCTTCGCGATGCATAACGCTTCCTTCTCGATGTTGGGGTTAAATTGTAGGAAAGGGTGATCCATCTGCAATGGGGAATGTTGTTAGGAAGACAGAAACAGGAGACAAAAGAGTTGAAAACAAGCGAGCAGCCAATTATGAAGCTACTGTCCAAACTGAACTGGCAAAATGGCACGGTCGTTCTCCGGGACGCACGGTCGTGCGTCACCGAGAACTAACAGGCCAGACCAGCCGATATCGTGAATCAGCCGGAGATGCACGACCGTTCCACCCGAGGAACGACCGTGCACTTCCGAATCTGCAGAATACGACCCCTGAACTTAGAAAACTCAGATTTTTCAAAATTTCAACAAATATTGGGTCGACGGGGGTCTGCAATTCAACCGGGTGTTCACGATACTTCGATTTAACAAGGGTTAGGGTTTCGATTTGTTTATGAAGAGAACCCTAAAAATTCCTTGAAAAATCGGGAGAAATCTACACTAGGAAGAAAGAAAACAAGAAATCTAACACTAGAGACGTACCGTGTGAAGTTGGGTGTTTGATCGTGCGAAAAATAGTGCGAAACGGTGAAAAATCGCCTTGGAACGAGATGGAGCTGCTAGGGTTCGCGACTGGTGAGTTTTGTAGCAGATAATGATATAAATAGTGTGCAAATTGACCAAACTGCCCTCAGGCTGTCGCACGGTCGTTCTCCGGAATGGAACGGTCGTGCGTCACCGAGGTCGTTCAAACCCAGCAACATGTTCTCGGAATTGCACCGAGGGTGCGATCTATCGTTCCGGCTTGCTTGGAGTTGCACGGTCGTTCCACAGGTGGAACGATCGTGCATCAGCTGCAGATACAGATTTTCTGCAGAAGCTATTTCCAGCAACCGTTTCGGCCGTTTTTCGCCGTTTTTTCGATACACCAACTGTTCTAATAATATTACAATACAGAACCTTCGCCCGGCACGTACGGAAACTAAACAAACAAACGAAAACTACCTAACTAACCTAAATTACGCTAAAACTACAAAAGCAAATAAAAGGACAATTTTGCCCTTATAGCGCCAAAGACGCTCCGGCTGCATTTTTGTCGGCGAGTCAGCAACGTAGACTCATGCTAAATTTTTGTCGACGAGTCGATAGCAAGACTCAAAGCTAAAAACTAGAAAAACTACAAAAACTACGAAAAAGACTACAAAGACTAAACTACCCCTAAAGCGTAAAATACGCTCTTGCTACATTTTTGATCCGCGAGTCAGTAGCGTAGACTCTCTCCTCCCCACACTTATGATGTGTGTGGGGTTTGGAGTTCAATCACCTCCACCGCCGATTCTATCGGCCCGGCAACGTACAACTTCAACCGGTGACCATTTACCTTGAAAATAACGCCATCCGCGTTCTCTACTGCAACAGTACCATACGGAAATACTTCCTTAACTGTGTATGGTCCTGTCCAGCGTGAATGAAGCTTCCCAGGAAATAAGCGCAGCCGTGAATTATACAGAAGAACAAGATCACCCGCTTGGAATTCTTTGTGGTCCTTCAAGCGTTTGTCGTGACGTTTCTTCGTGCGCTCTTTGTAGAGTACGGAGCTCTCATAGGCTTGGTGCCGCAATTCTTCCAATTCATGAATTTGGAGAAACCGGGCTTCACCTCCTGTCTTAATGTCCAAATTCGCGGTTTTCAATGCCCACATAGCCTTGTGCTCCAACTCCACCGGTAAATGGCATGTCTTTCCGTATACCAACCTAAAGGGGGTGGTCCCTATAGGGGTCTTATAAGCTGTACGGAATGCCCATAATGCCTCATCAAGCTTGTCCGACCACTCCTTGCGGTTCGCTCCAACCGACCGCTCAAGGATGCGCTTAAGCCCACGGTTCGTGACCTCCACCTGCCCGCTCGTCTGCGGATGATATGGTGAGGATAAACGGTGATGTACACCGTATCGGGACAAAGCCTTTTCAAGCTGTGTATTGCAAAAATGAGTCCCTCGGTCACTAATGAGCGCTTTTGGAGCGCCAAATCGGGCGAACAAACTCTTAAGAAACCTTACAACTACTCTAGCGTCATTAGTGGGTAAGGCTTGCGCCTCCGCCCACTTTGATACATAATCAACAGCCACGAGTATGTATTTGTTTCCACGTGAGGGGGGAAACGGTCCCATGAAGTCTATCCCCCAAACATCAAAGACTTCACAAACCTGTATCCAGTTCTGGGGCATTTCGTCACGTGCCGATATGTTCGTCGCCCTCTGACAAGCATCGCACGCTTTCACCCAACTCTGCGCGTCACGGAAAATGGTCGGCCAGTAAAACCCGGAATCCAACACCTTCTTCGCGGTGAAGTTGGCTCCGTGATGGCCTCCGGTAGGTCCCTCATGACACTGGCGCAGAATGTCGGTCGCCTCAGACCCAGATACACATCTCCTAATCACCTGATCAGCACCCACCTTGAACAAGAAAGGGTCGTCCCATATGTAGTGCTTGAGATCCGAAAAGAATTTCCTCTTTTGCTGGTGAGTCAACCCTTTTATCAGAATCCCGCAAGCAAGATAGTTCGCAAGGTCGGCGAACCATGGCGACTCATCACAAATCTCAACACCCATCAAAGATTCGTGTGGGAACTTGTCATTTATTGAATCCCAACGCGAATCCTCGATGTCTCCGTGCTCTAACCGAGACAGATGGTCGGCAGCTACATTCAAAGCACCCTTTTTGTCTTGTATCTCAATATCAAACTCTTGCAGCAACAGGATCCATCTGATTAGACGCGGTTTAGCGTCCTGTTTGCTGAAGAGGTATCTAATGGCTGCATGATCAGTGTATACAACGGTTTTCGAAAGCACCAGATACGATCTAAATTTATCGAATGCGAATACGACCGCCAAGAGCTCTTTTTCAGTCGTGGTATAATGCTCTTGAGCGTCGTGGAGAGTTTTACTCGCATAGTAGATCGGATGGAAGTGCTTTTCCTTCTTTTGACCCAGAACGGCCCCTATAGCGTAATCACTGGCGTCGCACATGATTTCAAAGGGCAAACTCCAGTCCGGTGCGACTAAAATAGAGGCCTCTACCAACTTTTGCTTGAGGAGGTCAAAAACCCTCAAGCAATCATCTCCAAACACGAACGGAGCATCTTTCTCTAACAAACGAGTCATGGGTCTGGCGATTTTGGAAAAATCTTTGATGAATCGCCGATAGAACCTGGCATGACCGAGAAAGCTCCGTATAGCACGAACAGAGGTGGGGGGCGGAAGTCGTGAAATAACGTCGACCTTAGCTGGATCGACTTCCATGCCCGCGTGAGAGATTTTGTGTCCCAGAACTATGCCCTCCTTCACCATGAAGTGGCATTTCTCCCAGTTCAGGACCAGATTGGTCTCCTCACACCTCTTCAACATTCTTTTCAAATTTTCCAGACACTGATCAAAGGAATCCCCATATACCGAAAAATCGTCCATGAACACCTCCATGGAATCCTCAATCATGTCGTGGAAAATTGCGACCATACATCGCTGGAAAGTAGCCGGCGCATTACACAGCCCAAACGGCATACGCCGGTAGGCGAATGTACCGAAAGGACAGGTAAATGTGGTCTTCTCCTGGTCCTCAGGAGCGATAGGAATTTGAAAGTAACCCGAGAACCAATCCAGAAAACAATAATATAACTTCCCAGACAGACGCTCCAACATTTGATCAATGAATGGAAGCGGGAAGTGGTCCTTGCGGGTGGCGTCGTTGAGTTTGCGATAATCGATGCAAACCCGCCATCCAGTGACCGTCCTGGTTGGAATGAGCTCATTCCTATCGTTCGTGACCACAGTCATGCCCCCCTTTTTGGGCACTACCTGCACAGGGCTAACCCAAACAGAGTCGGAAATGGGATAGATCATACCAGCATCTAACAACTTAATCACTTCCTTTTTAACGACCTCTTGCATGTTCGGGTTCAGCCGCCTCTGGTGCTGCGCACACGGCTTGAACTGATCCTCCATAAGAATTTTATGTGTACAGAAGGAGGGATTTATACCTTTAATGTCCATGATTTTCCAAGCGATTGCTTTCTTATGAAGTTTCAACATATTAAACAGCCTGCTCTTTTCCTCTCCCGCCAAACCAGATGAAATAATGACAGGCAAATGACGCTCCTCATCAAGAAATGCGTACTCTAGGTGCGGTGGGAGCTCTTTAAGCTCCAAGGTAGGAGGATCTTCCACTGAAGGCTTCGACTTCACTTCACTCTCGCGATCAATTTCTGTGAAACGATCCGGACTCTGGGGACTATCATCACCAATCTGATAGACTGGCTGCTCTAAGTAGTGGCCGTCCTGCGTAATGCCATCTAAGTCCCCACACAACAGATGTGTGTCCGAATCTATCTCCTCGATCGTACCCTGGAAATGCGTGCTCACATAAGTGTCGACAATGTCAACATAATAGAGCGCGTCGTCCTGACTCAGAGGATGCTGCATAGAACGTTTAATGTCAAACGTCACATGCTCATCATCTACTCGGAGTGTGATCTCGCCCGCCGCCACGTCCACAATCGTCCGGGCGGTATTCAAAAACGGGCGTCCGAGTATCAGGGGCTATTGACTGCATGACATGGTTGGATGAGATGGACACAGTGGTTGATATCAGTGGTTGCACTGATAAGGATGTGGTAAAGTTTGTATCTCAGTCATTCAAGGGTGAGGCACTAGCTTGGTGGAGGTCTTTGATCCAAGCTACTGGGAAGATCTCATTGTACAGTCTGTCTTGGGATCAGTTTGTGACGTTGATTAAGAAAAACTATTTCCCTCAGCATGAGGTTGAAAAGATTGAAGCTGATTTCTTGTCGTTGGTTATGAAAAACCTAGATTGTCAAGCCTACCTTACGAGCTTCAACACTATGTCAAGATTGGTTCCTTATCTTGTGACACCGGAACCAAAGCGGATAGCTCGTTTCATTGGGGGTTTAGCCCTGGAAATCAAGGCGAGTGTGAAGGCCTCTAGACCAACTACTTTTCGGTCTGCAGCTGATATATCATTGTCCCTTACTATGGATAAGGTCAGGCGGAGATTGCTAAGAAACACAGATGCTGAGAAAAGGAAGTGTGAGGATGATAACTCACGACATTTAGACAAAAAGCATAAGCGAAACAATGACCACAAAAAGAGTTCTGGAACGAAAAAGGATGGTCAACAGTCGGGTGATAAGCCCAAGTGTAAAGTTTGTAAGAAGCACCATTTCAGGAGGTGCAGATATGAATCGAAATCCCAGTCACAGTCGAGAGCTTGTGGGATTTGTAAATCCTCTGAGCACAAGACATTGGACTGTAAGAAAATCAAGGATGCGACGTGCTATAACTGCAATGAAAAAGGGCATATCAAGTCCAACTGCCTAAAGTTTTCTAAGAAAGCTGAAGATGGGAAAAAGACCAATGCTAGGGTCTTTCAGATGAACGCACAGGAGGCGATCCAGAATGACAATGTCATAACAGGTACCTTCCTTATTAATGATGTTTATGCAAGGGTGTTATTTGATTCTGGAGCAGATAAGTCGTTTGTTGATGATAAGTTTTGTAAATTGTTAAACCTACCTGTTAGAACCCTAAGCATCAAGTATGAGGTTGAATTAGCCGATGGCACCATAGAAACCACATCAACCGTGTTAGATGGATGTTTCATATCCATTAGGAACCACTCTTTTCCATTGTCCTTACTCCCTTTGAAATTAGCTGGATTCGACATAGTAATAGGCATGGATTGGTTATCCCATAAACAAGCTCATATTGTGTGTGACAAGAAACAAGTGGTAATCAAGACTCCTTATCGTGAGCCACTTACCATACAGGGAGATACTCAGTATGGATTGCCTAAGCAAGTGTCTATGCTTAAGGCATCAAGGTGTATGAAGAAGGGTTGTGTCATCTACATGGCACAAGTGACTATTGATGAGCCGAAGCCTAAGATTGAAGACATCCCCGTCATTTCTGAATATCCCGAAGTATTCCCTGAAGAACTACCTGGTTTGCCACCAGATAGGCAAGTAGAATTCAGAATTGACATTATTCCAGGAGCAGCACCTGTTGCAAGGGCACCTTACAGGTTGGCACCAACTGAAATGAAAGAGTTGAGGACTCAGCTAGATGATTTATTGGAAAAAGGTTTCATTCGTCCTAGTTCATCTCCTTGGGGAGCACCAATCCTGTTTGTGAAAAAGAAGGATGGATCAATGCGGTTGTGCATTGATTCTCGGGAGCTAAACAAGGTTACAATCAAGAACAGATATCCATTACCCAGGATAGACGATTTGTTCGATCAGCTCCAAGGAGCAAGTTATTTCTCCAAGATTGATTTGAGGTCAGGTTACCATCAGCTGATGGTTAGAGATGAAGATGTGCACAAGACTGCATTTAGAACTCGTTATGGTCACTAGAGTTCTTAGTGATTCCTTTTGGGCTAACTAATGCACCAGCAGCATTCATGGACCTCATGAATCGTGTTTGCAAACCCTACTTGGACAAGTTTGTCATTGTCTTCATTGACGACATTCTTATTTACTCGAAGAACCAAGCTGACCATGAGAAACATCTTCGTTGTATTCTTAAACTTCTACATCGTGAGAAGCTCTACGCCAAGTTTTCAAAGTGTGAATTTTGGCTTCGTGAAGTCCAGTTTCTTGGACATGTAGTTAGTGAGCGTGGTATCCAGGTGGATCCCGCTAAAGTTGAAGCTGTCATGAATTGGCAAGAGCCAAAGACGCCCACAGAGATCCGTAGCTTTTGGGTTTGGCAGGATACTATAGGTGATTTATTGAAAACTTCTCAAGGATTGCAGCACCCCTAACTCCATTAACCCGCAACAATGTCAAGTTTAACTGGGGACCTAAGCAGCAAGAATCCTTTGACATTCTCAAGCAGAAGTTGAGCAATGCACCTGTGTTGACATTGCCTGAAGGAATCGAAGAATTTGTAGTCTATTGTGATGCATCACACACAGGTATGGGATGTGTGCTCATGCAGAAAGGCAAGGTTATTGCCTACGCTTCTCGACAATTAAAAGTGCATGAGAAGAATTACACCACCTACGACTTGGAGTTGGGCCCCGCTGTATTTTCACTAAAACTATGGAGACATTACTTGTATGGTACCAAGTGTGTGGTCTATTCTCATCACAAGAGCCTTCAACATCTGTTTAATCAGAAGGACTTAAACATGAGGCAGCGTCGATGGATGGAAACTCTAAATGACTATGATTGTGAATCCGATACCATCCAGGCAAGGCGAATGTAGTCGCCGATGCCTTAAGTAGAAAGGAAAGAGTGAAGCCTATAAGAATCAATGCCAAGAGCATTGAATTAAAGAATAGTTTGAATAAAAGGTTGTTAGCTGCGCAGAAAGAAGCTGTACTATAAGCTAACTATCCTGATGAAAAGCTAGGAGTAACTGCTGAACAGTTATCCTATGGCAAGGATGGAATCCTGAGATTAAATGGACGAATATGGGTTCCAATTTGTGGAGGACTTGGGGATGTGATCCTCCAGGAAGCCCACAGTTCTAAGTACTCCGTTCATCCTGAGCTGATAAAATGTACCAGGATCTGAAGGCAAATTTTTGGTGGATAGGCTTGAAGAAGTCTATAGCTACCTATGTAGCCAAATGTTTGATATGCGCACAAGTTAAAGCTGAACACCAAAAGCCGTCAGGTTTACTACAGCAGCCTGAACTTCCCACCTGGAAGTGGGAAATGGTGACAATGGATTTTATCACCAAGTTGCCAAAAACAAAGAAAAGAAAAGATACTATTTGGGTAATAGTGGATAGACTGACTAAGTCAGCCCACTTCCTACCTATTAAGGAAACACACAGCTCAGATAAGTTAGCTCATTTGTACGTGGATGAGATTGTGTCTCTCCACGGGGTGCCAGTATCTATCATTTCTGATAGGGATATAAGGTAAACCTCACATTTCTGGAAAAGCTTTTAGCAATCCTTAGGCACCCGACTGAACTTCAGCACTGCATATCATCCGCAGACGGATGGTCAAAGTGAGCGAACGATTCAAACACTGGAAGATATGTTAAGGGCTTGTGTTATTGACCTAGGTGGAAGTTAGGATGAACATCTTCCATTGATCAAATTTTCATACAACAATAGCTATCACTCAAGTATCCAAGCTGCACCATTTGAAGCTTTATATGGAAGAAAGTGTCGAACGCCCGTTTGCTGGGTAGAAATTGGAGATGTCCAACTAACAGGACCTGATATAGTCCTGGAGACGACAGATAAGATTGTACAGATACGTGATTGTCTCAAAGGTGCCAGGGATAGGCAGAAAAGTTACGCAGATAAAAGGCGTAAACCTCTAAAGTTTGAGGTTGGTGACAAACTGTTACTGAAGGTATCACCCTGGAAAGGGGTAATGCGATTTGGTAAGAAAGGTAAGTTAAGCCCAAGGTATATAGGACCATTCGATATCATTGAATGTGTTGGATCAGTGGCTTATAAGTTAAATTTGCCTGAAGAGCTCAGTGGTATTCATAACGTATTCCACATCTGCAATCTGAAGAAATGTCTAGCTGATGAATCGCTAGTCATGTTGCATAAGGATGTGCACATAGATGAGAGCTTAAAGTTTGTTGAAAAACCTTTGTCGATCGAGGATCGACAGGTTAAGAAGCTTCGAAGGAAGCAAGTGCCGATTGTAAAGGTCAAATGGGATGCCCGTAGAGGTCCCGAGGACACGTGGGAAGTAGAATCCACAATGAAAGAAAAGTACCCTTATTTGTTTCAGTAAATCTCGAGGACGAGATTTCTTTTAAGGGGGTGAGGATGTAACACCTCGTAAATTTATGTCCAATAATATATCGACACGTGTCATAAGCTTTAAACGTGTAAAGAATTGCTTTAGAGGGACTAAAGTGGACAAACATAGAAAGTATGTGAATAAAAGGATTCAAAATGTCAACAATGGATAAATATACTTTTCAACAACCCTACACGATGTTTATACCCTTATACGAACGAATTGTGGATCATACAAAGCTAATTGTGGAAGAAAGTGAGAGATTACAAACTACAAGGGTTAAATGTGTCAACATGTTTAAAGTATACCTCTGAGTGACCTTTTAGCAAACCCGAAGCTTTGTAACGATTAATTATGCTCACTATTATACGTGATAAAAATTTCACAAGGTTTCGATAAAGTATGAGAAAGTTATGATAACATTCGTATGTGAGGGGTTAAAAGCGTCAAGGTTGAAATTTATGACTTTTCGGGTGAGCATAAAGTTAACCAATGACTTAACAATGTTTGGTTATGTCTTGGAGCCCCTAAAAGTCAAGTTAGAGGGTTGAAAAAGCAAGAAATAAAGTTAAAACCACGTTTACAAGGACCAGGGACCTAAAATGCAATTGCTGAATCATTTTTAACTTGTTCTGACCACTCATACCGGCCGCGTAAGACATATGGGGAGTCTTACGCGGGCCGCCTGGGACTGCCAGCGACAGAAATCACCTACAGATGCCAGTTTAGCCTGTTGCACCTCCTCTAGAGCCTTGTTTTACATACGAGGAGCTGTGCAAATGGGTTTACATGCAATAGGGACACATGGGGACATCATATTACACCTGTAGACTTGCTTGGCACAATCCTATGTGATCAAAATCACTATATAAGAAGCTCCAAAGTTGCAACATTTGGCCATTCATTTGCAAACTTCCACAACTTCAATTCTGAAGATTCCTGGAGCTCAAGTACACTTCCTAGGGATTCTTAGTCGTGCATAGGACCTCAGTAAGTGTTCTTAACCTTCCTTAATTCAGTTTTACTTAGTTAATTAGCTTAAAGTCAAACCGTCGTAATTAGAGTTTGACTTCGTGATTAATCATAATTTGTCCAGTCAAATTTCAAATTGAAAGTACCTATGAGTTGGTAATTATGTGGGTAATAAACCCTTAAAAGGGTACTCTCTGATTCCCACTCTAACTAGGTCAATTGTCGGGTCAAAGTTAATTACAAAAAGTCAACAGAAAGCTTATTTTCAAATAAACGCATAATTAACAATGTAGAAGCCATGCAACCTGTTTTATCACTAATATAACTTGGTAATTAATGTAAGAACATGTCTAAACATGTTCAACCCGACAATTTTCAGTTTAAGCTCGGTTCGGAACCGAAAATCGCAAAAGTAGACTTTTGCTTTGACTTTCAGTTCTGACCCATTAGAGCATAGTTTAGAGATGCCTTAGAGCTTTTTTAAGGACCAGGTTTCATATTAGTATAACCCTCTGTGATTATACAACTTGGTTCATTAGTTATTCGATTCATATGCATGTTTCCGTTAAATGCTTAAATGTTGACTATTATGCCCATATGACCTTAAAACATGATTTTTGAAAATATAAAAGAATAGAAACCTTAGTTACTAATCTATAAACTTGTACCTAAAATTTGACATCAGTTTGAGGTCTAGATTAAGAGTTATGCTCAATGGCGTAATTAGAAAGCTTTTTATTAATTAAACAGCGTATTTAGCATATAGCCTATTTAAACCCAGATTTTGATACCAAACTTTTTACCTAGTGATATAAAATAATATGCTGGGATTTTTGAATATTTTTATTTATTTTTAGGCTAAGCATAACATAGGGTTCTAAGCTTTGATTCGGTAATTGTCGGTTTTGCCCTTGTGGCCTATGAAATGAGTTTTACAAATCTTTTTGTTACCAAACCTTTTTCTACTAATCTAATATGATAAATAAAATATTTTAAGCCTTTTGGAATAATAAAAATATAAACTTTTCATATAAAACCCGGAAATCGCTTGAAACAGTCTTTTTACGCGTTTTTAAGGCATAATATGTATTAAAACTATTTTACATATATAAGACTTGATACCTACTGATATTTAAAGTAAATTATTATACTTTAACAGTAACCAAAAGTTTTAAACTCAGATTTCCAGATTTGACCTTTAAACCTTATGTGAAATTACCAAAATGCCCTTTCGGTGCATAGTTTGGTTATAAATGATAAAATTCACATATATGTAATACCCTACTGATATAACTTATTAAATTAAGTATTTTTACTAATTATATCAGACCTGAAACTCAGATTTATATTAAATTTCTTTTATAACCTTTAAATGACCAAAATACCCCTACGGGGCATAATTTGGGTTTAAATCTGTTTTGGGCATAATAGAAGATATCTTACTGATGTCACAACATATTTAAGGCATATTAATTTAGGAAACCTGTATATGACTCTTATGGTTACCCGTTATGCATTTTTCGCGTTCGGTTCGGTTTATGTAACTAGTTTGCATAAATTGAACGAAACGGGTCAAACCTTATCATTTTTGTCTCAAAATCCAGAATGTGTTTAGTTTACCCATATTATACAAGTCTTCAACCTTATCAGGTCTAAATCACATTCTATTCCGGTCTTCGCTTAATCATACGTTTGAACTGTATCTTCCTTTAAAACTAACCGGTCTAAGTTTAGACTTAATTAAAGACCCGTTAGGAATCTAATAGGTTATTAAAAACCTTCGTTCCAGATTAGGAGACCCGGTAAAAGCTACGTGCACTTGCTATTTGTGAATTATACTTGCTCAGGTAAATACTTTTAACTTATTTTCCCTTATACGGGCTTGGGGTACGGTATATAAAATACCGCTTGGTCGAGCATTGAATTTTTAATCATATGAAGGTTACTTTATTGAAATGACCCATTTAAACTGTTTTGTTTGATTAAAACCTTTGGGGGCTTAATGACCATGTCCCGGATATCCTTGGCATCATTTATAGAAATGGTCACGACCTAAGCACGGGGTGTAGGCATACACCCGCCAGTGCATATATAAATAAAAAGGTATAACCGCCGGTTTCGAGAACAACTCGCCGCGGGACTATATCATGTGGTGTGTCTATTAATCTTTAACCTGGTATTCAACCCGTGCTACTGAACGTATAACTAACATGTAATTCTTTTACAATTTTATATATAAATATTTATCCCAAGTTATAAAATGTTTTGTGACTTGTGCATTCAAATCAATTTTTTTAAACCATTTCAAAATGAGTCAGTTAATTGTATTTACCAGTGTAAACTGGCGTATTTTCCCAAAAAGGCTAAGTGCAGGTACTAATCGAAATAGGTTGGCCTCTCCTTAGCATCAATAAGAGTCTTGCAAGCTTGGATGCATTTTAAATCTGATGAACTATGTTTCCTTTCTATTTGATCCGCCTGTGGATCCTTTACAGTCCGTTTGTAATACTTTGATATTACTTTATATTCGGTTTGTAATGTGATTCATCTTTTGCTTCCGCTGTGCATTTAAAATTGTGTTGTTTGACTATGATGATATCAAATACGTCACGATACTCCCCACCGGGCCCACCAGTTATACGTGGAAATATCGGGGTATGACAGTTGCCTTCACCAACGTAAGCATACTTAAGATGCTTAGGCAACACCTTCAATTCAACCTCCGAAGGCTTGACCAATGACGGTTTCAATTTAGTGTTAATGTTCTCCGGTAAACTCTCTACTTGGTGCGTCCATATCGTTTTTCCCTCTTTAACCGCAAGCACCTCCAAGCTCTTCACCTCCTCGTCTATGCTCCGATTCATCTCCACCTGTGACCTGTCAAACATAAAGCAATCCTCCATTGTGTTTTCCTCATCCACGACTGTGTCGCAAAGAGGTGTACACGTGTCAACAATGTCCGCCATATAGCATTCATCGTCGACTAAAGGAGTCGTCAATCCCGACAAAACATGCAACCTCAACCTTCGGTTTCCAAATGTCATGTCTACTGTTCCTGTTTTTCAATCAATTTGATAATTTGCGGTTGCTAGGAATGGTCGACCCAAAATCACCGTAGGTTGCTTGGTTGGGTTCTTAGCCACATAATCGAGTACTAAAAAGTCCACCGGATAGTAAAAATCCTTGATTTTTACTATCACATCTGAGACAATTCCACGAGGTAGTTTAGGTGTCAAATCGGCTAACACCACAATAGTGTTTAACGATCGAAGTGGACCAAACTCGTATTGGTCATACAAACTACCTGGTAGAATGTTCACACTAGCACCAAGATCTAAAAGTGTCCGGTTGATTTTAAAGTCACCTACTTGAATTGAAATGATAGGTGCACCCGGATCTTGGAGCATGGATGGAAGTGCTCCCGAAAGAATCGAACTCACATTTTCGGTTAAATCTATTTTTTTAGGAAATTTGTGAGTTCGTTTTTTGGTACACAACTCTTTCAAGTACTTAGCATAAGACGGTACTTGCTTGATTGCATCCGAAAGAGGTAAATTAATTTTGACTTGTTTGAAAACTTCCCATAACTCTTCTTGTTGTGGACCTCTTTTGTTTGCAACCTTCTTCACGAGTCCCTTCAATGCTTCGGGATACGGGGCGGTATTAACCTCCACACTCGTTTCCTTAGCCTTAGGGACGGGGATGGTTACAACGGGAGTGTTATTATTAATTTTCAAATCATTTTTGTTTTGACCCGTTTGACCATCCTCACACTCTTCATCACTAGCATCTTCCACCACCCCTTCAACAAACTGGGGTGATGGTGTTTTGACACCGTTATCTACGACTCGACCACTACGTAAATTTATTTTATTAATTGGTACCTCACGTGTGTTCTTCGAGCTTGACCCTTGATGCTTAGGTTTCAACGTGGTGTCACTTGGAAGCTTTCCCATGCTCCCTCTTATTTGTGTCATTTCCTCCGCAAGTTGGCCCACTTGCTTTGCCAATGCCTCATGTGATTTATCCCGAATCTCATGTGTCTTCTTCATCTCCTAAATGTCACTGTTAGATTCCTTAACCACATTCAACAAGGTGTCCATTTTAGCACTCAAATCATCACCACCGGTTTGACTATTTGACCCGCTTCCATTACCACATTGATTATTGTAATTCCTTTGGTACCCACCTTGGTAATTATTGTCCCGAACTTGGTACCCTTGATTGTATTTACGTTGGTAACCCCCTTGATTACCACCTTGGCGACAGAGAATTAAATGAAGACAGAGAAAATGAAGGACACGGGGTCGTGCCCACCAGGCACGGGGCCGTGTGAGTCTCCTGTTTCCAACTATAAATAGAGGTGCTTGGTTCACTTGCAAACCATCCATTGGCAAACCACTTCTCTCACACTTGCCATCGGTCCACCACCACTACAACACCAACACCCACCACCATCATCCATCTTTCATCTTTTAGAGTGTGTAGTAGTCTTAGGATCCAAGATCGATCGTAAGAGCTCTTGTTAAATAAAGGCCATGCTTGGCTAAATCTCTTACATCACTTGGTGAAGACAAATCTTATATGTATTACTTTTGATTTCCAATCTTTGGCAACTTTTTATTGGGGTATTATTAATGACTTTAATAACTAGTTTTTTATATTGAAGGTGAACTTTACTTAATCATTTCTTCATGTTTTGTTGATTCACTCATTCGTGTCTTTACGGTCTATATAAAGTGCGTTAACTGTCTGGAAGGGGGGTTATTATCCTCACCCGAAGCTGAAACTGAAGTGATCGGTTAGTCTATTTTATTAACCGATCGGTTTTCGGTTAATCAGATCGCGGTTTATTCGGTTAGACTGATGGTTTTCTGTTCGATTCTTTTAGTTTCAGTTAATAGCCAAAGCACCACTTAGGCTAAAATTTTTCTTAAAACTATATGAAATTGAGGTATAAATATATGAAGTGAAACAATAAATACATGAAATTTGAGGTATAAGATAAGAAATACATGAGCCGAATGTATAAAATCTAGAAAATATGAAACGTTCAATTCGGCCGGTTTTAGTTAAAGGAGAGTACAAATAAATGTGATAACCGGTTTTTAAATAATTATGTTTTCAGTTAATTCAGTTTTTGGTTGATTTCGGTTCGATTTTGTTTGTTTTTGGTTCGGTTACGTCTATTTTAGGTTTGGTTTCGGTTAACATTTCAGTTGTTGTTCACTCCTAACCATTATTAATCACGTAACATATCAATTTTTAACTAAAAAAAACTATGGCTATACTCCACTCAAATTAAAAAGAATAAAATGTTTGTTTTTATGGTCTTATAATTTTTTTAAAAAGTATTGACGTACAAAAAGGCTATGTTCATTTAAAAATCATGGATGTAGTTAGTTTTTTATAAGGGGACACTGTTAACAATTATCTATAAGTTGGTGAAATATGAGAGAATTGAAAAATTATTAAGACGAGTTGGTTAAATTGTAATTATTGTTTGAAAGACCATTTTACTCTTATTTTAAGTCTTATTTTAAGGTTGTACATTATATATTATAAACTAATAAAAGTTTTTATACATTAAACTAATAAAAAGTTTCTAACCTTCGAGAATTGAAAAGTTATTAAGATGATTGGAATGAAAACGCGTTTTTCCTTTTCAAACACAGATCTTTGTTTTTATATGGGTAGTGTTCGTCAACGGCTATATACATCAGTTTTATTCATGTTATAGGTCCTTGTTTTTATATGAATAGTGTTCGTCAACGGCTATATGCATCAGTTTTATTCATGGGTCTCGGTTAAAAATAATACAAGCATTGTCATCAATCTTTTTCCCGGTGTTTCTTATTTGACTTTACTCACAATTTTTTTTATTGCGAAAATCAAATACAACTTGTTTGATGTTAATACTTTTCATAGTTTATCATGACGAACTTGTCAATAAAGACTAAAAAATGATTGTTACATTTGGAGATATCGAAAACGTTAGTAAAAAGGAATTCTTCATAATAACTATAATAATACGAAATTTGAAAATGAATGCAACTGGCTACTTCAACCCGTGCTTCGCGGCAGGAAACTCGAGTAGGTAAGAAAGTCTTAAGGGGACGTTTGGTTCGCAGAAATTCAATGGTACTTAAGGTAATTGGAATTTGAATTCCATCTCTTAGGATGTTTGGTTTACAAAATTTGATGGAATTGGAATCCCAATTCCAATATTCGTGTGTTTGGTTGACAATGGAATTAGAATTGGAATTAGGTATGTATTCCTTCAAATTCCTTTAACTAAAGGAATTCAAAATCCTTCCTATATGTAAAGGAATTATAGTAAATTCATTGGAATCTTCGACCGTTTCGACACGCATTTTTGCGACCCATATTGGTGTAACACCCCGAAAATATAAAACTTTATATTAAAATTATAAAGTATAAATAACGAGAATTTACTAATTAGGAATTTTAACCTAGTTAGTTAATTGGCTAGAAATGGTTTATTACAAGGTTAAAAGCTACCAAACTATATGTTGAACATAGTAGAGGGGCCTTAGTTGTTAAAATTGAAACTATAATATTGTTTTTAATAAAAATCAAACCAAACCCCCATTTTTGAAGGGTCTGGTCGCACATGAGAAGAGCAGGGGCGACACCCCACTCTCACAAACCTAAAATCACTAGAACTCTCAAATTGAAGGTTAAATCCTGTCCCAAATCAAAATCCGAGCATAAATTATTGATCCTCATCGCAAGAGGATTCCAAGGTATGTAAAATTTAAGGAAAACTCTGAATTTGAAATTTCTCATGAATTGGGAAAAATCTGAAATTAGGCTTGCATGTATGTGTTATGATGATTAAGGAACAACTATAGTGTTTAGGGACAAACCCTAGACCAATATAAGTAGAAATCATATGAAATTATAGTGAAACCTATGAACACCATTGTAGGTGATTTGTGAGTTATGTGTAATTTGATGAACACTAGAAAATAGATTGTTGATCTAGTGTAAATTGACAATTTTGAAACGATTCCAGAAAATTAGAAGCTATCAATCATGTAAAAAGGTTGAATGTTGTGAAATTAGGGCTAATTGATAAACTAGAGATTTGATGTTTAAACATGTAAAAATCTGCTCATGAAGTGTTTGTTAAAATGCCTCTATGAAGGCTTAAAACTGAAATTTCAAGTTTAACCGCATAATCATGATGTTTGGTGCATTATGCGAATTATGATTGAAGAGAGTTCTAAACATATGATGAATGAACTCTATAGGAACGGGCGCAGGAGCGTCAAGCGGACAAGCGGGTGGCGAACCACGTTTAAAAGGCCCACTTTGAAGGTATGTAACTTGGCTTGTTACATTTGAGTTAATTTTTGTTGTCTAGTATGTATGTAATTGTTTAGTGAATAAAAGTCGAGTTGGAATTAAGCGATGGGTTCGCTAGCTCAAATAATAGGCCAAGAAATTGGTTAGATCTCATTAGTTGTCATCGAAAATGGAGGAATCCCTTAGATGAGCTAAATGGGTCAAATAACCAATCAAGGCATGGAATGTATTGTAGTACGTTTATCCGGTCTTTGTTAACAACTATAAAAGACCTATTTGATTATGAAAAATCAGTGTATTGGTTGGTTGGAATAAGGAAATTGAGAAATAGGTTTGGGCAAAAAAAACAAGATACCAAAACAGATTCTTACAGCGACTACCGTAAGTTACGGCGTCACCGTAACTTACGGTAGATGTCAGGAGCTTACGGTGGGAGTCTACTGTTTTACGGTGGATCCTTATTGAAAAATTGACCACCGTAAGTTACGGTGGAACTGTAAGTTACGGTAAGGTCTGAAATTTTATGAATATTTGTTTAAGTGTAAAACTTCAAATTTACTTCGATTGTAATTTAAATCAAGTATTATTTCCAACTATTCTAACATAAATGTTTATGTAAACATTACAGTTCTAGGTACTCAAAGATTCACGGATGACGATCAAGCAACTTTTGAAGAACCGAACACATACCTCTGAAGCTTCCGCACATATTGACTCGGTTTAAACAATGTTTATGATGTGAACAGTTTGTTAAACAACCTTTGAAATGTTTTAAATTAGTCAGTAGAAAACTAATGTTGATACTTTAATACTTTACTTTTGGATCTTATTATATAAAATGATCGTAGAAATTACACTTATCGTATATATACATTAAATAAAAAAATATGGGTGTTACAAGTTGGTAATCAGAGCCTAAGGTTGTCAACAAAGTGTTCGGTTCAAGCTTGATCGATCGTCCGGTAAGAATTAACTTATTTTGTTAATAAATTATGTATTAAGTAAAGAATGAGAAATGAACAAATATGCATAAAAAGGAGTGTGTAAACTCACTCAAAAAAAAAAACAAGAAATGCATGAAACAAGAATGATTAAATCAAGTTATGAACTTGATTGAATTGAAACAAGAATGATTAAATCAAGTTATGAACTTGATAGAATCAAAACAAGTAAAGCATGTGTTATAAATGGAATGTTTAACAACCTATGTAAACATTTCAGAAATAGAGATGGCTGATGGAGGAAATGATAATGCGGTGCCAAGAGTCACTGAACAAATGAGGGAAGTGATTGCCGAAGAGGTTGGAAAGGCGATCGAAAACAGTTTGTCGGGCTTTATTGAAAAAATTCAAAACACAGTTTTATCAATAGTAGAAGAGAGAATCAAGAAATTGGAAGATGATTCAAATTTAGCAAAGGAAAAGCATGGAGGACGAAAGCCTTGTTCATACAAGGAATTCATGGCCGGTAAACCACCAATATATAATGGGGAGATTGACCCAATAGTGTGCCAACGATGGCTAAGTGATATCGAAGGGGTATTCGAGAGAACCCATTGTGACGAAGATGACTATGTAGCCTATGGTACGGGTCAACTAAGGAGTCAAGCGAAAGATTGGTGGGATAACAAAAAGAGAGAGATCGGTATTGAAACTGCTAAGGTCATGACTTGGGAAGAATTCAAGACGCCATTTCTTAAGCATCATAGCCCCAAGGCGGTTATGAATAAAATCAAGGAGGAGTTCATGCAACTTAGGCACAAAAATGAGACCATAGACAAGATTACGGCAACGTTTATGGATAAGATGAAATTTTGCGATGATCTAGTGACAAATGAAGAACAAAAGATATACTACTACCATAACATGTTGAGTGCCGAGTATAGGGAATTTATCACCCCTTCAAAATACGAGACCCTTACCGAGATCATAAATGCTGCTCGGGAAAGGGAGATCGAACTGAAAAAGAGCATTGAACGGGGTGAACGGAATGCACAAGATGTAAACCCAAGCCCTGTTAAGAAGGCACGAACAAACGAAACCGCAAAGAAATCTGATACGAAAGGCGGGTCGCCAAGTTGCAGAATCTGCGGAAAGGGTCATAAAGGTGAATGCCGTTACAAGGATAAGCCTTGTCCTATATGCAAGAAAACGGGACATATGGCTATATCGTGCCCGGAGAAAGTGACGGTTTGTTACAATTGTTATTGAACGGGTCACAAAAAGTCGGAATGCCCGGAACTGGTTGGAAAGAAGGATGAGCAGAACCCGAAAGGTGAAGCCCCAAAAGCAAAGGCAAGATCTTTTCAATTGACCGCCGCAGCAGCAAAGGTTGAACCTGACGTGGTCTCAGGTATATTTGCTGTAAATTGGATTCCTGCACGCGTGTTATTTGATACGGGTGCGAATAAATCCTTTGTTTCATATGGATTTATTCGACATCCTTCATTTGTTCTAACAAAATTACCTATGCCATTAGAAGTAGAGATAGGTAATAACAAGAGCTTTATGGTTTGTGATGTATGTAAAAACTATAAACTGAGCATTGATGACGAAGAATATTTGATAAACCTAATCCCGATGTCAATGGGAGAATTTCAAGTAGTCGTTGAGATGGATTGGCTAGCCCAGCACCATGCAAAAGTCGTGTGTTTTCGTAAAGAGATAAAACTAACATCTCCAAGCGGAAAACACGTCACCATTTATGGCGAAAAAGGAGGCAACCCTATAGTATGCTCAATGTTGAAAGCTCACAAGCTTATAAAGCGAGGATGCAAGGCATTCATGATATACGCTAATGAGCCCGAAAAAGAATCACGAAAGATTGGAGATGTACCGGTAGTACGAGATTATGAAGATGTGTTTCCGGAAGATTTACCGGGGATACCGCCTGAACGGGAAATAGATTTCGGGATCGAATTGATTCCGGGCGCGAAACCCGTAGCAAAAGCCCCGTACCGACTTGCACCGTCGGAATTACAAGAGTTGATGTCCCAAATCCAAGACCTGCTTGACAAGGGATTCATAAGGCCGGGTGTGTCTCCTTGGGGTGCACCGGTGTTGTTCGTGAGAAAGAAAGACGGGAGCATGCGCATGTGTATCGATTACCGGGAGTTAAACAAACTCACGGTAAAGAACCGATACCCGCTCCCGAGGATAGATGATTTATTTCACCAACTACAAGGTGCAAACTGGTTTTCAAAAATTGACCTTAGATCGGGGTATCACCAACTAAAGGTCAAAGAAGAAGATGTGCCGAAGACGGCTTTCCGCACAAGATACGGACATTACGAATTCCTCGTGATGTCATTTGGCCTAACAAACACACCCGCGGCTTTCATGGACCTCATGAACCGGGTTTGCAAGCCAATGTTGGATAAGTCGGTCATCGTGTTTATCGATGACATCTTGGTGTATTCGAAAAGTGAAGCGGAACATGCACACCATTTACAAGAGGTGTTGGAGACACTTAGGCGAGAGAGGTTATATGCAAAATTCGCTAAGTGTACCTTTTGGTTACGAGAGGTGCAATTTCTTGGCCATGTCATAAGTGCCGACGGAGTTTTGGTGGATCCGTCAAAGATAGAGGCTGTGTCAAAATGGAATTCCCCGAAGAACCCTTCAGAAATTAGAAGCTTTTTGGGGCTCGCGGGATATTATAGGAGATTCATTCAAGATTTCTCCAAGATTGCGTCACCGCTGACAAAGCTAACCCGGAAGAAGGAAAAGTTCATTTGGGGTGTTGATCAAGAAAGAGCGTTTCAAACGCTAAAAGAAAAGTTAACTCAAGCTCCGGTACTGACATTGCCGGACGGAGTCGAAGACATGGTGGTTTATTCGGATGCTTCACTATCGGGGCTCGGATGCGTTTTGATGCAACGAGGCAAAGTTATAGCTTATGCCTCAAGGCAATTGAAGATTCACGAGAAGAAATACCCCACGCACGATCTCGAGTTGGCTGCGGTGGTATTTGCATTAAAAATATGGAGGCATTACTTATATGGGGTAAAGTGCACCATATTCACCGACCACAAAAGCTTGAAATACTTCTTCGATCAGAAGGAGTTAAATATGCGACAAAGGCGATAACTAGAAACGGTGAAGGATTTCGACTGTGAAATACATTACCACCCCGGAAAGGCAAATGTGGTAGCGGATGCTCTGAGCAGAAAAGCGGACTATGTCCCAATACGAGTAAGGTCGATGCAACTCGTGGTGACCTCGGGTATACTCGAACGTATTCGGGAGGCGTAGTTAGAAGCAATGAAAGAAGAGAATTGGAAGAAGGAAAGAATAATCAGTCAGTTGAAGGATTTGTCGGATGGGAATAACGGGTTGAAGACTCGATCCGGAAGGATATGGGTCCCACATACTTATGGAGTGAAGGCGCTTCTACTTAATGAAGCCCATAAATCCCGTTATTCAATCCATCCGGATGCAACCAAGATGTATAATGATTTGAAACAAAATTATTGGTGGCCCGGAATGAAGAGGGATGTGGCGAAGTATGTGGAAAAATGCTTGACATGTTTACAAGTCAAGGCGGAGCATCAGAAACCCTATGGCAAACTCCAACCGTTAGAAATTCCGGTTTGGAAATGGGAACATATTACAATGGACCTATTAACCAAGTTGCCCTAGACAAATCGAGGTTTCGATGCCATATGGGTAGTGGTGGATAGATTGACGAAAAGTGCTCACTTCATTCCGATCTGTGAGACTTATACGTCAGAAAAGATGTCAGAAGTTTACACCAATGAAATAATAGCACGTCATGGAGTACCGGTATCCATCGTGTCTGATAGGGATACCCGGTTTACTTCGAATTTCTGGCGAGATTTCCAAGAGCAAATGGGAACCAAATTGTTCATTAGCACTGCGTACCATCCTCAAACAGACGGACAAAGTGAAAGAACAATACAAACATTGGGGGATATGCTACGGGCGTGTATAATCGACTTTGGAGGAAGTTGGGATGTTCACCTACCGTTAGTTGAGTTTTCGTATAATAAGAGCTACCAATCCAGTATTAAAATGGCACCGTACGAAATGCTTTATGGTAGGAAGTGTCGAACCCCGATATATTGGGGTGAAGTGGGACCACGTGAACTCGCCCACCAAGATATAGTACGAGCCACGAATGAGAAGATCGATATAGTTCGGGCACACTTGAAAGCGGCTCAAGACAGGCAAAAGGCGTATGCTGATAAAAGGAATAGGCCAATCGAGTTCCAGGTTGGTGACATGGTTATGCTAAAAGTTTCCCCATGGAAGGGCGTTATTAGATTCAGAAAAAGGGGGAAGCTAAGCCCGAGGTTTATTGGGCCATTTAAAATCGTTGAAAAGATCGGCAAGGTAGCTTACCGCCTTGAGCTACCGGAAGAACTAAGTGGAATTCATAGCACGTTTCACGTGTCACAGTTACGAAAGTGCTTAGCGGATGAAACAGCTTATATTCATTTCGATGATATCGAAGTAGATAATAGCCTGAATTATGCGGTGAGACCGGTGGAGATTTTAGATCGAAAGGTCAAATACTTACGAAATAGACAAATCGATCAAGTCAAAATCAGATGGGAGCATAGAAAAGGCTCGGACACTATGTGGGAGTCCGAGGAAGAGATTCGACGACTCTACCCTACATTATTTGGTACGTACTTCGGTTTCGGGGACGAAACCCTTTTAAGGGGGGTGGACTTGTAACACCCCGAAAATATAAAACTTTATATTAAAATTATAAAGTAGAAATAACGAGAATTTACTAATTAGGAATTTTAACCTAGTTAGTTATTTGGCTAGAAATGGTTTATTACAAGGTTAAAAGCTACCAAACTATATGTTGAACATAGTAGAGGGGCCTTAGTTGTTAAAATTGAAAGTATAATATTGTTTTTAATAAAAATCAAACCAAACCCCCATTTTTGAAGGGTCTGGTCGCACAAGAGAAGAGCAGGGGCGACACCCCACTCTCACAAACCTAAAATCACTAGAACTCTCAAATTGAAGGTTAAATCCTGTCCCAAATCAAAATCCGAGCATAAATTATTGATCCTCATCGCAAGAGGATTCCAAGGTATGTAAAATTTAAGGAAAACTCTGAATTTGAAATTTCTCATGAATTGGGAAAAATCTGAAATTAGGCTTGCATGTATGTGTTATGATGATTAAGGAACAACTATAGTGTTTAGGGACAAACCCTAGACCAATATAAGGAGAAATCATATGAAATTATAGTGAAACCTATGAACACCATTGTAGGTGATTTGTGAGTTATGTGTAATTTGATGAACACTAGGAAATAGATTGTTGATCTAGTGTAAATTGACAATTTTGAAATGATTCCAGAAAATTAGAAGCTATCAATCATGTAAAAAGGTTGAATGTTGTGAAATTAGGGCTAATTGATAAACTAGAGATTTGATGTTTAATCATGTAAAAATCTGCTCATGAAGTGTTTGTTAAAATGCCTCTATGAAGGCTTAAAACTGAAATTTCAAGTTTAACCGCATAATCATGATGTTTGGTGCATTATGCGAATTATGATTGAAGAGAGTTCTAAACATATGATGAATGAACTCTATAGGAACGGGCGCAGGAGCGTCAAGTGGACAAGCGGGTGGCGAACCACGTTTAAAAGGCCCACTTTGAAGGTATGTAACTTGGCTTGTTACATTTGAGTTAATTTTTGTTGTCTAGTATGTATGTAATTGTTTGGTGAATAAAAGTCGAGTTGGAATTAAGCGATGGGTTCGCTAGCTCAAATAATAGGCCAAGAAATTGGTTAGATCTCATTAGTTGTCATCGAAAATGGAGGAATCCCTTAGATGAGCTAAATGGGTCAAATAACCAATCAAGGCATGGAATGTATTGTAGTACGTTTATCCGGTCTTTGTTAACAATTATAAAAGACCTATTTGATTATGAAAAATCAGTGTATTGGTTGGTTGGAATAAGGAAATTGAGAAATAGGTTTGGGCAAAACAAACAAGATACCAAAACAGATTGTTACAGCGACTACCGTAAGTTACGGCGTCACCGTAACTTACGGTAGATGTTAGGAGCTTACGGTGGGAGTCTACTGTTTTACGGTGGATCCTTATTGAAAAATTGACCACCGTAACTTACGGTGGAACCGTAAGTTACGGTAAGGTCGGAAATTTTATGAATATTTGTTTAAGTGTAAAACTTCAAATTTACTTCGATTGTAATTTAAATCAAGTATTATTTCCAAATATTCTAACATAAATGTTTATGTAAACATTACAGTTCTAGGTACTCAAAGATTCACGGATGACGATCAAGCAACTTTTGAAGAACCGAACACATACCTCTGAAGCTTCCGCACATATTGACTCGGTTTAAACAATGTTTATGATGTGAACAGTTTGTTAAACAACCTTTGAAATGTTTTAAATTAGTCAGTAGAAAACTAATGTTGATACTTTAATACTTTACTTTTGGATCTTATTATATAAAATGATCGTAGAAATTACACATATCGTATATATACATTAAATAAAAAAATATGGGTGTTACAATTGGTTTCGATCCGAACCGTTTTGACCCGTACCGTTCGGCGCGAAATGTTTCAACTCGTACCGTTCCGACGCGAACCGCTTCGACCCGAATTGTTTCGACCCAAACTGGTGGTTGTGGTTGTCGGGGTGATGGATTCCAATTCATTTGACAACCAAACACAACATAAATGGAATTGAGATTCCAACTCCAACAATCCCCAATTCCAATTAGAATATTTAAATTCCAAATTCCATTCCTTCAAATTCTAATTCCTATATAAATTCCAATTCCAATTCTAAATCATTCCACGAACCAAACGTCCCCTAAGTATATCCAAATGCAGCCAGACCAACATGTAGAAGAACAGATATATAGACCCTCAAGAACTTACATACTCCATCCAGTGATCTTCCAATGTTCTAAGGTGAGGAGGGGTGGTGCGTTATAGCACCGTGGAAAACAAATTCAACGCGTGGAAAACGAAGAAATCCCACCGCCACCATTAGTTCAACGCGTGATACTTCAACGCACTCCCGATTCCGTGATTTTTTTCACGGTGTTATTTTGTTAGTTGTGAGGGTAGTTGTTGGTTGGGGGGGGGAGGGGGATTGTTGGGTGTGGTGGCGAGTGATGACAATCGCCACTAAAAAAGGTTGTGAGTGATGGAAAAATGGTTGCTGACATGGCGGAACATGATTGGATATTGTGAGTGATGAAATTCTATCACAAGTGACCACCCCCACTCCCCTAATTAGGTCTTGGAGAAAATCAAAATAGAAAGTTGTTGCATACAATTATACTATCTAGACATTTATAGCCACTACTTTTAGCACAACAAACGGAAAGTTAATAATATGTTTTATACATAACTTTTGAAAGAGTGTGTCGATTGACGACGTTTGATGGGCAATCATCATAATGTTTAGTTGAAACAATACATTAGATACGGAGACAATAAAAAGAAGGAAGAGCATGCTCGCATTAAGCAACAAAGTAGGGCCTCTTGTGATAAATGAGATAATCAAATGGTTGAAGAAAAGACGGAGGAAGGCGTTCTTGTTGGACCGTTCTACGACCTTTAAACGTCAGTTAAGGTAGTTCATCTTTGCATATGAAGGCGGAATCAACATAAACAAAGTCATAACAGCTATTATCCTTTTAATCCTTCTTTTCTGATTGATATTTGTGCTTTTACAACGTATTCTGATACAAAACCGGCAGCACTTCGTGTTTCATACAATGACCATCTCTATCTAACAAATGAATCATACAACCTATATATAGCCTTGATGATTTCGCTTGAGTTGGTTTCAAGCGAAATCTTATGCTGTTGATTTCGCTTGAACTGATTTCAAGCGAAATCTTCAAGTTAAACAAGTACAAACCCTAATTAAGACCCTGTTGTGTGTACATTCAACCAATCTAGACACAAGACTTGATTATGACGTAATCAACAGACATTTAGTGCACCAACAGACTCCCCCTTGGATGTTGATGAAGTCTTTGGCTTCAAGTCTTTGTCTTTATCAATCTTCAAACATTGTAAAAACTCTCATCAATCTTTATCTTCAAACTTTTAACTTTAAACTTCAATCTTCCCTTTGACTATTAATCCAGACTCCCCCTTTCACAGACTCCCCCTCTCGATATGCTAGAATCTGAGATATCTGGTTCAAGCTTTGACAATTAACTTCCGTTGGAAATAATGAAGTCCAAACCTGTTACTCAACCAATAAACATTACAATTCTATCTTTTCAACAATAACTCACAAACTCAATCAGTTTTAACAATCCACTCAAGTATTCAGGTCCAATTTAATGACCCTGATCACTTGATTAATCTACCAAGTCCAAATTAATGACCTTGGTTGATCTTTTGACGAATCAATACTGATTTTAAAACAACATTTTCTGAAAATAACAAGTATCAAATTAATGAACTTGTTTTTGACTTTTCAAACAATTCAAACTTCTTCAAATCTATTGCGATGTTACATTGAAAACGATTCTTTGCATCTGAATGATTTCCAGAAGATGAAGATCCACTGTGATAACCACTGTGACTTCCACTGCTTTGACTTTCTTTGCCAGCTGTCGACACATTTTCAGCAGAAAATGCAGTTTTTGGAGAAGTTACTTTTGGCATCATGCTTTTTGGATAATACAAATCCAAATTCTGCTGGTAAGATGAGTGATTAACTTTGTACGTCTTCTTCAACTCCAGTTCATGACTTTCAAGTCTTTCAATCACCAAATCTGGAGTAAGATCTTTCGGTAAAATAGTATTTTTAAGCATGAGAGCATAATATCTCCACTCCATCTCGTCTGGTAACGAATCGAACAACTTGTCTACTTGCTCATCATCAGAATACTTAATTCCATGTCTAACTAACTCCAGCTTCAAGTGCCCAAACCTCTCGATCATTTTTGACACTGATTCATTCTTCAAGCATCCAAACATATCAAACTCTTTCCTAAGTAGTTTTATTTTATTTTTCTTGATTTCTTCACTACCTATACATTTCTTTTCTAACTTTGCCCAAAGATCTTTAGCATTTTAATAGTCTATCAATGAGATGATATCCTCCCGAACAGACTGAAATAACAATGCTACACACTTTTGTTCGGCTACGAATGATTCAATCTCATCAGTAGCTGTTAAGACTTCACCATTCTTGTTTCCTTGATCATAACCGTTCTTCTGACTTTTCCAACTTGGAAATGCAAATGCCATCATCCAGTCCTCAAACTTTCTTGACCACTGACTATAATCCTCAATAGCCATTAGCTTTGGAGGTTTATTGAACATTCCGAAAGCACTTTCCGATTCCCAAGCTTCCTTTTTCTTCTCTTTTGGCGGGTTATCATTCACATTGCTTGACGAAGTGTCATTGTTTCCGGAATCTCCAGCAAACGCGTACATGTCGCTGAATGGGTTCATGAAAAGATCATCCATTTTGAATTTTCCTGCAAAATCAGCAAACACTTAGAAAAATTTTAAGTTTTGAAAATTCAACAAGTTCAAACAAAATCTTTTAAGTATAAACAGCTTCAAGCGAAATCAGCACTATATAACTGTTCAAGCGAAATCTGATCCAAGCTATGTTTCAAGCGAAATCCACCAATACAATTTCGCTTCAAACAGTCTCAAGCGAAATCTAAAACCAGCTATGATTCAAGCGAAATCTACTAACAATTCTGATTCAAGCGAAAACCAAGAACAAATCTGATTCAAGCGAAATCCAACCCAACAGTTTCGCTTCAACTTGTTTCAAGTGAAAACCTCAAATACAAATCAATTATTCAAGCGAAATCCTTAACAACTCAATTTCGCTTGAACTACTCAAGCGAAATCTTCTGATTTTCAAACTAAATCTTATGTTTTCAAGCGAAATCAACCTATAACCTTCGAACACTTTCAAGCGAAATTCAGTTTTAGGTCATTTTTAACAAGTTTTAATCTGAATTTTAGTCCGAATCTTTGTAGGCTTTGTTAAAACTACGTTTTACACGATATACTTGAAAATCAGACCATTTCGACCGTTGGAACTCGTTCAGATCAGAAAAATATAAAAAGAAATGAGTAGAAAAAAGAGAATCCGCTGCTATGGTATGAACTCCTCGTCCTGAGCTCTGATACCACTTGTTGGACCGGTCTACGACCTTTAAACGTCAGTTAAGGCAGTTCATCTTTGCATATGAAGGCAGAATCAACATAAACAAAGTCATAACAGCTATTATCCTTTTAATCCTTCTTTTCTGATTGATATTTGTGCTTTTACAACGTATTCTGATACAAAACCGGCAGCACTTCGTGTTTCATACAATGACCATCTCTATCTAACAAATGAATCATACAACCTATATATAGCCTTGATGATTTCGCTTGAGTTGGTTTCAAGCGAAATCTTATGCTGTTGATTTCGCTTGAACTGATTTCAAGCTAAATCATCAGTTGTTAATTTCGCTTAAACTGATTTCAAGCGAAATCTTCAAGTTAAACAAGTACAAACCCTAATTAAGACCCTGTTGTGTATACATTCAACCAATCTAGACACAAGACTTGATTATGACGTAATCAACAGACATTTAGTGCACCAACAGTTCTTATTAAAGATCGACTTTGAGAAGGCTTATGATAACGTCAACTGGAATTTTTTATTATCTATTATGGAGCAAATGGGTTTTCTCCCTACTTGGTGTAAATGGATAAAAGGCATTCTAGTATCAGCCCGAGCCTCGGTGTTAGTTAATGGTTCGCCAACTATCGAGTTTAAATGTGAAAAGGGGTTACGACAAGGTGACCCTATATCGCCTTTTCTTTTTCTTCTAGTCATGGAGGTGTTATCGTGTTTATTAAAGAAGGCCAAGGAGATTGGAGACTTGAAGGGTATTCGGCTAGCCGGTAATGATACGGACATCACTCATCTTTTTTATGCGGACGATGCATTAATTTTAGGCGAATGGTCAAAGGTGAATCTCCAAAGTACGGCTCGGATTCTTCGTATTTTCCACCTTTGTTCGGGTCTTCGCATTAATATCCTCAAGTCTAATTTATATGGGGTTGGTACCGAAGAGAACGAGGTAGATGATATGATGGAAGTATTGGGTTGTCATAAAGGGACTCTTCCCTTTATTTATCTTGGTATTATTGTGGGAGCAAATATGTCTCGTGTTTGCAATTGGAATATGGTTTTTGATGTTATAAAAAATAGGTTAGCGTCGTGGAAAGCTAGATGCTTGTCTTATGGTGTTCGTCTTGTTCTTATCAAATCGGTCCTTGAAAGCTTGCCTATTTACTACTTTTCTCTTTACAAAGCTCCTAAAATGGTGATTGATAAAATAGAAGCTATTATGAGTCACTTTTTTTGGTCTGGCTCTAGTGTTGAAAAGAAGATACCTTGGGTCTCATGGGAAGTCATTTCTAGCTCTAAGAAGGATGGTGGGCTCGGTGTTTCAAAATTACAACATGTGAATGATGCTCTTCTCCTAAAGTGGTCTTGGCGTTTTAAACAAGAAAGTAATAGTCTTTGGAAAAGGATTGTGTTAGAATGCAACGGTTCGTCTCGCACATGGTCTTCTATGCCATGTTCATATTCGGCTAGCGGAGGTTGGAAGAACATCGTCAAAATTGGGGATATGAGGATGCCGAACGGGTGTTGTTTGCATAGCTACTTTACTGGCTCGGTTGGTGACGGGTCTTCTGTTTCTTTTTGGAATGATACTTGGTTACGTGAATATCCGCTCAGGATTATTTACCCGAGTTTATTCATGCTAGAACAGAGCAAATGGGTCGGAGTTAGCAGCCGTTTGAAAGTTCTAAATGGCGTTAAATCCTTACATTGGAGCTGGAGAACAGCCCCTTCTTCTCAGCCTGAAGTTACCGAGTTATTTCATCTTTTGGAGGACCCGAGTTTAGACATGGTGGGTGTTTGATTAAGTTCTGTGTGTGTGGTGATAGAGTTTAGAGAGAGAGAGGAGAGAGAGAGAATGAGTTTCAGTTTTTATAATTTAGTTTTATTAATTTTAATTGATAATCAGTTATAATAAAACATAAATGACTAAAATACCCCTGAGGAAAAGGACAAAAGTTGAAGGTTTAATTAGGGGAATCTGGTCTGTTTTCATTTTACCAAAATGGCAACAAAACTGAAACCACAGGGACCCAATTGCAAAGAGTTTGAAATTTCGACTAAAGTGGCAAAATTGACCAAACCACAGGGACCAAAATTGCAGTTTACTCTTAATTAAAAAACCATTGCCACAAGCTTCTCCCAATGCAACAAAGTACCCGATTTCACCATCTATTTACGACATTTCTTTGACTGGGTTAACAAAAGCATAATGGAAACATGGCATTTCTTGTCTAAATGTGTTATCAATGGATCTAATAGACAAACTAGACTCACTACCCCTCTCTGATCCTTCCTATAAACTCTTCGGTATACAACATAATCATTAATAACACCTTCGCGCAGCTTGAATTTCCTCAACATATTTCCCATCCAACTTCTCTAAAGTTTTAACGGAAGAACAGTCCCAAAAACTTTTCAAACTAATCAATCCACCATTTCTAGCAATCAACCGTTTCAAATCAGCATCATCTTTAACTAAATTACTTAAACAGGCAATTGAATGATCTTGTGCTAATGCAGTTCCAAAACCAGCTAGGGTAGAAGTTACCGGATTCGAGAGCTTTGATTAGATAATAAAGTAGTAGCAAACCTTCCGCCATTAACACACGCATGTTCGAATCAACCTTCGAAACCCTAGTGATTTCATAACCGGTTTGATAACATTTGATGACCTGGGTTTTCAATTGAAGATGAAGAAGAATAGGGGTAGGGTTTTTCATTGAAGGTGATGAAAAGAATTAAAATAGGCCTGAAGGTTTTTTGGGGTTTTATAAGAAGTAAAATTAAAATAACAAATATACCCTCACATGTGAGGGAATTTAATTGAGATAATTAACTTGGTTAGTAGTAAGTGATTGAACCCACAATAAAAATAAACGTAAAGGCTGTATTCAGCAAGTTTTAAACATTAAGGCTGGAACCTGCAAGTTTAAGGAAACATAGACGAAGTTTTGTGCAATTTACTCAATTTTATTTTATTCGCTATTATCATTTATTCACAAATTAGACGGCTTTCATTTGGGAAAGCTTAATTGGATCATTAGAACTACTGAACAATTTAGATGAAAATGAATGTAGGTTCTTGTGTTCCTATGCCTCCTAATTGCATGTGCATATATGTACTGGTTATTTATATATGTATATATTTAGAGAGGGAGGTTAACGTACAATCTATACTATATTATAATGCATGAGGGAGGGATATTTTATGATACCTAAAATATAAGAAATTCCCCCCCCTTTATTTATAGAAAGACCCCTAAAATGACGGTAGTTGGGTCTTTTAACACTATTTAAGTTTTAGCCCCTAAACTTATTACACTTAAATTCCTAAGGTTTTAACAAAATTATAGATAATTAGTTACAATTCACCCCTCTACAACAAACTTATAATTTTTTACGTATTCTTGACATATCTTATAAACTATACTGTTTAAAAAAAATCCAAAGATAGCATGACGACCTACACATTTTTGTCGACGTTTCGGTAGTTGTCTAGGTTCAATATCGATGCACAGATTAAAATATACAAATCGATAACGCTTTAATGTATAAATAATTAATACTTGAGATCTAATGTGCCTAGTCTATAAAGATGGGCTCCATCTATGCAAATAAAAACAAAAAGAATTAAAAGCATTGTAACATAAAATGAAGATATTATGTGTCACATTTTATTTTATTAAAACTGCCTAATATCTATATTAAGATATATCTTATAAAACTTATAACTAACCACAACAAACTTCCTAAATAAAGGGGTGACAAATCTAAAATTAAACCCCAATGCACTTCTATAGTTACTACTATAAATACATAGTAGGACATCCTTGTATCTACTGCTAAACCAAACTAAAAAATGGATCCAGTTCTGAATTCAATTGTTGCGAAAAACCAAGCATGCAAGATTGAAGATTCTAAGGTCAGTTCTGTTATATCGCAGGACTGAATAATTGTTTTCTTTTATTTACTTTTATGTGAATGTTAACTTATTTGATTTTTCAGATTCAGTTGAATGATGAACATGCCAATTTAAACAACCCATTTGACGAACAAGCTTCTAAGGTATTGATTTTACTGGTTTTTAAGTATTTTTTTTGCGTATATCTTTCATATTAACATGTTTGTTAAGTTATTATATTTGTGTTTTATTGTAGTATGATGGTGAGAAAAGTATTGATATCATTTCTTATGGGGCGTTTTTTAGTCCATACAAGTCTAATCTTCAACGTAAATTTAGTGAAGAGGTAATTTAAAGGGTTTTTCAATCTTTTTTTAACTTTTGTATTCAATCTTTGTCATTTTTAAAGATCAGAAGTTTGAGACTTAAAGAAAGAGATCCAATAGACTCTCTGAATAGAAATGGAGTGAGGTTATTAATTTAGACGATTCTGAGGACAATGACAAAGAATAGGAATTAGAAGATACTGCTGATTCAAGCACAAACCATAAAACCCGATTAAAAATACCTCGAGTGTCAATTCAGAAGCGAAACAGATTTCATGCAGTTTAATTTGAAATCTATCAAGTGTTTTTATGTTTTTTTCATTTTCAGTAGTTATAATCGACCTAAACGTGTGAATAATATTTATTTTATTTTTGAACTTTATTTTTGGTGTTAATATAATGTAGTTATTGACCATATTAATAAAGTTCAAAATAAAGTTTGTATCCTAAATTTATAAGTCAACTAAACTTATATAAGTTAATATCCTAAAGTGGCAATAAATAGATATTGCAGGTCGATATAGTCAAGATGGAATTATAAATTATAAAATATTACAGTTATTTTTGGATATTAATCTGATTATTTATATTTCTTAATTAAAAGGAAATAAAGTAATAAACTTTAAAGCTAAACTAAAAAACTGAACTTACTATGATATAAAGTTAATAAAGATAGAGTTAATTACATAGTTAGTCCCTGTGGTTTGCATAAAGTAACATACTTAGGTACTAATAGTTTAAAATCACATTCTAGGGTATTAACTTTTCATTTTGTAACGTTTGGGGGTATTAAGGCTATTTGTAGGCTTAAAATCACATTCTATTAGTACCTAAGTATGTTACTTTGTGCAAACCACAGGGACTACCTATGTTACTACCCTAGAAGTTAATACCTCAAAACGTTACAAAATGAAAAGTTAATACCCCAGAAGGTGATTTTAAACTATTAGTACCTAAGTATGTTATTTTGTGCAAACCACAGGGACTAACTATGTAATTAACTCATAAAGATATAAACTCTTAACACCCTATTTTTTATAAAAACTGTTTTTAAAATTCTATAAAAATATAAATTTTTATATATATAAAAACAAAATTTAACAATTAAATTGAAAGTTGTAAATCGTACTTCTGAGTTAACTAATATTTTTTATTTTTATAAAAAAAATTAAACTTAAAGTTTATTGGATGAGTACCATGTGGATATTTAAAAAAAAGTTATGAACTTTAAAGAATAAAATTATAAACTTTATCATTTAACCAACAAAATAAACTTACTTTACAACTATAACAACTTATCTTTTATTTTTTGTCGTTTGATTATTATTTTTTTATTAAAAAATGATACTTTACATGTGTAAAACAACTTTTTTACTTTATTTATAAACAAAACATTTTGTTTTTATAAAAAAATAATTCTTTTATAAACATTTTTTATAACAAGTAATATAAATAAAATACTCCAGAAATTTATAATCTTTACTAGATATATACTAAATTGTGTTGCAAATTGTTATGATTTATAGGTACAACTATATTTTTATAGATAATATTAGTCAGTTCTAAAAGAATTATTTACCAATTTGACTAGATACATAGTAGATTGTGTTGCATATTTTTAGTGATTATAAGTTAAAAGTAGACTCATATAGATAAGATTAGTTAGGGACTAAAAATCTGAACTTAGTATGATATAAAGTTAATAAAAATATAAACTCTTAACATCCTATTTTTTTATAAAAACAGTTATTGAAATTTTATAAAAATACAATCTTTTTACATCTGTAAAAAAGCGAAATTTAACAATTTAAGTTAAACCTCTAAAACGTACTTACGAGTCAAATACTATTTTTTATTTTTATAAAAACAAAAATTTTAAACTTAAAGTTTATTAGATGAATACTATGTGGATATTTAGAAAAAAAGTTATAAACTTTAAAGAATAAAATTATACTTTATAATTTAACCAATAAAATAAACATACTTTATAATTATAACAACTTATCTTTTATTTTTTGTCTTTTGATTATTAACTTTTATAAACAAACAATATTTTTTATCTATCAGTTATTAATTTTTATAAAAAAACAAAACTTTTACATATGTGTAACACTTATGACATATATCCACCACAACAATTTTATCATAATTATTATACGGATAAGAAAACTACCAGAAACGAGTGCCGCAATGTAAAGTATCGCCTCCGCCGTATCGCGCAGGCACCCTACTAGTAGTTTTTAATGTGCGAAGCGCGCGAGTAAATTACGAATGTTATAAAACTCAAATCCTAATCAAGCATGAACAAAAAACCATAATTACGAATGAACAAAAAAACCATAATCACGCACGGTGACTATAATCAGGCATATGGTCAGCAAAAAACAACAAAATCACGCATGAATAAACCCTAATCATGCATGCTATATTCATAATTACGCACATTATGACTTACTCGCTTACGATTTGCATGTAAAGGACTTTTGTGTTTTAAACTTTTTATATATGTATTTGTATAGTTCAATCCATGTACTAACTTTTTTTAATACCAGAAAAGTTAAAATAGAATGGAAGACAAACGGGCAATAAGTGTTGTCTGATATAGAGAACAAACTTTGTAATGGGTTTTGAATTGTATTGAACAAAAAACTGGATTAGGGTTACAGAAGAAGGGTGTTTATATAGAACACCATTTTATACATTTAGTCCCTACACTATGACGTATTTTTTACTTTCTGACACTCCCCCTCAAGTTGAGTAGTGGGATCACCAATACTTAACTTGCTCAAACAGATACTAAAGTCGTTTCCATTGACGACTTTTGTGAGAATATCTGCGAGTTGATCTTTTGATGAAACATACGGAAGTTCTATGATTCTTTCTTCCAACTTCTCTTTGATGAAATGTCAATCTACCTCCACGTTTTGTTCGATCATGTTGAATTGGGTTTTCTGAGATTTGTATTACAACTGTATTGTCACACATAACTTTAATGGGAGTTTTTTTTGGGAAAAGCCAATGTCTTCTAGCAGCTTCCTGATCCAAAGAACTTCGCTTAACCCTCGAGCTATACCTCTAAATTCCGCTTCTGCACTCGACAGAGCGACCACCTTCTGTTTCTTACTTCTCCAGGTAACGAGGTTTCCATCAACTAAGGAAAAGTACCCTGATGTTAACCTTCGGTTTCCCTTATCTCCTGCCCAGTCTGCGCCAGTGTAGAGGTCAAAATTTAAAGTCTGTTTGTTTTGAACAACACTCCATGGCCTGCGGTTCCCTTGAGATATCTTAAAATTCTCCGAGCAGCTTCCATGTGGGAAACTTGTGGTTGATGCATAAAAAAAATCACCACTCCAACAGCATAAGCTATATCAGGGTGAGTGTGAGAGAGATAAATTAACTTGCCCACGGGCCGTTGATACATTTCTTTGTCTGCAAGATCTGCATTGAGTTCCATGTGAAGGTTGTGGTTCACCACCATTGAAGTATCTACTGATTTACAATCAATCAACCCTGTTTTCGCCAGGAGATCAAGGACATACTTCTTTTGGTAGATGAAAATCCCCCGTTTAAACCTGAGAACTTCTATCCCGAGGAAATACTTGAGATTCCCAAGGTCTTTCATTTCAATCTTTGAAAACAGATTCTTTTTTAGTCATGCTATTTCTTTTATATCATCTCTTGTCACACCCCGAATTCCACGTGTCACCGGTGGGCCCGGTGGGGAGTATCGTGACGTAGTTGATGTCATCATAGTCAAACAACACAATATATAAATGCACAGCGGAAGCAAAAGATAAATATTTTACAAACCGATATAAAGTGATATCAAGTATTACAAACGGAATGTATAGGATCCACAGGCGGATCGACAAAAAGGAAACATTTGTTCAACAGACTTGAATGCATCCAAGCTTGCGAGACTTATTGTGGATGCTAGAAGACAGCCAGCCTATTACGTGTAGTACCTGCACTTAACCTTTTGGAAAATACGTCAGTTTACACTGGTAAATACAATTTAACTGACTCATTTTGAAAAGAGTTGAAAATTGATTTGAATGCACATGGCACAAAACCTTTTTATAACTTGGGATAATTATGCAATATAATCTTGTAAACGAATTACATGTTACTTCTGCGTCGGTGGCCCGGATCTTGTCTGGGCTAAAGATCAATAGACACACCACATGTTTATTTACGCACAGACAGGTGTACGCCTACACCCCGCGTTCTGTCATGGCCATTTCGTAAAATGATGCCAAGGATATCCAGGACATGGTCATTAACCCCCCAAAGGCTTTAAGCAACAAACATTTCAAAACAAAGCATATCAATAAATTAACCTCTATTCGATTAAGAATTCAATGCTGGACCAAGCGGTATTTTATATACCGTACCCCAAGCCCGTATAAGGAAAATAAGTTAAAAGTATTTACCTGAGCTAAATATAAATTCAATCCCAGCCGTATATCAAATCAGCAAGTACAGATAGCTTTTACTGGGCTCCTAAATCTGGAACGAAGGTTTTTAATAACCCATTAGATTCCTAACGGGTCTTTATTTAAGCTTAAGCTTAGACCGGCTAGTTTAAAGGACGATACGGTTCAAACGCACGATTAAGAGAAGACCGGATAGAATGTGATTTAGACCCAACAAGTTTGATTACTTGTATAATATGGGTATACTAAATACATTCTGGATTTTGAGACAAAAATGATAATGTTTGACCCGTTACGGTCAATTTATGCAAACTAGTTACATAAACCGAACCGGACGCGAAAAGGGCGTTACGGGCGACCATAAGAGTCATATGCAAGTTCCCTGAGATAATATGCTCTAAATATGTCATAATATCAGTAAGTTATTTCTATTATGCCCAAAACGGATTTAAATACAACTTATGCCTCATAAGGGCATTTTGGTCATTTAAGAGATTTATAAAAGAGTTTATTTGTAAATCTGAGTTACGGGTCTGATTTATACAGTAATTATACTTAATTTATCATGTTATAACAGTAGGGTATGACCCATATGTAGAACTTATTACTTAAAACCAAACTATGCACCTTAGGGGTATTTTGGTAATTTCACAAGGGCTAAAAATGTCAAAATTGGAAACCTGGGTTTATAAACTTGTAGTTACTGTTATTTTATAAAAATATGTTAAGAACATCAGTAGGTACCAACCTTACATGTTTAATATGGTTATGGTACATACTATGCGATGAAAATGCTTAATAAGGCGATTTGGAGCCGTTTCCGGGTTTGTAAAAGAAAGCTGAGATTTTTATACTTCCAGAAGGCTCAAAATACTTTATTTAACAAATAAAATCAGTAGAAAAAGGTTTGGGGTCAAAAGGATTTGTAAAACTCGTTTTATGGCTAAAAAGGGCAAAATCGGTATTTACCGAATTTAACTTAAAGACCTATGTTATGCTCAGCCAAAAATTTAATAAAAATCTTTAAAAATCTCAAAATATTATATAACATCAGTGTATAAAAAGTTTGATACCGAAAAGTGGGTTAAAATAGGCTATGCGCTAATTACGCTATTTATGTAACATAAAGCTTGCAAATTACGATAATGAGCATAACCGTTAATCTAGACCTCAAACTGATATCAAATTTTCGGTGCAAGTTTATAAATCAGTAACAAATGATTCTACTCTTTCACTTTTTCAAAAATCACGTTTTATATCGAAAAGGGCAAAATAGTCAACTTTAAGCATAAATCGGGAACATGCATATGAATGGTTAAGCATGGAACCAAGATGTAAAATTCCAGAGGGTTAATCTTATATAAAAATTGGTCCAAAATATGCTCTAATGCAGATCTCAAACATGCATGCACGGATCAGAACTGAAAGTCAAAGAAAAAGTCAATTTATGAGACTTTCGGTTCCGATTCGGGTTTAAACTGAAAATTGTCGAGTTGATCATGAAGAAACACATTCTAACATTAATTACCAAGTTATTTTGATGATCAAACAGGTTGCATGTACCCTAAATTTGCTAATCATGCTAAATTTGCAAAAACACATTATGTTGACTTTTTAAGAAGAACTTTGACTCGACAATTAACGTGCTTAGAGTGTGAATCTGAAAATACCCTTTTGAGGGTTTGTTACCCACATAAATACCAACTTGTAGGTACTTTTAATTCGAGAATGACTGAGCGGATTTCATTTAATCACAAAGTCAAACTTAATTTACGATGGTTTGACTTTTGGTTAATTAACTAAGCTAGAACTGAATTAGAAGGGTTAAGGATGCTTACAATGGGTCCAATGAACTGATTGAGGGTTACCAGAAACTCATGGCCCTTCTTGAATCAGGGACAAAGCAAGATTGGAGAGAAGATATGGAAAAGAACAAGTAAACCACACCTTTATATGGGTTTTGGGTTCTTACATGATCGTGACACTTGTCGGGAGGAGTAATCAGATCATAACAGATGTCAAGAGGTTTTAATAATCAGTGGGCAGCCCTTAGTATTGATATTTGAGTGTATGACAGCTGGCTCCAACAAAAATCAGCAGAAAAACACAGTTTCTGCAACTGTTTCTGCTGCTGTACATGTTAGGCGGCCAGCGTAAGCAGGCCTGGTGGGCTACGTGGCCCGTTTGGCTGGCCCAGACCAGAAACAACTTGGCAGTTGCCAAGTTTGGTCCCTGCATTCATTTTTTTGGCGTTTTAAATTCCCATTTTCATGCAGAAATGACATAACTGGTCCCTGGGCTGTTACATCAGGTGTGTTCATGTTTCAGAATTAACCATAACAGTCCCTGTCATGTTTTTCAGCATAATTTCACTTTCAAAACTGACTAGATCAGCCCCTGTACATGTTAAATGCCATAACTGATACATTCGAGGGCCGTTACACCATTTTTAAGGCTCCACAATAATTCCTGAATGTAGGGGACACAAAACATCTCCAAAAATATGCCGGATGTCGGTTCGTTTGGCCGTACGGTCACGTTGTACGTCTAATTACGACGAAACACGACCGGACGCGAAAAACGGTCCAAAGTACGCGACGAATGAAATTTTATTCAGGCGATCACTAAAATAAAATATTTTAGTGCTTACATAAATTTTTGGGTGTCCGGGGATATTCAGAATGCGAGATATGCGCAAAAGTGCAAACTTGTGCACTTTTTGACACTTTTAGTCCCTGTATGACATAAAAGTTTATTTTTGCGCACCAAACACCTCTAAGCCTATATCTAAGCTATATAAAGGATAAATAGGGTATATTTAACTTATGGACATATTCCGGAAGGTTCGTTACCATACGATTCGACCTCCTTTTGCAGTTTGACGCAATTAGTCCCTTAATTGCGCAAAGTAGCGCGAAATGCCGTTTAATGATATCTAAGCCTTCCATGGCCCATAATAATCATTCCCAAGCATATATTTAAATATTACTACGCTCCCGTTTGCTTAAATGGTCACCGAATGGCGTAGATTCAAAAGTTGACGCTTTAGGTCCCTCTATTGCGCAAACTTGCGCATTTCATCATTTAATAGTATTGAAGCCTCATCTAATCCATATTAGGCATTCTTGATAGTATTATTAAACATCACGATGCTTCGGATTCGCTAAAAGGTCATTCAGAGGTATAATTAAACATATTGACACTTTTAGCCCCTTTAACTTGCAAAGTTGCGCGTAACTTTACTTATAGGCATAAAAACTTTAGACGGCCATTATTTGGCATTCCCGAGAGTATAATTAAATATCATGAAGCTCTCGGTTTGTTAAAAGGTCACTCAGAGGTTAGAATTTGACATGTTGACCCTTTTAACCCTTTATTACGCAAACCTTCAATTAATTACGCAAACGGCTACACTTATCCATCAAGTGGCACATTTGTGAATATAAACATCGTAAGAGGTTATTTAGAAACTTATTTTAGGTATGCTAACACTTCCAGTCCTTTCTTAATCAAAGTTTTCGATTTTTCAAAAAATTAGTCCCTTAAATTCAATGTTTGACTTCATTAGGGTTTATTACACGTGTCAATACTTCATTGGACGTGATTTTACGAGGTGTTACATCCTCACCCCCTTAAAAGAAATCTCGACCTCGAGATTTGCTAAATGCTGGAAGTACTTTTTGTCACTTAACGGACTTAACTTCTATAGCATATCTGGTGTCTCTCTAAGCTCCCAAAGTGACCTTTATATTAGGTACATATATCCTTTTTGGAGCTTCTTAACCTGTCGATCCTCAATCGATACCGGTTTCTCATCATACAAAAAAAAATCCTCATTAACCTGCATATCATTAGGTGATAATGCTTCTTGACTTATTGGGGAAACATATCCTTAAATCATTAGTGTGTAATGTATTTCGAGTTCCGCCAATCTCCTTAAATAGGTTTTAGCTTATAAGCTGTTTGATCTTGATACATTCGATTCCTTCGAATGATTATATATATTCAGAGCTTAACTAGTCTGATAATTAACAAATTGACACACTCTTCCAGGGTGATATCTTTGTTGAATCTTATTCCTTAACAAGAACTTAGGAGGTTTGCCATTTCCGTAAATTTTGATTTTTCTGCCAAAACTGGCAATCTTACGGATGATCATGTATTTGTATGATCCTATTCGTTGTTTCCAAGGAAATTTTCAGATCCTGATGATTGGACATACCAATCTTCTATTTAACAGTAGGTATTCAACATTCCATCTAAGCAAGGTCTCCAAAGGAGCAGCCTTGATACATATACATCAACTATTGTAGAAAAGCTTATCTCAATGTGAAATGGTTATTCCAACCATTACTTAAAACTAATCTTAAGGGATAGTTAATCCTCACAGTTAGTCGAACAAATCGACGATCCTGGGCAGCTAATGGATATTCTTAATTGTTGCCTAATTTGGGTTGCGGTATTCAATGCATAAGCAAAATGAACCGTCTTTCTTAATTAACAATACCAAATTCTTAAAATATAGGGTTAGGCTATATGAATCCTTTATTTTCAAAACTTATTTAATTGGGGTTTTGATTCTTCCAATAAAGGCACTTGCCGTCTTGGAGATTTCATAAGAATACAACCCTAAATGGGATATAACTCTTAATTCTACCTGCCTCTCAGGAGGTAAACAGGGTAATCAAGATACAACGAGGTTACAGAGATTTTCCAAGCCTCAGGCTCCAGTTTATCCATCACTGCTCGTGTCAAATGAGTGACACCTATATGTTACGAGTCCATGATTTTCTTAATTGAAGACATTTACTTGGACCATTCCATTTTGGATATCTTCTTTGAATACCATTAGTTGACTTTAGTACCATATGACTATTAGAATATCCTTGCGGTTCCATGTATTAAACCTCCATACTGATCAGGCATGGGAGTAATCTATGGAACTTATTAAGATACATCAATCCTCATATGGTTTTCGCAATCGATAGAGATCAAGGAGATATCAACTATATATGCTGACGCACGTCTTCTAGAGAGAGGATACTTCTAGAATTCCATAATTAAAGATTTCTAACAGGAACAGAAGGAATGGTTCTTATGACTTTGCCTGTAAGTTTTACCTTACACTTAATATCTGGGGTTCTTACGGGAAAGATTTCTAAAAATTTGCTAAGCTTAAAATCTTATGAGAGACTTAGCAGTACCTGAATCCAAACGTAACTCTTAGCCAAAAGCAATCACAATAAGGGTTTATCTGGCATCATTATTAATGTGAACTGCCTCTAATTATTCATCAGGAGGGTTAAACGCCTCCATTCTTAATCCTTTTAAACTTAGCTACAAAATCTTTGACAAAAATTTAGAGCAGTCTCAGCCTTGACTGGTTGTTTCTTAATCTATATAACGTGAGTAGCTGAGGTAGATCCATAATGGATTCTTAATAAGCAGGCTTTGAAACCTTAAGGTGCCCTCTTATTGCCGATGCTAAATCATAATATATATAGTGCATTATGCTTAAATTCTAGGTTAACCGAATAAGAGCACTATTTCAACCAATGAACCAAGGTTTGCAACCTACTGCCGATAGTGTATAGCTCTTATGGAGAAGTCGGAAAAATTCTTATTCCATCTTTTCCATTTCGCAAGACGGATACCAGGTTTTTTCTAATAAGGTCCTTAAAATTTGGACCATCCCATACTGTATAAGGGAATCTTTCATGTGGACTCCATTAGTGTCCTCACTAATCAAGGGTATTACCACCGAATGATTTTGACGTATACCTTACCATGTGCTTTCCAGCATAATCACTGATATACCTAATGGTTTCTACTTCTCTCAACAATTCCTTGCAATCAATGGTCCCTTTTAATTATTGAAGTCTCTTGACTTCCAAGAGACGAAGTACTTTTTAAGTACATCCTAAAAAGAATGGGCTCCTTGCCACACATGGTTTCTATTTGGGTTATTCCTCGCATATGGAGTATAAATAAAACTCTTATTATGAGTAGCGACATGTGTTTTAGAGCGAGCAACATTTGGCTCTTCATGGCTTTTCTCATAGCCCTTCTCAGCAGTGATAATTATAGTTTTGAAGATTAACTCTGTTAATATTGAGGTTCACACTTGATGCACTATTAACATTTGTCGCATCTCTTAGCATCGCAACTGTTGTTTGTCTCTTCTGAGTTTTCCATACTCAAATCTTTTGGTATTATATACCAATTTAACAATTAATTGAGTGCATTTCCCAGCTAGTCATCATCCTGATGACTTATCATACATTATCCATGGTATTATTAAACCATATAAGCTAATGGAGCATGAACATTCCTAAGGGGTGTTGTTTGATTGTACACCAATTATATTCAGCCTAGGTCACAAAAGGATCATTAATGGCCTTTAGGGTTTGGACCGAGTCCGTTACCCTTTTGACAGGGGATCAACATGTCCCAACTGTCTTCGGTATGTAGATGATTTCAGATAGCTCGAAGGCTTGCCATAATGATTTCCTAAAATATAAAACGTTTTGTCCGTCAGGAAGGACATAACTATTCATATGACACGAAGGCCTTGTCGCAGAGGACGTTATAAGGTATGGCAACCAACTCCTTTTGCGGAGGACATTAGTTTATAAGCCACAATCTATTAGATTAGGGTTTTAAGATTTGAACCCAGTTTTCACCGTTGAACAGGGAGTTATAGACTACAACTGTCATCGTCTTGAAAGACGATTCATTTGGCAGAAAGGTAAGCCAATCAATATCACTAATGGATTTTTATATATAACCATCGTATCTAATGATATTAGTCATGATTACATCGATCATATTGACTGTTAGGTTTGGGTATAATCACACCATTTTGAACAGGGAATCATAAAGATCACTACTATCTTTGTCTTACCGACACTAGAATAAAGTATAGCCCGTAGGCATTTCATCACGAGGGATGTTAATATTTTGATTATCATACTGATGATACTAGTCAGGATCGCAATGATAGTATAGAATATGAGATTTGTGTATAGCTCACCCCTTTGGGCAAAGAATCACAAAAGATTACAATTGCCTTGTCTCAATTGGACAATATAATATAGCCCTTAGGCAAAACATCATTAAGGATGTTAAATTTTTTTTTTTTAATCATCGTATTGATGATTTTTGTCATGATCGCATTGATCATATAGACTATTAGGCCTGAGCATAGCTCACTACCTTAGACAGGGAATCGTAAAGATCACAATGTATATGTCACACATGGACAATATAATATGGCCCATAGGCGAAACATCACTAAAGGGTGTTAAATAATATGATCATCGTATTAGGTGATATTAGTCATGATCGCATTGATCATATAGACCATTATGTTTGGTCTTAATCCAACATTTTAGACAGGAGGTCAAAGACCGCCACTGTCGTTGTCTTATCGGACAACAAGTTTAGCCCGTAGGCACTTCATCACTAACGGATGTTTATAATATGATCATCTTATAGGATGATATAAGCCATGATTCCTAATCACTAGGCTAGATAAGAGAATTGGAAGAATCCAATATAAGGATGACTGTTGTGATTTTTCGAATCACATTTGTCAAGAGTGCTAACACGTTCTTAGGTGTTAACAAGGATCTGAATCCCTCGAGTAGGTTTTACCATCTTGGCCGCGTAGGCTAGGTCTCACCTTTAAGATTCTTTTTAAAATGCATACTGACAGGGAAGGAAGGATATTTATTTTTTTTCAGGATTTTTATCATAAATCCTAATTTATAAGTTAATAATAGCACAAATGGCCTAGTCGCGTAGACAAGTTAAATTTATAAGCCATGATTTCAGAGAATCGCGGCATTAAGGTTTGAATCAAAGTTCATTACCTTTTCCTGACAGGGAGCTGTAGGCTACCCCTGCCTTTAGTCTTATAGGACATTAACTATAGCCCGTAGGCACTTCCCTTATAAGGGATGTTTATTACGGGATTGCCTCTTAGGGAAATTCATTAACCATGGTAAGCAGAGACCATATTTGGTTAATTTATTAATCATATTTATTTAGGATTTCTATAATAATTTATCCTAATTATAAAACAATAACAGTTTTATTTGTGGCACGAAAGGCCTATTCACATGGACAATTTAATTTATAAGTTATGATTTCAGAGAATCAAAACATGAAGGTTTGAACCTAGTTCATTACCTTTATCTAACATGGAGTCATCGCTACCACTGTCTTTTGGCTCATATGGAAATAAGCAGGGCCCGTAGGCACTATATTACCACGTATGGTAAGAATATGATCATCTTAATTGATGACCTAAACCCATGATTCAGAGATCATAAAATTGGGTTAGGAATCTTTAGAAAGATCCTTTTATATAAAAGTGACGTGTGTGATTTTTAATGGATCACGTCTGCCAGGAGTGTTAACATGTTTTCAGATGTTAACAGGGATACGAATCTTTTAAACAGGTCTTACCATCTTGGCCCGGTCTTATAATTGACCCGAAGGCTAGGTTTCACTCTTAAGATTCTTAGTTTATAATTAACGCAGAACAAAATTTAAATTGAAATGTTAATAAGGATCTGAATCTAAATTGAGGAACTGCCATCTTGGCCGGGTCTTAATATGATACGAGGCTAGGTCTTGTCCTTTTAGATTGTGCCATTTTATTATAATGGTAGATCTTGCAAAAGGAACGTTATTTTAATTTATTTCATATATTACATTCATATATATTGAATAAATGAAATTTTGATAAAGCATTCCAACGATTCTAAAAATACTGAATTGCCCTAAAAGGGACTTAAAAGAAATGATGTGGTCCTCAAAGAGACTGAAAGATAAAAATGCCCTTATAAGGACTTACTAAGGAAACGAACTTCAGCAAAATGAGTTTCTTCTTTATTTTATTTCTGAATGCTTTCTCCTTGGTTGTACGTTCATCTTGGTCGCAATACGAAGCTCGGCCTTTCCTAGTCTTCAAATGGGGAGAATTTCCATTACGGCTTCTTGCTTGGCGACATATAAAAACATAATTGAAGGTAATAATCCTCCGAATAGGGACGAGAGTATTCCTATGTTAAGTCTAGACTCAGACAGTTAAGGAATGTGCTACTGTGTCATTGAGATTAAACACAAAAAGGATAGTGTTTAATTCACTCAATGTTGGCTCTGATACCAACCTGTCACACCCCGAATTCCACGTGTCACCGGTGGGCCCGGTGGGGAGTATCGTGACGTAGTTGATGTCATCATAGTCAAACAACACAATATATAAATGCACAGCGGAAGCAAAAGATAAATATTTTACAAACCGATATAAAGTGATATCAAGTATTACAAACGGAATGTATAGGATCCACAGGCGGATCGACAAAAAGGAAACATTTGTTCAACAGACTTGAATGCATCCAAGCTTGCGAGACTTATTGTGGATGCTAGAAGACAGCCAGCCTATTACGTGTAGTACCTGCACTTAACCTTTTGGAAAATACGTCAGTTTACACTGGTAAATACAATTTAACTGACTCATTTTGAAAAGAGTTGAAAATTGATTTGAATGCACATGGCACAAAACCTTTTTATAACTTGGGATAATTATGCAATATAATCTTGTAAACGAATTACATGTTACTTCTGCGTCGGTGGCCCGGATCTTGTCTGGGCTAAAGATCAATAGACACACCACATGTTTATTTACGCACAGACAGGTGTACGCCTACACCCCGCGTTCTGTCATGGCCATTTCGTAAAATGATGCCAAGGATATCCAGGACATGGTCATTAACCCCCCAAAGGCTTTAAGCAACAAACATTTCAAAACAAAGCATATCAATAAATTAACCTCTATTCGATTAAGAATTCAATGCTGGACCAAGCGGTATTTTATATACCGTACCCCAAGCCCGTATAAGGAAAATAAGTTAAAAGTATTTACCTGAGCTAAATATAAATTCAATCCCAGCCGTATATCAAATCAGCAAGTACAGATAGCTTTTACTGGGCTCCTAAATCTGGAACGAAGGTTTTTAATAACCCATTAGATTCCTAACGGGTCTTTATTTAAGCTTAAGCTTAGACCGGCTAGTTTAAAGGACGATACGGTTCAAACGCACGATTAAGAGAAGACCGGATAGAATGTGATTTAGACCCAACAAGTTTGATTACTTGTATAATATGGGTATACTAAATACATTCTGGATTTTGAGACAAAAATGATAATGTTTGACCCGTTTCTGTCAATTTATGCAAACTAGTTACATAAACCGAACCGGACGCGAAAAGGGCTTTACGGGCGACCATAAGAGTCATATGCAAGTTCCCTGAGATAATATGCTCTAAATATGTCATAATATCAGTAAGTTATTTCTATTATGCCCAAAACGGATTTAAATACAACTTATGCCTCATAAGGGCATTTTGGTCATTTAAGAGATTTATAAAAGAGTTTATTTGTAAATCTGAGTTACGGGTCTGATTTATACAGTAATTATACTTAATTTATCATGTTATAACAGTAGGGTATGACCCATATGTAGAACTTTTTATTTAAAACCAAACTATGCACCTTAGGGGTATTTTGGTAATTTCACAAGGGCTAAAAATGTCAAAATTGGAAACCTGGGTTTATAAACTTGTACTTACTGTTATTTTATAAAAATATGTTAAGAACATCAGTAGGTACCAACCTTACATGTTTAATATGGTTATGGTACATACTATGCGATGAAAATGCTTAATAAGGCGATTTGGAGCCGTTTCCGGGTTTGTAAAAGAAAGCTGAGATTTTTATACTTCCAGAAGGCTCAAAATACTTTATTTAACAAATAAAATCAGTAGAAAAAGGTTTGGGGTCAAAAGGATTTGTAAAACTCGTTTTATGGCTAAAAAGGGCAAAATCGGTATTTACCGAATTTAACTTAAAGACCTATGTTATGCTCAGCCAAAAATTTAATAAAAATCTTTAAAAATCTCAAAATATTATATAACATCAGTGTATAAAAAGTTTGATACCTAAAAGTGGGTTAAAATAGGCTATGCGCTAATTACGCTATGTATGTAACATAAAGCTTGCAAATTACGATAATGAGCATAACCGTTAATCTAGACCTCAAACTGATATCAAATTTTCGGTGCAAGTTTATAAATCAGTAACAAATGATTCTACTCTTTCACTTTTTCAAAAATCACGTTTTATATCGAAAAGGGCAAAATAGTCAACTTTAAGCATAAATCGGGAACATGCATATGAATGGTTAAGCATGGAACCAAGATGTAAAATTCCAGAGGGTTAATCTTATATAAAAATTGGTCCAAAATATGCTCTAATGCAGATCTCAAACATGCATGCACGGATCAGAACTGAAAGTCAAAGAAAAAGTCAATTTATGAGACTTTCGGTTCCGATTCGGGTTTAAACTGAAAATTGTCGAGTTGATCATGAAGAAACACATTCTAACATTAATTACCTAGTTATTTTGATGATCAAACAGGTTGCATGTACCCTACATTTGCTAATCATGCTAAATTTGCAAAAACACATTCTGTTGACTTTTTAAGAAGAACTTTGACTCGACAATTAACGTGCTTAGAGTGTGAATCTGAAAATACCCTTTTGAGGGTTTGTTACCCACATAAATACCAACTTGTAGGTACTTTTAATTCGAGAATGACTGAGCGGATTTCATTTAATCACAAAGTCAAACTTAATTTACGATGGTTTGACTTTTGGTTAATTAACTAAGCTAGAACTGAATTAGAAGGGTTAAGGATGCTTACAATGGGTCCAATGAACTGATTGAGGGTTACCAGAAACTCATGGCCCTTCTTGAATCAGGGACAAAGCAAGATTGGAGAGAAGATATGGAAAAGAACAAGTAAACCACACCTTTATATGGGTTTTGGGTTCTTACATGATCGTGACACTTGTCGGGAGGAGTAATCAGATCATAACAGATGTCAAGAGGTTTTAATAATCAGTGGGCAGCCCTTAGTATTGATATTTGAGTGTATGACAGCTGGCTCCAACAAAAATCAGCAGAAAAACACAGTTTCTGCAACTGTTTCTGCTGCTGTACATGTTAGGCGGCCCGCGTAAGCAGGCCTGGTGGGCTACGTGGCCCGTTTGGCTGGCCCAGACCAGAAACAACTTGGCAGTTGCCAAGTTTGGTCCCTGCATTCATTTTTTTGGCGTTTTAAATTCCCATTTTCATGCAGAAATGACATAACTGGTCCCTGGGCTGTTACATCAGGTGTGTTCATGTTTCAGAATTAACCATAACAGTCCCTGTCATGTTTTTCAGCATAATTTCACTTTCAAAACTGACTAGATCAGCCCCTGTACATGTTAAATGCCATAACTGATACATTTGAGGGCCGTTACACCATTTTTAAGGCTCCACAATAATTCCTGAATGTAGGGGACACAAAACATGTCCAAAAATATGCCGGATGTCGGTTCGTTTGGCCGTACGGTCACGTTGTACGTCTAATTACGACGAAACACGACCGGACGCGAAAAACGGTCCAAAGTACGCGACGAATGAAATTTTATTAAGGCGATCACTAAAATAAAATATTTTAGTGCTTACATAAATTTTTGGGTGTCCGGGGATATTCAGAATGCGAGATATGCGCAAAAGTGCAAACTTGTGCACTTTTTGACACTTTTAGTCCCTGTATGACATAAAAGTTTATTTTTGCACACCAAACACCTCTAAGCCTATATCTAAGCTATATAAAGGATAAATAGGGTATATTTAACTTATGGACATATTCCGGAAGGTCCGTTACCATACGATTCGACCTCCTTTTGCAGTTTGACGCAATTAGTCCCTTAATTGCGCAAAGTAGCGCGAAATGCCGTTTAATGATATCTAAGCCTTCCATGGCCCATAATAATCATTCCCAAGCATATATTTAAATATTACTACGCTCCCGTTTGCTTAAATGGTCACCGAATGGCGTAGATTCAAAAGTTGACGCTTTAGGTCCCTCTATTGCGCAAACTTGCGCATTTCATCATTTAATAGTATTGAAGCCTCATCTAATCCATATTAGGCATTCTTGATAGTATTATTAAACATCACGATGCTTCGGATTCGCTAAAAGGTCATTCAGAGGTATAATTAAACATATTGACACTTTTAGCCCCTTTAACTTGCAAAGTTGCGCGTAACTTTACTTATAGGCATAAAAACTTTAGACGGCCATTATTTGGCATTCCCGAGAGTATAATTAAATATCATGAAGCTCCCGGTTTGTTAAAAGGTCACTCAGAGGTTAGAATTTGACATGTTGACCCTTTTAACCCTTTATTACGCAAACCTTCAATTAATTACGCAAACGGCTACACTTATCCATCAAGTGGCACATTTGTGAATATAAACATCGTAAGAGGTTATTTAGAAACTTATTTTAGGTATGCTAACACTTGCAGTCCTTTCTTAATCAAAGTTTTCGATTTTTCGAAAAATTAGTCCCTTAAATTCAATGTTTGACTTCATTAGGGTTTATTACACGTGTCAATACTTCATTGGACGTGATTTTACGAGGTGTTACATCCTCACCCCCTTAAAAGAAATCTCGACCTCGAGATTTGCTAAATGCTGGAAGTACTTTTTGTCACTTAACGGACTTAACTTCTATAGCATATCTGGTGTCTCTCTAAGCTCCCAAAGTGACCTTTATATTAGGTACATATATCCTTTTTGGAGCTTCTTAACCTGTCGATCCTCAATCGATACCGGTTTCTCATCATACAAAAAAAAATCCTCATTAACCTGCATATCATTAGGTGATAATGCTTCTTGAGTTATTGGGGAAACATATCCTTAAATCATTAGTGTGTAATGTATTTCGAGTTCCGCCAATCTCCTTAAATAGGTTTTAGCTTATAAGCTGTTTGATCTTGATACATTCGATTCCTTCGAATGATTATATATATTCAGAGCTTAACTAGTCTGATAATTAACAAATTGACACACTCTTCCAGGGTGATATCTTTGTTGAATCTTATTCCTTAACAAGAACTTAGGAGGTTTGCCATTTCCGTAAATTTTGATTTTTCTGCCAAAACTGGCAATCTTACGGATGATCATGTATTTGTATGATCCTATTCGTTGTTTCCAAGGAAATTTTCAGATCCTGATGATTGGACGTACCAATCTTCTATTTAACAGTAGGTATTCAACATTCCATCTAAGCAAGGTCTCCAAAGGAGCAGCCTTGATACATATACATCAACTATTGTAGAAAAGCTTATCTCAATGTGAAATGGTTATTCCAACCATTACTTAAAACTAATCTTAAGGGATAGTTAATCCTCACAGTTAGTCGAACAAATCGACGATCCTGGGCAGCTAATGGATATTCTTAATTGTTGCCTAATTTGGGTTGCGGTATTCAATGCATAAGCAAAATGAACCGTCTTTCTTAATTAACAATACCAAATTCTTAAAATATAGGGTTAGGCTATATGAATCCTTTATTTTCAAAACTTATTTAATTGGGGTTTTGATTCTTCCAATAATGGCACTAGCCGTCTTGGAGATTTCATAAGAATACAACCCTAAATGGGATATAACTCTTAATTCTACCTGCCTCTCAGGAGGTAAACAGGGTAATCAAGATACAACGAGGTTACAGAGATTTTCCAAGCCTCAGGCTCCAGTTTATCCATCACTGCTCATGTCAAATGAGTGACACCTATATGTTACGAGTCCATGATTTTCTTAATTGAAGACATTTACTTGGACCATTCCATTTTGGATATCTTCTTTGAATACCATTAGTTGACTTTAGTACCATATGACTATTAGAATATCCTTGCGGTTCCATGTATTAAACCTCCATACTGATCAGGCATGGGAGCAATCTATGGAACTTATTAAGATACATCAATCCTCATATGGCGCTTTTATCATACTGTCTGGTTTTCGCAATCGATAGAGATAAAGGAGATATCAACTATATATGCTGACGCACATCTTCTAGAGAGAGGATACTTCTAGAATTCCATAATTAAAGATTTCTAACAGGAACAGAAGGAATGGTTCTTATGACTTTGCCTGTAAGTTTTACCTTACACTTAATATCTGGGGTTCTTACGGGAAAGATTTCTAAAAATTTGCTAAGCTTAAAATCTTATGAGAGACTTAGCAGTACCTGAATCCAAACGTAACTCTTAGCCAAAAGAAATCACAATAAGGGTTTATCTGGCATCATTATTAATGTGAACTGCCTCTAATTATTCATCAGGAGGGTTAAACGCCTCCATTCTTAATCCTTTTAAACTTAGCTACAAAATCTTTGACAAAAATTTAGAGCAGTCTCAGCCTTGACTGGTTGTTTCTTAATCTATATAACGTGAGTAGCTGAGGTAGATCCATAATGGATTCTTAATAAGCAGGCTTTGAAACCTTAAGGTGCCCTCTTATTGCCGATGCTAAATCATAATATATATAGTGCATTATGCTTAAATTCTAGGTTAACCGAATAAGAGCACTATTTCAACCAATGAACCAAGGTTTGCAACCTACTGCCGATAGTGTATAGCTCTTATGGGGAAGTCGGAAAAATTCTTATTCCATCTTTTCCATTTCGCAAGACGGATACCAGGTTTTTTCTAATAAGGTCCTTAAAATTTGGACCATCCGATACTGTATAAGGGAATCTTTCATGTGGACTCCATTAGTGTCCTCACTAATCAAGGGTATTACCACCGAATGATTTTGACGTATACCTTACCATGTGCTTTCCAGCATAATCACTGATATACCTAATGGTTTCTACTTCTCTCAACAATTCCTTGCAATCAATGGTCCCTTTTAATTATTGAAGTCTCTTGACTTCCAAGAGACGAAGTACTTTTTAAGTACATCCTAAAAAGAATGGGCTCCTTGCCACACATGGTTTCTATTTGGGTTATTCCTCGCATATGGAGTATAAATAAAACTCTTATTATGAGTAGCGACATGTGTTTTAGAGCGAGCAACATTTGGCTCTTCATGGCTTTTCTCATAGCCCTTCTCAGCAGTGATAATTATAGTTTTGAAGATTAACTCTGTTAATATTGAGGTTCACACTTGATGCACTATTAACATTTGTCGCATCTCTTAGCATCGCGACTGTTGTTTGTCTCTTCTGAGTTTTCCATACTCAAATCTTTTGGTATTATATACCAATTTAACAATTAATTGAGTGCATTTCCCAGCTAGTCATCATCCTGATGACTTATCATACATTATCCATGGTATTATTAAACCATATAAGCTAATGGAGCATGAACATTCCTAAGGGGTGTTGTTTGATTGTACACCAATTATATTCAGCCTAGGTCACAAAAGGATCATTAATGGCCTTTAGGGTTTGGACCGAGTCCGTTACCCTTTTGACAGGGGATCAACATGTCCCAACTGTCTTCGGTATGTAGATGATTTCAGATAGCTCGAAGGCTTGCCATAATGATTTCCTAAAATATAAAACGTTTTGTCCGTCAGGAAGGACATAACTATTCATATGACACGAAGGCCTTGTCGCAGAGGACGTTATAAGGTATGGCAACCAACTCCTTTTGCGGAGGACATTAGTTTATAAGCCGCAATCTATTAGATTAGGGTTTTAAGATTTGAACCCAGTTTTCACCGTTGAACAGGGAGTTATAGACTACAACTGTCATCGTCTTGAAAGACGATTCATTTGGCAGAAAGGTAAGCCAATTAATATCACTAATGGATTTTTATATATAACCATCGTATCTAATGATATTAGTCATGATTACATCGATCATATTGACTATTAGGTTTGGGTATAATCACACCATTTTGAACAGGGAATCATAAAGATCACTACTATCTTTGTCTTACCGACACTAGAATAAAGTATACCTCGTAGGCATTTCATCACGAGGGATGTTAATATTTTGATTATCATACTGATGATACTAGTTAGGATCGCAATGATAGTATAGAATATGAGATTTGTGTATAGCTCACCCCTTTGGGCAAAGAATCACAAAAGATTACAATTGCCTTGTCTCAATTGGACAATATAATATAGCCCTTAGGCAAAACATCATTAAGGATGTTAAATTTTTTTTTTTAATCATCGTATTGATGATTTTTGTCATGATCGCATTGATCATTTAGACTATTAGGCCTGAGCATAGCTCACTACCTTGGACAGGGAATCGTAAAGATCACATTGTCTTTATCACACATGGACAATATAATATGGCCCATAGGCGAAACATCACTAAAGGGTGTTAAATAATATGATCATCGTATTAGGTGATATTAGTCATGATCGCATTGATCATATAGACTATTATGTTTGGTCTTAATCCAACATTTTAGACAGGAGGTCAAAGACCGCCACTGTCGTTGTCTTATCGGACAACAAGTTTAGCCCGTAGGCACTTCATCACTAACGGATGTTTATAATATGATCATCTTACAGGATGATATAAGCCATGATTCCTAATCACTAGGCTAGATAAGAGAATTGGAAGAATCCAATATAAGGATGACTGTTGTGATTTTTCGAATCACATTTGTCAAGAGTGCTAACACGTTCTTAGGTGTTAACAAGGATCTGAATCCCTCGAGTAGGTTTTACCATCTTGGCCGCGTAGGCTAGGTCTCACCTTTAAGATTCTTTTTAAAATGCATACTGACAGGGAAGGAAGGATATTTATTTTTTTTTCAGGATTTTTATCATAAATCCTAATTTATAAGTTAATAATAGCACAAATGGCCTAGTCGCGTAGACAAGTTAAATTTATAAGCCATGATTTCAGAGAATCGCGGCATTAAGGTTTGAATCAAAGTTCATTACCTTTTCCTGACAGGGAGCTGTAGGCTACCCCTGCCTTTAGTCTTATAGGACATTAACTATAGCCCGTAGGCACTTCCCTTATAAGGGATGTTTATTACGGGATTGCCTCTTAGGGAAATTCATTAACCATGGTAAGCAGAGACCATATTTGGTTAATTTATTAATCATATTTATTTAGGATTTCTATAATAATTTATCCTAATTATAAAACAATAACAGTTTTATTTGTGGCACGAAAGGCCTATTCACATGGACAATTTAATTTATAAGTTATGATTTCAGAGAATCAAAACATGAAGGTTTGAACCTAGTTCATTACCTTTATCTAACAGGGAGTCATCGCTACCACTGTCTTTTGGCTCATATGGAAATAAGCAGGGCCCGTAGGCACTATATTACCACGTATGGTAAGAATATGATCATCTTAATTGATGACCTAAACCCATGATTCAGAGATCATAAAATTGGGTTAGGAATCTTTTGAAAGATCCTTTTATATAAAAGTGACGTGTGTGATTTTTAATGGATCACGTCTGCCAGGAGTGTTAACATCTTTTCAGATGTTAACAGGGATACGAATCTTTTAAACAGGTCTTACCATCTTGGCCCGGTCTTATAATTGACCCGAAGGCTAGGTTTCACTCTTAAGATTCTTAGTTTATAATTAACGCAGAACAAATTTTAAATTGAAATGTTAATAAGGATCTGAATCTAAATTGAGGAACTGCCATCTTGGCCGGGTCTTAATATGACACGAGGCTAGGTCTTGTCCTTTTAGATTGTGCCATTTTATTATAATGGTAGATCTTGCAAAAGGAACGTTATTTTAATTTATTTCATATATTACATTCATATATATTGAATAAATGAAATTTTGATAAAGCATTCCAACGATTCTAAAAATACTGAATTGCCCTAAAAGGGACTTAAAAGAAATGATGTGGTCCTCAAAGAGACTGAAAGATAAAAATGCCCTTATAAGGACTTACTAAGGAAACGAACTTCAGCAAAACGAGTTTCTTCTTTATTTTATTTCTGAATGCTTTCTCCTTGGTTGTACGTTCATCTTGGTCGCAGTACGAAGCTCGGCCTTTCCTAGTCTTCAAATGGGGAGAATTTCCATTACGGCTTCTTGCTTGGCGACATATAAAAACATAATTGAAGGTAATAATCCTCCGAATAGGGACGAGAGTATTCCTATGTTAAGTCTAGACTCAGACAGTTAAGGAATGTGCTACTGTGTCATTGAGATTAAACACAAAAAGGATAGTGTTTAATTCACTCAATGTTGGCTCTGATACCAACCTGTCACACCCCGAATTCCACGTGTCACCGGTGGGCCCGGTGGGGAGTATCGTGACGTAGTTGATGTCATCATAGTCAAACAACACAATATATAAATGCACAGCGGAAGCAAAAGATAAATATTTTACAAACCGATATAAAGTGATATCAAGTATTACAAACGGAATGTATAGGATCCACAGGCGGATCGACAAAAAGGAAACATTTGTTCAACAGACTTGAATGCATCCAAGCTTGCGAGACTTATTGTGGATGCTAGAAGACAGCCAGCCTATTACGTGTAGTACCTGCACTTAACCTTTTGGAAAATACGTCAGTTTACACTGGTAAATACAATTTAACTGACTCATTTTGAAAAGAGTTGAAAATTGATTTGAATGCACATGGCACAAAACCTTTTTATAACTTGGGATAATTATGCAATATAATCTTGTAAACGAATTACATGTTACTTCTGCGTCGGTGGCCCGGATCTTGTCTGGGCTAAAGATCAATAGACACACCACATGTTTATTTACGCACAGACAGGTGTACGCCTACACCCCGCGTTCTGTCATGGCCATTTCGTAAAATGATGCCAAGGATATCCAGGACATGGTCATTAACCCCCCAAAGGCTTTAAGCAACAAACATTTCAAAACAAAGCATATCAATAAATTAACCTCTATTCGATTAAGAATTCAATGCTGGACCAAGCGGTATTTTATATACCGTACCCCAAGCCCGTATAAGGAAAATAAGTTAAAAGTATTTACCTGAGCTAAATATAAATTCAATCCCAGCCGTATATCAAATCAGCAAGTACAGATAGCTTTTACTGGGCTCCTAAATCTGGAACGAAGGTTTTTAATAACCCATTAGATTCCTAACGGGTCTTTATTTAAGCTTAAGCTTAGACCGGCTAGTTTAAAGGACGATACGGTTCAAACGCACGATTAAGAGAAGACCGGATAGAATGTGATTTAGACCCAACAAGTTTGATTACTTGTATAATATGGGTATACTAAATACATTCTGGATTTTGAGACAAAAATGATAATGTTTGACCCGTTTCGGTCAATTTATGCAAACTAGTTACATAAACCGAACCGGACGCGAAAAGGGCGTTACGGGCGACCATAAGAGTCATATGCAATTTCCCTGAGATAATATGCTCTAAATATGTCATAATATCAGTAAGTTATTTCTATTATGCCCAAAACGGATTTAAATACAACTTATGCCTCATAAGGGCATTTTGGTCATTTAAGAGATTTATAAAAGAGTTTATTTGTAAATCTGAGTTACGGGTCTGATTTATACAGTAATTATACTTAATTTATCATGTTATAACAGTAGGGTATGACCCATATGTAGAACTTATTATTTAAAACCAAACTATGCACCTTAGGGGTATTTTGGTAATTTCACAAGGGCTAAAAATGTCAAAATTGGAAACCTGGGTTTATAAACTTGTACTTACTGTTATTTTATAAAAATATGTTAAGAACATCACTAGGTACCAACCTTACATGTTTAATATGGTTATGGTACATACTATGCGATGAAAATGCTTAATAAGGCGATTTGGAGCCGTTTCCGGGTTTGTAAAAGAAAGCTGAGATTTTTATACTTCCAGAAGGCTCAAAATACTTTATTTAACAAATAAAATCAGTAGAAAAAGGTTTGGGGTCAAAAGGATTTGTAAAACTCGTTTTATGGCTAAAAAGGGCAAAATCGGTATTTACCGAATTTAACTTAAAGACCTATGTTATGCTCAGCCAAAAATTTAATAAAAATCTTTAAAAATCTCAAAATATTATATAACATCAGTGTATAAAAAGTTTGATACCGAAAAGTGGGTTAAAATAGGCTATGCGCTAATTACGCTATTTATGTAACATAAAGCTTGCAAATTACGATAATGAGCATAACCGTTAATCTAGACCTCAAACTGATATCAAATTTTCGGTGCAAGTTTATAAATCAGTAACAAATGATTCTACTCTTTCACTTTTTCAAAAATCACGTTTTATATCGAAAAGGGCAAAATAGTCAACTTTAAGCATAAATCGGGAAGATGCATATGAATCGGTTAAGCATGGAACCAAGATGTAAAATTCTAGAGGGTTAATCTTATATAAAAATTGGTCCAAAATATACTCTAATGCAGATCTCAAACATGCATGCACGGATCAGAACTGAAAGTCAAAGAAAAAGTCAATTTATGAGACTTTCGGTTCCGATTCGGGTTTAAACTGAAAATTGTCGAGTTGATCATGAAGAAACACATTCTAACATTAATTACCAAGTTATTTTGATGATCAAACAGGTTGCATGTACCCTACATTTGCTAATCATGCTAAATTTGCAAAAACACATTCTGTTGACTTTTTAAGAAGAACTTTGACTCGACAATTAACGTGCTTAGAGTGTGAATCTGAAAATACCCTTTTGAGGGTTTGTTACCCACATAAATACCAACTTGTAGGTACTTTTAATTCGAGAATGACTGAGCGGATTTCATTTAATCACGAAGTCAAACTTAATTTACGATGGTTTGACTTTTGGTTAATTAACTAAGCTAGAACTGAATTAGAAGGGTTAAGGATGCTTACAATGGGTCCAATGAACTGATTGAGGGTTACCAGAAACTCATGGCCCTTCTTGAATCAGGGACAAAGCAAGATTGGAGAGAAGATATGGAAAAGAACAAGTAAACCACACCTTTATATGGGTTTTGGGTTCTTACATGATCGTGACACTTGTCGGGAGGAGTAATCAGATCATAACAGATGTCAAGAGGTTTTAATAATCAGTGGGCAGCCCTTAGTATTGATATTTGAGTGTATGACAGCTGGCTCCAACTAAAATCAGCATAAAAACACAGTTTCTGCAACTGTTTCTGCTGCTGTACATGTTAGGCGGCCCGCGTAAGCAGGCCTGGTGGGCTACGTGGCCCGTTTGGCTGGCCCAGACCAGAAACAACTTGGCAGTTGCCAAGTTTGGTCCCTACATTCATTTTTTTGGCGTTTTAAATTCCCATTTTCATGCAGAAATGACATAACTGGTCCCTGGGCTGTTACATCAGGTGTGTTCATGTTTCAGAATTAACCATAACAGTCCCTGTCATGTTTTTCAGCATAATTTCACTTTCAAAACTGACTAGATCAGCCCCTGTACATGTTAAATGCCATAACTGATACATTCGAGGGCCGTTACACCATTTTTAAGGCTCCACAATAATTCCTGAATGTAGGGGACACAAAACATGTCCAAAAATATGCCGGATGTCGGTTCGTTTGGCCGTACGGTCACGTTGTACGTCTAATTACGACGAAACACGACCGGACGCGAAAAACGGTCCAAAGTACGCGACGAATGAAATTTTATTAAGGCGATCACTAAAATAAAATATTTTAGTGCTTACATAAATTTTTGGGTGTCCGGGGATATTCAGAATGCGAGATATGCGCAAAAGTGCAAACTTGTGCACTTTTTGACACTTTTAGTCCCTGTATGACATAAAAGTTTATTTTTGCGCACCAAACACCTCTAAGCCTATATCTAAGCTATATCAAGGATAAATAGGGTATATTTAACTTATGGACATATTCCGGAAGGTCCGTTACCATACGATTCGACCTCCTTTTGCAGTTTGACGCAATTAGTCCCTTAATTGCGCAAAGTAGCGCGAAATGCCGTTTAATGATATCTAAGCCTTCCATGGCCCATAATAATCATTCCCAAGCATATATTTAAATATTACTACGCTCCCGTTTGCTTAAATGGTCACCGAATGGCGTAGATTCAAAAGTTGACGCTTTAGGTCCCTCTATTGCGCAAACTTGCGCATTTCATCATTTAATAGTATTGAAGCCTCATCTAATCCATATTAGGCATTCTTGATAGTATTATTAAACATCACGATGCTTCGGATTCGCTAAAAGGTCATTCAGAGGTATAATTAAACATATTGACACTTTTAGCCCCTTTAACTTGCAAAGTTGCGCGTAACTTTACTTATAGGCATAAAAACTTTAGACGGCCATTATTTGGCATTCCCGAGAGTATAATTAAATATCATGAAGCTCTCGGTTTGTTAAAAGGTCACTCAGAGGTTAGAATTTGACATGTTGACCCTTTTAACCCTTTATTACGCAAACCTTCAATTAATTACGCAAACGGCTACACTTATCCATCAAGTGGCACATTTGTGAATATAAACATCGTAAGAGGTTATTTAGAAACTTATTTTAGGTATGCTAACACTTCCAGTCCTTTCTTAATCAAAGTTTTCGATTTTTCGAAAAATTAGTCCCTTAAATTCAATGTTTGACTTCATTAGGGTTTATTACACGTGTCAATACTTCATTGGACGTGATTTTACGAGGTGTTACATCTCTGGTAATAATCATGTCGTCTACGTATATGGTCAAGCAAGTTACAAGGTCGTTTATTCTCTTGAGGAACAGAGTATGATCAGTGTTACTTTGGTGATACCCATATTCTTTCATGGCCGAAGTGAACTTTCAAAACCATGCCCAAGGAAACTGTTTTAGCCCGTACATGGACTTTTTCAATCGACAAACTTCCCCTTCTTTAAAACACCCTGAAAAACCTGGAGGTGCTTCCATGTATACTTCTTCCATTAGGTCTCCATGGAGAAAAGCGTTTGTAACATCAAACTGGTGGAGAGGCCACTCCTTAATGCCTGCCACGGAGAAGAGGACTCTGATGGTGTCCATTTTTGCAACCGGAGAAAATGTCATAGAGTAATAGATCCCATACGTCTGAGTGTACCCCTTTGCTACAAGCCGAGCTTTGTATCATCCAATGGAACCATCTTGTTTTTATTTGATTGAATACACCCACCGGCATCCAACTGTTTTCTTTCCTTTAGGAAGAATGAACTTCTCCCATGTGTTATTTTTCATAAGAGCATGCATCTCCATTTCCATTGCTTCTTCCCATTTCTTCTTACCTTGAGCTTCCTTTACGGAACTAGGTATTTGTTCAGAGTATGGTGAGGTAACAAATGCTTTTGCATTGTTAGATAAGTTCCCATTGACCATATTAGCTGCATGATACCTTGAATTTCTGGTTTCCCTATCTGGGAAGTATCGATTTGGAGGAACCCCTCTATTGGCTCTAGTAGGGAGAGAGTATCTTCCGGTTGTCTCTGCTGCAACTGATTCAACATGTTCAAAAAATGGTTCAACCTCTTCAACATCTGGTTCAACATGTTCTGTAGGTTCTATTGTTGTCGGTTCTATGTGTTCCCCTGTTGTCTCATAGTCATGAGACGGCACAGGACATTCAGGGTTCTCATTCAGTATTTCTTACCTCTAGTATCACGTTGGATGGACTTTCTTCAGTGGTACCGTGCTCTGCAGATTGTGTTGCTGTGTTTGAAGGTGAATGACCCGAAGTACTGTGATGGTCTTCCATTGTTACTTCTTCAGATGATGGAAGTTGAGTTAGCCAGCTCAGAGTGTCTATACATCTCACGACCCTCGACCCCACCCTGGACGGAATCGGAAGCCGCGAGCAGCCTAGTGGTACCGGTGGTTATTTAGAAAAACATTGCAGCGGAAATTTCATCAGGACCGTGACTTAGGAAAATTATCAGAGTTTAGAAAACACCGGATTTTATTTATTAAACAGATGGGATAAAACCATGTTTTGAAAGGTAGCTTTAATATGGGATAAACCCGAATACATAAAATACTTTTCTTAATTTAATTGAATTGATAAATTAAGCCACGTCTGTAAGACTTTTGATGCCGTAACCAACTCTTATTCCGATCTAATGTAATTACCTGAAAGGTGTTTTAAAAAGGTTTTGTCAGCAGGAAATACTAGTGAGTTCATTCATTTTTGTACAAAAACATATTTGTTATAATTCACAGCATTAAGAGTTTTTATATTTGCTTCTTTAAGATTGGCAAAGAGTTAATCACTGCAAAGTATAACTAGAAAACAGTGTTAAAAGTTACAGTATTAAGAGCGATTACAATGTTTATATATATCAACCATTTACCTAACGGTATTTGTCACTCGACCACCTATTGGCTATCTCGTTGTCCAATGGTGTTTGTGTCTGTGACTATGGTCATATCACCCCTTGGCTAACCCGTTGTCCAATGGTGACGGTTATCAAGTAATGTATACAAAACCCAACATACCGGCTGTAATTGAAGACTACAAAGACTTAATCCCTGTAATTATAACTTTGAAAACAAACATGATTTTGAAAGCAATTTTCGTAAAAACAGAATGACTCACTTCATAAGCATGCAGTATTGATTTAACAAGCTTCTTGATTCTACTCCTTCTGATAATTAAGCGTATACTTTATTGTTCTAAATCTTCTGATGATTTAACAGCTTGTTTGATTGTATATTTGGAAGTATTCAGATAGTTAAACATATTGTTTAACAGAATGGAATACGTATTTGTGTAAAACCAAAATCAAACCTAACGGTAGTCACGAGATTCGAACCTTAGCAAAATTCACAAAGTATAGCACTTTGGATTCCGTTTAACGAAATTCACAAAGTACAGCACTTTGGCATTTGTTAGTTGGTTCCTAAATCGATCGGACAGAACATCGCATCGGCGATTATTGGTTAGAAGATTAACGTATAGAGAGAAGAATAGAAGAAATGAGCAAAGGAAATGAATTCCTAAGCTTCCTATTTATAGGTAAGAAGATAAGTGTTACCCCTATATAGAATTTCCCTAGATAAGTTTTCCCCAGATAAAGCCTTCCCTGAATAACACTTTCCTTAGATAATACCTTCCCTAGGTAATACTTTCCTTAGATAAAATCTTCCTTAGATAATATCTACCCCATATATATCTATTTTTCATGTATATCTATTTAGGTGATTAATAAATCTTACTTAGCTTAATTAATCTTGCTTAGCTTAATTAATCTTGCTTAGCTTAATTAATTTTGCTTAATTGATTAATTAATCATACTTAACTTAATTAATCATGCTTAACTGATTAATTAATCTTACTTAACTTGATTAAGTTTAACTTATTTATTAAGGTTTCTTAATTGCTAAGTTATCTCAACAACTAAGTGTACGTAATTAATACGTTTAATAAATTTATTTAACTACGAAATTTACTTAGCTATTAAATATTCTAGCAGCTCCCTGATTACGAGTTCTAATTTCTAGACACAATGGAACTCGTATTAGTGTATTAACTCAATTCAACTTTAACGACAACTCACGAGACCAAAACCCTCACAACGAATGACAAAGGCATAGCCCAATTACGGGCAGCACTTAAACATCCATCGGATAGTTTCAATCGATCGGACATTGAATCGTACCAGTGACTAGAGTTCACCCTAATACGGGTAGAGTTTCAGGATTTAGAATATAATACCCGAGCTATTACTTTGCTATAATAGAAGCTAAAAGAAGAAAAGAATTGAGCGACTTTGAATTGAAATTATCGGCTGCTATATATAGGCTGGAAACAGGGCGCCTCGCGGCCCGCATAACTTTAAAGGAACACTTACGCGGCCCGCGTGGGAGTGTGGATCAGATCGGAGGTTCCTGAGTTACCGGTGGTCGCGACACGTGTCATGCCACGCGTCCCTTAGGCTTATCCGGTAATTGCCTTGCTGTCGCGGCCCGCGCAGACTAACCTTAAGTCTTACGCGGCCCGCGTGGACTCCAAATTTCTTGATTTCTTGATTTTTCACAAGGATTAGGGTTTTAGGGGTCCGGGTTTCCACTTGCGGAGCGTTTTAGGACATTTTCGTGCGAGTCGTTACATCCTCCCCACCTTGTTTTAAATCTCGTCCTCGAGATTTGAGCTACGATATCTCTTTTAGAGTTATGTCACGTCTTATTCCGTAAGAACAGTATTAAGGTAGATGGTACAAAAATATCAAATTTTGTGAATATGAGTTTTACAATAAATTGGACTCAATAATTCAGCTGAATAATTCAAGAAATCGATGTCAAATGAATGGGTGAAATGATATAATTTCCAAGGTGACTAGGTTCAAGCCAAAAGAGATATATGATCAATGGATGTAAGTTGTAAATGACTTTAGAAACAATAGAAGTCATTGTCAAAGGAAACTTACTTTGATTGTCAACTGAGGACGACTCGGAATCAACAAGCTCGAATGAAATAGAAATACGAAAATAATTTGTCAACTATCGAATTATGATATGAGAAAATCAATGTTTGGACATTTATTGAATAGCAAGGATACACCGATATACAACAGAGTTTAGTGTATCATTGTCTTAACACATAGTTGTATTAAGACCATTTTTAAATGATGAGTCAAACGAAAGACATATGTGGTTTTGAATGATTCGTATGATTTATGATTAGCGCAAGCTACAAGTTTATACCGACGCCACAAGGTGTCGTAGTGATCGAAATAATTCAATAATAGTGGTGACCGAACAAGTATCGTCGTGTTTTGAAATCAGAAGCAAAGTTCAGCAAAGTAAAAACAAATCTCATAGGATTTTCAATTGATATTGACACAACAATCCAATAATGTTCTCGATCAAAGATGAAAAGCAATGAATATCACAAAATGTTCGATCGATGCTGAAAGAATCGTTAAGAGGTACACTAAAATATGACATGAACATTGTGTACCATTATCCTAACACACAATTGCATTAAGACTGATTTGATACAAGATTAGCGTAAGCTTCTAACTTGTGAAATACGCCACCACAAGGTGATCGTGATCAAAGAAACGATTTAATGAAGTCGAAGACCAAACAAGCCTGTTATGGTTCAAAACAAACGAAGTGCTTGTTGGGATTATGATAGCTGCAATCCATCATATGGGACCTTGAATTGAATACGTAATAGGAGCAAGTTCAAACAATTGAACTTGGTTTAACGAGTTCATGTATCAATAGGGAAGTTCTAACATGGTCATAACAAAACCATGTATACCATTCAAAAGAAAATCGACTTTTTTCAAGAAATTCATCGATTCGATATCAAAGAGTCATCATTTTTCAAAATACGGTTTACAATGCAAAGATCAAGTATAGCAAAACGAGATTTGAACTTTGATAAAACAACAAATTGGAATGAAGTCCTCCAATGGTCTTCATAATTCAAACTAATCACATGCACAACAAACAGTGCATGTGTAACGTGTGGATTTACCAAGAAATGAAACAACCAAATAAATATTTGTGATTTATGAAAGAAATCCTCATGATGACCATTAGGAGAGTAGAAAATGCAAAAGTCTATTCACTATATGCAGAGGTCTGAATTTTAACAAAAGGAATTTAAGAATTTTATCTGGAAATTTTGTGTGATAACCGTTGTTAAGTGACATTATCAGAGAATGTCGAATAAAATGGAATAGGGGGATTGTAAAGGTATGTGACGTCTTTTGCAGCGTCAAAAATTGGATTAGACTATGCACCGATTGTTGTGAAATCTTGTTCTATCGTACCTTAGCAAGCTTCATGTCGTTTGTAGGATCACGTGGCCCAGTGCTGCTTTTTGGTTAGTAGTTCTTCCACTGACGGGATGCCCAATTATATTTTCCAAAGGTCTTGCCTTGAAAGTCGTGTGTGATATACTTCGACGTCTGTGGACGTATAATTTAAGTTTCATGTGTTTTCTTATGCACTAGCACAACTTTACATGTTTTGTACTTGCGTTAATAGTTTATGGTAACGCTGTGGAAATTCATATACTTTTAATGGCGTTCCAACTTAAAGGGTTTCCATTGTTTATACGGATGCACGAGTTACGAGACAGATGATCAAACGAAACAATGTTTGATATCAGAATTATAGACATATGCAAGAGATTTCTGATAAAGAAATCTAGAATTATTATTGACACTTATGTTCGTGATTTATTTTAAATTGTCAATCGTTATGGCTTTTGGAATTTCTTATCGATATACATATCTATATAATCATATATTTCACGTGTTGTAATATACATACCCTTCATAAGGTCAATGTATTTAACAGATTTTTATTTCCAAAAACAAGTCAGATATCAGATCAGGATACTTATTTAGGGAAATCTTGTCACTTGTTTGACATATTATATACCCCATTTTATCCGGTTCTCGCCGGAGAGGTAACCTCAGTATATCAGGACAAGCTGGAGAGTCTGCTACACCATACCCAGTCTTGTCGGAGAAAATTTGAATATTCCCATAACATATCTTATTCTAGACCAAGTAATATCAATAAGCAAGGATTAATAGCAATTAAGTGTTATTGCTTATTTATCGTACCTTGCAATGTTCTAATCACCTTCTTATGGCATACCAATATCCATCAAATTATACTTATATAAGTAATTTATCTTGAAGCTTATATTAAGGCAAAATTCTTAAATTAAAGTCTAAATATTATCCTGAGTGCTACCAGATAATATTAAGTTCCTAACTCTCCATTTAAACTTAGGTATTATTACAACACCTAATTGCTTAAACAAGTGGCTTAGCTCTGATACCACCTTCTCTCACGACCCCCGACCCCACCCTGGACGGAATCGGGAGCCGCGAGCAGCCAAGTGGTACCGGTGGTTATTTAGAAAAACATTGCAGCGGAAATTTCATCAGGACCGTGAGTTAGGAAAATTATCAGAGTTTAGAAAACACCGGATTTTATTTATTAAATAGATGGGTTAAAAACATGTTTTGAAAGGTAGCTTTAATATGGGATAAACCCGAATACATAAAATACTTTTCTTAATTTAATTGAATTGATAAATTAAGCCACGTCTGTAAGCCTTTTGGTGTCGTAACCAACTCTTATTCCGATCTACTGTAATTACCTGAAACGTATTTTAAAAAGGTTTTGTCAGCAGGAAATACTGGTGAGTTCATTCATTTTTGTACAAAAACATATTTGTTATAATTCACAGCATTAAGAGTTTTTATATTTGCTTCTTTAAGATTGGCAAAGACTTAATCACTGCAAAGTATAACTAGAAAACAGTGTTATAAGTTACAGTATTAAGAGCGATTACAATGTTTATATATATCAACCATTTACCCAACGGTACTTGTCACTCGACCACCTACTGGCTATCTCGTTGTCCAATGGTGTCTGTGACTATGGTCATATCACCCCTTGGCTAACCTGTTGTCCAATGGTGACGGTTATTAAGTAGTGTATACAAAACCCCACATACCGGCTGTAATTGAAGACTACAAAGACTTAATCCCTGTAATTATAACTTTGAAAAAAAACATGATTTTGAAAGAAATTTTCGTAAAAAGAGAATGACTCACTTCATAAGCATGCAGTATTGATTTAACAAGCTTCTTGATTCTACTCCTTCTGATAATTAAGCGTATACTTTATTGTTCTGAATCTTCTGATCATTTAACAGCTTGTTTGATTGTATATTTGGGAGTATTCTGATAGTTAAACATATTGTTTAACAGAATGGAATACGTATTTGTGTAAAACCCAAATCAAACCTAACGGTAGACACGAGATTCGAACCTTAGCAAAATTCACAAAGTATAGCACTTTGGATTTCGTTTAACGAAATTCACAAAGTACAGCACTTTGGCATTTGTTAGTTGGTTCCTGAATCGATCGGACAGAACATCGCATCGGCGATTATTGGTTAGAACACTAACGTATAGAGAGAAGAATAGAGGAAATGAGCAAAGGAAATGAATTCCTAGGCTTCCTATTTATAGGTAAGAAGATAAGTCTTACCCCTATATAGAATTTTCCTAGATAAGTTTTCCCCAGATAAAGCCTTCCCTGAATAACACTTTCCTTAGATAATACCTTCCCTAGGTAATACTTTCCTTAGATAAAATCTTCCTTAGATAATATCTACCCCATATATATCTATTTTTCATGTATATCTATTTAGGTGATTAATAAATCTTACTTAGCTTAATTAATCTTGCTTAGCTTAATTAATCTTGCTTAACTTAATTAATCTTGCTTAACTGATTAATTAATCATACTTAACTTAATTAATCATGCTTAACTGATTAATTAATCTTACTTAACTTGATTAAGTTTAACTTATTTATTAAGGTTTCTTAATTGCGAAGTTATCTCAACAACTAAGTGTACGTAATTAGTACGTTTAATAAATTTATTTTACTACGAAATTTACTTAGCTATTAAATATTCTAGCAGCTCCCTGATTACGAGTTCTAATTTCTAGACACAATGGAACTCGTATTAGTGTATTAACTCAATTCAACTTTAACGACAACTCACGAGACCAAAACCCTCACAACGAATGACAAAGGCATAGCCCAATTACGGGCAGCACCTAAACATCCATCGGATAGTTTCAATAGATCGGACATTGAATCGTACCAGTGACTAGAGTTATCACCCTAATATGGGCAGAGTTTCGGGATTTAGAATATAATACCCGAGCTTTTACTTTGCTATAATAGAAGCTAAAAGAAGAAAAGAATTGAGCGACTTTGAATTGAAACTATCGGCTGCTATATATAGGCTAGAAACAGGGCGCCTCGCGGCCCGCACAACTTTAAAGGAACACTTACGCGGCCCGCGTGGGAGTGTGGATCCGATCGGAGGTTGCTGAGTCACCGGTGGTCGCGACACATGTTATGCCACGCGTCCCTTAGGCTTATCCGGTAATTGCCTTGCTGTCGTGGCCCGCGTAGACTAACCTTAAGTCTTACGCGGCCCGCGTGGACTCCAAATTTCTTGATTTCTTGATTTTTAACAAGGATTAGGGTTTTAGGGGTCCGGGTTTCCACTTGCGGAGCGTTTTAGGACATTTTCGTGCGAGTCGTTACAATACATTCATTCTCCCCCTGACCACTGAGTTGGGTGTTATAAAAGTATTTTATTTCAAGAAAAATAACAATTCATTGTGGTGAACATTTGACGAATTTTTGGATTATAACACCGGTAACCTAGATCCCATAGCCGAAAAATACACATTTCTCAGCACATGGACCAAGCTTGTTTCTGTTGGTTTTTGGTATGTGGACAAATGTTGTACAACTGAAGATTCGACGTTCAAGTGTAAGAGGATGGGGAATACTGGCTGACTTAGACAGACAATCTAGGGGAGTCTTAAACTTAATACCTTTGGTGGAATGCCGATTTAGGAGATACAAAGAGGTTGCGACCGCCTCCGACCAGAAAGATGTAGGTACATGAGATTCAATTAGAAGAGCTTGAGTCACTTTAAGAATAATACAGTTTTTCCATTCAGAAACACCATTTTGTTCGGGGGTATGAGAACAAGAGGTTTGATGAACTAATCCTTTGGTTTTAAAGAATTGTTTCATGGACGTATTGACAAATTCCCCCCCCCCCCATTATCGGATCGAAGGATTTGGATTCGGGTTTGGAACTGAGTGTGAATCGTAGCATAAAACGTGATAAATTTCTCGTAAACTTTGGCTTTGTTTAAAAAAAATATACACATGTCATGCGAGTGCAATCATCCACGAATAGTAGAAAGTACCGAAAGCCCTGGCCCCCCATAACAGGAGCAGGACCCCACACATCAGAATGGAACTGTGAAAAAGGTAAAGCAACTTTCGTATTGCTAGGTTTAAAAGGTTGTCGATGGATTTTAGCACGAAAATAGGTTTCACAATCTATTTTACCATTTGAAGGGAAGAGTTTTGGAAACAGAAGATGCGAATAACCGGTGGAAGGGTGTCCCAAACGTCTATGCCAAAGCCAGGCTTCCCGGTTTTCAGTTCCATGTGCTAACATCACAGTACCCTGTTGAGCTACTTCATCCACGTAGTATAATCCTTGGCGCACAGTACTACGTCCAATAATCACACCCGTCCTGATATCCTATAGGAGGCAAAAAGTAGGATGCATTAGTATCGTACAATTTAATTCTTTGGTAATATGGCTAATTGAGAGTAGTTTGTGTGATAATGACGGAACATAAAGGCAATTTTATAATTTCATAGTTGGTGAAATTTCAATTGTTCATCCTCCTCCTCTCACTTGCATTGTTTCGTTGTTTACGCTATGGATTTGAGCCTTTTGAGGTTTGATCATTGAGCGTATGTCCAATGGTTCAAACATCATGGTGTAAGTGGCACCAGATCAAATATCCAAGAACTGTTTTTTCCATGATTGATTCCCATAGTAATAATTTTTTTGGGTAAATAAATTGTCTTTACGAATAAAAAACAGCTGACCCGTGTATAAATACGCTGGACACTTGAACTCGCGTTCAAGATTTATCAATTACATCGGAAACAAATATGTTGGGCAACTTAAATCCGTCAGAATAACAACACAAAAATGTTGTCTTACCGGCGTATTTATCAAATACGCCAGGTAACTTGAACCCGCGTTCAAGATTTGAGTTTACCCAAAAAAAAAAACAAATCTACTCAGAGACCAAACTTTGGAATGTGCAGCGGATATGCAACGGATTTATAATGTTCGGCGTAACTGGGTTTTAGGGTTTATATGCAGCAGATTTATAAAGAAGGTTTTAGGGTTCCTTGGGTGGACCAACCACTTAGACAAGTTCCAAACGGTTTTGGGTCACCTTCAAATGCTCCAAATAACCCGATCAGTCAAGTTCTAAACATGTTCGGGTACTCTACAAACGCTCCAAACAACCCTAACGCCCACACAAAAAAGATAAACAATGGCTATAACCACTCGCAGAATGAAGGTTTTAGGGTTTGTCGATTATCAAGAATCGACGGCGGATTTGTTGGGGATTTTAGGGTTTTGTGGTTTTGCTGACCGATATGGTGACGACGACTTCTAATTGAATCTCATTTATTGGTGCGGCCGAAGATGGAGTTTTAGGGTTTTGCTGACAAAGGTGAACGCGACGACTGCTAATTGAATGATTGTTGATGTCAACGTCTGCTGCTGTTGTTGTTTTGATGCGGATCAAAGATGATGGATCTGCTGTTGTTGTTGTTTTGATGCGGATCGAACATGATGGGAATGACAGGTTAGGTTTTCGGAGTCTGATTTTGATTTGATTATCGGGTTTTGTTTTGGTTTGAGGTTGGAATAGCTGGGGTTGATTGTAGACAGGGGTGTCTCTGATAATTCATGTACCCTGTTTAAGTTCGAAAAAATGTGCCTTTTCGTAATGTTTTATTATTATTATTTAATTTTAAAATCAAATAAGTATTGGGCTCACTAAATCTAATGCCAATGGGCTAACTTCCAAACCATAAAAATTGTTTTGTAAATGGGCCTATCTTGGAGTTAGTATAGGTATACCATTTAAAAAAATTAACATATACATTGGACTTTTTATAAAAAAAAAAACACGTGCCCCTCAAAATCAGGGCCCTGTACGGTGGTCCTCCCCGCACACCCTCGTCACCGCCCATGATTGTAGATGATGAGCAAGGTGTTCCAAAATCAGAAACACTGCTCTGATACCATGTTGTCTGGTATAGAGAACAAACTTTGTAATGGGTTTTGAATTGTATTGGACAAAAAACTTGATTAGGATTACAGAAGAAGGGTGTTTACATAGAACACCATTTTATACATTTAGTCCCTACACAATGACGTATTATTTACTTTTTGACAATAAGCTCCATCAGAACCCCCTTTTGAATAGCAAACCCGATCTTACCGAAAACAAAACCTTGGTTCATAGACGTCGAGAAATTGTTCTCCACAATGCTCTGTACTCTGTCTATGAAACTGTCAGCTATGGGAGAAAGGGAACCAAGTGTATCAAAGGTAAATGGAATGAATGCATGTTAGTTCTCAGTACAAGCCATTTCATTCTCAACACAAGCTTTTCATGCTTAGCAATTTTCTTAGATTATGCCTTCAACACAGCCCGATTAAATGAAAAGTTTAGATTTTAGTTTTATCAACACGAAGGCCATTTTAAGACCAGTACACTATTGTAAAATAGGTTTACCTTTAATTGGATATAAGTCATATTACTCCTAGCTTTGTATGTATCTTAACCAATCACCGTGCACTTTAACATCCCATTTTTACTCGTTTCGATCCCACATAGTCTAGAAATTTTTATCATATACACCTTCGAAACAGTAAGTATTCAAATGACTAATCAAATAACTAAAACCAAACATGGAAAAAGAATATTTATGCATATTCTATGATTGCAAACTATTTAAGTAGATTGAACTTAGTTTGAAATTCAAACAACATACTAAACAAAATAAAATTCTCCTAGACCATCAAATCTATGAAATAAAATAAAAAAGCGAATTAGTGAGGTCAGTATACCTTCACAAACAATCAACAATTAAAAAAAAGGATCTGAAATCCAATTGCTATCAATCAAACTGTCTTGTTTGTACAAATAAAAATAAAGTAATTTCAACAATGAGATTTGAAAAATAGAAGAATTAGGTGAGAATATATGTCATATATGTCTACATTCATATAAATTTTGCATCATTCAAGAAAATATTGTCATCATATCACTCCATGTTCTATTTTCCCCTGTTGTTTTCAATACGAAGTTCCTAAGGTTTCCAAATTGAACTTACAAAAAAAATCGGAATACAAACTACTCTAAGTGGAGATATAACATTAACAATGCAAACCTTGAAAGTAATTAAGAAAAAAAAACAATTAAATCTTAAGTGATCATTAAGCATCAAAATTTTAGAGGTGAGAGAAAAAGGCGATTTCCGGTGAAAAAATATTTCCGGTCAGCTGGCTCGACGATGAAGATTAAAGTGGATTTGAGTGCGAGGTTCAGCCGATTAACACACAGGTTTTCCAGTCGAGTTAATCTTTCCTCCTAATTTTATTTTCTGTTTCATCCATTCGCTGTCCGTTCGGCACTCCGGTGAACTCCGTGATTTTCTGTTTTGATGGCTCGACGATGAGGATTAAAGCGGATTAGTGGGCGTAATATTCTCGACTCCAAATCTACCGTGTTGTTGTGCATTGCCTTTCCTTCTAATCTTCCTTTTATGTTTCATCCATTCGCTGTCTGTTCGGATTCCAACTGAGAAAAAAGTTTTTGGATCCTGGTTTTGATTGCTTAGTGGGTCTGTGATTGATTGCGGTTATCGAATATAGTACAACTAGATTGATACGAATCCCCTTAACCTTTTAAAAACCTGTGATTTCAAAGTATGGAGAGAGAGGAGGGAGAAATTGAAAATTCCCGGCAACCGGTCTGAATATGATAAGAACGATGATAATAATGGGGATCTCATGAAGGAAAAAGCGATAACATTCTATGTCTCGAACATTCATCCACATATCACTGACGGAGAATTATGGATGGAATGCATGAATTATGGCCACATTGTGGATGCATACATAGCAAGGAAATTGGATAAAAGAGGGAACATATTTGGATTCTTGAGATTTATAAAGGTCAAAGATGTGGAGAAGATGACCAAGGCGTTGAACCAAATGACGTTTTTCGGTTGGAAGGTTAGAGTAAACGTAGCTAGATTTGTTAAGATAGTAAAAAATACCCAGAATCAAAATAAGAAGTGGAGGAAAAAGCAAGGTCCTACAAATCAGGATGCCACAACAACGTTCCGATGTCAACAAAAAAACACATACACGAGGCAGGGTGTATCTTGGGCTGATGTTGCAGCGGGAAAGAGCACACAGAATGAGGAGGAGAGCTATTTGAATTTTGAAAATGAATCTAATCTTTTTAAAAACTAGAAAGGTAAGTCAGTAATTGGTGAACTTGTAAACATTGATGCCCTAAGAAATGTTAGTCTGATGAAAAGAGAACTAAGCCTGAGGGATTTTCAGGTAAGATACTTGGGAGGACTAAAGTTACTTATTATCTTTGACTCGACTGAGAACATGAAAGAAATACTGAACGTGGATTCTGGACTGGAAAATATGGTTTACTAGCATAACAATATGGAACGGCGAATATCTCCCGTACGAGAGAATCGCATGGTTAAGAATCAGAGGAATACCACTACAACTATGGATAAACACGGTTTTTGATTGCATTGGTGAGAGGTTCGGAAGAATCGTTAGGAAGTCTGAAGCAGATGATAAGGACTTATTTTAATGATGATGTGATAGGTGTCATTGTGAATCAAGGAATGGAGATAAACGAAAAAGTCAATATCAGGTGGAAGCACTTGTTGTATGAGGTTTAGGTGTCGGAGGTTCATCAGTTATGGGCTCCCGAATTCCTAGATGAGTTGGAATCTGCAAAAAAACCCATAAGGATGGAGGAGGAACCAGTCCCACCAGATAATATACAGAAGGATAGTTAGGCAGATAAGAGGGTTAACGAAGAATCTAAGAAAGCGACACCGGCAACGGCGCCGGAGAAGGAACATACGGGGAATATTCCGGTGATTGATGAAAAGTTGGAGATGGAAGACGAAGAGGCGGGTACAGAAGCATAAGGATCATCAGTGGTTAGAAGAAGAACCAAGGGGAGAATAAGGATTACAGAAGAAGAGATCAATAATTACGAGGTTAACGGTGGAAGCTTAGATGACGAATTAAATTCGGAGTGGGAGGAAAATGAGCATACAGATACATGCCAGGAGAATTCAAACACCAAGGAAACAGGATGTGGGTCAGATAACAGAGAGGCCGCATATCAAGAAGTGGTAAAAGAAACAGAGGCTACAATCGAAATTGGGGAAAAGATCGACATTGACTTGTCAAGACATGAAGTCATTCTAAAGGCAGCAGTCTGATGTGTGCAAAATGCAACATATAAATTACATCAATTGTGGTATAAAACTAACCCTTTTTTAGTACTAACGTTGGAAAAAGTGTGCTTTTGTCTTCCTTTTGTTTTTTCAGGATTAAATGAGCTAAAATTAACAAAAGAAGCAAAAAGACATCAAAATCTAACATAAATGCAAGAAAAGGAACAAGACGTGATATGCCCGACCCCACGACAGCATCTTCCCAAGCAAAACAAAAAGACAGAAGACTGAACACGCCCCGTGCTCAGCCAGCAAGGGGGCGTGCCCAAGTGTCAGCAGAAAAGACAAAGTGGTAGAAGCTTCTATTGCCCACCACGGGGCCGTGCTCAGTGGACACGGGGCCGTGCTCAACTATAAGATTCGCACAATCCAGGCAAATCTTCATAGTACAATGATTCTTCTGCACACGGGGTCGTGCTCAGCGGACACGGGGGCGTGGTCAACTAATAAGACAAGCTGCATTAAATGAAGAAAGAGAATGATGTGGACACGGGGCCGTGCCCACTAGACACGGGGCCGTGCCCGAGCTTCTGTTCAGCCTATAAATAGGAGTGCTTGGCTCAAGCTCAAAGCATCCCTTGGCACACCACCTCTCTCACACTTCATCCACCACCCACCACCACCGTAACACCATCATCCACCACCATTATCAATTGTCCATCATAGAGTGTGTGAGTCGTCTCAGGATCCAAGATTGATCGTAAGAGTTCTTGACAATCAAGGCCATGTTTGCCTAAGTCTCTTACATCACTTGGTGAAGACAAGTGTCTAGTGTAATACCTTTTATTTCTAATCTTTTCGCACTTTTTATTTGGTTTTGTATTAATGACTTTAACAACTAGTTTCTTATGTTGATGGTGATTCTTCCTTATCGTTTGTCCGTGGTGTCTTGACATTATTTTACTGTCTATATAAAATAAAAGATTTTCACCATTCATATCTCCACGGTCTATATGGAGGTATGTTGGCTACCTGGTCGGGGGTTAAGGGAACGGTTTGGTAAGAGTCTTGCCATTGTTCAGCGTTTAGAGGTCCTGCAATGGACCTGGGTCAAATTTAGTAGGACCTCCTTCAATACTTCACGGTATTGGATGGCGGGGGTCCAAACTCTTTGACCCCCTCATAAGCTAACTACTATTAATACTATAACCCGGCTATTTAGGACTGTATCCCTGCTACCTCAGACTACTTAGTCGAGGGTAACGTCACCTCCAAAAGAGGGGCCTACCATAATTTGCATTAATAACTTAATTCATTATCTTTCAATAATCCGACCCTTTAGGATTGTATCCTTGCTGACTCAAACTACTGGGTTGAGGGTAACGTCACCTTCAAAAGAGGGGCCTACTACAATAACTAAGATAATCTCTTAAATGAGTGCAAAAGTGCGGAAATAATCAAAGGTTACACTATACACGAGTCGGAACCAAGTGATTCATCTTGTCTATCTGTTTTTCTTTTATTTTTATTTTTTAGCATTTTTATTAGTTTTTATTTTTCTTAGCTTAAAAACATTTTTCTAAACTTTTTGATTTCATTAGACGTTGAGGATAAACCAGTACTAAAAGCTCTTGTGTCCTTGGACGACCTCGGTATCTTACCAACACTATACTACGCTCACGATGGGTGCACTTGCCCATATGTGTGTTTAGTCTTAGTAAATATCGTGTTTTATAAATTTAAAACTTGGCTAAAGAAAGTGTAAAAGGACTTAAAATATACTTAAACCTATATATACACTTAACGCACATCAAGTTTTTGGCGCCGTTGCCTGGGACACAAGGATTTTAAGAAAGTTAGGAATCAACGGTCTAATCGTTTTTTCTTATTTTTCATTTTTTTAAGGATTTTTCTTAATTTTTCAGCTTCTGCAGAACTCAGCACGGGCCGTGCCAGGTCGGACACAGGCCATGATCAGCATTGTTACTGGCAGTTTTTGTTTTCCAAGTTATAGAGAGCTGAACACTGGGCCGTGTCGGTGCAACACGGGGCCGTGCCCAACTCCCCAGTAACAGGGATCTGGAAAACAATCGCTGTATCTCCGACCACGGGCCGTGTTCACTGAACACGGGGTCGTGGTGAACCTTCTGACCAGCGTTCTTTTCTGTTTTTGTTGCAGGACTTGGAACCAAGGCGCCACATTTGATGTAAGACCCAAACTTTAGAAAAGAACTACAAGCTTTCATTTGACAAAGTTCGCAAACGGGTTGGATAATTTATAAGAAAATCCAACTTTTAACTTCTTGCTACTAAGAGATAATTACAAAAACGATATAACCAAACGTTTCATAAACTACTAACAAGTTTTCAACTACATATTTAACATCTACGGCTACCGGGTTAGTTACATACAAAAGACCCATTTACAAAATGTTTAATCAAAGTTTAGGTCACAACTAGTAGCTATGCGGAAGCGTGCAACATGAGTGTGTTCGATCCAAGTAGCGCCATCCGTCAAATCGCTTTACCTACATTCAACCAAACAATTTAGACATCTCAATTTAATAATTTCATACGACTATAAATCATTAGTCGAACTACAAGAAAGACTTTTTGATAAAAAGAACCAACATTCGACACAAACTTCTTAACATGGCACATCGTTTACCTACCTCATTCAACATCATTCAACATCCGCACATCGCGTATTCGACTTACATTAAACTATCACAAGTTCACGACTTTGGATAAAGAACATTATCATTTTACATCAACACATGCTAGTAATATTTGTAAGCAAAGAACTTACCTTTGTCGTTCTTCGTTTGAGACTCGGAACGGCTTGAGCTTTCCTCCTTAATTCCTACAATCCATAATTACATACTTAGCTTCATGTCTTTCTTTCCATCCATTATCAATAGCTTCAATTTAACAACTAACTAACTCTCTATTCTAGCCATTTAGCAATAAAAATCACATGATCAACTCATTCAAGCATTTTGACAAACACTTGGTGTGCATGCCATTAGATAAACATAAGGTACAAGTATTGTATGCATAACATAACTAGTTCATGACACTAACATCAATATCATCAAATTCAATCAAGTCTCATACAACCTTTACCCTAATTCGATTCCACATAACATCATCTTGTTAATAACATCATTTATACTAATCTACATCACAACTTCATGTTACAAACCATCACCATCCAATTCTAAGTGGGTTTTTACTTTTAACTATTAATTAGGTCCAATTCAAGCATAATTCAAGCTCTCTATGGAATTTCTAACACATGTTCATACTAATTTCACATGAATTTCGAGTTATACTTAAAAACCCATTTCATACATGATCATTAAATCATGAAATTCAACATACCTTTTGTAGAGAATTCTTAGATGGTTATGAATCTCATCATATGCACAAGATTTTGATCCTCATTCACCTTCAATTGGCTAAATTTCTAGTTGATAGTGAAGAGGTGGGTGTTGTTCTTCCTGCCCTCAATATCGACACACACACACATACTCCCCACTAACTGACTCAATTTTGTTATAACATTCTCATTTACCAACTTTCATATTCAGCCCCTTATGTTTAGCTACTTATCAACTAATTACCCATCCTTTATTTATATTTCTTGTTCTCATAGTAAACTTTGTTTATACTTCCTAGTTAGTTTTACTAACATGGTAAACAACATGCTATTATTAAAAGTCTAAGGTTACCATTTAATCCTAAGACTTCATACATGAATATTATATCAAAACATGTAATAATAAATTTTGGGGCGTTACAAGTCCATCCCCCTTAAAGAAGGTTTCGTCCCCGAAACCTAATTTACGTACCGAATAAGAACGGGTAGAACTTCCTCATTTCATCCTCCGGTTCCCAAGTGAGATCCGATCCCTTTCTATGTTGCCATTGAACTAATAGTTGCTTGATTTCCTTGTTGCGAAGAGTTTTCACTTTGGTATCCTTTATAGCTATTGGTCTTTCTATGTAGTTCATTCTCTCATCTACTTCGATGTCTTCGAGAGGCACGTGAGCCGTAACATCCGAAAAACACCTTCGTAATTGTGACACATGGAAGGTGTTGTGGATCCCTTCTAATGCCGAAGGCAATTCTAACCGGTAAGCTACTTTTCCCACCCGAGCTAATATCTTGAATGGTCCGATGTATCGGGGACCCAACTTTCCTCGTTTACGGAATCTAATTATGCCTTTCCACGGCGACACCTTCAAGAACACTCGATCCCCCACTTGGAACTCATAATGCCGCTTCTTTTTATCTACATAATACTTTTGTCGATCTTGTGCCGCTTTTAATCGAGCCCGAACCATGTCAATCTTTTCATTAGTTATAGCTACTACATCCTTAGGAGCGAGTTCTCTTTGTCCCACTTCTCCCCAACAGACAGGGGTTCTACACTTTCTCCCATACAACATTTCATACGGCGCCATTTTTATGCTACTTTGGTAGCTGTTGTTATACGAGAATTCCACTAACGGCATATGTTCATCCCAACTTCCCCCGAAATCCATCACGCATGCTCTCAACATATCCACAAGAGTTTGGATGGTCCTTTCGGATTGTCCATCCGTTTGTGGATGATACGCGGTACTTATATGCAATTGTGTGCCCATTTCTTCGTGAAATTTCTGCCAGTAGCGGGAGGTAAATCGCGTGTCCCGATCTGACACAATAGAGACAGGCACACCATGGCGAGAAATGATTTCATCTACATAAATTTCCGCCAACCTTTTTGAGGAATAAGTCTCCCGTATAGGTAGAAAATGGGCACTTTTGGTAAGTCGGTCAACAACGACCCATATTGCATCATGCCCTTTTCTCGTTCTAGGAAGTTTAGTCACAAGATCCATGGTTATATCTTCCCATTTCCATACCGGGATTTCTAAAGGTTGCAATTTTCCGTAGGGTTTTTGATGTTCGGCCTTTACTTGGGAACATGTCAAGCATTTAGATACATACTTAACAATGTCACGTTTCATTCCCGGCCACCAATAGTTTGCCTTCAAATCTTGATACATTTTAGTGGCTCCCGGATGTACCGAGTAACGGGATTTATGCGCTTCCTCCAATAACAAGGCCTTTGCTTCACAATAACGTGGTATCCACACTCGCCCAAACCTTGTTCTTAGCCCACTTGTATTTGCCTCAAGTTCATTTTCAAATCCTTTCGTTCTTTCACCTTTCGGATCACCTTTATTCAAAGATTCGTCTTGCGCCTTCCTTATCGTTTCAAGAAGATTTGGTGTAACAATCATTCTCATCGATTTCACTCGAATGGGTGGTGGGTATTCTTTTCGGCTTAGAGCGTCCGCCACAACATTAGCTTTTCCCGGATGGTAAAGAATGTCGCAGTCGTAATCTTTGATCAATTCTAGCCACCTTCGTTGCCTCATATTGAGATCTTTCTGTTCAAAGAAGTATTTAAGGCTTTTGTGGTCTGAATAAATAGTACACTTTGTTCCAAACAAATAATGCCTCCAGATTTTTAAGGCAAACACTACCGCCGCCAATTCTAAATCGTGGGTTGGATAGTTAATTTCATGCTGCTTAAGTTGTCTTGAAGCGTAAGCAATAACTTTGCCTCGTTGCATCAAGACACAACCCAGCCCTTGATGTGATGCGTCCGCATAAACCACTAAGTCTTCTGTTCCTTCTGGCAGCGTTAAAACGGGAGAGCTTGACAATTTCTCCTTTAATATTCGAAAGGCCTTCTGTTGATCATTACCCCATTCAAACTTTTCTTCCTTCTTCGTCAACTTGGTTAAAGGGAGGGCTATTTTAGAGAAATCTTGGATGAATCTCCGATAATAGCCGGCTAACCCGAGGAAACTTCTTACTTCGTTAACATTCTTTGGGGGTACCCATTTCATTACCGCTTCCACCTTAGAAGGATCCACCAAAATTCCTTTCTCATTAATTACATGGCCTAAAAACTGCACCTCCCTGAGCCAAAACGCACATTTAGAAAATTTTGCATATGACTTTTCCTTTCTAAGCGTCTCGAGTACCTTGCGTAGATGACTCGCATGTTCCGACTCGCTACGAGAGTATACTAGAATGTCATCAATAAATACTATGACAAATTGATCTAGCATATCTCGGCATACTCGATTCATTAGATCCATAAAAGCGGCCGGCGCGTTAGTTAACCCAAATGACATTACTAAAAATTCATAATGTCCGTATCGGGTTCTGAACGCGGTCTTAGGTACGTCTTCATCCCTTACTCGAACTTGGTGGTAACCGGATCGCAGGTCAATTTTTGAGAACCAACTCGCCCCTTGTAATTGATCAAAAAGATCATCTATTCTCGGGAGGGGATATCGGTTCTTTACCGTGAGTTTGTTGAGCTCACGATAGTCGATGCACATTCTCATCGACCCATCCTTCTTTCTAACGAACAAAACAGGCGCTCCCCACGGGGATACGCTAGGGCGTATGAAACCCTTGTCAAGAAGTTCTTGCAATTGAGCCATCAATTCCCGTACCTCCGCGGGTGCCAACCGGTAAGGGGCTTTGGCTACCGGTTTGGCTTTTGGTTCCAACTCGATACGAAATTCGACTTCCCGCTCGGGAGGAAGTCCCGGCAATTCATCCGGAAAAACATCCGGGTATTCATTCACTATCCTAGTATCTTCAATTCTTGAGGTACCTATTTTTGTATCGACAACATAGGCTAAAAATGCTTTACTCCCCTTCTTCAGGTACTTAACCGCTTCTAATATAGTACAAAATTTTGCCCCTACTTCCCTTTCCCCATGAATGGTTACTCGTTTCCCTTTAGGAGATATCACATGAATAATTTTGCTTTCACATAAGATTTCCGCACGATAACGGGACAACCAGTCCATACCTACCACTACCTTAAATTCCCCTAAAACCATGGGAATCAAATCAATATCAAAATCTTCATCATCTATAGTGATTCTACAACCTCTACATATTTCGTGCAAAAGGTAACTCTTACAATCGGCAATTTCTACTTCGAGAGGTGCACACATTCTTTCTATCGTGAATAAATGGGAACATGCAAACTCACTAGAAACGAATGACCTACTAGCTCCGGTATCGAATAATATATATGTGGGTATAGAGTTTATCATATAGATACCTGAGACTACATTCGGGTGAGCCCTTGCTTCCTCCGTGGAGATTTGGAACATTCTTCCCTTAGCCCTTGCAGGTTCTTCTTTCTTTCCTTCTTTCTTCACCCCTTGTTTGAGCTTTGGACAATCAGCTTTCACATGGCCCGATTCGTTACAATTGTAGCACACCCTCTTGGGATTCGGACAGTTATAGTACGGGTGCCCTTCTTGTCCGCAATTGTAACACCCCTTCTTTCCCAATAAACATTCACCCGAATGGGGTTTTCCACATGTCTTACATCGTGGAAACCCTCCCTTGGAGGCTTCTTTCTTCCCTTGATCATGCGTCTTAGGTTTCTTGGAAGAGCCTTGTGTTGATCCCTTCTCGGCTTGCCTTTTCTCCCCACGTTCATCTTGCCTCTTTATCTCGATTTCCCTATCCCTTGCTAGATCAATGATCTCGTCCAAAGTTTCACATTTGGAAGGAGTTATAAACTCTCGAATTTCAGCCTTAAGCATGCCATGGTAACGGATAATCTTCTTCCTCTCCGTTCCAACTATTTCTTCACAAAACTTCAATTGATCAAGGAAAGTGTTCGTGATCTCATTGACTGATTCATCCCTTTGTCGGAGTCGGAGAAAATCTTCTTGGATTCGATCCACAGCTGATTGTGGACAATGGTACTTGATGAAAGGTTGTTTGAATTCTTGCCAAGTCAAAGTTTGAACTCGATTCTCTCCGATCTCCTTACTATACGAGTCCCACCAATCCTTGGCCCTTCGTAGAAGTTGCCCCGTAGCAAACATGACTTGATCTTCCTTGTCACAATGACTTCGAATGAACACCCCTTCCATGTTAGCAATCCATCTTTGGCATTCGATGGGATCAATCTCTCCATTATAAGTGGTAGGCTTACATGCCATGAAATCCTTGTAGGTGCACCGTCTTGCTTCCTTCTTGCCTTGAATCCCAGTTAACATCTCTTTCAACTCATCAATCTTACTTGTTATCATAGTCTCCACCGTGCTTAATACTTGACTTTCCACCTCTTGAGCTAGCTTCGAAACATTCGCATCAAACGCCTTCGTTACTTCATCCGAAACTACCTTGTTTAACTCATCTCGAGTCATTCGTTCCGCGGTATCCGGGTTCCTTCCACTGGCCATCTACAATTAAACATTCGTGTCAAACATTTTTACATTCATCCTTCCCATCCTTTTATTAGTCAATCACCATTTTAATAATTCATTCTCGTGAGTCATAATTTCATCAAATCTTTCTCTATAAACATTCTAGTCGTATTACTTATTTCATTCGTTCGCGTACGTATCTTGTAACACCTGTGCCTCCACGGCCATCACACAAATACTGTAGCAATGAAATATTGTATTTCATACTTGGTCTTTGTAAAAAATATGTGTATCATTTGCACATATCAATTCTTGTTCAATTTCAAACTCTAAATCACTTTCTGGAAGGTTATACGCGCACCGATGCGTAAATATAACCAGTTTAATGCAACAAACACTCCGGAATAGTGACATTGGCTTAACATGCCTTAAATAACCTTTACATAACTTAGAAATAAGTTTTGAAGGCTTTGGTATGGCAAAATCAAGTTAAATCGCTTACAGGGACTAAAGTTGACAAACTGCGAAAGTATGTCAATTTGAACTGTAACAGACATTCCGGAACATGACCATAAGTTAAACACACCTTAAATATCCTTTATATAGCTTAGAAATAGGCTTTGAGGGGTTCGGTGTGCTAAAATAAACTTTTGGGTCATTCAGGGACTAAAAGTGTCAAAAAGTGCACAAGTTTGCATTTTCGCGCATGACTTACGTTCTGGATATATCCGGACACCCAAAAATTTATGTAAGCATGACTACATTATATTTTAGTGTTCTCCATAAGAAAAATCCATTCGTACGTCATTTGGATCGTTTTTCGCGCTTATGCGCATTCCGTCGTAATTAAGCGAACATCGCGTTCGTACGACCAAACGAACCATCACCCGGCATATTTTTGAACATGTTTCATGTCCACAATGTTTAGGCAACATTTTAGGGCCTTAAAGTTGGCTTTACGGGCCTTAGAAGTGTCGGGAATGGCCTTAAACACGTGCAGGGACCTAAACTGTCATTTTTGAAAGTTGTTTCTGATCTGACATGCTCAGGCGGCCCGCATTGTGTTTGGCTGATCCTAAAGCGGGCCGCTTCCCACCTTCTGACCAGATTAAATGTTTCTAATCACAAGTTGCAGCCATTTAATCCTCCACCACATGTTTTCATTTGTCTAGTCATGTGATATGGATGGAATTTTAGTCACCATAACCTTCCAACACATGTACGGCCTTGATCGTTTCCCCTTTTCCAAGAAACGATCCTAACGGTTACCCGAAAACTATATATACCCCATACCCCCCATTGCTATTTCTTACAAGAATTCTGATTTTGAGAGCTCTAAGTTGAAACCATTGTTTCATACCTGAGTTCTTGAAGTCGGGATTAGCATTCGGGGACCCTGGGTAAGTATTCTTTCGTTCTTTTCCTTATTTTACTGCTTTTCGAGTCAGAAAGTCAAACTTTGTTTGACTTTCAGCGTTGACCAGTAATGGTCAATGCGAAGTTCGTTTGAACTTCGCAACGTGAGTGTAATCACGTTGGTCATAGTCCTTTGGGACTATGCCCACTGATTACCACGTTGTCTAGAGTCGTAGGGTAGGCGATCTGATAAATCGCCTATACCTTCGAACTCGACCCATTTGGTCGATCATTAGGATCCGACCAAATATATTAGGTGACCATAGTAGGTAGGGAATAACCTTCCGAGGTTATACCCTATGGTCACATCGTTTAAGTAGTTGTATGATAGGTAGTTTATATGCCTTAGGTAAATTACCAGAATACCCTTTTCATGTATAATTGGTAATTAAGCATATGTAACCTAAACCTTTGTCACATAACTGATTATGTAACATGATTAGGCATATAACACTTGTCATAGGGCTAGTTAGGCGGTCCAAACGCGTTTCACGCGAACGACGCGTTAAAGTAGCATAAGCTTCCTAAACGGGTCGTAATGGGTCGTAGACACTTAGGTTAAGTTTCATTTAGCATGTAGGCTTTGTTAAACCATATCATATGAGTTCCTACACTCATTTGGTTTACAAACCCTAATGCTACCCAATCTTCCGATTTAGGTCCGGTTAATTAACATAGTTACCTATATTAGGTGCCGTTTGATTTCCGTGATCTCTAGCATTGTTTGGTTGTTACTCAAGGACTACTGAGCAATCTCAAGTGAGTACATAGACCCCTCTTTTACTGTTTTCCAAACTGTTTTGGGGTGGAACACATGTGCCTACTTGTTACTTTCATGCTTTCCTGTTTTCACATCATATACCTGCTATGTTCGTTAGTACATTATAGTACATGATTTCATTACATTTTATGCTATGTATGTATATAGCGTGCATACTTAGTACATCGTTTTACATGACATTTTATGCTATGTATGTTCATTTAGTTCATACTTAGTACATTGTTTTACATCACATCACGTCACATGCTATGTATGTTCATTTGTTGCATACTTAGTACAGATTCATTTCATCACATGCTTACATTTTGGTATGACATTTGGTTTGTTAAATGGGACAATACATTCATTAACATTAGCTACGCCGTTCGTTAGTAGGTAGTGGTACCATAGGAATTGACAACTCCCGTTCCGGACATCCCAGGGAAAGGGGACAGTAAAGGAATGACCGAATTCGATGATATTTACTCAGATAGACCTTTAATTTGTTTAAAGGTTTTATCACCTCAGTCGCAAGGCTTGGATGTATGCATTGGAACAACACCGCATAAATGTTCATTATCAGTACAGCATGCATTTACACAAGACATAATATTGATTTAAACACAGTTTTACTTCAATACTTTGTTTTTGTGCATTTCACCTATGGTTTAGTTGATGCGTTTTCACTAGCCATACATATCATTTAGGTTACACATTACATGATTTACATTGATCATGCATTTTGACATATTATTCAATACATTTGGGCAAATTCATTTATACATGGACAATTTACATTGTTGGTTTGGTTTGATTAAGTGATTAAGTAACGATACGGGTGTAATATGATACAAGCATGGTGGATACGCCGCTGGTACTTCCTATATATAAGTGTTTGTATGGTATTACATGTCGTAGCGTTATTTGAATCATTTCAGTTTGAGACATAGAACATTTTATGCAAATAACGTATTTTTCACAAGACATTGATTTACAAACAACTTAACTTATACAAACTAATTTTTACATGGCTATTCATTTAACCATGCATTATTCACTTAGTTATATGTATCATCTAAACTTATTGTTTTTCAAATGATTTACAAAACAAAGCAAATAACAAGGTTCATGACTAAACATTTTCTCAAACATAAGTCATGAAACCTATTTTCACAAAACCTATGTATCTCACCGGCATTTTTATGCTGACGTACCATATTTTCACATGTGTTTTTCAGGAAATGAAGCATAGGATTGATCAAGATACACTTAGGCGGACATGGGCCTTAGTGACAATAAAAGATGTAGACTAGTTAATTATGTTGTATTTTCATGTTTGTTTAGACATTGTAACACTTATATTGAATAAAACGAAACTTTAGTTTCCATGGTTGTGAAACATTAATTCTGTTACAACACTCCCCGATGTTTCCGCCACGTTTTGTATGTTCCACGTGGTCGGGGTGTGACAGAAAAGATGGTATCAGAGCCAATGGTTATAGGGAATTAGGTTATTAGTAATGCTTTGACCTAGTCTATAACCTTCTTAGGACCCTAACGCGAGTTTACTTGCGTTTAGTCATAAAACAATACCGTCACCTATCCTTAGGCGACGATCACAACAAGAACATAAAATTCAAAACCGCTTTGAAAACTAATCATCTGTTCTAGGATGATTGATTACTAGGTTTTGAACCCTCAGTTATAAGGTTTTGAACTCTCTGTAATATGGTTTTGAATCCCTTTGAATTTTCAAAATCTCGTCAAGGTTTTGGGTTTTAAATAATGTGAACACGTGCAAACTGGAAGGGTGAATGCCTGTATTCTGGGTTTTCTGTCTAGGCAAGCACTTCGTATACATCTCATCAGACGCGAGACCAGTTGTGCTTACCTGGGAATTCTCGGGATGAGTGTTCACTTATAGGCGAGCATGTCTTCAGTGATACATTAATAAGACCTATTTACTTTGATTTGTCACCATCTCATTTGTTTGCCTTAGGTAACAAACAAATGATCACAATTTTCATTCGTTACCATTCGGTATTGATTTCCAATAATCTTTTGTTTCATCCTATATCTTTCATTTTCTTCTAGAATGTCTCTTCCTCTCAGCACTGGTCAAATGCCCGAGCGAACAGCCAAATTTGTCCAGCAAATTGGCGAAGTGATTCAGAGGACTGTGGATTTAGGCATTTCCATGGCTCGTCTCAACAATGAAGCCTCTCGTCTCGACAATGAAGCCACCCAAGAGCCACTGAAGGAAGCAGAAGTCAAGACTGCACCAAAGACAAGGAAGCGTAAGGCTTCAAGGAAACCCGCTACGGTTACACCTAATCAAGCGGGACCTAGCCATGTGGCAAGGCCACCAGCTAGGAAGCCATACAACGGAATTGAACCCTTGTGCAACCAATGTACTCTTCATCATCACCCTAATGTGAAGTGCCGCAAATGCCAAATCTGTGGACTTAAAGGTCATACGGCAAAAGTTTGCGTAGCGGCTGTACCAAATCAAATAGGACCCAATCGGGTGGCAACACCACCTGTTAGGAAGCAATACAAGGGAACATCCCCAATATGCGACAAATGTAATGCACACCACTTAGCTCACCTACAGTGTCGTTTGTGTGCATCATGTGGGCGACTCGGTCACCGGGCAAATGTTTGTCGATTTACCCCAAACCAATGTGGTCCAAATCAACTCCAAGTCAACCCTACTCAAGCTCGCTTTCCACCAGGTTATTGCTACAAGTGTGGCGAGATGGGACATTTCCGAAGAAATTGCCCAAAGCTTGCTAATGCAAATCTGACCCAAGGATGAGCAGTTGACTGAGTAGAAGATGTTGCTGTCTTATGCTTTTGTTCTTTTGTTTCCTTGTAATGTGAAACAATCTGTTTTGTTTATAAATAAATCGTTGTTCACAAATTCTGATATACAAGTATAATTACATGTGTGTTTGTTTTCCTTTGATACCTGCATTAAGGAACTATGTTCCTTACAAACTACTCTTGTGATTCTCTCTTTCAAATGATTGCTCATGATTCCTTCGAAAATTTTAAGTACTCGTTTCATTCTAAGATACGAAGTACAGAAAATAAAGTGACATTATGAGTAATCATGCTTCTGCACATCTGTGCCTTTGAATCCTTGGTTAAATAACTAAGGGTATTTCCAAATCTCATACCCATTATATTTTGATTTTTTTTTTTTACACAGTACAAGTATTTCAAAACAATCTTCATGATCTCAAAACATTTCATAATGATCTCAAAACATTTCATATAGTTTGAAAACAATTTTTTTCTAGATACATTGTCTATGTTATTTCAAAAACATTGGCCATGTTATCAAAACCAACCTTTTTAATTTCAAAATATTTCATATAGTCTGAAGACAATATTAACACAGTACATTTTCTCATCAAGTGCATGATTTCGAAAAGCATCATTCATGTTTTCCAAAAAAACCTTATACATAATTTCAAAAATTCATTCTGCATGATTTTTAAACATTTTTATAAATATACCTACCTAGTACATCTACTTTATGATATCAAAAGTATTATATATAAGGTTTCAAAAACACTAAAAATATTTTTCTTAAAAGAACCCCATGCACAGTTTTCAAAAATATTTTTTTCGTACATTTACTTAACCTTCAAATTCTGCTTCATATGTCGCCTTGACATATCTAGCATCTCAACCTCATAAGCATTTTGCTTCATGTTTTGACCTAAGCACCTCCAGTGCAAGGTTTCAAAACGTCTTCAACTTCAAAAAATTCATATGGGATCTTTTTATCTTCGCATTTAGATCCTTGTGGATGATCATCATTCAAATCAGAGTCCTTAATTGGATTTCTTATGTACCTTAATTCGAACATTTCGGTTCTTTATAATCGAAATCAAATTTTCTCTTCAAAAATCTTTCTATCTTTATAGTTAGATTCTTGATAACGTTTAAGGTACCAAATGAAATCCGTTGAATGGATTCCTAGTGTGCTTTAAATGCATGTACGCAAGTAACAAGACAAATTAACAAACAATCTTTGTGGTCATATGACTATGTGTTTATACATCTTGAGTTTTCATTTAAGTATTTTGTGTTTTTATACTCTGGATAATTCGTTATCCAAATCCTCGCAGGATCTTTCATATCTTCATATGAGAGATTCGTAGCAGGATATTCAAAGGTACTACCTTAAATCCTTAATGAGCTTCTATGTAATAGTTAAGACCCTTGGATTTATATAGTACCACTCCAGACCCTTTTTAGTGGTCTAGTCTAAAGGATTGATTCACAATTTGGTTAAAGAATGACATCTAGTGATGTAGCTGGACAGACTCCTTGATAGTCTATTTAGATCATTTATTGATCTAGTCTACGGGACTCTATGGCGGTCTAGTCACACTCATCACAGGATTGTTCATTTGGTTTTACCCTACGCATTATAAAATAGACTGTGTGAACTGTGCAAGGAATTGTCTAATTATGGAGGCCTACATAATTATGAAATTTAGTGCATAGAAACCCAGTAAGGTTTATTATGTGTAAGAACCGATAGTGACAACAATAACAAAATGAGAACGATGTAATGGAGGTACGGTGGACGCACCAATGACGCTTCATATACTAGTATATAAGTGTCCCTCTTACATTGCAAACATAATGTTATTAAGGTTACTAGAAGTTCAAGAACCCTAACCAATGTTGTTCGATCTTTTCAACTTCATACTTTCAAGCTCTCACAAGTTTCCTCTAAATAAATTTCGGGACGAAATTTCCTAAAGTAGGGGAGACTGTAACACCTGTGCCTCCACGGCCATCACACAAATACTGTAGCAATGAAATATTGTATTTCATACTTGGTCTTTGTAAAAAATATGTGTATCATTTGCACATATCAATTCTTGTTCAATTTCAAACTCTAAATCACTTTCTGGAAGGTTATACGCGCACCGATGCGTAAATATAACCAGTTTAATGCAACAAACACTCCGGAATAGTGACATTGGCTTAACATGCCTTAAATAACCTTTACATAACTTAGAAATAAGTTTTGAAGGCTTTGGTATGGCAAAATCAAGTTAAATCGCTTACAGGGACTAAAGTTGACAAACTGCGAAAGTATGTCAATTTGAACTGTAACAGACATTCCGGAACATGACCATAAGTTAAACACACCTTAAATATCCTTTATATAGCTTAGAAATAGGCTTTGAGGGGTTCGGTGTGCTAAAATAAACTTTTGGGTCATTCAGGGACTAAAAGTGTCAAAAAGTGCACAAGTTTGCATTTTCGCGCATGACTTACGTTCTGGATATATCCGGACACCCAAAAATTTATGTAAGCATGACTACATTATATTTTAGTGTTCTCCATAAGAAAAATCCATTCGTACGTCATTTGGATCGTTTTTCGCGCTTATGCGCATTCCGTCGTAATTAAGCGAACATCGCGTTCGTACGACCAAACGAACCATCACCCGGCATATTTTTGAACATGTTTCATGTCCACAATGTTTAGGCAACATTTTAGGGCCTTAAAGTTGGCTTTACGGGCCTTAGAAGTGTCGGGAATGGCCTTAAACACGTGCAGGGACCTAAACTGTCATTTTTGAAAGTTGTTTCTGATCTGACATGCTCAGGCGGCCCGCATTGTGTTTGGCTGATCCTAAAGCGGGCCGCTTCCCACCTTCTGACCAGATTAAATGTTTCTAATCACAAGTTGCAGCCATTTAATCCTCCACCACATGTTTTCATTTGTCTAGTCATGTGATATGGATGGAATTTTAGTCACCATAACCTTCCAACACATGTACGGCCTTGATCGTTTCCCCTTTTCCAAGAAACGATCCTAACGGTTACCCGAAAACTATATATACCCCATACCCCCCATTGCTATTTCTTACAAGAATTCTGATTTTGAGAGCTCTAAGTTGAAACCATTGTTTCATACCTGAGTTCTTGAAGTCGGGATTAGCATTCGGGGACCCTGGGTAAGTATTCTTTCGTTCTTTTCCTTATTTTACTGCTTTTCGAGTCAGAAAGTCAAACTTTGTTTGACTTTCAGCGTTGACCAGTAATGGTCAATGCGAAGTTCGTTTGAACTTCGCAACGTGAGTGTAATCACGTTGGTCATAGTCCTTTGGGACTATGCCCACTGATTACCACGTTGTCTAGAGTCGTAGGGTAGGCGATCTGATAAATCGCCTATACCTTCGAACTCGACCCATTTGGTCGATCATTAGGATCCGACCAAATATATTAGGTGACCATAGTAGGTAGGGAATAACCTTCCGAGGTTATACCCTATGGTCACATCGTTTAAGTAGTTGTATGATAGGTAGTTTATATGCCTTAGGTAAATTACCAGAATACCCTTTTCATGTATAATTGGTAATTAAGCATATGTAACCTAAACCTTTGTCACATAACTGATTATGTAACATGATTAGGCATATAACACTTGTCATAGGGCTAGTTAGGCGGTCCAAACGCGTTTCACGCGAACGACGCGTTAAAGTAGCATAAGCTTCCTAAACGGGTCGTAATGGGTCGTAGACACTTAGGTTAAGTTTCATTTAGCATGTAGGCTTTGTTAAACCATATCATATGAGTTCCTACACTCATTTGGTTTACAAACCCTAATGCTACCCAATCTTCCGATTTAGGTCCGGTTAATTAACATAGTTACCTATATTAGGTGCCGTTTGATTTCCGTGATCTCTAGCATTGTTTGGTTGTTACTCAAGGACTACTGAGCAATCTCAAGTGAGTACATAGACCCCTCTTTTACTGTTTTCCAAACTGTTTTGGGGTGGAACACATGTGCCTACTTGTTACTTTCATGCTTTCCTGTTTTCACATCATATACCTGCTATGTTCGTTAGTACATTATAGTACATGATTTCATTACATTTTATGCTATGTATGTATATAGCGTGCATACTTAGTACATCGTTTTACATGACATTTTATGCTATGTATGTTCATTTAGTTCATACTTAGTACATTGTTTTACATCACATCACGTCACATGCTATGTATGTTCATTTGTTGCATACTTAGTACAGATTCATTTCATCACATGCTTACATTTTGGTATGACATTTGGTTTGTTAAATGGGACAATACATTCATTAACATTAGCTACGCCGTTCGTTAGTAGGTAGTGGTACCATAGGAATTGACAACTCCCGTTCCGGACATCCCAGGGAAAGGGGACAGTAAAGGAATGACCGAATTCGATGATATTTACTCAGATAGACCTTTAATTTGTTTAAAGGTTTTATCACCTCAGTCGCAAGGCTTGGATGTATGCATTGGAACAACACCGCATAAATGTTCATTATCAGTACAGCATGCATTTACACAAGACATAATATTGATTTAAACACAGTTTTACTTCAATACTTTGTTTTTGTGCATTTCACCTATGGTTTAGTTGATGCGTTTTCACTAGCCATACATATCATTTAGGTTACACATTACATGATTTACATTGATCATGCATTTTGACATATTATTCAATACATTTGGGCAAATTCATTTATACATGGACAATTTACATTGTTGGTTTGGTTTGATTAAGTGATTAAGTAACGATACGGGTGTAATATGATACAAGCATGGTGGATACGCCGCTGGTACTTCCTATATATAAGTGTTTGTATGGTATTACATGTCGTAGCGTTATTTGAATCATTTCAGTTTGAGACATAGAACATTTTATGCAAATAACGTATTTTTCACAAGACATTGATTTACAAACAACTTAACTTATACAAACTAATTTTTACATGGCTATTCATTTAACCATGCATTATTCACTTAGTTATATGTATCATCTGAACTTATTGTTTTTCAAATGATTTACAAAACAAAGCAAATAACAAGGTTCATGACTAAACATTTTCTCAAACATAAGTCATGAAACCTATTTTCACAAAACCTATGTATCTCACCGGCATTTTTATGCTGACGTACCATATTTTCACATGTGTTTTTCAGGAAATGAAGCATAGGATTGATCAAGATACACTTAGGCGGACATGGGCCTTAGTGACAATAAAAGATGTAGACTAGTTAATTATGTTGTATTTTCATGTTTGTTTAGACATTGTAACACTTATATTGAATAAAACGAAACTTTAGTTTCCATGGTTGTGAAACATTAATTCTGTTACAACACTCCCCGATGTTTCCGCCACGTTTTGTATGTTCCACGTGGTCGGGGTGTGACATATCTTCCCATGCATTCATCATGTAAACATGATGGTTATCTTGAAACTCCTAGTTTCACAATTCATTGAAGTGTTTCTAGAGTTTAACGAACGTTAAAATTGGAATTAGGAACCTTATTGTACTTAACAACAATTTTCAGCAAATGATCAAAGGGGAACCCGTCGCCGACGGCATATAAGCCCGTCGCCGACGGGCTCGGGATAACCCCGTCGGAGAGTTGTCACCCGTCGACAGTAAGATAAGGCGTCAGTCAAAATGAGCAAAATAGGTGCCGTCGGCGACGGGCTCTCATGCCGTCGCCGACGGGCTCTCTGATGCTGAAACGCTGATTCAACTAAATTTCATTCCCAGGTCCTTTCTTCCAGCCCGAGACGGTCCTGGGCAGTCCCGAACCCTCCAATGGCATCTCATAATGTCCCAACCCAGGTTATACTTACAATTCGACTATCACCCATTCCCGTTTCTATCTAGATGCATGACTCGAAATCCTTAAATTAAAGTTTACTTACTTGCGTGGCGCCTTGGAACGAACACACCTTCACCCGAGCTTTCGGTTTGAGTTCGAGCACGCTCGAATCTCTCAAACCTAGGCTCTGATACCAACTTGTAAGACCCAAACTTTAGAAAAGAACTACAAGCTTTCATTTGACAAAGTTCGCAAACGGGTTGGATAATTTATAAGAAAATCCAACTTTTAACTTCTTGCTACTAAGAGATAATTACAAAAACGATATAACCAAACGTTTCATAAACTACTAACAAGTTTTCAACTACATATTTAACATCTACGGCTACCGGGTTAGTTACATACAAAAGACCCATTTACAAAATGTTTAATCAAAGTTTAGGTCACAACTAGTAGCTATGCGGAAGCGTGCAACATGAGTGTGTTCGATCCAAGTAGCGCCATCCGTCAAATCGCTTTACCTACATTCAACCAAACAATTTAGACATCTCAATTTAATAATTTCATACGACTATAAATCATTAGTCGAACTACAAGAAAGACTTTTTGATAAAAAGAACCAACATTCGACACAAACTTCTTAACATGGCACATCGTTTACCTACCTCATTCAACATCATTCAACATCCGCACATCGCGTATTCGACTTACATTAAACTATCACAAGTTCACGACTTTGGATAAAGAACATTATCATTTTACATCAACACATGCTAGTAATATTTGTAAGCAAAGAACTTACCTTTGTCGTTCTTCGTTTGAGACTCGGAACGGCTTGAGCTTTCCTCCTTAATTCCTACAATCCATAATTACATACTTAGCTTCATGTCTTTCTTTCCATCCATTATCAATAGCTTCAATTTAACAACTAACTAACTCTCTATTCTAGCCATTTAGCAATAAAAATCACATGATCAACTCATTCAAGCATTTTGACAAACACTTGGTGTGCATGCCATTAGATAAACATAAGGTACAAGTATTGTATGCATAACATAACTAGTTCATGACACTAACATCAATATCATCAAATTCAATCAAGTCTCATACAACCTTTACCCTAATTCGATTCCACATAACATCATCTTGTTAATAACATCATTTATACTAATCTACATCACAACTTCATGTTACAAACCATCACCATCCAATTCTAAGTGGGTTTTTACTTTTAACTATTAATTAGGTCCAATTCAAGCATAATTCAAGCTCTCTATGGAATTTCTAACACATGTTCATACTAATTTCACATGAATTTCGAGTTATACTTAAAAACCCATTTCATACATGATCATTAAATCATGAAATTCAACATACCTTTTGTAGAGAATTCTTAGATGGTTATGAATCTCATCACATGCACAAGATTTTGATCCTCATTCACCTTCAATTGGCTAAATTTCTAGTTGATAGTGAAGAGGTGGGTGTTGTTCTTCCTGCCCTCAATATCGACACACACACACATACTCCCCACTAACTGACTCAATTTTGTTATAACATTCTCATTTACCAACTTTCATATTCAACCCCTTATGTTTAGCTACTTATCAACTAATTACCCATCCTTTATTTATATTTCTTGTTCTCATAGTAAACTTTGTTTATACTTCCTAGTTAGTTTTACTAACATGGTAAACAACATGCTATTATTAAAAGTCTAAGGTTACCATTTAATCCTAAGACTTCATACATGAATATTATATCAAAACATGTAATAATAAATTTTGGGGCGTTACATTTGAACTTCCTACGTAGTGCATGAGCTCCAGTTCTAGTAGAGACATAAAAGAACCCCTAGAAGAACCCGAACGCTTTCTCAGAAAAAGACTTAAAGCTAAAAACCAAGAGAAAGTTTCGGGGGACCCACTTCCAATGGCGGACCAACGTACCCTCATGGATTACCTACAACCCACCGTAGGTAATCTAGGCGCCGCTATCAATGCACCGAATGTCGAAGCCAACAACTTCGAACTTCGGCCGCATTTGATACAAATGCTTCAAAACTCCGCAACCTTCCATGGGCTTACGGACGAGGATCCCCATCTACATATTACTAATTTCTTGGAAATATGTGATATTTTTCGGATCAATGGAGCATCAAACGATGCCATTCGCCTTCGGATGTTTCCATTTTCACTAAAAGACCGAGCTAAGGCTTGGCTTAACACCCTCCCAGTTGGCTCGGTAAACACCTGGGATGAACTAGCCCAAAAGTTTCTATATAAGTATTTCCCTCCTGCTAAAACGGCTAAATTAATGACTGAAATTAATACATATTCACAAGAAGATGGGGAATCCTTATATGAAACTTGGGAAAGGTTCAAGGAGCTACTAAGAAACTGTCCTCATCACGGTGTTGCCATATGGCAACAAGTATCCACTTTCTACAATGGGTTGTTGCCACACACAAGACAAACACTTGATTCTAGCTCCAGGGGACTTTTAGGTAATCGTCGCCCAAATGAAATATATAATCAAATTGAGGAAATTGCTCAAACCAATTTTCAATGGCACACTCCCCGAGGTAATAAATCTATTGCCCCGGGCGCCCATAAGGTTGATGAAAGCACCTCTTTACAAGCCCAAATCGAGGCCCTCTCTTCGAAAATCAAAAAGCTAGAAATGACAAAAACGGCCTCGGTTATGGCTTGTGAAGGGTGTGGTGGGCCACATGAAAATTGGAGTTGTATGAAAGAATTAGATGAACAAACAGAAACGGTAAACTACATTGATAACAGAACTAGGCCGTCGGGTCCTCCAACGGGTACCTACAACCAAGGATGGCGTAACCACCCAAACCTTGGTTGGAGATATCCCGGCAATAGTAGTAACCAACAAAACCAACGAACTAACTTTCAACAACCACAAAACTTTTCTCAACAACAAGGTGGACGAGAAAGGCTTGAAGATACTGTATCTCGCCTCATCTCCGACACCGAAAAGAAAAACTCGGATCGATTTCAGCAATTGGAATCGAATTTTAGAAATCAACAAGCTAGCATTCAAAACATTGAAAAACAATTAAATCAAGTAGCTCAGAATTTCTCCGAGAGACCTCAAGGCGCGTTACCTAGCAATACCGAAACCAACCCAAAAGCACAAGTACATCTCATCACATTGAGAAATCGAACCGTGGGTCCTGAGGAGGCTCCATTACCGTCAGATGAAACAAGCCAGTCCAGCCAAACCACGACTCCACCCGCACCCCGACCAGAAAAGGCTTCTTTACCGAATCAAGAGCCCACCGAGAATCCTCCGATTCCGTACCCCGGTAGGTTGAATCGTCAAAAGACCGATGAGCAATTCGCAAAGTTCGAAAATTTACTAAAACAATTGCATGTTAATATTCCTTTTATCGAGGTACTTACCCAAATGCCTAAATATGCAAAATTTATGAGGGACTTCCTCACTCATAAAAGGAAAATTGAATCATTGCAATTAGTTAACTTAGGCGAAGAATGCTCCGCCTTAGTACTCAACAAACTTCCACAAAAGAAAATCGATCCTGGAAGTTTCACAATTCCTTGCTCGATTGGGGAATCCCCCGTCCGTAATGCATTAGCCGATCTTGGGGCTAGCATTAACCTCATGCCCACATCGATGTTCAGATGACTCGGCCTAGGAACAACGAGTCCTACAAAGATGAGCATACAACTCGCCGACAGATCCGTCAAAATTCCACAGGGTGTCGCTGAAAACCTATTGGTTAAAGTTGACAATTTCGTTTTCCCAACCGACTTTGTCATCCTAGACATGGAAGAAGACACCGATGTTCCTCTCATCCTCAGGAGGCCATTTTTAGCCACCGCCCAAGCAGTGGTTGACATGAATGACGAAACACTAACGTTGAAGTTTGGGGACGAGGAAGTAAAGTTTGGAGTTGGAAAGAGAGTAGAAGACAAAAACCCGGTCGACTACATTGACTCAAGCTTGGATGACGCTCTCCGACGATGAAACATGGGATGCGAAACATCCCACTTGAGTGACATATGACCAGGCTTTGGGTCTAGCCAATGACCCTTATAAACGTGGTGCACCACGGAGGCATTCCGCGGAACTATCCTTAGTTTAGATTAATTTTTATGTTTTCTAGTTAGTTTTAATTTTCAGGAATAAAACACACTTGAGATGGCAAAGGATACAAGGGAAGCTTGAACCAGCACCCCATGCAGGAAAACAGGACCGCCCGATAAAATTCTTCGTTTACAGTAAGTTCGGCACGGGCCGTGTCCGCCCAACACGGCCCCGTGCTGCACAGTCTGCAGAAATACCCAGTTCAGGTAAACTGGACACGGGCCGTGCTCACCCAACACGCCCCCGTGTCCCGGCTTCTGTTTCTCTTGATTTAATTTTGTTACTGTCACTTGAACACGGGGCCGTGCCCGGACAACACGGGGCCGTGTTCAGCGCCCAGTAACACAAAATTTTTGCTTTTTCACACCTTTTTACACATTCAATCAACCTAAAAACTTATTTTTGGGACACATTGAGGACAATGTGTAATTTAAGTGTGGGGGGATGCTAAAACCTTGAATCTTGCAAGTCCTAAATACAAGCCTTACACAAAACTCTATTGGAACCGCTAATCACCCCAATTTTTTTTTTCAAAAAATTTTCATTTTTTTTACTTGTCTAGGTTTAACTTGGGAATTTCAAGTTCTAAAAAGGTTATATTTTTACGAATTTACAACCGATAGCGTCATGATAAAAAGAACCAACATAAAAAAAATTATGAAAAGGCATGACAAGCTTAGTTAAAACTTAATTATATATACTTGATCACATAAAAACCCATTCCCACAAAAGTGAGTTTTGAGACTTTATTGAGCATACAAATATATATCTTTAAACTAAATGCTCATTTTTCGTTTCTTGTGTGAATAGCCGCTTGGTTCTTACGACTCTAGAACTTGCCACGACGATACATTCCCGGTCCTTACCAACTTAAACCCGAGTAAGTAAATGATGGAGGCATTAGGACTAACCCTTTTTATTTCTACACCATTATTTTTCTTTTTTTTACCACCTACCCAAAAATCCCCCTAGTTAGCCCTTTGAGCCTAAACCTTTTCATTTCATAACCCCCTTTCACCCACCAAAACCTTTTTCATTTTTAACCCTTTGTTGTAGTAACAAGTTCGGTTTCTCATATGACTTTGAAAAAAAAAATAAGTTGATTAAGAAGTAAAAGCAAATAAACAAACAAGTTTATCAAAAATGACTTTGTTTGAAAAATAGCTTCATAAAAAATAAAAGTTGAAAAATAGAAAGTCTTACGAAAACCGCTACTTGTTACGCTTTTCGCCCTTTTTCTACTAACCACTAACCCAACCACCTACCTTTAACCCAAACCTAACCCTTCACCCAAAAAGTCCTCTTGATATTTACAAAGGTATACAAGTTAAAAAGGAGGAGAATTGATTGCTTGGCAAGCCTATGGTAGGAGTAAGTTCCATGCCGCTCTCGAGTGATCCACAAATATACATTTTCGGCCGAGTGTTGAGTGAACCCAGTGAGGTATGTGAACTTGTATATAAATAGAATTTTAAAGAGGCATGTTATGCCCTAATAAGTAATTTATCTTATGAAAAGTTTTAAATAAATCATGACGAATAGGATTGTAAATAAATAAAAATAAAACTAAATAAAGAATCTTGGAAATCCCGACACTCTATGACAAGCCCAAAAACCTTCTTTTCTACCCATTCCATTTGGGAGGGTAATAGCCACATATTAAAGAGTTTTGCTTGAGGACAAGCAAAGATTCAAGTGTGGGGGTATTTGATGTGTGTAAAATGCAACATATAAATTACATCAATTGTGGCATAAAACTAACCTTTTTTAGTACTAATGTTGGAAAAAGTGTGCTTTTGTCTTCCTTTTGTATTTTCAGGATTAAATGAGCTCAAATTAATAAAAGAAGCAAAAAGACATCAAAATCTAACATAAATACAAGAAAAGGAACAAGACGTGACATGCCCGACCCCACGACAGCATCTTCCCAAGCAAAACAAGAAGACTGAACACGCCCCGTGCTCAGCCAGCACGGGGGCGTGCCCAAGTGTCAGCAGAAAAGACAAAGTGGTAGAAACTTCTATTGCCCACCACGGGGCCGTGCTCAGCGGACACGGGGCCGTGGTCAACTATAAGATTCGCATAATCCAGGCAAATCTTCATAGTACAATGATTCTTCTGCACACGGGGTCGTGCTCAGCGGACACGGGGGCGTGGTCAACTAATAAGACAAGTTGCATTAAATGAAGAAAGAGAATGATGTGGACACGGGGCCGTGCCCACTGTACACGGGGCCGTGCCCGAGCTTCTGTTCAGCCTATAAATAGGAGTGCTTTGCTCAAGCTCAAACCATCCCTTGGCACACCACCTCTCTCACACTTCATCCACCACCCACCACCACCATAACACCATCATACACCACCATCATCCATTGTCCATCATAGAGTGTGTTAGTCGTCTCGGGATCCAAGATTGATCGTAAGACTTCTTGACAATCAAGGCCATGTTTGCCTAAGTCTCTTACATCACTTGGTGAAGACAAGTGTCTAGTGTAATACTTTTTATTTCTAATCTTTTCGCACTTTTTATTTGGTTTTGTATTAATGACTTTAATAACTAGTTTCTTATATTGAAGGTGATTCTTCCTTATCGTTTGTCCGTGGTGTCTTGACATTATTTTACTGTCTATATAAAATAAAAGATTTTCACCATTCATATCTCCACGGTCTATATGGAGATATGTTGGCTACCTGGTCGGGGGTTAAGGGAACGGTTTGGTAAGAGTCTTGCCATTGTTCAGCGTTTAGAGGTCCTGCAATGGACCTGGGTCATATTTAGTAGGATCTCCTTCAATACTTCACGGTATTGGATGGCGGGGGTCCAAACTCTTTGACCCCCTCATAAGCTAACTACTATTAATACTATAACCCGGCTATTTGTCACACCCCTTTCTACGGCGGAAGCACGAGGTGTGATCATGAAAGGTTCTCATTGCATACGAAGAGTAAACATGCTACATGCTCGTAAAATAACATCAAATTCCATGATTTGAAAACATACGTTTAGCGTTTACATCGCTAGACAGCTTAAAACATTGTCTTAACAGTTTACAACTTTATTTAAAGTTAAACACAAGCGACATCCACGAGCATAAGCAAGACCACGCGCACATCCATCCTAGTTACCTGAAATACATGTGAGTTTTTGGAAAAACGTCAACATAAAGTTGGTGTGAATTCATGCAGTTTTGTATTTCATGTTTGTATACTTTGTATGAAAACATAGTTTGTGAGTAAATCAAGTTTTCATATATAAATCCAGTTTCATGTGTACACCACGTACCCATTTATAATTCAATCTTTTCTTGAGTACCCCACGTACTTCAAGTTATATATCAATCCTCTTGAGTACCCCACGTACTTCAAGTTATATATCAATTTTGTATGGTATGAATTTTATGTAAATACAGCATTTCTGTAATTATCAGATTGTTAATGGGTTGCAAAGCCATTAACCTGTGGCACGTCATAGGAAGTCACCAAACCTAAGGCATTTAATTGGTATATTCTGAGACACAAAAGCACTCCTCGATTCTCGCCCCGACCAGGAGTGTGGCTGCCAGGCACCCGTTAGATCTAACCTTTTGTTCTGCGGTCTAGGTATATTGTTGATTAATGGTGCTTCTGTACCCTATTCGTGACACTATTTCTCATAACGCCTCCTACTTGGTTCTCGTTCTCACCAAGCGCGTTTCTTGTTATCATTTCTCATAGCGCCTTACACTTGGTTCTCGTCTCACCAAATGCGCTTCTTGTTTTTATATCATACCATTTATAAATATTGTACTTTTGTACATGTATTTCACCCCCGAAGTTATAAAAACTGAAAACAGTTAAAGAGAAAAGGGGGAGCATGAACTCACAACTTTGCGTTCCTAGCGTCGTAAACTCCACCGGATTTGCTTACTTAACGTCGTAACCTATACGCGTTTTCTTATCGTTAGTCACTAGACTTGCGTCGCACAAGTACAGTCACTCTCTTTTGTGTATATTTTCTTGTGTTAAAAATATTCTATATTTTTAACTACGTATCTTACTTATATTATTTTCTCCAAAAATAAATATAAGTCTTTTGTGTTTTGCACTTTGCACCCGAATCATGTATCTTGTGTTTTGTATGTGTATTTCTATATTTCTACTCCTCATGAGTATTTAGTGTATTTTTAAGTCTTAATACACTAGCACTTATAACACATACTATATACACTTAGCACAAAATTTGGTGATAAAATAATATATATTTTTCTCTCAAAAATATATACTTATTATCCATTTTTATTCTTCAAGAAATCACCATTTCTTATCATCAAAAGTTAGGGAAACCTTGTTAATGCTTTTAAACATATTTTTTTTTTAGGGAATAAGTTTCTTAAAAACTTACATTTTTCTAAGTGTCAAAATTTATAAAAATTTTGACAGAGTTTCCCCTAAAAATGGAGGTTTCCCACGTTTTCAAAACGTGTGTTTATTTTCTTTTAAATCATCATCAATTATCAACAACAATTATCAACAATAATCGTCAACAATAATCACTAATTTCATGAACTTGCATATTTACAAAAATGTGTAGTAACTTACTAGCACATTTAGTAAGTCTTGTTATCTTTAAAAATAAGTTTAATTTCTTAAAAACTTTATTTTTAAAGAATATGAAGTTTTACAACTTCTAGTCGGTTTTTACGAAAATTATTTCTTTGTTATAACCTCTGTTACACAAGTATCCATACACTTGTTTGTTCACAAAAACTACTTTTGTTTGTGTAAGACCCGGTTTAGAACATGTGATTTCTTGGACACTTGGTCCTTTGAAAATACCGCTTGTAGATACGTAGATCTACTAGTTTTAAACATAATTTCACAAGTTAAATTGCTTTTACACAACAAAATGCTTTTACACAAGTCCATGTCTCATGTGTGGTAGAGTTTCACCTTTTAACCCTTATTACTTCTAAAATAGCTTTATGTTAAGATCCAAGATCATGACTAAACCGGGTTAAATGATGATCCGAGCTACCACAACATAGATCGGGTCCAAATATTCACACAAATCAATTACTACAACTTTTACACAACACAAGAGCTATTAACCACCATTTCTCATACTTTTAGTAGACTTTAATGCTTCAACTTGTAAGATTCCGAGTTTTAACCGACAAAAATTCTTTTAACCACTTTAGATAAGTTCAAGAAGGTGTTTTAAGCATTATACCTCTAGCTCAAGGCTAGGGAAGAATCTATACGAAAAAGAGGTGGATAAAAGCAAAGTAGAGAGGTCCTTCGCCTTCCGTTTGCTCCAAGCTTCCTAATACGAGACCCTTAACACTTGTATAGACTTGAAATGGCAAGATCAAAGCTTGACAATGGTTGTGTGTTCAAGGGATGTTTGGCCGTAGCCTCTTAGAGAGAGAGAGAGAGGAGTTTGGTGTTGGTTCTAAGTGAAGATGAAAAGTGGTAATGTCTTGTGGTTTATAAGAAGATTTTCCAACAAGTGTTTACCCTTAGGTTAATGTGTCTTCAAGATATCAAGCATGATCTTATTTTTAATTCAAAGAAATCAAAGGGGTGTACCCTTTGTCTAGGGCCGGTTATGGGGGGGTTGGGCATCTAGTTCGTTTTTAATTGCTTAGTTAGGTTAAACCAAGTTAAGTTAGGTGTTAAACTCCGTTAGTTATGTACAACGTGTTATGACGGGTGTTAGGGTAATCAGAGACCCTAACTGGCTCACAAAAATATAAATAGTGAAAATATTAATATTTTCATGTTCCGGGTATAGTCCGGTTGTTCGGTTACATACCGATTCGTTAAAGTGCTAAATCACACTTTTTAGTGTCGTTTAAGTACCTTTCTTGTACTCTTTCAATTCCCAACGCTTAGGGAAATATTCTGGATAATAAAACGACATTTCTGCATAATATTTATATGTTCAAATGCTGAATTATTGCTGATTTGTATAAATTCTGCACTTAAAGTGCGTTTCGGGTGCTTTTTAGTGCTTATTTTTGCTTTCGTATTGCATATACATTAACCCTTGTATGTACTCTTGGGTTTTAATGCATTCTTGTCGTCGGACCTACACCTAGGCCTCAATTCTGATGTCTGACTGCTTTCTGCAGTTCTGTTGACACATTGTGTCTTACAGGTGAGTTTACTATTATTCTGACGCAACGCTCTCGTTTATGCATAAAGCAATATTTTGTAGTATACAACATGCATGAATTCACTTGTTTAATCATGTGTTCAGACATTGCTGACACTTAAACTCATAATTGCAGTCATTAAGCAATAATTATAGTGTACGGAAATTACCGGTTTGTGCCAGTTGTCACAGTCTCCCCCCGTTAAAAGAATTTCGTCCCGAAATTCAGACTGAATTAACTCTCGCTGGAGTCTTCTTGAATAGGTGGGGATACTTTGTCTTGAACTGGTCTTCACGTTCCCATGTGTACTCGGGTCCGTGCTTAGAGCTCCAACGTACTTTGACAAGTTTCACACTGCTCCTCCTGGTCTTGTTGACTTTCCAGTCAGTAACCTCAACGGGTTGTTCTGTAAATCGGAGGGCTTCATCAATATGCACTTCATCCAACGGGATGGTCACGTTTTCTTGCGTTGGACTCTTCTTCAGGTTGGATACATGAAACGTATCATGTACTCCATTAAGTTCTGCCGGTAACTCCAACTTGTATGCCACGGTACCAATTCTTCTCAATATTCTGAATGGTCTGATGTATCGTGGATTCAACCTTCCACGCTTTCCAAATCTGACTACGCCCTTCCATGGTGAGACTTTTAACAACACTTTGTCTCCCACCTTGAAATCTACCGATTTTCTATTTGGATCCGCGTAGCTCTTTTGTCGCTCTCGAGCCGCCTTAATGCGCTCTCGGATCTGCGCAATCTTGTCGGTTGTCTCTTGTACAAGTTCAGGACCAACCATACGCTTATCTCCAGCGTCTGCCCAACATAAGGGCGATCGGCATTTGCGGCCATACAGAGCTTCGAACGGCGCGGCTTTTATGCATGTATGATAGCTGTTATTGTAGGAAAACTCAACTAAAGGTAGATGAGTATCCCAGCTGCCGCCTAGGTCCATGACACATGCGCGAAGCATATCTTCTAACGTTTGTATAGTCCGTTCGCTCTGGCCGTCTGTTTGTGGATGGAATGCTGTGCTTAGATCTAACTGAGATCCAAAGGCTTCCTGAAATGATTGCCAGATTCTTGAGACAAAGCGTCCATCTCTGTCTGAAATGATTGAGATTGGCACTCCATGTCGTGCCACAATTTCTCTTAAGTATATCTCTGCAAGCTTTCCAGTGCTATCCTTCTCTCGGATTGGTAGGAAATGCGCAGACTTCGTCAATCGATCGACGATTACCCACATCATATCGTGCCCCCTCGGGGTCCTGGGTAATTTCGTTATGAAGTCCATCGAGATTTGTTCCCACTTCCACACGGGAATCTCTGGTTGTTGTAGTAGGCCGGACGGTTTCTGATATTCGGCCTTAACCTTCGCACAGGTTAGGCATTTTCCAACATAGACAGCAACGTCGCTTTTGAGCCTCGGCCACCAATAGTACTCTTTCAAGTCTTGGTATATCTTGTCCGATCCTGGATGGATCGAATATCTCGATTTGTGGGCTTCATTAAGGATGACCTCACGTATGCCACCACAGAGTGGAACCCAGATACGCTTCTTGAAGTATAAGGCTCCCTCTTCATTTGGCACCATGTAATTCAATGCACCCCGGAGGTATTCAGCTTTACGGTTCTCTTCTTTAAGAGCTTCTTGTTGTGCATCCCGAATGCGTGCAGTGAGGTTCGTTCGAATCGTCATTTCCAATGCTCGAACCCTTAGGGTCTTAACCCTTTCTTTTCGGCTCAACGCGTCTGCTACAACGTTCGCCTTTCCAGGATGGTACTTAATCTCACAGTCATAATCATTCAGCAGCTCGACCCAACGTCGCTGGCGCATATTCAATTCCTTCTGATCAAATATGTGTTGTAAGCTTTTGTGATCTGTGAAGATTGTACATTGAGTACCATATAAATAATGTCGCCAAATCTTCAAGGCGAATACCACTGCGCCCAACTCTAGGTCGTGAGTGGTATAATTTCTTTCATGAACCTTCAGTTGTCTTGAAGCGTAAGCGATGACTTTTTGGCGTTGCATGAGCACGCAACCCAAGCCTTGTCGTGAGGCGTCGCAGTATACCACGAAGTCTTCAGTGCCTTCGGGTAACGATAGTATCGGTGCATCGCAGAGCTTGTTCTTAAGTAGCTGAAAGGCTTCTTCTTGTTTGTGACCCCAGTCGTACTTCTTGTCTTTCTGAGTCAGGGTCGTTAGCGGTTGAGCTATCTTCGAGAAATTCTCAATGAATCGCCGATAGTAGCCCGCTAAGCCCAAAAATTGACGAACTTCGGTTGGGGTCTTGGGAGCTTCCCAATTCTTTATTGCTTCAATCTTGGACGGGTCTACATGAATGCCCTTTTCATTCACCACGTGACCAAGAAATTGTACTTTGCGAATCCGGAATTCGCATTTCGAGAACTTTGCATAAAGTTTCTCTTTCTTCAGTAGCTCCAAGATGGTTCTGAGATGTTGCTCGTGCTCCTCTTTCGTTCGCGAGTAAATCAGGATATCATCGATAAATACAATCACGAATTTATCGAGATATGGTTTGCACACGCGGTTCATTAGGTTCATAAAGACCGCTGGCGCGTTCGTCAATCCAAACGGCATCACAAAAAAAATTCGTAGTGCCCATATCGCGTTCTGAATGCAGTCTTTGGTACGCTTTCATCTTGGATTCTCAGCTGATGGTATCCAGATCGAAGGTCGATCTTGGAATAGTAGCTTGATCCTTGCAATTGATCAAATAAGTCATCAATCTTTGGTAGCGGATACCGATTCTTGATTGTGAGCTTGTTCAGTTCCCTGTAATCGATACACATCCGCAGTGTTCCATCCTTCTTCTTCACGAATAATACTGGAGCTCCCCAGGGTGAGAAGCTTGGCCTTATGAATCCTTTATCCAACAACTCCTGGAGTTGTGTAGATAATTCTTGCATCTCGGATGGCGCAAGTCGATAGGGTGCCTTGGCTACAGGAGCAGCTCCTGGAACCAAGTTTATACGGAATTCGACTTGTCGTTGCGGAGGTAGTCCCGGCAGATCTTCAGGGAACACATCAGGAAATTCCTTCACCACAGGAATGTCTTCGAGTTTTGGCTCCACGGCCTTCTTGTCTATAACGTGTGCTAGGAAAGCGACACATCCTTTCCTTAAGCACTTCTGTGCCTTCATACAGCTGATGATTCGAAGAGGCGCGTCTCGTTTTTCTCCCTGCACGATGAGAGTTTCACCATTCGCTAAAGGGATGCAAATGATTTTCTCATGACAGATAACTTCAGCTCTGTTCTTGGACAACCAGTCCATTCCGACCACTACATCGAAGCTACCCAATTGAATAGGTAGGAGGTCGATGTTAAATCTTCGTTCACCAAGTTCTAGTGTGCAGCCTTTAACAACTTCGCCCGATTCAACAAGTTTACCATTGGCTAGTTCTATGGGATAAGGAATTTCTAATCTACTAGATTCTATTCCGAGTATGCGTTTAAATTCCACAGACATGAAACTATAATCGGTGCCAGTGTCGAATAATATGGATGCAAAGTGATTGTTAATGAGGAACGTACCGTTGACCACATTAGGGTCCTTGTGTGCGCCCCTTGCTCTAATTACAAATGCTCGGGTCTGAGCATTGTTTCCCCTTGGGCAATTTTTCTTGAAATGATCCACGCCTCCACAACCAAAGCATCCTTGGCTTTGCCCAGCTCCACGGCTATTCCGGTTACCATTGCCATTCTCATTCCCATTCCTTCCGTTTCCCCAACAGTTTTCTGCTTGGTGACCCAATCTACCACATTTGTCGCACCTTGGAATGCGACAAGCTCCTTTATGATGAAACTTACATTTTTGGCATTCAGGCATGGAGCCTTGGTATGCCTTGGTTGAAAGGGTCTTCGCCTCCTGAGACGGGTTAGCCTCATGCTTTTTGTTGTTGCGAGTCTCTTGACTCAGATTTGAACGCTTTCTCTTCTTGTCACCGGACGACTCATCATGTGTCTCGGTCTTCTCTGTTGGGTTCAACGATAACTTCTTCTTACGAACACAATCTTTGGTCAGGCTGACAGCCAGAGTTACAGCCTCGGTGATTGTTTGTGGTTTGGAAGACGTCACCATGCCACGAAACTCTGAGGCCAGTCCCCAAATGTAGCGTTCAACACGCTTAAATTCGGGAGTCACCATGTAGGGAAGTACTCTAGACAGATCGTGGAACCTTCGAGTGTAACCACTTATGTCAGCACCTTCCATGGTCAGGTGCCAGAACTCCGTCTCCAGCCTTTGGAGTTCAGCACGAGAGCAGTACTTCTCCCTCATTCTTTCCTTCAGTTCCTCCCAAGTTAAGCCATAAGCGGCATTATCGAGCAAGGTTTGGGCTTGCAAATTCCACCAAGTCAGAGCTTCATCGACAAACAACCCAGTAGCAAAGGTGACTTGTTGATCTGCAGTACACTTGCTCATGCGGAAAGTAGCTTCAGTCTTCTCCGTCCAGCGTACAAACGCTACTGCACCTCCTGTGCCGTCATAGTTCATCGGCTTGCAGTCGAGGAACTGCTGAAAAGTGCAGCTTCGCACTACGCTGTCTCCAGATGAATCTCCATTCCTATTACGTCTAGCGTTGCTTGGTCCTCCACTGTCTTGAGTACGGTTTGCCTCGTACTGGGCGATAGCAGCGGAGATCCTTTCTTCCAGTAGAGCCTCCAGCTCTTCGGCAATTCTTGGCAGTGGGGGAGGAGGAGGTTGTTCGTCATTGCGAGCATTCACAGCTTTCCTGGGTGCCATGTTCTGACAGAACATAACACAGCAGGGTTAGGCATTTGTTTGATATCGTCACACTAGACAGTAGTATCATATATTCACAGGTATATATACCACATAAGTGACATCAAACAATTATTACTCTAGCAGAGTACTTCGTAGGCTTGCACTGAGGGAATCTATACGTGACAAGACTTGCTGTGATTTCTGTGCACTGAATTCCATAATTATGTATGCATCCATAATTACGTAACTCCTTGCACAGTCCGCACAGTTCGTTTCATCCTCGTATTTCTTCCTTCAGATGGGCCATTGCTCTCAGGTAAAGTCACATATACTTGTGACATTCCACTTCTAGTACATGCTAATTATCACACATAATTGCAAGTAATTTCTAGTCAACGACAAGTGCTACTCAAGTGCACTCTAAGTCTTGTAGTGTCCTTTCTAGACTCATGTAGACAGTTTCAGGTAGTGGATGTCGCGGGACGTTTTATGCAATGAAAACTATTTGAAAATTGTTTTCGTGAATGGATCCTAGAGATTGTAGACTAGACTCGAGAAGGAATCCTGGTTCACTACAATCGCAGCTCTGATACCAATCTGTCACACCCCTTTCTACGGCGGAAGCACGAGGTGTGATCATGAAAGGTTCTCATTGCATACGAAGAGTAAACATGCTACATGCTCGTAAAATAACATCAAATTCCATGATTTGAAAACATACGTTTAGCGTTTACATCGCTAGACAGCTTAAAACATTGTCTTAACAGTTTACAACTTTATTTAAAGTTAAACACAAGCGACATCCACGAGCATAAGCAAGACCACGCGCACATCCATCCTAGTTACCTGAAATACATGTGAGTTTTTGGAAAAACGTCAACATAAAGTTGGTGTGAATTCATGCAGTTTTGTATTTCATGTTTGTATACTTTGTATGAAAACATAGTTTGTGAGTAAATCAAGTTTTCATATATAAATCCAGTTTCATGTGTACACCACGTACCCATTTATAATTCAATCTTTTCTTGAGTACCCCACGTACTTCAAGTTATATATCAATCCTCTTGAGTACCCCACGTACTTCAAGTTATATATCAATTTTGTATGGTATGAATTTTATGTAAATACAGCATTTCTGTAATTATCAGATTGTTAATGGGTTGCAAAGCCATTAACCTGTGGCACGTCATAGGAAGTCACCAAACCTAAGGCATTTAATTGGTATATTCTGAGACACAAAAGCACTCCTCGATTCTCGCCCCGACCAGGAGTGTGGCTGCCAGGCACCCGTTAGATCTAACCTTTTGTTCTGCGGTCTAGGTATATTGTTGATTAATGGTGCTTCTGTACCCTATTCGTGACACTATTTCTCATAACGCCTCCTACTTGGTTCTCGTTCTCACCAAGCGCGTTTCTTGTTATCATTTCTCATAGCGCCTTACACTTGGTTCTCGTCTCACCAAATGCGCTTCTTGTTTTTATATCATACCATTTATAAATATTGTACTTTTGTACATGTATTTCACCCCCGAAGTTATAAAAACTGAAAACAGTTAAAGAGAAAAGGGGGAGCATGAACTCACAACTTTGCGTTCCTAGCGTCGTAAACTCCACCGGATTTGCTTACTTAACGTCGTAACCTATACGCGTTTTCTTATCGTTAGTCACTAGACTTGCGTCGCACAAGTACAGTCACTCTCTTTTGTGTATATTTTCTTGTGTTAAAAATATTCTATATTTTTAACTACGTATCTTACTTATATTATTTTCTCCAAAAATAAATATAAGTCTTTTGTGTTTTGCACTTTGCACCCGAATCATGTATCTTGTGTTTTGTATGTGTATTTCTATATTTCTACTCCTCATGAGTATTTAGTGTATTTTTAAGTCTTAATACACTAGCACTTATAACACATACTATATACACTTAGCACAAAATTTGGTGATAAAATAATATATATTTTTCTCTCAAAAATATATACTTATTATCCATTTTTATTCTTCAAGAAATCACCATTTCTTATCATCAAAAGTTAGGGAAACCTTGTTAATGCTTTTAAACATATTTTTTTTTAGGGAATAAGTTTCTTAAAAACTTACATTTTTCTAAGTGTCAAAATTTATAAAAATTTTGACAGAGTTTCCCCTAAAAATGGAGGTTTCCCACGTTTTCAAAACGTGTGTTTATTTTCTTTTAAATCATCATCAATTATCAACAACAATTATCAACAATAATCGTCAACAATAATCACTAATTTCATGAACTTGCATATTTACAAAAATGTGTAGTAACTTACTAGCACATTTAGTAAGTCTTGTTATCTTTAAAAATAAGTTTAATTTCTTAAAAACTTTATTTTTAAAGAATATGAAGTTTTACAACTTCTAGTCGGTTTTTACGAAAATTATTTCTTTGTTATAACCTCTGTTACACAAGTATCCATACACTTGTTTGTTCACAAAAACTACTTTTGTTTGTGTAAGACCCGGTTTAGAACATGTGATTTCTTGGACACTTGGTCCTTTGAAAATACCGCTTGTAGATACGTAGATCTACTAGTTTTAAACATAATTTCACAAGTTAAATTGCTTTTACACAACAAAATGCTTTTACACAAGTCCATGTCTCATGTGTGGTAGAGTTTCACCTTTTAACCCTTATTACTTCTAAAATAGCTTTATGTTAAGATTCAAGATCATGACTAAACCGGGTTAAATGATGATCCGAGCTACCACAACATAGATCGGGTCCAAATATTCACACAAATCAATTACTACAACTTTTACACAACACAAGAGCTATTAACCACCATTTCTCATACTTTTAGTAGACTTTAATGCTTCAACTTGTAAGATTCCGAGTTTTAACCGACAAAAATTCTTTTAACCACTTTAGATAAGTTCAAGAAGGTGTTTTAAGCATTATACCTCTAGCTCAAGGCTAGGGAAGAATCTATACGAAAAAGAGGTGGATAAAAGCAAAGTAGAGAGGTCCTTCGCCTTCCGTTTGCTCCAAGCTTCCTAATACGAGACCCTTAACACTTGTATAGACTTGAAATGGCAAGATCAAAGCTTGACAATGGTTGTGTGTTCAAGGGATGTTTGGCCGTAGCCTCTTAGAGAGAGAGAGAGAGAGGAGTTTGGTGTTGGTTCTAAGTGAAGATGAAAAGTGGTAATGTCTTGTGGTTTATAAGAAGATTTTCCAACAAGTGTTTACTCTTAGGTTAATGTGTCTTCAAGATATCAAGCATGATCTTATTTTTAATTCAAAGAAATCAAAGGGGTGTACCCTTTGTCTAGGGCCGGTTATGGGGGGGTTGGGCATCTAGTTCGTTTTTAATTGCTTAGTTAGGTTAAACCAAGTTAAGTTAGGTGTTAAACTCCGTTAGTTATGTACAACGTGTTATGACGGGTGTTAGGGTAATCAGAGACCCTAACTGGCTCACAAAAATATAAATAGTGAAAATATTAATATTTTCATGTTCCGGGTATAGTCCGGTTGTTCGGTTACATACCGATTCGTTAAAGTGCTAAATCACACTTTTTAGTGTCGTTTAAGTACCTTTCTTGTACTCTTTCAATTCCCAACGCTTAGGGAAATATTCTGGATAATAAAACGACATTTCTGCATAATATTTATATGTTCAAATGCTGAATTATTGCTGATTTGTATAAATTCTGCACTTAAAGTGCGTTTCGGGTGCTTTTTAGTGCTTATTTTTGCTTTCGTATTGCATATACATTAACCCTTGTATGTACTCTTGGGTTTTAATGCATTCTTGTCGTCGGACCTACACCTAGGCCTCAATTCTGATGTCTGACTGCTTTCTGCAGTTCTGTTGACACATTGTGTCTTACCGGTGAGTTTACTATTATTCTGACGCAACGCTCTCGTTTATGCATAAAGCAATATTTTGTAGTATACAACATGCATGAATTCACTTGTTTAATCATGTGTTCAGACATTGCTGACACTTAAACTCATAATTGCAGTCATTAAGCAATAATTATAGTGTACGGAAATTACCGGTTTCTGCCAGTTGTCACACTATTTAGGACTGTATCCCTGCTGCCTCAGACTACTTAGTCGAGGGTAACGTCACCTCCAAAAGAGGGGCCTACCATAATTTGCATTAATAACTTAATTCATTATCTTTCAATAATCCGACCCTTTAGGATTGTATCCTTGCTGACTCAAACTACTGGGTTGAGGGTAACGTCACCTTCAAAAGAGGGGGCCTACTACAATAACTAAGATAATCTCTTAAATAAGTGCAAAAGTGCGGAAATAATCAAAGGTTACACTATACACGAGTCGGAACCAAGTGATTCATCTTGTCTATCTGTTTTTCTTTTATTTTTATTTTTCAGCATTTTTATTAGTTTTTATTTTTCTTAGCTTAAAAACATTTTTCTAAACTTTTTTATTTGATTAGACGTTGAGGATAAACCGGTAGTAAAAGTTCTTGTGTCCTTGGACGACCTCGGTATCTTACCAACACTATACTACGCTCACGATGGGTGCACTTGCCCATATGTGTGTTTAGTGTTAGTAAATATCGTGTTTTATAAATTTAAAACTTGGCTAAAGAAAGTGTAAAAGGGCTTAAAATATACTTAAACCTATATATACACTTAACGCACATCATAGTCGCAGATGACCAGGTGGATGTCAATGATCAATGAATTTTGGATCATTTAATATAAAGGGAGCAGGAGGAGTAGGAAAATCAACAGGTGTTAGGGGTATCTTGGTAGAGTATAATTGGTCTTTCTTAGTGATACAGGAGATTCAATTTAGGGAGCTTCCCCTAAAGAAAATTAGGAAATTTTGGGACAGTACCGGGTTCGAATATTCTAAGGTGGATGCGGATGGCAGATCCGGAGGTTTATTGTCAATGTGGAACCCGAGTATTTTTCAGAAAGAATTAGAAGTAAAGAATCAGAATTATATTTTAATAAAGGGTAGGATTACCGGAGTTGATGTGGATTTAGTGGTTGCAAATGTATACGGTTCTACGCTTAAAGTCAATAGAAGAAGAATGTAGGAGGAGTTATTGGAAGCAAAGAACTCGATAAACGGGATGTGGATTTTGTTGGGTGACTTCAATGAGGTGAGATTTCCTAAGGATAGATTTAATTCCCAATTCGACTCGAGTGGAGCTATGAGTTTCAATAACTTCATCAGCAGGGGTGGTTTGCAGGAATATAACATGGGAGGTTTGAAATTTACATTTTTATCTGGAGATGGTACCAATCTTAGCAAGATAGATCGAGTTTTAGTCTGTGATGATTTTATAAGCAAATGGCCGAACGCGTCTCTTGTTGCACTGAATAGAGAGTTTTCCGATCATAGTCCTCTTATATTAACCACTGTTAATAATAGTTTCGGTCCATCGCCGTTTAGACTTTTTAATAGTTGGTTTACTATTGATGGCTTTGACGAGGTTATCAAAAAGGGGTTGAGTATAAATTGCGATTCAAGGTTTAAGGATGAGGTGTTGGCAATCAAGCTCAGGGCCGTCAAAGAAGAATTAAAGATATGGAGAAAAAATAAAAGGGAAATGGAGGAAAGTGACCTATTAGAGGCACAAGAGAAGCTGAAACAATTAGATGAGCAAGCGAAAAGGAGGTTATTAACGGATTCGGAAATAATCTCTTGGCAAGATTGTAAGAGAAAGGTTAAAGATTGGTATGACAAAGATTGGTACAACAAAAAGCGAGGACTAGATGGGTGGGTCTGGGTGATGAGAATACAAAATATTTTCATACAATTGTGAACAGTTACATTGCAAGGAATAAAATAAGCGGTTTGTGGATAGATGGGGTATGGGTGACAAACCCGGTTGAAATCAAAACGCAGTTTCTGTTGGCTTTTCAAGCCAAGTTTAAGGAACCGGTCACGTCTAGGCCAAGAATTGGAGGAGGAGGTTTTAAGAAGTTAAGCACGACACAGGCGGAAGGTCCGATAGTCTCATTCTCAGTCGAGGAAGCACGGAAAGCGGTTTGGGATTGTGGAATAGATAAATCCCCAGGTCCAGACGGTATTACATTTAAGTTGATCAAGGCATATTGGGAGGAGTTGAAAGGACGAATTATGGTGGTCATGAACCAATTTTTCACACATGGATCGATACATCATTCATGCAGCGCCTCATTCATCGCACTTATTCCAAAGGTATTAGATCTGCTTACCCTCTCTAATTTTAGACCAATATCATTAGTTGGTGTAGTTAATAAAATTATTTCTAAAGTTCTAGCAAATAGAATGAGGGGTGTCATCAAAAGTGTGGTGTCTAATGTACAGTCAGCCTTTATGTCGGAGAGAAATATTATTGATGGCCCTTTAATAATAAACGAAGTGGTGGGTTGGGCTAAGAGAAATGGGAAGAGTATGTTTATATTTAAAGCAGATATAGAGAAAGCCTATGACACACTTAATTGGAAATTCTTAATTTCCGTACTCACAAATATGGGGTTCCCAGTGAAGTGGAGGAATTGGGTTATGGGAATACTTTTCACGGGTAGGGGATCAATATTGGTTAATGCTTCACCAACGGGAGAATTCCATTACAAAAGAGGTTTGAGGCAAGGTGACCCTCTATCACCTTTTCACTTCATAGTAGATATGGAAGCACTACATGTGATGATGGAGAAAGCAAAACAGAATAATGTCTTCTTTGGTATCAAATTACCTAGGGACGGTCCATATTTAACACATATGTTATACGCAGATGACTCAATTTTTGTGGGTGATTGGGATGTGAATAATGTGATGAATCTCAAGCGGATTCTTTGCATTTTCTATTTAATAGCAGGATTAAAAGTAAACCCGCCTAAAAGCCAACTTTATGGGGTGGGTATGAACGACGAGGAAGTAGAAAATATGGCATTAGTGTTCAATTGTAAGGTTGGAAAATTCCCATTCGTATACTTGGGATTAAAGGTGGGTGCAAATATAAATAGATTGGCAAATTGGAAAGAGGTTATTGATATGTTCAACAAAAGATTAAATAATTGGAAGGCGAAAACCCTATCCTTCGCTGGAAGGGTAGTTCTTATCAAATCAGTGCTCAGCAGTCTACCTATTTCCTATCTCTATATAAATGTCCGATGGGTGTAATAAAAGTACTGGAAGGTATTCGCAGAAAATTTCTATGGGGCGGGTGTAACGAAAACAACAAAATAAGGTGGGTGAATTGGGAGAAAGTGGTAGCAACAAAGGATATTAGGGGCCTCGGCATCGGGAATATTAAAGATATGAAATTGGCACTTCTCCTGAAGTGGTGGTGGAGATTAAAAATGGATCCTGAAAGCTTGTGGATGAAGGTAATAAAATCGATTCATTCAAACTAAAGGAAAGTAGAAGCAATCCCGTTTAAGAAATCTTTGACAGGTGTATGGAAGAATATTGGCGACATAGAAAAGGACTTCATAAAAAATAGCATCAATATCAATACTAGTTTGAGAAGTAAAGACGGAGTAGGTGACTGATGCGCGTGTGGTGTCGTATATTTTTATATATGTTTTTAGCCCTTTTTACACGTTAACCAAGTTTTAAATTTATAAAACACGATATTTTACTAACACCAAACACGTATATGGGCAAGTGCACCCATCGTGAGCGTAGTATAGTGTTGGTAAGATACTGAGGTCGTCCAAGGACACAAGAGCTTTTAATACCGGTTTATCCTCAACGTCTAATCAAATCAAAAGTTTAGAAAAATATTAAACTAGAAAATAAAAACTAAAAATGCTGAAAAATAAAAATAAAAGTAAAAACAGATAGACAAGATGAATCACTTGGATCCGACTCGTGTTTAGTGTAACATTTGATTATTTCCGCACTTTGGCACTTTTTAAGAGATTATCTTAGTTATAGTAGTAGGCCCCTCTTTTGAAGGTGACGTTACCCTCAACCCAGTAGTTTGAGTCAGCAAGGATACAATCCTAAAGGGTTGGATTATTGAAAGATAATTAATTAAGTTATTAACGCGTAATGTGGTAGGCCCCTCTTTTGAAGGTGACGTTACCCTCGGCTAAATAGTCTGAGTCAGCAGGGATACAGTCCTAAGTAGCCGGGTTAAAGTTTTAATAGTAGCTTACATATGAGGGGATCAAAGAGTTTGGACCCCTGCCATCCAATACCGGTGGGTATTGAAGGAGGTCCTACTAAATTTGACCCAGGTCCTTGCAGGATCTATACACTGAACAAGGCAAGACTCTTACCAAACCGTTCCCTTAATCCCCGACCAGGTAACCAGCATACCTCCATATAGACCGTGGAGATATGAATGGTGAAAATCTTTTATTTTATATAGACAGTAAAATATTGCCAAGACACCACGGACAAACGATAAGGAAGACTCACCTTCAACATAAGAAACTAGTTATTAAAGTCATTAATACATAACCAAATAAAAAGTGCGAAAAGATTAAAAATAAAAAGTATTACACTAGACACTTGTCTTCACCAAGTGATGTAAGAGACTTAGGCAATCATGGCCTTTGATTTTCAAGAACTCTTACGATCAATCTTGGATCCTGTGGCTTTTACACTCACAAATGGAATGGATAGAAGAGAATGTTTTTAGGCTTGTCATAGAGTGTCAGGATTTTCAAGATTCTTTATTAAGTTTTATTTTTATTTATTTACAATCCTATTCGTCATGATTTATTTAAAACATTACATAAGATAAATTACTTATTAGAGCATAACATGCCTTTTTTAAAATTCCATTTATATACAAGTTCACATACCTCACGGGGGATCACTCAACACTCGGCCGAAGATGTATTTTAGTGAATCACTCGAGAGCGGCGTGGAACTTACTCCTACCATAAGCTTGCCAAGCAATCAATCCTCCTCCTTTTTAACTATACACCTTTGTTAATATCAAGAGGACTTTTGGGTGAAAGGTTAGGCTTGGGTTAAATGTAGGTGGTTGGGTTAGTGGTTAGTAAAAGGGTGAAAGGGGTAAAAAGCGTCGGTTTTCGTAAGACTTTTTACTTTTTGTAACTTTTTATTTTGATGAAGCACTTTTTCAAACCAAGTTCTTCTTGATAAACTTGTTTGTTTATTTCATTTGGCTTCATCATCAAAATTATATTATATTATATTTTATTTTATTTTTTTAATTTTTTTTTTGATAATGAACTCATAGGAAAAACCGAGCTTTGTTACTAAAATAAAGGGTTTAAAATGAAAAAGGGTTTTGGTGGGTAAAAGGGTGTTTGTTTTGGGTTAAGAAATGAAAAGGTTTAGGCTCAAATGGGTTAACTAGGTGGATTTTGGGTAGGTGGTAAAAAAAAGAAAAATAATAGTGTAGAAATAAAAAGGGTTAGTCCTAATGCCTCCATCATTTACTTACTCGGGTTTAAGCTTGTAAGGACCGGGAATGTATCGTCGTGACAAGTTCTAGAGTTGTAAGAACCAAGCGGCTATTCACACAAGAAATGAAAAATGAGCATTTAGTTTAAAGATATGTATTTTTATGCTCAATAAAGGCTCAAAACTCATTTTTTGTGGGATTGGGTTTTATGTGATCAAGTATATATAATCAAATTTTAACTAAACTTGTCATGCCGTTTCATAATTTTTTTATGTTGGTTCTTTTTATCACGACGCTATCGGTTGTAAATTTGTAAAAATATAACCTTTTTAGAACTTGAAATTCCCAAATTAAACCTAGACAAGTAAAAAAATGAAAAAATTTTGAAAAAAATTTGGGGTGATTAGCGGTTCCAATAGAGTTTTGTGTAAGGCTTGTAATTAGGACTTGCAAGATTCAAGGTTTTAGCATCCCCCCCCCCACACACACACACTTAAATTACACATTGTCCTCAATGTGTCCCAAAAATAAGTTTTTCGGTTGATTAAAATGTGTAAAAGTGGGTTAAAAACAAGATTTTATGTTATTGGGTAGCTGAACACGGGGTGTGTTGGGCTGAGCACGGCCCCGTGGTCAGACTGTCAGTACCAAAAATAAACAGAAGGCTGGGCACGGGGGCGTATTTAGCGAACACGGCCCCGTGTCCAGTTACCTGAATTGGGCATTTTCTGCAGAACCTCGGGCACGGGGCGTGTTGGGGTGAGCACGACCCCGTGCTGAACTTGCTGTAATGAAGAAAAATTGTCGGAAGGCTCTGTTTTCGTGCATGGGGTGCGGGTTCAAGTTTCCATTAGTAACCTCCACTATTTCGAGTGTGCTTTATTCCTGAAAATTAAAACTAAACTAGAAAACATAAAGTTAAACTAATCTAAAACTAAGGATAGTTCCGCGGAATGCCTCCGTGGTGCGCCACGTTTATAAGGCTCCTTGGCTAAACCCACCTTATCGGGTGGTTCTGGCTCATCTTCAATTAGGGGGTCGTCATTGCCGATTGGATATTTCATTGATCGCTCAAGATCGATACTTCTTTTAAATGCCCCTAATTGAATAGAGAGATTGTTGTACTTCCGGTTTTTCAAAGCTTCGTGGGTTTTTACAAAAGGTCGTCCTAACACTAGAGGAGCGTCATCGAGGATGACAAAGTCGGTTGGGATTACCATTTGATTTGTTTGAACCAAGACATCCTCAACTACACCGATTGATTTTATTACTTTCCGATTGGATAGAAAAATGGGAATTTGAAGTGGAGAAAAATCACCAATACTTAATTTTTTGAAAATGTAGTTTGGCATTATGTTAACACAAAGATCTTTATCAATTGTGATATTACTAATAAATGAATTTTGAAAAAAAAACATGGAATCGGTTTAATGTTAATTTCAAATGGGTCTTCTTTTATTAGCAAAGTTTGATCATTAGTTAACTTAACGCTTACCGTTTCGTCAATTTTAGTGTTAGTGTTTAACTCTTTTAAAAACTTAGCATGAGTGGAAACTAAACAATGATTCTCGAAAGAAGGTGACAAGAGATTAATTTGTTCAAAATTAGACTCTTCTTGGATTTTAACATTGTCGGACTCACCTTTTTCGTTGTTTAACTCATGTGTCGGTTTTTCACTTATTTGTTCTTCCATTTTTACACTTTCAACTATCTCTTTTTTATTTAATTCTTCTCTAGCGCTGGACTCCTATTCCCTTGCGCGAGATTCTTTTATGCAACGCTCGATAGTTTTAAGGTGTTCTAGTATCCTATCGGTTACGTCGGCGATAGAGTAAGGATCGGGATTTTCAAAGCTTGAGTCCGGATGTTCGATCCTTTGTTCCTCATAGTACCTATATGAAGTAGATGGTTCATACCATTGTTCTTCATTGTAAGTATATGATGGATAAGGGTCTTAATTTTGTTCTTCATAATACTCATATGAGGTGGGTTGTTCACGCCATGGTTCCTCATAATAAGCATATGAAGGTGGTGGCTCATATCTTGGTTCCTCAAAGTATGAGTATGAAGGCTCGTACCTTGGTTCATCAAAATATGAGTATGAGGGAGAAGGTTCATACCTTTGGTCTTCATAGGATGTGTATGAAGTTGATGGCTCGTACCTGGGCTCCTCATAGTAGGTGTATGAAGTGGATGGTTAAAATAAGTCACAATATTGTACCGAGTTCGGGTCACCACAATTGGTGCAATAGTCTTTCCTATAATCATCCTCCTCATAGGTGTAGTTGTCGCCTCCTGAGCATTGATCCATAAGAATCACTCAGCAGACCACAACAAAATCTCGAGACCAGAAAACAAAAATAAAAACGGAAACAGAGGTTGGACACGGCCCCGTGTTCAGTGAGCACGGCCCCGTGTTTAGATTCTGTATTTGGGCTTTTTAATTAAAGTTACTGGTTCTGTTGAGCACGGGGCGTGTTCAGTGAGCACGGCCCCGTGTTCATGTGACAACTGGCCCAAACCGGTAATTTCCGTACACATTAATTATTGCTTAATGACTGCAATTATGAGTTTAAGTGTCAGCAATGTCTGAACACATGATTAAACAAGTGAATTCATGCATGTTGTATACTACAAAATATTGCTTTATGCATAAACGAGAGCGTTGCGTCAGAATAATAGTAAACTCACCGGTAAGACACACTGTGTCGACTGAACTGCAGAAAGCAGTCAGATGTTAGAATTGAGGCCTAGGTGTAGGTCCGACGACAAGAATGCATTAAAACCCAAGAGTACATACAAGGGTTAATATTTATGCAATTCGGAAGCAAAAATAAGCACTAAAAAGCACTCGAAACGCACTTTAAGTGCAGAATTCACACAATTCAGCAATATATCAGCATTTAGACATATAAATATTATGCAGAAATGTCGTTTTATTATCCAGAATATTTCCCTAAGTGTTGGGAATTGAAAGAATACAAGAAAGGTACTTAAACGACACTAAAAAGTGTAATTTAGCACTTTAACGAATCGGTGTGTAACCGAACAACCGGACTTTACCCGGAACATGAAAATATTACTATTTTCACTATCTATAATTTTCTAAGCCAGTTAGGGTCCCTGATTACCCTAACACCCGTGGTAACGCACTACACACAAGTAACTAAGTTAATTACTTAACTTAACTAATTATCACCCTAACTACCTAGTTGAGATCGAACTAACCCCCCTCCCCATGACCGATTTCGGTCCCTTTGTAACTAAGAGGGAACATGACTTGTACTCCTTTGATTATTTAATCCTTGGTTGCTAAATATCTAGTAGACATATTTACCAATGGATATTAACTCTAAGGTTTTGCCTATAAATACACTTAAACACTTGAGATCATTCTTCACACAAACTCACATCAACACTACTCTCTCTCCCTCACAAAGCTTTCGGCCGAACCCCCTAAGCCCATCCATCATACTTTCGGTTGTTGATCTTGCCATTCCATCATCATACAAGTGTTAGAGGTCACGTATTAGGAGTCTTGGAGCAAGCGGAACGCGAAGGACCACTTCCGTTAGCTTTTATCCACCTCTTTTTCGTCAAGATTCTTCCCTAGCCCCGAGCTAGAGGTATAACACTTAAAACTCATATTTAAGCTTATCTAAGGTGGTTAAAAGGATTTATGTCGGTTAAATATCGTTAACTTACATTTTGAAGCTTTAAAGTCTAGTAAAAATACTAAAATGGTGGTTAATAACACATGTGTTGTGTAAAAGTTGTAGTATTTGGAATATGAGATTTTTGAGACCCGATCTATGATGTGGTAGCTCGGATCATCGTTTAACCCGACTTTGTAAGGTCATGGATCTTCACATAAGCTCGTTTTTGGTTACTACAAGGGTTAAAAGGCGAAACTCTACCACACTAGAGACATGAACTTGTGTAAAATATTTTACTTGTGTAAAAGTAATTTAACCTGTACATTGGTGTTTAAAACTAGCGGATCTACGTATCTGCAAGTGGTATTTTTGAAGAACCACACTTTAAAGAAATCACATGTTCTAAACCGGATCTTACACAAACAAAAGTGGTTTTTGTGAACAAATAAATATATGGATACTTGTGTAACAAAAGTGTTAACGAAGAAATAGTTTTCGTAAAAACCGACTGGAAGTTGTAAAACTTCATACTCTTTAAAAATAAAGTTTTTAAGAAATTAAACTTATTTTTAAAGATAACAAGACTTACTAAATGTGCTAGTAAGATACTACACAATCTTGGTAAATATCCAAGTTCATGAAGTGGGGAAATTAGTGATTATTGTTGATGATGATTGTTGGTAATTGTTGTTGATGATTGATAATGATTTAAAAGAAAATAAACACACGTTTTGAAAACGTGGGAAACCTCCATTTTTAGGGGAAACTCTGTCAAAATTTTTATAAATTTTGACACTTAGAAAAATATAAGTTTTGAGAAACTTATTCCCTAAAAATGTGTTTAAAAGTATTACTAAGGTTTCCCTAATTTTTGATGATAAGAAATGGTGATTTCTTGAAGAATAAAATGGATATTATGTATATATATTTTTGAGAGAAAAATGTATATTATTTTATCACCAATTTTTGTGCTAAGTGTATATAGTATGTGTTATACGTGCTAGTGTATTAAGACTTAAAAATACACTGATTACTCATGAGGAGTAGAAATATAAAAATACACATACAACATACAAGATACATAATTCGGGTGCAAAGTGCAAAACATAAAAGACTTATATTTATTTTTGGAGAAAATAATATAAGTAAGATACGTAGTTAAAAATATAGAATATTTTTAACACAAGAATATATACACAAGAGAGTGACTATACTTGTGCGACGCAAGTCTAGTGACTAACGTTAAGAAAACGCGTATAGGTTACGACGTTAATTAAGCAAATCCGGTGGAGTTTACGACGCTAGGAACGCAAAGTTGTGAGTTCATGCTCCCCCTTTTCTCTTTAACTGTTTTCAGTTTTTATAACTTCGGGGGTGAAATACATGTACAAAAGTACAATATTTATAAATGGTATGATATAAATACAAGAAGTACACTTGGTGAGAACGAGAACCAAGTGTGACGAAATATATGAATATGAGAAGCGCATTTAGTGAGACGAGAACCAAGTATAAGGCGCTATGAGAAATGATAACAAGAAACGCGCTTGGTGAGAACGAGAACCAAGTAGGAGGCGTTATGAGAAATAGTGTCACGAATAGGGTACAGAAGCACCATTAATCAACAATATACCTAGACCGCAGAACAAAAGGTTAGATCTAACGGGTGCCTGGCAGCCACACTCCTGGTCGGGGCGAGAATCGAGGAGTGCTTTTGTGTCTCAGAATATACCAATTAAATGCCTTAGGTTTGGTGACTTCCTATGACGTGCCACAGGTTAATGGCTTTGCAACCCATTAACAATCTGATAATTACAGTAATACTGTATTTACATAAAATTCATACCATACAGAATTGATATATAACTTGAAATACGTGGGGTACTCAAGAAGATTGATATATAACTTGAAGTACGTGGGGTACTCAAGAGGATTGATATGTAACTTGAAGTACGTGGGGTACTCAAGAGAAGATTGAATTATAAATGGGTACGTGGGGTACACATGAAACTGGATTTATATATGAAAACTTGATTTACTCACAAACTATGTTTTCATACAAAGTATACAAACATGAAATACAAAACTGCATGAATTCACACCAACTTTATGTTGACGTTTTTCCAAAAACTCACATGTATTTCAGGTAACTAGGATGGATGTGCGCGGGGTCTTGCTTATGCTCGTGGATGTCGCTTGTGTTTAACTTTAAATAAAGTTGTAAACTTTTAAGACAATGTTTTATGCGACTTAGCGATGTAAACGCTAACGAATGTTTTCAAATTATGGTATTTGAATGTTATTTTTACGAGCATGTAGCATGTTTACTCTTTGTATGCAATGAGAACCTTTCATGATCACACCTCGTGCTTCCGCCGTAGAAAGGGGTGTGACAGATTGGTATCAGAGCTGCGATTGTAGTGAACCAGGATTCCTTCTCGAGTCTAGTCTACAATCTCTAGGATCCATTCACGAAAACAATTTTCAAAGAGTTTTCATTGCATAAAACGTCCCGCGACATCCACTACCTGAAACTGACTACATGAGTCTAGAAAAGACACTACGAGACTTAGAGTGCACTTGAGTAGCACTTGTCGTTGACTAGAAATTACTTGCAATTATGTGTGATAATTAGCATGTACTAGTAGTAGAATGTCACAAGTATATGTGACTTTACCTGAAAGCAATGGCCCATCTGAAGGAAGAAATACGAGGATGAAACGAACTGTGCAGACTGTGCAAGGAGTTACGTAATTATGGATGCATACGTAATTATGGAATTCAGTGCACAGAAATCACAGCAAGTCTTGTCACGTATAGATTTCCTCAGTGCAAGCCTACTAAATACTCTGCTAGAGTAATATTTGTTTGACGTCACTTATGTGGTATATGCCTGTGTATATATATACTACTACGGCCTAGTATGACGATATCAAACAAATGCCTAACCCTGTTGTGTTATGTTCTGTCAGAACATGGCACCCAGGAAAGCTGTGAATGCTCGCAATGACGATCAACCTCCGCCTCCCCCACTGCCAAGAACTGCTGAAGAGCTGAACGCTCTACTGGAGGAAAGGATCTCCGCTGCTATCGCCCAGTACGAGGCGAACCGAACTCAAGACAGTGGAGGACCAAGCAACGCTAGGCGTAATGGGAATGGAGATTCGTCTGGAGGCAATGCAGCTCAAGGTAACCTTGAGACACTGTACTAAGCATGAGGAAATTTATGAACGGTCTTTGTTTCATTGTTTCTTCAATTGCTCACACGTGAATTGGTTAAATCAATTCCAGGCTGCACTTTCAAGCAGTTCCTCGACTGCAAGCCGATGAACTATGATGGCACAGGAGGTGCAGTAGCATTTGTGCGCTGGACGGAGAAGACTGAAGCTACTTTCCGCATGAGCAAGTGTACCGCGGATCAACAAGTCACTTTTGCTACTGGGTTATTCGTCGATGAAGCTCTGACTTGGTGGAACCTGCAAGCCCAAACTTTGGGTGATGACGCCGCTTATGGCCTCACTTGGGAGGAACTGAAGGAAAGGATGAGAGAGAAGTACTGCTCTCGTGCTGAACTCCAAAGGCTGGAGACGGAGTTCTGGCACCTGACCATGGAAGGTGCTGACATAAATGGTTACACTCGAAGGTTCCACGATCTGTCTAGAGTACTTCCCTACATGGTGACTCCCGAATTCAAGCGTGTTGAACGTTACATTTGGGGACTGGCCTCAGAGTTTCGTGGCATGGTGACGTTGGCCAAACCACAAACAATCACCGAGGCTGTAACTCTGGCTGTCAGCCTGACTGAAGATTGTGTTCGTATGAAGAAGTTATCACTAAACCCAACAGAAAAGACCGAGACTCATGCTGAGTCATCCGGTGACAAAAAGAGAAAGCATACGAGTTTGAACCAAGCAACTCGCAACAACAAGAGTTTCAGCAAGAAGCGCGACACTAATCTGCCTCAGGAGATGAAAACCCATACAACCAAAGCATACCAAGGCTCCATGCCTAGATGCCAAAAATGTAAGTATCATCATGATGGAGCTTGTCGCATTCCAAAGTGCGACAAATGTGGTAAATTGGGTCATCGAACAGAAGACTGTTGGGGAAAAGGAAAGAACCGAAATGGGAACGGTGCTGGTAACAAGAATGGTAACGAGAAAGGGCAGAACCAAGGATGCTTCAAGTGTGGAAGCAATGATCACTTCATGAAGAACTGCCCAGAGAGAAACAACGCTCCGGCTCGAGCATTTGTGATTGGAGCAAGAGACGCACGCGAGGACCCTAACGTGGTCACCGGTACGTTTCTCATTAACAATCACTTTGCATCAATATTATTCGACACTGGCGCCGATTATAGCTTCATGTCTGTGGAATTTAAACGCATACTCGGAATAGAATCTAGTAGATTAGAAATTCCTTATTCCATAGAACTAGCCAATGGTAAACTTGTTGAATCGGGCGAAGTTGCTAGAGGCTGCACGCTAGAACTTGGTGAACGAAGATTTAGCATCGACCTCTTACCTATTCAATTAGGTAGCTTCGATATAGTGGTCGGAATGGACTGGCTGTCCAAGAACAAAGCGGAAGTTATTTGTCATGAGAAAATCATTCGCATCCCTTTAGCGAATGGTGAAACTCTTATCGTGCATGGAGAAAAACGAGACGCGCCTCTTCGAATCATCAGTTGCATGAAGGCACAGAAGTGCTTGAGGAAAGGATGTGTCGCTTTCCTAGCACACGTTATAGACAAGAAGGCTGTGGAGCCAAAACTCGAAGACATTCCTGTGGTGAAGGAATTTCCTGATGTGTTCCCTGAAGATCTGCCAGGACTACCTCCGCAACGACAAGTCGAATTCCGTATAGACTTGGTTCCAGGAGCTGCTCCTGTAGCCAAGGCACCCTATCGACTTGCACCATCCGAAATGAAAGAATTATCTACACAGCTCCAGGAGTTGTTGGATAAAGGATTCATAAGGCCAAGCTTCTCACCCTGGGGAGCTCCAGTATTATTCGTGAAGAAGAAGGATGGAACACTGCGGATATGTATCGATTACAGGGAACTGAACAAGCTCACAATCAAGAATCGGTATCCGCTACCAAGGATTGATGACTTATTTGATCAATTGCAAGGATCAAGCTACTATTCCAAGATCGACCTTCGATCTGGATACCATCAGCTGAGAATCCAAGATGAAAGCGTGTCAAAGACTGCGTTCAGAACGCGATATGGGCACTACGAATTTCTTGTGATGCCGTTTGGATTGACGAACGCGCCAGCGGTCTTTATGGACCTAATGAACCGCGTGTGCAAACCATATCTCGATAAATTCGTGATTGTATTTATCGATGATATCCTAAATTACTCGCGAACGAAAGAAGAACATGAGCAACATCTCAGAACCATCTTGGAACTACTGAAGAAAGAGAAGCTTTATGCAAAGTTCTCGAAATGCGAATTCTGGATTCGCGAAGTACAATTTCTTGGTCACGTGGTGAATGAGAAAGGCATTCATGTAGACCCGTCCAAGATTGAAGCAATAAAGAATTGGGAAGCTCCCAAGACCCCAACTGAAGTTCGTCAATTTTTGGGCTTAGCGGGCTACTATCGGCGATTCATTGAGAATTTCTCGAAGATAGCTCAACCGCTAACGACCCTGACTCAGAAAGACAAGAAGTACGACTGGGGTCACAAACAAGAAGAAGCCTTCCAGTTACTTAAGAGCAAACTTTGAGATGCACCGATACTATCATTACCCGAAGACACTGAAGACTTCGTGGTATACTGCGACGCCTCACGACAAGGCTTGGGTTGCGTGCTCATGCAACGCCAAAAAGTCATCGCTTATGCTTCAAGACAACTGAAGGTTCACGAGAGAAATTATACCACTCACGACCTGGAGCTGGGTGCAGTGGTATTCGCCTTGAAGATTTGGCGACATTATTTATATGGTACTCGATGTACAATCTTCACAGATCACAAAAGCTTGCAACACATATTTGATCAGAAGGAATTGAATATGCGCCAGCGACGTTGGGTCGAGCTGCTGAATGATTATGACTGTGAGATTAAGTACCATCCTGGAAAGGCGAACGTTGTAGCAGACGCATTGAGCCGAAAAGAAAGGGTTAAGACCCTATGGGTTCGAGCATTGGAAATGACGATTCGAACGAACCTCACTGCACGCATTCGGGATGCACAACAAGAAGCTCTTAAAGAAGAGAACCGTAAAGCTGAATACCTCCGGGGTGCATTGAATTACATGGTGCCAAATGAAGAGGGAGCCTTATACTTCAAGAAGCGTATCTGGGTTCCACTCTGTGGTGGCATACGTGAGGTCATCCTTAATGAAGCCCACAAATCGAGATATTCGATCCATCCAGGATCGGACAAGATGTACCAAGACTTGAAAGAGTACTACTGGTGGCCGAGACTTAAAAGCGATGTTGCTGTCTATGTTGGAAAATGCCTAACCTGTGCGAAGGTTAAGGCCGAATATCAGAAACCGTCCGGCCTACTACAACAACCAGAGATTCCCGTGTGGAAGTGGGAACAAATCTCGATGGACTTCATAACGAAATTACCCAGGACCCCGAGAGGGCACGATATGATATGGGTAATAGTTGATCGATTGACGAAGTCTGCGCATTTCCTACCAATCCGAGAAAAGGATAGCACTGGAAAGCTTGCAGAGATATACTTAAGAGAAATTGTGGCACGTCATGGAGTGCCAATCTCAATCATTTCAGACAGAGATGGACGCTTTGTCTCAAGAATCTGGCAATCATTTCAAGAAGCCTTTGGATCTCAGTTAGATCTGAGCACGGCATTCCATCCGCAAACAGACGGCCAGAGCGAACGGACAATACAAACGTTAGAAGATATGCTTCGCACATGTGTCATGGACCTAGGCGGCAGCTGGGATACTCATCTACCTCTAGTTGAGTTTTCCTACAATAACAGTTATCATACAAGCATAAAAGCCGCGCCGTTCGAAGCTCTGTATGGCCGCAAATGCCGATCGCCCCTGTGTTGGGCAGATGCCGGAGACAAACGTATGGTTGGTCCTGAACTTGTACAAGAGACAACCGACAAGATTGCGCAGATCCGAGAGCGCATTAGGGCGGCTCGAGAGCGACAAAAGAGCTACGCGGATCCAAATAGAAAATCGGTAGATTTCGAGGTGGGAGACAAAGTGTTGTTAAAAGTCTCACCATGGAAGGGCGTAGTCAGATTTGGAAAGCGTGGAAAGTTGAATCCACGATATATCGGACCATTCAGAATATTGAAAAGGATTGGTACCGTGGCATACAAGTTGGGGTTACCGGCAGAACTTAATGGAGTACATGATACGTTTCATGTATCCAACCTGAAGAAGAGTCCAACGCAAGAAAACGTGACCATCCCGATGGATGAAATACATATTGATGAAGCCCTCCGATTTACAGAGCAACCCGTTGAGGTTACTGACTGGAAAGTCAACAAGACCAGGAGGAGCAGTGTGAAACTTATCAAAGTACGTTGGAGCTCTAAACACGGACCCGAGCACACATGGGAACGTGAAGACCAGTTCAAGAAAAAGTATCCCCACCTATTCAAGAAGACTCCAGCGAGAGTTAGTTCTGTTTGAATTTCGGGACGAAATTCTTTTAACGGGGGGAGACTGTGACAACTGGCCCAAACCGGTAATTTCCGTACACATTAATTATTGCTTAATGACTGCAATTATGAGTTTAAGTGTCAGCAATGTCTGAACACATGATTAAACAAGTGAATTCATGCATGTTGTATACTACAAAATATTGCTTTATGCATAAACGAGAGCGTTGCGTCAGAATAATAGTAAACTCACCGGTAAGACACACTGTGTCGACTGAACTGCAGAAAGCAGTCAGACGTTAGAATTGAGGCCTAGGTGTAGGTCCGACGACAAGAATGCATTAAAACCCAAGAGTACATACAAGGGTTAATATTTATGCAATTCGGAAGCAAAAATAAGCACTAAAAAGCACCCGAAACGCACTTTAAGTGCAGAATTCACACAATTCAGCAATATATCAGCATTTAGACATATAAATATTATGCAGAAATGTCGTTTTATTATCCAGAATATTTCCCTAAGTGTTGGGAATTGAAAGAATACAAGAAAGGTACTTAAACGACACTAAAAAGTGTAATTTAGCACTTTAACGAATCGGTGTGTAACCGAACAACCGGACTTTACCCGGAACATGAAAATATTACTATTTTCACTATCTATAATTTTCTAAGCCAGTTAGGGTCCCTGATTACCCTAACACCCGTGGTAACGCACTACACACAAGTAACTAAGTTAATTACTTAACTTAACTAATTATCACCCTAACTACCTAGTTGAGATCGAACTAACCCCCCTCCCCATGACCGATTTCGGTCCCTTTGTAACTAAGAGGGAACATGACTTGTACTCCTTTGATTATTTAATCCTTGGTTGCTAAATATCTTGTAGTCATATTTACCAATGGATATTAACTCTAAGGTTTTGCCTATAAATACACTTAAACACTTGAGATCATTCTTCACACAAACTCACATCAACACTACTCTCTCTCCCTCACAAAGCTTTCGGCCGAACCCCCTAAGCCCATCCATCATACTTTCGGTTGTTGATCTTGCCATTCCATCATCATACAAGTGTTAGAGGTCACGTATTAGGAGTCTTGGAGCAAGCGGAACGCGAAGGACCACTTCCGTTAGCTTTTATCCACCTCTTTTTCGTCAAGATTCTTCCCTAGCCCCGAGCTAGAGGTATAACACTTAAAACTCATATTTAAGATTATCTAAGGTGGTTAAAAGGATTTATGTCGGTTAAATATCGTTAACTTACATTTTGAAGCTTTAAAGTCTAGTAAAAATAGTAAAATGGTGGTTAATAACACATGTGTTGTGTAAAAGTTGTAGTATTTGGAATATGAGATTTTTGAGACCCGATCTATGATGTGGTAGCTCGGATCATCGTTTAACCCGACTTTGTAAGGTCATGGATCTTCACATAAGCTCGTTTTTGGTTACTACAAGGGTTAAAAGGCGAAACTCTACCACACTAGAGACATGAACTTGTGTAAAATATTTTACTTGTGTAAAAGTAATTTAACCTGTACATTGGTGTTTAAAACTAGCGGATCTACGTATCTGCAAGTGGTATTTTTGAAGAACCACACTTTAAAGAAATCACATGTTCTAAACCGGATCTTACACAAACAAAAGTGGTTTTTGTGAACAAATAAATATATGGATACTTGTGTAACAAAAGTGTTAACGAAGAAATAGTTTTCGTAAAAACCGACTAGAAGTTGTAAAACTTCATACTCTTTAAAAATAAAGTTTTTAAGAAATTAAACTTATTTTTAAAGATAACAAGACTTACTAAATGTGCTAGTAAGATACTACACAATCTTGGTAAATATCCAAGTTCATGAAGTGGGGAAATTAGTGATTATTGTTGATGATGATTGTTGGTAATTGTTGTTGATGATTGATAATGATTTAAAAGAAAATAAACACACGTTTTGAAAACGTGGGAAACCTCCATTTTTAGGGGAAACTCTGTCAAAATTTTTATAAATTTTGACACTTAGAAAAATATAAGTTTTGAGAAACTTATTCCCTAAAAATGTGTTAAAAGTATTACTAAGGTTTCCCTAATTTTTGATGATAAGAAATGGTGATTTCTTGAAGAATAAAATGGATATTATGTATATATATTTTTGAGAGAAAAATGTATATTATTTTATCACCAATTTTTGTGCTAAGTGTATATAGTATGTGTTATACGTGCTAGTGTATTAAGACTTAAAAATACACTGATTACTCATGAGGAGTAGAAATATAAAAATACACATACAACATACAAGATACATAATTCGGGTGCAAAGTGCAAAACATAAAAGACTTATATTTATTTTTGGAGAAAATAATATAAGTAAGATACGTAGTTAAAAATATAGAATATTTTTAACACAAGAATATATACACAAGAGAGTGACTATACTTGTGCGACGCAAGTCTAGTGACTAACGTTAAGAAAACGCGTATAGGTTACGACGTTAATTAAGCAAATCCGGTGGAGTTTACGACGCTAGGAACGCAAAGTTGTGAGTTCATGCTCCCCCTTTTCTCTTTAACTGTTTTCAGTTTTTATAACTTCGGGGCTGAAATACATGTACAAAAGTACAATATTTATAAATGGTATGATATAAATACAAGAAGTACACTTGGTGAGAACGAGAACCAAGTGTGACGAAATATATGAATATGAGAAGCGCATTTGGTGAGACGAGAACCAAGTATAAGGCGCTATGAGAAATGATAACAAGAAACGCGCTTGGTGAGAACGAGAACCAAGTAGGAGGCGTTATGAGAAATAGTGTCACGAATAGGGTACAGAAGCACCATTAATCAACAATATACCTAGACCGCAGAACAAAAGGTTAGATCTAACGGGTGCCTGGCAGCCACACTCCTGGTCGGGGCGAGAATCGAGGAGTGCTTTTGTGTCTCAGAATATACCAATTAAATGCCTTAGGTTTGGTGACTTCCTATGACGTGCCACAGGTTAATGGCTTTGCAACCCATTAACAATCTGATAATTACAGTAATACTGTATTTACATAAAATTCATACCATACAGAATTGATATATAACTTGAAGTACGTGGGGTACTCAAGAAGATTGATATATAACTTGAAGTACGTGGGGTACTCAAGAGGATTGATATGTAACTTGAAGTACGTGGGGTACTCAAGAGAAGATTGAATTATAAATGGGTACGTGGGGTACACATGAAACTGGATTTATATATGAAAACTTGATTTACTCACAAACTATGTTTTCATACAAAGTATACAAACATGAAATACAAAACTGCATGAATTCACACCAACTTTATGTTGACGTTTTTCCAAAAACTCACATGTATTTCAGGTAACTAGGATGGATGTGCGCGGGGTCTTGCTTATGCTCGTGGATGTCGCTTGTGTTTAACTTTAAATAAAGTTGTAAACTTTTAAGACAATGTTTTATGCGACTTAGCGATGTAAACGCTAACGAATGTTTTCAAATTATGGTATTTGAATGTTATTTTTACGAGCATGTAGCATGTTTACTCTTCGTATGCAATGAGAACCTTTCATGATCACACCTCGTGCTTCCGCCGTAGAAAGGGGTGTGACAGTTCAGGCTACTGTAAATGCAAAATCTAAATAAAATGCAGAAAAATGCACGCGTTTAAAAAAAAAGTTTTGAAAAAACTGATTAGGCCGTCGATTTTAAGTTTTCTTAAAATCCTTGTGTCCCCGGCAACGACGCCAAAAACTTGATGCGCGTGTGGTGTCGTATATTTTTATATATATTTTTAGCCCTTTTTACACGTTAGCCAAGTTTTAAGTTTATAAAACACGATATTTTACTAACACCAAACACACATATGGGCAAGTGCACCCATCGTGAGCGTAGTATAGTGTTTGTAAGATACCGAGGTCGTCCAAGGACACAAGAGCTTTTAATACCGGTTTATCCACAACGTCTAATCAAATGAAAAGTTTAGAAAATGTTAAACTAGAAAATAAAAACTAAAAATGCTGAAAAATAAAAATAAAAGTAAAAACAGATAGACAAGATGAATCACTTGGATCCGACTAGTGTTTAGTGTAACCTTTGATTATTTCCGCACTTTTGCACTTTTTAAGAGATTATCTTAGTTTTAGTAGTAGGCCCCTCTTTTGAAGGTGACGTTACCCTCAAGCCAGTAGTTTGAGTCAGCAAGGATACAATCCTAAAGGGTTGGATTATTGAAAAATAATTAATTAAGTTATTATTGCGTAATGTGGTAGGCCCCTCTTTTGAAGGTGACGTTAACATCGGCTAAGTAGTCTGAGTCAGTAGGGATACAGTCCTAAGTAGCCGGGTTAAAGTTTTAATAGTAGCTTACATATGAGGGGATCAAAGAGTTTGGACCATCGCCATCCAATACCGGTGGGTATTGAAGGAGGTCCTACTAAATTTGACCCAGGTCCTTGCAAGATCTATACACTGAATAAGGCAAGACTTTTACCAAACCGTTCCCTTAACCCCCAACCAGGTAGCCAACATACATCCATATAGACCGTGGAGATATGAATGGTGAAAATCTTTTATTTTATATAGACAGTAAAATAATGCCAAGACACCACGAACAAACGATAAGGAAGACTCACCTTCAACATAAGAAACTAGTAATTAAAGTCAATAATACATAAACAAATAAAAAGTGCGAAAAGATTAAAAATAAATAGTTTTACACTAGACACTTGTCTTCACCAAGTGATGTAAGAGACTTAGGCAAACATGGCCTTTGACTGTCAAGAACTCTTACGATCAATATTGGATCCCGAGACGACTCACACACTCTATGATGGATGATGGTGGTGGATGATGGTTTTGTGATGGTGGTGGGCACGACCCCGTGTGCAGAAGCGTATCTGTACTATCAAGATTTCCCCAGATTCTGCGAATCTTAGAGTTGACCACGGCCCCGTGTCCGCTGCGCACGCTCCTGTGGTGGGTGATAGAAGCTTCTACAACTTTGTCTTTTCTTCAGACACTTGGGCACGCCCCCGTGCTCACTGAGCATGGGGCGTGTTCAGCCTTCTGTTCTCTTGTTTTTGCTTGGGAAGATGCTGTCGGGGGGGGTCGGGCATGCCACGTTTATTCCTTTTCTTGTATTTAAGTTAGATTTAGCTGCCTTTTTGCTTCTTTTGTTCATTTGAGCTCATTTAATCCTGAAAATACAAAAGGAAGACAAAAACACACTTTTTCCAACATTAGTACTAAAAAAGGGTTAGTTTTATGCCACAATTGATGTAAGTTATATGTTGCATTTTGCACACATCAGTGACAAAATATTGTTTTGGGTGGATACTTGGTTAGGAGATGAGCCGCTAAGAGTACAATTCCCAAACTTATACCAATTAGCAACCAAGAAAAGAGCATCGATGATGGAAAATTATAGAATATTAAACGGAGGGAGGCTGTGGGAATGGGCCTGGTTATCGGCTTCGTCAAGTATTGAAGATAAACAGCAGATGGATAGTCTAATGGAGCAGTTACAACATCAAGTCTTGCCTCAAATCAGCGATGTATGGGTGTGGAAAAATTTTGAGCAACAAGAATTCAGTGTAAGGAATGTAAAACTTTCACTTGGTCAAAATCTAGATCTAAATTTACCTTCGAATATGTTTACTTGGAACAACTGGGCTACTAGCAAAAGTGTGGCATTCATTTGGAGAGCTATTGAAGAAAAAGTTCCTACAACAGTGGCACTTACAGGAAGAGGTATGATCCTACCGAATGTATTATGCAAAACATGCGGAGCGGCAGAAGAGACGGCACAACATATACTCATAGAATGCAATTTCGCCAAACGTGTATGGGAGGCGATAACTGAAAGGTTAAAGATTCCAATGGTAAACTCTGAGAGAACTGTAGCGGAATGGTTGTCGGAATTATTGGATTTACAAAGAACTCCGAAGATCAGGAAAGTCATAGACGCAGTTGTAATTGAAGCTATGTGGATATTAAGGAAAACAAGGAACGAGAAGGTATTCTCAGGAAGACAAGGAGTGCTACAAACGGTGATAGAAGAAGTAAAGGAAGCCGCATTCCAGGGACTGAAACAAAGATCGAAATATGGGGTGATATCCACGTCGGAATGGTGGGATTTTAATCTAAGTATGTAATACGGTTTGTTTGTTTGCTTGTTTTCCTGTTTTTTTTTTCTTTTTTCCAGTTTTTTGTTTCTGTGTTGCCCAGCTCCTGGCTGGGTTTTGTTTTTTGTAGACAATTATGTTTTGGCTGTTGATAATGAGATTTCGTTGGCTATTAAAAAAATTAAGGAAAAACCTGCAATAATCACCATATTAAGGAGGTTTGATAGTGCTATGGTGTGAAAACCTTGCGAGTAATTAAGGGAAAACATGTTAAACTAGAGAAGGTTTGCTAGTGCCATGGTGTTAAAATGCACCTGATTAATGAGTCGGTGCTGCATGACATCCATTATCTCTGTATTTTTTTAGCCTAGTTTTAATTTAGTGTATTCGTAAATAAAAAAAATATTTTTTTTGAACGGCTAACTGCTTTCCACGTGTAAACACACCCTTTCGGAGCTATGTCAAAAGGCCGACTACTCGACCACCGCAAGAAAGCGTAGCACACCCCTGATGCGCGGAAACCCCGTGGAATAGGTAACCCCCCCCCCCTTGGACTCGAACCCTGGTAAAACCCCGGGCCAAGCCTTCACCGAGATGTCCAAATACCCAGCCTCAGTCAGGGATCGAACCGGTGCCTCCTAAGAAGACAGCCGGCTTCCCCACCAACTGAGCTGGGATAAGTGGACAAATAATAATTAAAAAAAAAACAAAAAATAGATTAAAATAGATCAAAACAAAAAACATAAAAAAAGGATAACTAACTCGACTTAGGACCCACGTGTTGTGACGGCACCGTTAAATTATAAAAAAACAGACGTAAAAAACGTCGAACCACACACACCCGTTGCAAAGTATTCACTCAAAAAATTTATACTAAAATGTAAAACTTTAAATTTAAAATCAAATAAGAGTTATATGATGATGACAATTATTATTAGTTAACTTATATTGTCACATTCTATCATGTCAATATTAGAATGAAGGAGAGAGTGAGGACCTAAAATATATAATAGTTAACAAAGGATTTTTAATGGACCACAAATAGAGAAAGTGAAATGATAATAGATCAATAGAAGAATTCTGATTTTTTATGCTTTACCAACTTGTACTTAAGCTATGTGAGGTAGTAAAAAAAATGAACAGTGAAAAGTAGACACAAAAGAATTTTGTAAAATAATGGTGAGATAATATGAGACATGAATTAATTGGAAAGTATTTTTTTTAACGTTATATTTTAATAATAATAGAATTCCCCTAGCACGTGTTGTGGCGTTGAATTTTTGTACAACCAAACTGTAAACACGAGTATGAAGTTGCAAAATATTAATGTGTAAAACAACCAGAAACGAAATAAAATCTAATAAAAAAAGAAAAAAAAATGTTGATATGGTGTAGTGACCAAACATACGATAAAAAAATGGTGGTCGTGACGAGGTATTGCGCCATTTTCAAAAAAAAAAAATTATCGCTTATTTAGTTTTTTCAAAAAATAATTAATGATCGAAAGTTATAAAAGGAAAATAAGGCTATTGGGTTAAATGCGTATATTATTTATTGTAAGATATTTTTTTTTAAAACTCCAAAATATATATCAAAAAGAGGGGATGGTTATTGTACAAAAGGGATAAATAGTACGAAATGTAAGAGAGATTCAATTATAATGGTATTTTACGAAAATTCAATATTGTTCACTTATAAACCTAATTCCCTATGATTTTCAAACGGCTAAAGTTTTTTTGTCACACCCCGATTTCCACGTGTCACCGGTGGGCCCGGTGGGGGAGTATCGTGACGTGGTTGGCAACGTAATAGTCAAACAACACAATATAATAATGCACAGCGGAAGCAAATTTAAAATAAATTACAACCAGATTTATTTATTGTAAACAAAGTCACAATATCCGGTGTTTATCCACAGTAGGATCGAACAAAAATAGAAACAATAGTTCAACAGACTTTTAGGCATCTTAAGCTTGCGAGACTTCTATTGATGCTAAGGAGACATATCCAGCCAATTTCGTATAGTACATGCATTTAGCCTTTTTGGAAAATACGTCAGTTTACACTGGTAAATACATTCAACTGACTCATTTTGGAAAAAGAGTTTGATAAGTGATTCGAGTGCAAACGACACAAAATATCTTGACACATTGATTAAAATGCACAGAGGCAAAATTAATCTTTTTAACCTGAGAGAATTATTTAATATTATAATCTTGTAAACGAATTACATGTTACTTATGCGTTCAGTAGCCCGAACCTAGTCCGGGTTAAAGATTAATAGACTCACCACTATAATGAGTTATACACGGACGGTGTACGCCTACACCCTGTGCTCAGGTCGTGGCCAATCTCGTAAGATGATGCCAGGGATATCCGGGACATGGTCATTAACCCCCCAAAGGCTGTAAAGTAAACAAAACTGTTTAAACGAGCCGATCAAATTATTCAACTACCCACTAAGCGTGGAGATTTGATGCCCGATCAAGCGGTACGCTATGTACCGTAACCCAAGCCCGTATAGGGAAAATAAGTTAAAAGTATTTACCTGAGCTAAATATAAATTCAATCCCAGCCGTATATCAAATCAGCAAGTACAGATAGCTTTTACTGGGCTCCTAATCTGGAACGAAGGTTTTTTAATAACCTATTAGAATCCTAACGGGCCTTTAATTAAGCTTAAGCTTAGACCGGCTAGTTTCAAAGATACGGTTCGTACGCACGATTAAGCGAAGACCGGATAGAATGTGATTTAGACCCGAAAAGTTTGAAGACTTGTTTAATATGGGTTTATTATTCACATTCTGGATTTTGAGATAAAACCGATAAGGTTTGACCCGTTTCGGCTAATTTATGTAAACTTGTTACATAAACCGCACCGAACGCGAAATAAGCGTAACGGGTATCCTCAAGAGCCATATACAGGTTTCCTAAGTTAATATGCTTCAAATATGTTGTGACATCAGTAAGATGTCTTTCGTTATGCCCCGAACTAATTTAAACACAAACTATGCCCCGTAGGGGTAGTTTGGTCATTTTAAAGTTTGTAAAAGCGCTTAGATGTTTAACTGAGTTACAGGTCTGATGTAAACAGTAAACATACTCAATTTGATGAGTTATAACAGTAGACTAAAGCATATATGTGAAATTTATCATCTTTAACCAAACTATGCCCCGTAGGGGTATTTTGGTAATTTCACATAAGCCGAAAAGCTCAAAAACGAAGTCTGAGTTAATCAACCTTTGCTTACTGTTAAAATATCATAATTTGCCTCATATGTCAGTAGGTATCAACCCGGGTATGCTCAATATGATTTTAAAACATACTATGCGTTAAAAACGCTAAATAAGGCGATTAAAGGCCATTTCCGGGTTTGATACTTAAATCTGATGTTTTTATATTTCCAGAAGTCTTAAAATAAATTATTTATCATATGTGATCAGTAGCAAAAGGTTTGGAGTCGTTTTGATAAGTAAAACTCATTTTATGGCCCGTTAGGGCAAAACCGACAATTATCGGATTAAGCCTACGACTACTAGTTATGCTCAGCCTAAAATTAATTAAAAATCTTTAAAAATCCCAAAATATTATATTATATCAGTGGGTATTAAGTTTGATACCAAAAAGTAGGCTTAACTAGGCTATACGCTAATTACGCCATTTTTTTAACATAAAGCATTAGATTTGCGATATTGAGCATAACTCTTAATCTATAAGTCAAACTGATGTCAAACTTTGCATACAAGTTTATATATCAGTAACTAAGGTTTCTACACTTTTATATTTTCATAAATCACGTTTTAAGGTAATAAGGGCATAACGGTCAACATGTGAGCAATTAACGGAAATCTGCATATTAATTGGATAACTAGTGAACCAAGGTGTATAATCACAGAGGGTTGTTCTAACATGTAACCTAATCCAATTTAAGCTCTGAGGCATTTCTAAAACATACCTAAACGGGTCAGAACTGAAAGTCAAAGTGAAAGTCAAACTATGTGACTTTCGGTTCCGAACCGGGTCAAAACAGGAAATAGTCGGGTTGAACATGTTCGGACATGTTCTTACACTTATTACTAAGTTATAACAATGATCAAACAGGTTATATATGTTCTAGATAGCTAATTACGCATAAATGACATTTTAAGCATCCTGTTGACTTTTTACTTAAAAGTTTGACCCGACTTTTGACCTGGTTAGAGTGGTGATCAGGGGAAACCCTTTTGAGGTTTTATTACCCACGTAAATACCAACTCATAACTACTTTTAATTCGAGATATAACTGAGCCATTATAGACTAATCTCGAAGTCAAACCGTAATTACGACGGTTTGACTTTTAGCTAATTAACCAAGCTAAACTCAACTAAATAAGAACTAGCAGACTTACAAGAGTCCTATGCACGAGATATGATCAGTTGGACCTGCGTGAGAGCTCCAGGAATGATCAAATTATGCAGAATGAAGTGTGTCCAAAGTTGTTGCATTTCATGGCCTTTTATAGTGATCAAGAACACCATAAATCTTTGACACATAGGTCTAGGACTTACCACAATTGATTAACATATGTCTCTAAGTGTTTAGGGGGTGCCTAGGGGCCAAGAGATATGAGGAAAATCGATTTGAAGGGCCAGATTCACGTATAATAGCAAACAGCAACGATCAGACGCTGGGCAGACCCCTTACGGACCGTAAGGGGGATCGGCTTACGGTCCGTAAGCCTTGGACCAGGGGCAAAACTCCTTCTTGTTATTGCGCAGTTGGCTCTTGGCTTTTCGAAAAGGCAACTAACTTTTATCTTGCACTTTGAACCCTCCATATTGACACATAAGGGCCTCAAGACTTGTACCCCTCTTGATAAGTCCCTGGCCACTCGGTTAATGCCCGAAAAGTAACAGTTTTCAACGTTGACGCTTTAACCCCTCGCACACGAATTTGATCATAACTTTCTCATACGATAACGAAACTTTATGAAATTTGAATCGTGCATTCTAGTGAGCATAATTAACCTTTACAAAGCTTCGGGTTTGTCAAAAGGTCACTCAGAGGTATATCTTTAACATGTTGACACATTTAACCACTGTAGTTTGTAATCTCTCACTTTTAGCTTCGTATGATCCATGATTTATTCGTTTGATGTTATGAACATCATGTAGGGTTATTATGAAGTATATTTATTCACTGTTGACACTTAGAATCCGTATAATCTCATACTTTCCATGTTTGTCAACTTTAGTCCTTTTATAACATTCTTTCACACGTTCAAACTTTATGACACGTGTCAACACATTATAGGACGTGAATTTTCGAGGTGTTACATCCTCGCCCCCTTAAAATAAATCTCGACCCGAGATTTACTGAAATAAGTAAGGGTACTTTTCTTTCATCGTGGATTTAACCTCCCACGTGAATTCGGGACCACTACGGGCATCCCATTTGACCTTAACAATAGGTACATGCTTCCTTCGAAGCTTCTTTACCTGTCGATCTTCAATCAACACAGTTTTTTTTTTATTTTTTTTAAGCTCTCATCTATATGCATATCTGTATGGGGTATAACCAGTGATTCATCAGCGAAGCACTTCTTCAGATTGCAGATGTGGAACACATTGTGAATTCCACTGAGCTCTTCAGGTAAGTTTAACTTATAGGCAACTGACCCGACTCGTTCGATAACCTCGAAAGGTCCTATGTATCTCGGACTTAGCTTACCTTTCTTACCAAACCGCCTCACCCCCTTCCAGGGTGACACCTTAAGTAGGACTTTGTCACCTACTTCGAAGTGAAAATCCTTACGCTTAGGATCAGCGTAACTCTTATGCCTATCCCTGGCAGCTTTGAGTCGGTCACGAATCTGGACTATCTTGTCCGTCGTTCGAACACGATCTCTGGTCCTGATAACTGGACATCTCCAACTTCCGCCCAACAAACTGCCGTTCTACACTTTCTACCGTATAATGCCTGAAAAGGCGCAGCCTTAATGCTGGTATGGTAGCTATTGTTGTAGGAGAATTCGATTAATGGTAGGTTCTTATCCCAACTACCACCTAAATCGATCGCACATGCACGTAGCATGTCTTCCAACGTTTGAATAGTACGCTCACCCTGACCGTCTGTCTGAGGATGGTAAGCCGTACTAAAGTTCAAACGTGTGCCCAAAAATTGTTGGAAACTCTTCCAAAAATGTGTCGTGTACCTAGTATCTCTGTCAGAGATAATAGCTACAGGTATGCCATGTAGGGCTACAATCTTATCAACGTATAACTGGGCTAACATATCGGAGCTATAAGTCTCCTTGATGGGTAGGAAATGTGCGGACTTAGTCAGTCTGTCAACTGTAACTCATATCGTATCATTTCCTTTCCTTGTCTTGGGTAACTTGGTAATAAAATCCATAGTTACCATTTCCCACTTCCACGTAGGAAGTTCAGGCTGTCGTAGCAAGCCTGACGGCTTTTGATGCTCGGCTTTGACTTGCGCACATGTCAAGCATTTAGCTACATGGGTGGCTACAGACTTGTTCAAGCCTATCCACCAATAATTTGCCCTTAGATCCTGGGTAGCTGATGGCAATTTCTTAATCGTTGCCTAATTAGGGTTGCGGCATTTAATACGTAAGTAATATGAACCGTCTTTCTTATTTAACAATATAAAACCCTCAGAAGATTGAGTCAGGCTATATGTGCCTATATCTTAAAACTTACTAAATCAGGGTTTCGATTTTTCCATATTTGATATGGAGTTTTCATAATACTCCAGCCCACAGCGGGATGTTAATCTTAGTTCTACCTGTCTTCCAGGAGGTAAGCAGGGAAAACTTATGAGAAGATAATTAAGATACAAGGAGGCATAGAGATTTTCCATATCTCAGGCTCCAGTTCATCCATCATTCCTCGTGTTAAATGAGTGACATCTTTATGTTATAAGTCCACGAATTTCTTAATCGGGAACATTTACTTGAAAAAAATTCCATTTTTGGATATCTTCTTTGAATACTACTAGTCGACTTTAGTACAATATGATCATTGGGATATCTCAGGGGTTCCATGTATTAAACCTCCATGCTGATCAGACATGGAAATAATCTATGGGACACACTAGGATACGCCAATCCTCATATGACACTTTTATCAAACATAGTTTGGCATTCGCAGGCGATAGAAAACCAATGAGGAAATAATTAAAATAACATATGTTGTCGTACTCTATGCGAAGAAAGAGTACTCTGATTTTCGGAAGGATTCCTTGCCGATTTATAAGAATCGGTTACTATGGTTTCCTTGGTAGTTATATCTTGTGGATGATAATAAGAATTTGCTAAGTTTATGGTTCATGAATATTTATTATTGCCTGTATTAAGAACAGGACACTTAGCAGAAATTATCATTGATAAATGATAAGGAAGTTTATTGTACAAGTGCTTATATTAAATCAACAATGGAAGTTTCACAAACTAGGCACCTAGCTCAGTTGGCTAGGCGCGCGAAAGTGTGCGGCCTAGACCCAGGTTCGATTCCGGGGACGGCCAATTCCATCATTTTTTTATGTTTAATATTTATTAGTCGCATGGCTACGTGTAATAACGAGGGTTGTCTCATTAGGAGTCTTGATAATTAATTTCTTCTTTTCAACCGCAATATGGGCTTGATTTTTAAGGCAACCAATCGATTTTTATCACTTTATTGAGTCCTTATATTTAACGGAACTAGGACATCGGAAAAATGATTCCTAATGGATATAAAACATCCATCTAATAATGCTGAAGCAGTCTCAAAGGTATACAGGCTTCTTACTGAACTTTCGTTGCTTTTTATTAAGCCTGTACTTGCTCTCTTTCTCAGATTTCTGGGAGTTATTCTCCTTCTTTTGGTTCATCCTTCATATACGAAGTGTGAACATAGCTCTCCTCATGAGCAATTAAGCATGGTTTCGAATGAGATTTAGAGCGAGAAGCATTCGGCTTTTCGGATTGTCTCATGACCCTTTTTCCCATGATCCCTCCAACTGTTGCGTCAACCACAGCTTGGAGATTAACTTCATCAATATAGAGGTTTACGTTTGTAGTTTTATTAACTTTCGTCGCCTTAATAGCGTTGCGACTGTCGTCCACCTCATTCGAGTTTTCCATACTCGAAACTTGGTACCAATCACCAAGATTTAACCATTATTAGTCATCATCCTGATGACCTAATTTAGATTAGCCACGGCATTCATAAACCGTGTGGGCCATTCCGTCCCGAACATTCATAGTGAATATTATTTTGAACGTATTTCCATTATATTTAGCCTAGGTCACAACAGGACCATCAATGGCATTCAAAGTTTGGAGCGAGTCCAATACTTGCTTGACAGGGGACCATAATGTCACCACTGTCTTTGTCACAAGGACGATCATGAATAGCTCAAAGGCTAGCCTTACAAGACTTTTATTATATATATACATATATGGCATAGAAGCCTGCCGCGATGGACGTAGAAAATATGGCATGAAGCCCAGTCATGAAGGACATAAATGATTATACGGCACGAAGGCCTTGTCACAAAGGACTTTTAGATATGGCACAAACGGCCTTGTTATAAGGACATTCATCAAATCTGGTACAAAGGCATGTCACCAGGAATGTTAACATTTAATATGTTAACTTGTCATGAATGACCAATTATAGCACATAGGCTTGTCATGAATGACTTTAAAACACAACTTGATGGTCTATTACCAAGGACCTGAAATCTTATTAGATTAGGGCTTCAAGGTTTGAACGTGGTTCTTCACCTTTGGACAGGGAGTCATAGACTACAACTGTCATCGTCTTGAAAGACGATTCTTTTGGCAGAAAAATATGCCAAGCAACATCACTAATGGATGTTTATATATAACCATCGTATCTAATGATATTAGTTATGATCACATCGATCATATTGACTATTAGGTTTGGGTATAATCACACCATTTTGAACAGGGGATCATAAAGATCACTACTATCTTTGTCTTACAGACTCTAGAATAAAGTATAGCCCGTAGGCATTTCATCACGAGGGATGTTAATATTATGATCAGCATACTGAGGATACTAGTCAGGATCGCACTGATAGTATAGACTATGGGAATTGAGTATAGCTCACCCCCTTGGCAAAGAATCACAAAAGATTACAATTGCCTTGTCTCAGTTGGACGATCTAATATAGCCCTTAGGCAAAACATCATTACGGATGTTTAAAATTTTTAATCATCATGATCGTATTGATCATATGAACTATTAGGCTTGAGCATAGCTCACCACCTTGGACAGGGAATCATAACGATAACAACGTCAATGTCTCAAATGGACAATATATTATAGCCCGTAGGCAAGACATCACTAAAGGATGTTAAATAATATGATCATCGTATTAGATGATATTAGTCATGATCGCATTGATCACATAGACTATTATGTTTAGACATAGTCCAACATTTTAGACAGGAGGTCAAAGACCACCACTGTCGTTGTCTTATCGGACAACTAGTTTACTCCGTAGGTGCTTCATTACTAACGGATGTTTATAATATGATCATCTTATAGGATGATATAAGCCATGATTCCTAGATCACTAGGCTAGATTTGAGAATTGGAAGAATCCAATATAAGGATGACTGTTGTGATTTTCTCGAATCACATTTGTCAGGAGTGCTAACACATTCCTAGGTGTTAACAAGGATTTGAATCCCTTGAGTAGGTTTCACCATCTTGGCCGCGTAGGCTAGGTTTCACCTTTAAGATTCCCTTCAATTGCATACTGACAGAGAAGGAAGGATATTTATTTTATCCAGGATTTTTATCATAAATCCTAATTCATAAGTTAATAATAGCACCAATGGCCTTGTTGCGTAGACAAGTTAAATTTATAAGCCATGATTTCAGAGAATCGTGGCCTTAAGGTTTGAATCAAAGTTCATTACCTTTTCTTGACAGGGAGCTGTAGGCTACCACTGTCTTTAGTCTCAGAGGACATTAACTATAGCCCGTAGGCACTTCCCTTATAAGAGATGTTTATTACTGGATTACCCCCTTAGGGAAATTCATTAACCATGGTAAACAGAGACCATATATGGTTAATTTATTACTCATATTTATTTAGGATTTCTTTTATAATTTATCCTAATTATAAAACATTAACAGTTTTATTAGTGGCACCCAATGGCCTGGTCACATGGACATTTATAAATTATAAGCTTATGATTTCAGAGAATCAAAGCATGAAGGTATTCTGGCACAATAGGCCTAGTCACAAGGACATTTGTAAATTTTAAGCTATGATTTCAGAGAATCAAAGCATGAAAGTATATTGGCACAATAGGCCTAGTCACGTAGACAATTATAAATTATATGCTAGGATTTCAGAGAATCAAGCATTTGAGGTTTGAACCTAGTTCATTACCTTTATCTGACAGGGAGTCATAGCTACCACTGTATTTTGGCTCATGTAGAAATGAGCAAGGCCCGTAGGCACTATATTACCACGTATGGTTAAAATATGATCATCTTAATTGATGACATAAACCCAGGATTCAGGGATTATTAAACTGGGTTAGGAATCTTTTGAAGGATCCTATATAAAAATGACGTGTGTGATTTTAATTGAATCACATCTGCCAGGAGTGTTAACATGTTTTAAGATGTTAACAGGGAATTGAATCTTTTTAAACAGGTCTTACCATCTTGGCCCGGTCTTATAATTGACCCAAGGCTAGGTTTCACATTTAAGATTCTTAATTAATGATTTGAATCTTTTTAACAGGTCTTACCATCTTGGCCCGGTCTTATAATTGACCCTAGGCTAGGTCTTGCCCTTTTAGATTTTGCCATTTTATTATAATGGTAGATCTTGCAAAAAGGAAATAATAATTTTTTCCATTTATTTAATATTTCTTATTTAGAATGAAAGTTTAAACTTAATCATTCCATTATTTAAAAATAAAAGTATAAAGTTGCCCTAGGCGGGACTTAAAAGGAATAATGTCGTCCTCGAAGGGACTGAAAAGGTAAATATGTCCTTATAAGGACTATTGAGGAAACAATCTTCAGTAAAGGAGTTTCTTCTTCATTCAATTCTAGAAGGCTTTCTCCTTGGTCGCACGTTTCATCCTGGTCGCGGTACGAAGCTCAGCATTTCAAGGCTCCAGATGTGGAAAATTCTTATTACAGCTTCTTCGCTTGGCGACGTATCCAATATATAAAAATTTGGAAGCAAAACTTCAAGATTAGGATTGAGAATATTCCTAAGTTAAGTCTAGACTCAGAAGTTTAGAATTGTGCAATTGTGTAACTGAGATTAAACACTTAGGCTAGTGTTTAATTCACTCAGTGTTGGCTCTGATACCAACCTGTCACACCCCGATTTCCACGTGTCACCGGTGGGCCCGGTGGGGGAGTATCGTGACGTGGTTGGCAACGTAATAGTCAAACAACACAATATAATAATGCACAGCGGAAGCAAATTTAAAATAAATTACAACCGAATTTATTTATTGTAAACAAAGTCACAATATCCGGTGTTTATCCACAGTAGGATCGAACAAAAATAGAAACAATAGTTTAACAGACTTTTAGGCATCTTAAGCTTGCGAGACTTCTATTGATGCTAAGGAGACATATCCAGCCAATTTCGTATAGTACCTGCATTTAGCCTTTTTGGAAAATACGTCAGTTTACACTGCTAAATACATTCAACTGACTCATTTTGGAAAAAGAGTTTGATAAGTGATTCGAGTGCAAACGGCACAAAATATCTTGACACATTGATTAAAATGCACAGAGGCAAAATTAATCTTTTTAACTTGGGAGAATTATTTAATATTATAATCTTGTAAACGAATTACATGTTACTTATGCGTTCAGTAGCCCGAACCTAGTCCGGGTTAAAGATTAATAGACACACCACTATAATGAGTTATACACGGACGATGTACGCCTACACCCCGTGCTCAGGTCGTGGCCAATCTCGTAAGATGATGCCAGGGATATCCGGGACATGGTCATTAACCCCCCAAAGGCTGTAAAGTAAACAAAACTGTTTAAACGAGCCGATCAAATTATTCAACTACCCACTAAGCGTGGAGATTTGATGCCCGATCAAGCGGTACGCTATGTACCGTAACCCAAGCCCGTATAGGGAAAATAAGTTAAAAGTATTTACCTGAGCTAAATATAAATTCAATCCCAGCCGTATATCAAATCAGCAAGTACAGATAGCTTTTACTGGGCTCCTAATCTGGAACGAAGGTTTTTTAATAACCTATTAGAATCCTAACGGGCCTTTAATTAAGCTTAAGCTTAGACCGGCTAGTTTCAAAGATACGGTTCGTACGCACGATTAAGCGAAGACCAGATAGAATGTGATTTAGACCCGACAAGTTTGAAGACTTGTTTAATATGGGTTTATTATTCACATTCTGGATTTTGAGATAAAACCGATAAGGTTTGACCCGTTTCGGCTAATTTATGTAAACTTGTTACATAAACCGCACCGAACGCGAAATAAGCGTAACGGGTATCCTCAAGAGCCATATACAGGTTTCCTAAGTTAATATTCTTCAAATATGTTGTGACATCAGTAAGATGTCTTTCGTTATGCCCCGAACTAATTTAAACACAAACTATGCCCCGTAGGGGTAGTTTGGTCATTTTAAAGTTTGTAAAAGCGCTTAGATGTTTAACTGAGTTACAGGTCTGATGTAAACAGAAAACATACTCAATTTGATGAGTTATAACATTAGACTAAAGCATATATGTGAAATTTATCATCTTTAACCAAACTATGCCCCATAGGGGTATTTTGGTAATTTCACATAAGCCGAAAAGCTCAAAAACGAAGTCTGAGTTAATCAACCTTTGCTTACTGTTAAAATATCATAATTTGCCTCATATGTCAGTAGGTATCAACCCGGGTATGCTCAATATGATTTTAAAACATACTATGCGTTAAAAACGCTAAATAAGGCGATTAAAGGCCATTTCCGGGTTTGATACTTAAATCTGATGTTTTTATATTTCCAGAAATCTTAAAATAAATTATTTATCATATGTGATCAGTAGCAAAAGGTTTGGAGTCGTTTTGATAAGTAAAACTCATTTTATGGCCCGTTAGGGCAAAACCGACAATTACCGGATTAAGCCTACGACTACTAGTTATGCTCAGCCTAAAATTAATTAAAAATCTTTAAAAATCCCAAAATATTATATTATATCAGTGGGTATTAAGTTTGATACCAAAAAGTAGGCTTAACTAGGCTATACGCTAATTACGCCATTTTTTTAACATAAAGCATTAGATTTGCGATATTGAGCATAACTCTTAATCTATAAGTCAAACTGATGTCAAACTTTGCATACAAGTTTATATATCAGTAACTAAGGTTTCTACACTTTTATATTTTCATAAATCACGTTTTAAGGTAATAAGGGCATAACGGTCAACATGTGAGCAATTAACGGAAATCTGCATATTAATTGGATAACTAGTGAACCAAGGTGTATAATCACAGAGGGTTGTTCTAACATGTAACCTAATCCAATTTAAGCTCTGAGGCATTTCTAAAACATACCTAAACGGGTCAGAACTGAAAGTCAAAGTGAAAGTCAAACTATGTGACTTTCGGTTCCGAACCGGGTCAAAACAGGAAATAGTCGGGTTGAACATGTTCGGACATGTTCTTACACTTATTACCAAGTTATAACAATGATCAAACAGGTTATATATGTTCTAGATAGCTAATTATGCATAAATGACATTTTAAGCATCCTGTTGACTTTTTACTTAAAAGTTTGACCCGACTTTTGACCTGGTTAGAGTGGTGATCAGGGGAAACTCTTTTGAGGTTTTATTACCCACATAAATACCAACTCATAACTACTTTTAATTCGAGATATAACTGAGCCATTATAGACTAATCTCGAAGTCAAACCGTAATTACGACGGTTTGACTTTTAGCTAATTAACCAAGCTAAACTCAACTAAATAAGAACTAGCATACTTACAAGAGTCCTATGCACGAGATATGATCAGTTGGACCTGCTTGAGAGCTCCAGGAATGATCAAATTATGCAGAATGAAGTGTGTCCAAAGTTGTTGCATTTCATGGCCTTTTATAGTGATCAAGAACACCATAAATCTTTGACACATAGGTCTAGGACTTACCACAATTGATTAACATATGTCTCTAAGTGTTTAGGGGGTGCCTAGGGGCCAAGTGTGACAACTCGAAATCTATAACCTTTCTTGTATCCCGATGTAACATGAACGTGTGACTAGTTATCTTGTGTGATTAATGATAAGCGAACCTCTATGTGACTATGTGATTATTATGTGTTGTGCTTGTATGTATAGTGTGTATATATGCATAAGTGAGCCGAGAACTAAGAACCCGACTCGAGACCATGAGGTCTCGAGTAAACAGTAACACTTGGGCCGGATGGGCCACGCACCCCATTTAACCCAACCGAAACCCATTAGGGTGCACCGTGTGGACAAGTATATAACCCTTAGTGATGTTAACCTTGCCATTCTTTGGACAAACCACACACACTCCCCCTTCCTCTCACTAAAACCCTAAGCTACAACATTGTTCTCCTTCTTCTCGGATCAAACCGGTGACGCTAGGACTCGCGGATCGGCACACACGCACACACACATTCGGATCAATGTGTTGAATGTGTTTGAATATGATATGAACATGCTATGAACATTTGAATAATACTTGTTTGATCCATTTTAGTAAATTGTGAGACAAGAAAACATGTTTATGTGGGTGGTACAAACTGATTCATGAAATCGATTTTTCCATTGGGTAGTACACTGTGCAAGATCAGCAGATGTCCAGTCGAGACCTTCAGTCTCGACTCGAGACCACCATATGTCAACTCGAGACCACCGCATGACAAGTCGAGATCCTCAGTTGCGACTCAGGTAGCGAGTCGAGAACCCCTAGTCTCGACTCGAGACCATGCTTCATCAACACACACATGCATAACCCGAGACCTCGTCCGTTGCGACTCGAGACCTATAAGCTTAAACCGAGATCGCACAGTCTCGACTCGAGACCGCACAATCTCGACTCGAGACCACGAGCGCACACTCGCTGATTTGGACTTGCACGTTGTTACGAACTTAGATGATTGGGCCGGGCTTTTGGGCCGAAAGTATGGGCTATATGTGCTACTGTTGAATGAGAATGTTGTTTGGGCTGCCATGAATGATACTTGAATGCAATGTGCTAGAAACATACGTGTACTGCTTGAATACGAACCTGATTTGTGTGATACAACTATGATAGGACGTGAGTAACCACAATATTGCTTGATTGACTTTTCTGTGTATCTACCGAGCAAACCAAGGTGAGTTCACACCCTCTACAAAGCATGGGATTCCCAGGGGTCGGGAATTGGGGTTAAGGAACATGGGTTCCTCGTCCTCCTTGGGTAGGACAGCTATGGTTCAGGAATGTAATTCCTCGTCCTCACGGACAGATAACTCGTACTAGACCAAAACTCTATCATGAAGTCCCTCATTTTTATATCGACTTAATCGCCGGGCCAATGGCGAGCGGGTCATTAGTTAGATAGCGCTATTTAGGTCTGACAAACCTCACACCGTGCCGCAGAGGACGGGCGTGAACTAATGGATCTGGGGCACGTCAATGATGATAGACATTGACAGTTTCACGGCACATAAACATGACTAAAGTCAGCAGTCGATATGGTAACGAGTCTAGTATATACATGGGGTAGCCCCCACGGCCGAAATGCCAGATAACTAACACGGGGTAGCCCCCACGGCTGGATTGCCAGAGTAACCGGGAATAAACAAGTCACGTTTTTAACTATGGGGTGACCCCCATGGCAGGATGCCAGATAAAGGAACTGTTTTCGAAACAACTTAAAACGAACACCCAACTGTGAACTCACTCAACTTGTTGTTGACTCGTTACTACATGCTTTGCAGGTCCTTAGGTTCTTAGCTGGAGCTTGCATGGAGGAGGATCGTTGTGGGACATGGACGGCTGTGTGCCATGTTAAACTTTGAAACAATTAAACTTATGCCTTGTCTTTTTTTGACTTATGCTTCCGCTTGCTACTTAACTATGTTTTGTTTGAACACCAATTGTATTGGTTGGATTTTATAACTACTTATATGCTTGTTCAATATGATTAGTGGCTGGATCCTGGTCAGTCACGCCTCCAAGCGGTAGTACTCCGCAGGTGGATTTTGGGGGTGTGACAGATTGGTATCAAAGCCATTGGTTATAGAGAACTTGGTTTTAATAAAGGGGAAAAACGTTTTTGTTAAAACCAGACTATAACCTGTACAGTGCTCGACGACCCACAACGACGCTTCACTCCACATGCAAGGCTCGACATTCTAGGTGATATGATCCGTGTATATATTGCCTACTTGTTAGTTACATAGTACATTGCTTATGGTATGCTGGGTTAGTATAACTACTGTTGCTTGAACACGTGCGTGCTTACTCTATTTTATCGTCGTACCTTTGCGAACCCCTCTCACTCACGTTCTTCTTGATATGAAGATCATGTCTGGACGCGTTAACCTGACACAAGCCCAGTTGACGGCTCTGATCAACGAACGAGTTGCCGCAGCACTTGCAGCTGCACACGCAGGAGGTATATCCTGCAGTCCGAACTCATTCTAGGATCTTTAGAATCCTACTCTCGTGAACCAACCTTTGTGTTAAACTCTGTCTTTTCTTTCACCCACGATAGGTCAGCATGTTCAGCCACCCGTGTGCACTTTTAAGACTTTCATGGACTGCCGACCAACTACTTTTAGCGGCACTGAAGGAGCCGTAGGTCTCCTACACTGGTTTGAGAAACTAGAATCTGTCTTCGAAATGTACGAATGCCCTGAGGCGCGCAGGGTGAAGTATGCTACTGGTACTCTCGAGGGTTTAGCCCTCACATGGTGGAACGCTCAGGTTCAGATGCTGGGGTTGGTTGCTGCCAACGCCACCCCATGGGAAAATTTTAAAGAGATGATCAAGGAGGAATACTGCAGTCGTGATGAAATTCACAAACTGGAAGTGGAGTTCTTCAACCTCAAGATGACGGGGTCCGAAATTGAGGCTTATGTGAAAAGGTCGAACGAACTGGCAATTCTGTGCCCTACTATGGTGGATCCTCCCATCAAATGCATCGAACTATTTCTTCAGGGCTTAGTGCCGGAAATCCAAAGTCATGTGACTTCAGCGAACCTCGCCACCTACCAGCAAACTGTTCAGTTGGCTCACCGTCTCACGGATCAGGCGGTGGAGCAGAACAAGTTACCAAAACGCATAGGTGCTGCAACTACTTCTGGTACCTCTAGTGACAACAAACGGAAATGGGATGGAACTTCAAGTAAGGGTTCGACTTCTGTTCAGTCCCAGTCTCAGCAGAGAAAGACTGATGACTACAAGAGCCCTAATCAGCAATCGTCTGGTGGTCAAGGCCATGGTGGGTACAAAGGAAATCACCCCAAATGCAATCGCTGCAGCCTGCACCACAGCGGGCCATGCACCAGGGGCAACTGTCATCGGTGCAACAAGCCTGGTCACGCTGCAAAGGATTGCAGGAGCTTATACCCCGCCAATCAGAATCGTCATCAAGCTCAACAGAACCAGCGCCAGCAGCAGCAGCAGCAAGGTGACAACAAAGGGTGCTTTCAGTGTGGAGCTGAGGGCCACTTCAAGAGAGACTGTCCCCAACTGAACAGGAACCAGAACAACAACAACAACAATAACAACAATCAGGGGAATGGTAACAATGGGAACAACAACAACAATGGCGCCAGGGGGCGGGTGTTTGTGATTGGCCAAGGTGAAGCAAGGAATGACCCCAATGTTGTGGCGGGTAAGTTCCTTCTCGACGACTTTTATGTTTCAGTTTTATTTGATTCGGGTGCCGATACTAGCTACATGTCACTAGAAGTTAGTCGAATGCTTAAGCGTATTCCAACACCTTTGAACAACAAGCACACCGTAGAGCTAGCAAATGGTAAGAGTTTAGAAGCCACACACATAGTCAAGGGTTGTAAACTTATTCTCGCTGACCAGACCTTCTCTATCGACCTCATTCCTATTGTCTTGGGTAGTTTCGACGTTGTCATTGGGATGGATTGGTTATCCCAACACCGAGCAGAGATTCTTTGCAATGAGAAGGTTGTCCGTATTCCAGGTCCCGGTGGTGAACCTCTCATGATTCATGGCGACAAGAGGCGCGCTGTTGAGAACGTCATTTCTCTCCTTAAGGCCCAAAAGTGCTTGCGAAAGGGCCACACTGCCATTTTGGCTCTCGTTACTGACACCTCAGAAAAAGAGAAGAAGATAGAAGATTTTCCAGTTGTACGCGATTATCCAGAGGTATTTCCTGAGGAATTACCTGGTCTTCCGCCTCATCGCCAAGTCGAGTTTCAGATCGAACTAGCTCCTGGAGCTGCGCCCATAGCCCGTGCACCTTATCGTTTAGCCCCATCAGAGTTGAAGGAACTCTCTACGCAACTACATGAGCTCCTGGATAAGGGTTTTATTCGTCCAAGCTCATCGCCCTGGGGGCTCCAGTATTATTTGTAAAGAAGAAGGACGGTACTTTCAGAATGTGCATCGATTACCGGGAACTCAACAAGGTGACGGTGAAGAATCGTTACCCTCTACCGCGTATCGACGACTTGTTCGACCAGCTGCAAGGGTCGAGCTACTATTCAAAGATCGATCTAAGATCGGGTTACCACCAGCTCAGAGTCCGGGAAGAGGACGTCTCCAAAACAGCTTTCAGAACTCGATACGGGCACTATGAGTTTTTGGTCATGCCTTTTGGGATGACAAACGCACCTGCGGTTTTCATGGACTTGATGAACCGAGTGTGCAAGCCTTACCTGGACAAGTTCGTTATAGTCTTCATCGACGACATCCTGATCTATTCCAAGAGTCAGGAGGAACACGAACAGCACCTACGACTTATTCTGGAACTTCTTCGAACAGAACAGCTTTATGCAAAGTTCTCGAAATGCGACTTCTGGCTTCGAGAAGTCCATTTCCTAGGCCACGTGGTAAACAAGGATGGGATTCACGTTGATCCATCCAAGATAGACTCGATTAAGAACTGGCCTGCACCTCGTACACCAAAGGAAATTCGCCAATTCTTGGGTTTGGCGGGATACTACCGGAGATTCATTAAGGATTTTTCTAAGATTGCACAGCCTCTCACCTCACTAACGCAGAAGGGCGTTGTTTATCGCTGGGGAAATGCACAGGAGTTAGCTTTCCAGCATTTAAAGGATAGACTTTGCAGCGCACCTATCCTTTCCCTACCAGAGGGCACAGACGATTTTGTGGTTTATTGTGACGCATCAATTCAAGGTCTTGGTTGTGTATTGATGCAACGAGATAAAGTTATAGCCTACGCTTCACGCCAACTTAAGGTTCATGAAAAGAACTACACTACGCACGATTTAGAGCTGGGGGCTGTTGTTTTTGCACTTAAGTTATGGCGGCATTACCTGTATGGTACCAAGTGCGCAATCTACACCGACCACAGGAGCCTCGAGCATATCTTCAAGCAGAAGGAACTGAATATGCGGCAACGACGATGGGTCGAGCTACTGAATGACTACGAGTGCTCAATCAGGTATCACCCGGGCAAGGCCAATGTTGTGGCTGACGCCCTCAGTCGGAAGGACACTGCGCCTAAGCGCGTGCGAGCTTTACAACTCACGATCCACTCTAGTCTCCCTTCCCAGATACGAGCTGCTCAGATAGAGGCACTGAAACCAGAAAACGTCAGGGCTGAAGCCCTACGCGGATCAAGGCAACGATTAGAACAAAAGGAAGACGGTGCTTACTACGTAACGGGACGCATTTGGGTCCCACTCTATGGCAACCTACGAGAGCTTGTGATGGATGAAGCACACAAGTCTCGCTACTCGGTGCATCCTGGTTCGGATAAAATGTACCATGATATCAAAGCTACGTACTGGTGGCCTAGCATGAAGGCCCACATAGCAACGTACGTCAGCAAGTGTTTGACTTGTGCAAGAGTCAAGTCTGAATACCAGAAACCCTCAGGCCTACTCCAACAACCAGAGATACCACAATGGAAATGAGAGCAAATTTCCATGGATTTTGTTACTGGCCTACCTAGATCCCAGCGCGGGAATGATACTATTTGGGTGATCGTGGATCGACTCACAAAGTCTGCACACTTCCTGGCTATTAAGGAAACGGATAAATTCTCCACTCTTGCAGAAATATACCTCAAGGAAGTCGTCTCGAGGCACGGGGTGCCCACCTCTATCATCTCGGATCGAGATGCGCGTTTTACTTCAGAACTGTGGCAAGCAATGCACAAATCCTTTGGCTCATGATTAGACATGAGCACAGCGTACCACCCTCAGACGGACAGGCAGTCCGAGCGCACTATTCAAACCTTAGAAGACATGCTTCGTGCATGTGTAATCGACTTTGGCAACCGCTGGGAAAAGCATCTGCCACTTGTGGAATTCTCGTACAATAACAACTACCACACCAGCATTAAAGCTGCTCCATTTGAGGCATTGTACGGACGTAAATGCCGGTCACCTCTTTGCTGGGCAGAGGTGGGAGATAGTCAGATCACTGGTCCAGAATATGTGGTAGACACGACCGAACAAATTGCTCAAATACGAAAACGCATGGCGGCAGCTCGCGACCGTCAGAAAGTTTACGCCGACATGGGCAGGAAACCGCTTGAGCTCCAGGTTGGGGAGCGGGTACTACTCAAAGTTTCACCCTAGAAGGGTGTGGTTCGTTTTGGTAAACGCGACAAACTTAACCCACGATACGTTGGACCCTTCGAAGTCATTGAGAAAATAGGCAGGGTGGCCTACAGACTCAACTTACCAGCGGAACTCGGTGCAGTTCACAACGTTTTTCACGTGTCGAATCTGAAGAAGTGTCCGTCAGATGAGACCCACGTAGTTCCTCTGAAGGAACTCACTATCGACGAACAGTTACGATTCGTCGAGGAACCAGTCGAAATCACGGACCGGGATGTTAAGGTCCTCAAGAGCACCAGAATACCTCTCGTTCGAGTTCGTTGGAACTCACGTCGCGGCCCAGAGTTCACCTGGGAGCGCGAAGATCAGATGAAACAAAAGTATCCCCAACTGTTCGCAAACAGTACACCCACTACTGAGGCCGAAGCTACGGAATTTCGGGACGAAATTCCAGATCAACGGGGGGTGGATGTGACACCCCAGGAAAACCAGGAAAACCATACAACTTAACTAGCTTCCTCAGTGAGTGCCTACCAAATTTCGGGACGAAATTTCTTTCAACTTGGGGATGATGTGACAACTCGAAATCTAGAACCTTTCTTGTATCCCGATGTAACATGAACGTGTGACTAGTTATCTTGTGTGATTAATGATAAGCGAACCTCTATGTGCCTATGTTATTATTATGTGTTGTGCTTGTATGTATAGTGTGTATATATGCATAAGTGAGCCGAGAACTAAGAACCCGACTCGAGACCATGAGGTCTCGAGTAAACAGTAACACTTGGGCCGGATGGGCCACGCACCCCATTTAACCCAACCGAAACCCATTAGGGTGCACCATGTGGACAAGTATATAACCCTTAGTGATGTTAACCTTGCCATTCTTTGGACAAACCACACACACTCCCCCTTCCTCTCACTAAAACCCTAAGCTACAACATTGTTCTCCTTCTTCTCGGATCAAACCGGTGACGCTAGGACTCGCGGATCGGCACACACGCACACACACATTCGGAAGCTTCATACTCACCTTTGAAACCATCAACCGGTTAGTGTTCTTATGATGTTTGTTGTTAAATGGTAGTATGAATGATATGATCTAACTAGTGTAGTTACATGATTGATGATGCTTTGTGAATCGGTTGTGTGTGATGTTGATAATCGGCTAACATGCTTTGATTTCGGATATGTTACATAATGAGCTCATGATATCTTGTGTCTAAACATGATTCAAACCATTGATTATTGATGTTCATGAAAACCGGCTTGCATATGTGTAGTATCATGTTAATCGGATTAGTGTAGAGTTGATTTTAGATGTTATGTGATGATTCGAAACCTTTAGATGAATATGTTCAAGTGTGATGATTTGTTGTTCATGATTATGTTTGTGATTAATGCTAGAAACCGGAAATGTGACGAACAAGTTTGAATAATCAACATGAACATGTGTTGAATGAGGACATGAATATTTGAATATGTGTTGAATGTGTTTGAATATGATATGAACATGCTATGAACATTTGAATAATACTTGTTTGATCCATTTTAGTAAATTGTGAGACAAGAAAACATGTTTATGTGGGTGGTACAAACTGATTCATGAAATCGATTTTTCCATTGGGTAGTACACTGTGCAAGATCAGCAGATGTCCAGTCGAGACCTTCAGTCTCGACTTGAGACCACCATATGTCAACTCGAGACCACCGCATAACAAGTCGAGATCCCCAGTTGCGACTCAGGTAGCGAGTCGAGAACCCCTAGTCTCGACTCGAGACCATGCTTCATCAACACACACATGCATAACCCGAGACCTCGTCCGTTGCGACTCGAGACCTATAAGCTTAAACCGAGATCGCACAGTCTCGACTCGAGACCGCACAATCTCGACTCAAGACCACGAGCGCACACTCACTGATTTGGACTTGCACGTTGTTACGGACTTAGATGATTGGGCCGGGCTTTTGGGCCGAAAGTATGGGCTATATGTGCTACTGTTGAATGAGAATGTTGTTTGGGCTGCCATGAATGATACTTGAATGCAATGTGCTAGAAACATACGTGTACTGCTTGAATACGAACCTGATTTGTGTGATACAACTATGATAGGACGTGAGTAACCACAATATTGCTTGATTGACTTTTCTGTGTATCTACCGAGCAAACCAAGGTGAGTTCACACCCTCTACAAAGCATGGGATTCCCAGGGGTCGGGAATTGGGGTTAAGGAACATGGGTTCCTCGTCCTCCTTGGGTAGGACAGCTATGGTTCAGGAATGTAATTCCTCGTCCTCACGGACAGATAACTCGTACTAGACCAAAACTCTATCATGAAGTCCCTCATTTTTATATCGACTTAATCGTCGGGCCAATGGCGAGCGGGTCATTAGTTAGATAGCGCTATTTAGGTCTGACAAACCTCACACCGTGCCGCAGAGGACGGGCGTGAACTAATGGATCTGGGGCACGTCAATGATGATAGACATTGACAGTTTCAGGGCACATAAACATGACTAAAGTCAGCAGTCGATATGGTAACGAGTCTAGTATATACATGGGGTAGCCCCCACGGCCGAAATGCCAGATAACTAACACGGGGTAGCCCCCACGGCTGGATTGCCAGAGTAACCGGGAATAAACAAGTCACGTTTTTAACTATGGGGTGACCCCCACGGCAGGATGCCAGATAAAGGAACTGTTTTCGAAACAACTTAAAACGAACACCCAACCGTGAACTCACTCAACTTGTTGTTGACTCGTTACTACATGCTTTGCAGGTCCTTAGGTTCTTAGCTGGAGCTTGCATGGAGGAGGATCGTTGTGGGACATGGACGGCTGTGTGCCATGTTAAACTTTGAAACAATTAAACTTATGCCTTGTCTTTTTTTGACTTATGCTTCCGCTTGCTACTTAACTATGTTTTGTTTGAACACCAATTGTATTGGTTGGATTTTATAACTACTTATATGCTTGTTCAATATGATTAGTGGCTGGATCCTGGTCAGTCACGCCTCCAAGCGGTAGTACTCCGCAGGTGGATTTTGGGGGTGTGACAGATTGGTATCAGAGCCATTGGTTATAGAGAACTTGGTTTTAATAAAGGGGAAAAACGTTTTTGTTAAAACCAGACTATAACCTGTACAGTGCTCGACGACCCACAACGACGCTTCACTCCACATGCAAGGCCTCAAGACTTGTACCCCTCTTGATAAGTCCCTGGCCACTCGGTTAATGCCCGAAAAGTCACAGTTTTCAACGTTGACGCTTTAACCCCTCGCACACGAATTTGATCATAACTTTCTCATACGATAACGAAACTTTATGAAATTTGAATCGTGTATTCTAGTGAGCATAATTAACCTTTACAAAGCTTCGGGTTTGTCAAAAGGTCACTCAGAGGTATATCTTTAACATGTTGACACATTTAACCCCTGTAGTTTGTAATCTCTCACTTTTAGCTTCGTATGATCCATGATTTATTCGTTTGATGTTATGAACATCATGTAGGGTTATTATGAAGTATATTTATTCACTGTTGACACTTAGAATCCGTATAATCTCATACTTTCCATGTTTGTCAACTTTTGTCCTTTTATAACATTCTTTCACACGTTCAAACTTTATGACACGTGTCAACACATTATAGGACGTGAATTTTCGAGGTGTTACATCTTTGTATAATAATATAGTTTTCTTAATTTTAATTTTTTTATTAGATACGTGATTACACATTCAATACTCAATATGATTTGTTATAACTGATGTTATTACTGTAATGTTCATTACGTGATTACACATTCAGTAATAAGAACTTAATCGCTTATGCTTTATTACGTGACTAAATCTGTAATATACGACATTACGTGATTATTATAAGTTGATTGGTTAATGTTTTGTATTACATTAATTAGATTTAAACTTAATACGTGATTGACCTGTAATATTAGGCATTCCCTGAAATATTATATATTACATGTTCTTTTTATTATAGTTATGGTTAGTATGTAATTGCGTTATCACTTAGTGGGTGTTCACATAAATACTATAATAAAATCACGTAATCACACAATCACGTAATAATAATACATAGTCAACTTTTGTTACGTAATTACGTATTGATATATAATCACGTAACGTTATACTTGTTTCAAGAATAAAAAGCATTTTATGTAATTACGTTCCGGAACATAATCACGTAACGTTTATTCAAAATCATGTAATCACGTAATAATACATAGTAAACTTTTGTTACGTAATTTGGTACTGATACATAATCACGTAACATTATACTTGTTTCAAGAGCAGAATGCATTTTACATAATTAAGTACTGGAACATAATCATGTAATGTTACAAAATCGTATGAAAAAATTAAAGTCGTTTGAAAATTATTGAGGAATGGGTTTATGAGGCACAAATATATATGAGATCTTCATATTTTTCTCTTTCCCCATTTGGTTCCCTTGTTTTAAGTCATGTGAATTCTAAGTTTTAGAAACACTTAATTTCAACTTCTTTCTAAAATTATGATTGAGGACTAGTTAATCTCAACAATTCAAATGTTTGATCAAAAACCAAAATCTTTTTCTACACTTTCTATGATTTGACTCTGTTATATATAATCCCTTGCCTAAAAAGATATTGTAGCGGCTATAAATTCTTTATGACACAATTTAATACGACTTATTATTATTATGGTATTAAAAATTGAATTACGGTAATATTATATAGACCATGTTATCAAATCAAGGTTTGGCATGTGCCAGGCACAGTTTAGAATATATATATATATTTTTTTTGTTCTGTTTATATTGGAATATTTTTTGATTTTTTTTGTTCTGTTTATATAAACTGATTACAGATTAATAACAAAAGTTCACCTTTGCATCCTTTCCCCATTTTCTACTTGAAATTTTTCCAAAATTTTAAAATCTTTAAAATACATATCATTGTTTATTTGGTGATCCGATTTTATTTCTGTTTGTTTTTGTCGTTTTTTAAGTTTATCTTTAAATTACCATCTTTGTGTCGCAACACTCTAGGGTGAAGGGAGTGGTTAGACACTTAAAAGTGGCAAACTTTAAAATGGACCAATCAGAGTGTGCCATGTCAACAGAGGTGTGAAGTGTTTAAACTTTGATGAAAAGTGTTGGCATTAGTTAAACATTTGAAAGTGGTAAACTTTTTTTTTTCATTTAAAAAAAATATATATATGTGTTAAAGTCAACAATACACACACACAATGATTGCCTCCCCCTCCTTCCCGATCGACAAAGGCTCACCGAATACATTAGTTTGCCGATCGGCAAAGGTAGCCGGCGGCGGTGTTACCGCGCGGCAAAAGCCTTTGCCGATGACTTCACCGCACCACTCCCTTCACCCTAAAACATTCCCTTGTGCCGTGATTTTTTACTTTAGATTTTCCATATTAAATTAGATTCAACATCGAAAAGAGAATAAACCAATAAAGTTTTGCATTTTATTGTAACATAACAGAAGTCATTTTGACATACATTCGGATTAAACGTCGAAAAGAGAATAAACCAATAAACTTTTGCATTTTATTGTAACATAACAGAAGTTTTTTTGACATACATTCGGATTAAACCTTACTGGTTGCCATACATTTGCAACATAACAATTGGCACGAGTTACAACTTCATGAACTCAAAACCAGATACAAAACATATGAAACTAAAAAAGGAAAATAAACATTATCCGTTGAATATCTTATCGTATTTCAGCTTCTCAAACAGTTTGATAGGCTTTAGTTTGTTTTTATTTTCTATAATGATACGAGTTTATTTAATTCGTTCTCCTGCAATTGGTCCTAACTTGACCACTTGAGCCTGTTAATGGACCAAGGTTGCTCATCTTCAGCATTGCACTTGCAAAGTCACGATTGAAAGTAGCCGGATTTGAACTATAGGTTCTCACTTGTGCATCAGCCGAACCTCCATTAAATAACTCCTGATCAGAATGCAATAATCCCCTTTGGTTAATCAAATCATTAAAGTATCGATTATCGAAAGATGTAGCAGTAGAGTCTAGTGGTGAGAGATTGTTGTCACCACCACTCGATGGACAATTCGGTCTCAATGCCGCAGCAAACGATGCATTAATGTTGTTGTCATTGTAGAGACGATTACGGAATGTGGTGCACCTCGCTTGACCAATTGTATGACCTCCTACATTAATATTGGTTTTGATAAATCTTCAGTATTTAGTTAGCCAAAAAGTTATATTAAGGTAACTCACCTGATAGAGCTATCATTTCATTAGCAGTAAACCCTTGGTTTGAAAAAGATGAGATGAGGGTACTAAGACTAGAAGCTGGTGAAGGAAGATTAGAATTTGCAGCAGTTAAACTTGCTGTTGTTGAGTCCCTTCTTCCGAACAAAACATTCCACCCAGGCCCACGAAGCTAAAAAAAAATGAAAGTTATCTATATATTTTTTTCTTGATTTAAAGTCACACGTTGAGCCTACTATACGCACACCATTGACAATATAATCCTACATCATTTTCAAACAGCCATTTAAGTTGCACTGAATGGCTGTTTGAAGGTTAGGGATTGCGTCATAGCCTCATGCCTTTAAATGATTGTTTAACTTTTTTATCAAACGGCCCTTTTAGTTTGTGGGTGGCATATTTGAGTTTTAGGGTGTCGTAGGATTAGTAGGGCTCCTAATGTAATATCAAGGAAAGTAAGTATGCTTCGCTTACAGCCACAACCGAATCCCTAGCAGCCGCAGCTAATATATCCGCACAAGAAACAACACCGGGACACTGGCGCTCCAATTGGGTTTTGATTGTATCAATGACGTTGAAACCTCTAATCGAGTTGCTATTCGGACCTGCTGTTTTTTCTCCAGTGAAATTCGCGGTATCGTCCAATAACACGGATGCATCACATCCCTACACGTTCATGCAAATAAAATAAAGTTTTTTTATAAGTCAGTGAAGACGGTGATACGAAATTCAATCATTGTAGCATACACCAAAGTCAACAAGGAAACACCGTGAGAGAAGACAATAATGTATTCAAAGTCAAATACAAATCGAAATAAAAATTCTCTAATTATAGCACGAAACCAAACACAATAGGATATGTTTTCAGCCAATAGTTGTCAACTTAGCATGCAAAATATTAATTAGATATAAGTGTCATATCAACGACAATTAGGATCGTTGACTTGCAAACAAATGTTCAAACCATTTTAAATATTAGTTTGTCCTCCAAAAGTATCTTTTTTTTTTTAACTTTTTTTTTTCTTTTTTTGTGAAACTTGTCCAAAAGTATCTATGAAGAAGATTCTTGTAATGACCGAACAAACTTTTCTACGCACTATTCAAAATATATAATTTATTAAATTGTATTATTTATAAATATGTGTAAGATGGTTAGAATTATAAGTGTACATAACTATAAAAATTTATAAAGATTTACTATAAATAATGTACCCATTGTTTTGATTGACAAAACATAAAAAAAAAATATTGATTATTACACAGGCAAGAAAACATGTAAAAAGTTGATTGGAAAAAAATTATCTGTGCACTTTTAAGGAACATGTTCTTTATATTGCTTATAAGTGTAAAATCATTTTTTCTACTAATACAAGTGAAAAATATGAGGTTCAATGTGTATTGTTTTGATTTTTTATACACATTGAACCTTATATATGTATATATTTAACCATACCGTTCACGTTTATGAGTGTGAACAAGTTTAGAATATGCATTTGCATGTCTCAAAAATGTGCAGATGACTGCAATAATTATTGTATTGACATTGTGAGAATACCAGAATTATATAACATGACACGAGTTAAATATAGTGACTTGACTGTAAGTAAAAAACATAAATATGTAAGCCGAGAGGGAAGAGTAAAAGTTAGAGACTTGCATTAACAAAGCAATCATGGAAATGAAGGCGAAGCAACGAGGCTCCCATGCGAGCTTCATTTGCCACAGCCGTATTGACAGCTCTAGTTATAATAGAACGGAAATTTGGGCACGTTCTAGCATAGAAATTGGCAGTTAGCTGACCAGAACTAGATGCAAACAAAACCAATAAACATAATGTAAAAGTTGAGAGCTTAAACAAAGAAGAAAAGGTTGATGAAGCCATGCTTATGCAACTTCAACCAGTGATAGATGTTGGAGAAAGAAGTGTTGGTTGTGATAGACGAAGAGCTCATGCATCATATATATAGGGATCTTTTTTTGTAGCAAGAGGGGTGGCAGGTGGGTGGGGTTGTGTTTGTAAACTACAAAGTCAATGGTGAGTTTGGATAAAAAAATATCTAAGTATTAATCAATCACGTTCAAAATAATTTATCAATCACCTACTCCTCCATTACATGGTCTCTATTTCTTTGTTGCGTTCTTTGCCATTCTCCAAGTTTTGTAACGATAAAATATATGTACTCCTTATTAGCGAAGCATATTGTGCATATCACATAATTTAGGAAACCACAATCATATGCAGATTATTAGGAGAACTACTTTGTAGCTGTATCTCTATATACCATAACACTTTACTCCTCTATTGGGTATAAAATAATCATTCAAAATTAACTTTTATGTATTTTTCTTTTCAACAAAGGAATTTGGCTACTTCAATAACCCGGCAATATTTTTGATTAATTCAAAAAGATAATCTGAATAGAGTCCGGTTACTTGGTTAAAAAGCAAGACTTCATTTGTTTGTCAACTAGTATTAAGCCCCCTAGCACCTTGAGGTGTGGCGGGCCGGGGCTGTTCAAATAAAACGTCATAAAAACACCAAATTCAGAAAAATGTCATGAAAAATACCCAGTTAAAAACGTCATAAAACACTCAGTTCAGAAAAACGCCATGAAAAAACTCAGTTGAAAATGCCATAAAACACCCAGTTCAGAAAAACGCCATGAAAATACCTAGTTAAAACGGCATAAGAACACCTAGTTCAGAAAAACATTGTTAGAAATGTAGGTTTAGAAAACAAATGCAGTATGCAAGCAATGCAGAATAGAGCAGCAGCAGATGCTCTATTGTTTGATGTGCTAATATAATAGATGCTCTAGTACTAGATGCTCTAATCAGATGCTCTAATAGATGCTCTAGTATTAGATGATCTAATCAGATGCTCTAATAGATGCTCTAGTACTGGATGCTCTAACAGATGCTCTAATATGTGGCATGCGTTATTATGTGTGATGCGCTATTATGGAGCAAGTTCAGAAAAACGCCATGAAAATACCTAGTCTAAAACAGCATAAAACACTTGGTTCAGAAAAACGCCATAATACCCAGTTAATTTTTTTTCGAAAAGTATATCAATAGTATACTCGTTGGAAAGATAAAAAACGCTGAGTTTTATGGTGTATATTTTTCGAAAAATAATCACGTATAAAAAAGTTATTGTCGTTTAAATATGATGGGGGAAAATGACATGTGATTAGCATGTGCACATTTGCTTGAATCTTCCTATTTTAACCCTCCTGGTAGTTCCAAGGCCCCTATTATTTACAAAAATGTCACCGCATCAATCTAAGCCACAAACCACTAAGATCTTGTGGCTGGGAATCGTTCTCATCGTTCTCACACTTTGAGGCGTTATCTCCTGATCCTGTTTCTGCATATATATATATATATATATATATAAGGTAGGGTTCTAGAGTGAACAACCTCCTAAGAGTGAACTGTGTGAACTCATTTGGACCCTTGAGTTCCTTTTTAGTTGTTAAGGGTAGGATTGTAATTTTATAAAAAATTAGATTTAAATCATTATCTTAATAATTGAAGTCAGTTACATATTTCCTATTTTAATTCCTTATCCATAGTATCTTTCCTATTTTAAATTTATTATGCACAATATCTTTTATTTCGATTTTATTTTTCAGATTTAATTACCAGAATACAAATGTGTACTCAGTATCGTACATATGTGTACAGAATTTCACAAGTGTACATCAAACATTCAATACAAAAAAAAAAATTCTAAGATACACAAAAACAGACGATATACACATGTGTACATCGCATTAAAAACATGACAAAATCAGAATACACATGTGTACATCGTATTTAAACAGAGCAAGGATAATGAATTTAAAATAGGAAATATATTATGGATAAAGAATTATAATGGAAAATATGTAACTGATTTCAATTATTAAGATAATGATTTAAATCTATTTTTTATAAAATTACTTTCCTATTTAATTTATGAGAGAGAACATTATTTATGCAATCAATTTAAGATGAAAATTACACAAATACCCCTTTTTGTATTTAATTAAATAGAAAAAATTAACCACATAATTACCATCATGCCACTCATCTAAATCTCAAGATCATAGAAATCAAAGGCCAAGATGAGTTCACACAGTTCACAACTAAGGGGGGTGGGGGGTGGGGGGGGGGGGTGTTCACTCTTGAACCTAATCACACACACACACACACACACACATATATATATATATATATAGGGAGGAGCTCATGCGAGAACCAAATTTATTGTGAGAACCGCGAGAACCAATGTGAACACAACCTAAAATAGCTAAAAAAAACAAAAAAAAAAAAACCTAACCCCCCCCCCCCCCAAGCTAAATGCTAAAAACTAAAACCTAAAAAAAAACCTAACCCCCCCCCCCCCAAAAAAAAAAAACCTAAACCCCCTCCCCCACCCCCCAAAAACCTAACCCCCCCCCCCTAAGCTAAAATGCTAAAAACTAAACCCCCAAAAAACCTTAAAAAATCTAAAAAAAATCTAAAATTTTTTTTTTAATTTTTTAATATTTTTATATTAAAATCGCTACTTTTAGAAGCCAAAAAAAAAAAATTTTGCCTTCGAAAAGTAGCGATTTTTTTATAAAAAATATTTAAAAATTCTAAAAAAAAAAATTTGTGTGATTTTTAGCTATTTTTAGACATTTTTGGTTGTGTTCACATTGGTTCTCGCGGTTCTCGCAATAAGAGGTGGTTCTCGCATGATCTTCTCCCAATATATATATATATATATATATATATACTAGTAGGGTGCCCGCGCGATGCGGCGGGAGCGACATTTTGCATTGCGGTACTCGTTTCTGATAGTTTTCTTATTGGTATAGTAGGGTGTCTGATGCGACGGGAGCAACATTTGCATTGCGATACTCATTTCTAGTAGTTCTCTTATTGGTATAACAGGATTCCCATGCGATGCGGCGGCAAAATTTACAATAAAAGGCAAAATAAGTGATAATCTAATTGCTAAAATAAAACGAGATAATCTAATTGTTAAAGTAAAACGATTCAAAAGGATAATCTAATAGTATAGTACGTCTGTTAGTTTTCTTATCGTAGCATAGGTGTGGTCTATCGTTGACATGAGACTTACATATTTCGGTTAAATAATAATTTAACATTATAAATTTTTTTGAACGACATTTAAAAACCCGGGGATCGAAATATATACTTAAAAAATTCTATACGAAAACTACATACCGGATACTACTGAGTGAAAATTGTAGGCCTTTTGTCTAGACTCTAGTGAAAATTTATGTTGGAACAAAGGCGGTAGTTACAAAGAACATTGTGGGCCTTTTGTCTAGACTCTAGTGAAAATTTATGTTAAAACGAAGGGGGTAGCTACAAAGAAAATGGGTCAAAATACCAAAACTTTGTTAATATAATCGTTAAGGAAGATCAGAAGTCATGCAGAAGTTGTTAAGACATGTAGAATTTGAATTTACATTTTATGGCCAGCCAAGAAGAAACTTTATTACCACAAAAAGGAGACTACAAGACTTAGTAAGCTGCTAAGGGGAACCAAATAGAAAAAAAAAATACAAACAGTACAGCATAAAATTCAAAGCAATGTAGCTGCAGCCATCTCCAGCCTATCAACTGTTCCATTTTTCAAGGTCTCCAGCAACCATTTTATACCTTTTAACCATTTGAAGTGTTTTTCAGCCTAAAAACCTTCTTGTTACGCCTATTCCAAAGTCCCCAAAAGGTCATGAGAAAGATGGCATACACGGCCCGATTCTTTCTCTCAGGAAGATCTAATCCTTGACAGTAGGACATATGTTGAGCCACCGAGAACTCCCTCGGGATTCGGAATTCTCACCCAGACACAAACCATCCACCAGACAAATTTAGCAAAAATACACGACACCAATAGATGATTTGCACACTCGTAGATTATTCCGCAGAAAGAACATAAACCATCACCAAAAACTACATTCCTTGACACTAACGTTGTCGCATTCGGGATCTTGCCACTAACAACCCTCCACGCTAAGTAGTTTACCTTTGGGATGACTATCTTACTCCAAGTAAACTGGTTTGGGTGATCACCCGGGTTAATGGCTTCTTCAAGATCCATTCTGACGTACTTGACAGAGAGAGGTCTACATTCCTGCCCCTGTTTTCCACTGCAAAACACCGCTGACATTGTTGATCGATTGCATACTCAATAGGCCTTACAGCTGATTCCATTCCAACCTTTCGGTAGCCATCTGCAGCAGGCATTTCTACTCCAAACTTCCTATATGCAAATTATATATAGTATAGATAAAAATTAATAAATTATAACGACAATTTTCATCTTTTGCCAGGAAGTCCTTCAAAATATTTGTTAGTAAGGTGTGAACCAACTGTTTCTATAACAGCTCGAGATATGAAATTCTCTGATGCAATAAGCACTAAACTTCTAAACTGGCAATGCTCTAAACTTCTAATTCGCATTAAACTTTCAAACTCACATTTTGTTCATTCGGTAGAAGCCATTGAGTGCAGAACTACAGATCCAACTTTGGTCCTCACGGCTTCTAATAAACGAATATAAATAATAAAAGTAACAAACCTGATACAAATTCCCTACAGACTCAGTCTAGTATCCCATAATTGTTGCAACGGAATTCAGAAATAAGCAATTAGATAAGATTCAACACTTTATGAATTCATAATACCTTCTAAGGTTTCCCCAAAAAGAATCCCTTTTAACCAAAACTGAGTTTTATTTTTTCAAATCAGTTAACCATAACCTACAATTCAGTAAAAAATTAAAAAAGGAGGGGACTGTATTACCATATATTGGCCAAAATAAACATGAAACGAAAATAAAACAAATAACTGAAGGCAGCATATGTTTCCTACCAACCATTTGCATTCTTCTGCGTATAACATTGCAGACCTCTTAACCTGCTCTTGCTTTCTTGTTCACGGAGTATTATAAACGGCCGCCCATATTGACGATTCCTCGTATGTGCTTTTTTTACCCATCTTTCTGATCGGGTTGTGTTGGCATTGCAGGTCAGATGCTGGAGGGAGGTTGAAGGAGGTGGATTCGGCGTGGTTGCCATCAACAGTGAGAGAGGCGGTGGCGGAACTGGGTTTTCTCTAGAGAGAGAGAGACATCAAAGTCAAAGACTCAAACCGTTATTCAGAAGCTCCTCCCTCTACAAACTGGATCCATTCCTGCTACAAATCTGCAATTCAAATAACAATATAACAAGATCTACAATAATACACTTCATGTTTTTGTATGTATATAAACTTACCCAATACATGGAGGGTCATCACTGGCATCTGAACATTTCACACTGCCTCTGCTGTCATACACTCGTTCCTCTGTTTGTTAGAAAAAGTTACTGGAATTAGCAAGAAACCAATTTGTTCACCTATGAAACTTTTATTCTCTTGTGCGTATTGTGATTCTATGATGTATACCGGTTAAATTTGGATCTAAAGTTGGTTGTGATATCTCTAACCCCCTCTATTTTAGTCATATCCAAGTACCTGCACATAACATTCCATAACATTATATCGATACTGAACAAGATTTGCTTATGACTATTGATATACCAACTGTACCTTTTGGGATTAAAATGATGCATTCCAAGGTCTTCATCCCAAAAAAATATATAAACATAATAGACACAGCAGCTGTTGGATGCAGAAACTGCTATGCATATCACCTAAAATAAAGTTATATTTAAATGAACAACCAGTTAAAGTGCTTTTCACTTCAATTTCAAGTTTCTATTGCATAACTCATAACAAATAGCTATTGTAGATGAGGCAAAAATCATAGCATTACCAATAACTACAGAGAAAAACCATAGATTCTGATAAACAAAGGTTGTGAATTCCTTAGCACTTTGTTCGGTTCTGAGCTACAACATGTCTGGCTTTGCTGTTCCACTCAAGATCCTGCCAGCCATCGAATTTCCCATCATAATGGAACAATATAATCTTACAATTTTCTTGAAGAAACTGAAAATGCTAATGTTAGGTGACTATTTTTCATAGAAAAATAATTATCAAATAGCCAATAAATATCAAATAGCTAATAAATATCATAATATAACTGATCATTGTACATTTTGAACAATAGTATTAAAATTTCGCTTTTGCTTCATACCCACTGGCATGGCCAACAGGTTATGCATGGCGGAAATATTAAGCCTGGATTCAATTAGATATACCTAAATCATTAAGCCTGTAGAATAATGAAAATAAGTATCTATTGGCAGTGAAAAATAAACAAATATATAATACCAACTAAGAGCAGGAAGGATTGAGCCTAACCTTTAACTTTGAACTACTTGTTGACCATAACGGGTTTAATTTCAAGTCAGATTTAGCTTCAGTCATACCACGAGGTAAACCCTTTAAACTTGTGGAAGCTGGCAGAGCATTAAAAAAGGCATCAAGAAAACCCGAGTTTAACCACGTACGTCTACAATATGAGCTTCAACATCCTGATACCCTTGTTTCAGGCCATGATTATTATATTCCACTTGTGATCTCGCATTGCTACTACTGCTGTGGGGATCAAAATAATAAAAATTTGAGATCTAATGTCAATAAAGAGACGATAAAAAGATAAGTGATTCATACCTGGGTTGTATTGAAGCGATTTTTCTGGAACCCAATCGCTGATCTAATAGAAGAGATTATGTTAGGGTTTTTTGTTGGAGAGAAACCTCATAGCTGGATCTGATATCTGATAGAGGAGATGATGACAGGGTTTAAATCGGAATGTGATTTTGGGTTTAAAATTTGAAATGAGAGAGAGCGAAAAGGAGGAAGGCTGGGTTTAAAATTTGAAATGAGATTTTGGGTTTGTAAAATCGGAATGTGGCAACTGGCAAATGACTTTGTCAAATAAATATCTATATACAATCGGAATTGAGAATATTTTGTTAGAGTGAGTAAAATCCATACTAATAAATAGAATTTTGTTAAAACATATGGATTTAAGTGTAATTAGTTTAGAGGTTAAAAAATAAATAGTGTTTAAAAGAACAAATTACCTTTATTTTAGGGGTCTATCTATAAATAAGGGGGGGGGGGGAGTTCTTATTTTTTGGGTATCTTAAAATACCCCTCCCTCATGAATTATAATATAGTATAGATGAACGCACGACGAAACTAAAAAAGACAACTATCGAAACGTTTAAAAAAATGTGCCGATCGTCATGGTACCTTCGGATTTTTTTAAAACATTACAGGTTGTAAGATATCGCATGAATACGTTAAAGAATTAAAGAGGGGGGGGAGTGTAACTAATTACCCATAATTATGTTAAATGTCAAGGATTTAAATGTAATAGATTGAGGGACTAAAAAATAATCATGGTTTAAAAGAGCACTTTACCCTCATTTTAGGGGTTTATTTATAAATAAGGGGGGGGGAGAAGTTCTTAACTTTTTGGAATCCTTCCCTCCTGCATTATAGTATATATATATATAGGGGAATGCGAAAATGAGAACCACCTCGAGTTATAAGAACTGTGAGAAATACACCATAGGGAGCGCGGTGGACCAAATTTTTTTTTTCATAAACGTAGATGCATGTATAATACAACATTTGTAAAAAAAAATTCAAAAAAAAAAATGTCGTGTGTGTAGTTTTGAGCGCCACAAGTTTGTGTTTACGGGACCCGTAAATCTGGCCGAAAAATTTACGGGTCCCGTAAACCCATACTTGTGATGCTCAAAACTACACCCACGACTTTTTTTTTTTTGAATTTTTTTTACAAATGTTGTTTTTATACATGTATCTATGTTTCTGAAAAAAAAAATTTGGTCCACCTCGCCCCGGATCAAAAAATTCTCGCGGTTCTTACAACTCGAGATGGTTATCATTTTAGCGGATACTTATATATATATATATATATATATATATGGGACAACTAAAATGAAAACCACCTACAGTTGTAAGAACCGCGAGAACCAGTTCCTAGCCATTAGATCTTCAAGAACCGCGAGATTAAAAGTAACTATAAATAATATTAAATACTTTTTGTCTTGTTATGTATTTAATATTTTAATCCAAAAGGTTAGTTTAGTAAAATTACTCTATTTTGTCTTTTTGTCTTTATTGTTTTTTTATTACTTTTTGTATTATTATATTAGTTTTATTTTTAATTTTTTTTTTATTAAAATCATTTGTAAATTCAGATTTTTTAGACTTTTTACGTTTTACGTAATACTTTTTACCTTTTACGTTAAACTTTTTACGTTTTACGTTTTTAGGTTTTACGTTTTTACGTTAACCTTTTTACGTTTAACGTTAAAAACTTTACGTTTTACGTTAAACTTTTTACGTTTTACTTTTTACGATTTACGTTTTACGTAAAACTTTTTACATATTACGTTTTACATTTTACGTTTTACGTAAAACTTTTTACGTATTACGTTTTTACGTTAAACTTTTTACATTTTACGTTTTTACGTTTTACTTTGTACGTTTTACGTTAAAAATTTTACGGTTTAATTTTTTTTTTTCAAAATTTTTTTTTACGTAAAACGAACGCACGCAGAAATCGCAAACTCGGCAGGTGTCTCAGATAGATTGTTATAATCATCGACTGGGGAAAAAAATGTAAAAAACCAACAACATCAAAACAATGCGTATCTCGAAAAAAAACGGGGTTTGGCTCAGATTTTCTGATAAATCAAAAGGCTGCAAAAGTGGGGTTGCAGGTTCAAAAAACTACCCCCCGCCGTCCTTGCTGCGCCATCGTCATCAAAATCTATGGTTTTTTTTTTTTTGCATCATCGCCCCCCCAAATCCAAACCGATCAAAACCCACATAATCAAAGAATACAAATGGATCATTCAAGCAACCTGTATCCAGATCCAAAAAAATTTCAAACATCAAACAACGTCAAGAACCGAACCAAAAACATCAAACAAACCACCAAAAAACAGAGACACCCCTCCTCACCCCACCCCACCCCACCCCACCCCTCCACCCATCATTCACCGCCCCCCTAACCCACCACAACAAATCCCCCTTCACCGGCCACCGCCGCCAAAAAAACGTCAAGATCAGAACCAAAAAACATCAAATAAACAGAACCAAAAAACATCAAACAAACCCTTTAGAATATAATATAAAAGTGCATACGTGGCAAAGTTTGATTGGTGGAGAGTGGTTCTCGTGGTTCTTACAACTGGAGGTGGTTTTCATTTTAGCGGCTCCCTATATATATATATATATATAAGTGTATATATATATATATATATATAGGGTCAGGATTTAGAGAAAACGATGAAAAGTGTGAGAACGGTGAGAACGCTTTTGGATCGTCCGATCAAAACAATCTATGGACTAGATTGGTGCGGTGGTGTTTTGGTAAATAACACGAATTCTATTGAGTCGACGTGCTTCATTAAAGGTAAAAAGGTCTTTACACTTCTATACCAAAAACGCCAACTAATGAATAAAACGCCATTATTGAGCAAAACGCATCCCTATATAAACAAAACATTCTCATACATAAGAACACAGCTCCCCCAACCTGAAAACGCCATATTTCTACTATATAACATTCATCTTACAACGCCAAAAAATCCAAAACATCAAACACACCTACTCAAAAACACCATATTTTAATATATACCAATCATCTTAGAAAACGGCAAATCTCTCAAATATCAAAAATTTCCAAAAAATGGACTTTTCTTTCAGATACACTATTTCCTCATAAAAACGCCAAAAATGCCAAAAATCGTTTATTGTATATTCAATATTGTTCTACACTAAGTTTTGGAAAATGCATTCTTTCCTGAGGTGCTGCGACTCAAATAACATTTTGCTGAATGAGATGAACAAAACTTCAAGAAAAAAAATACTGGGGTCAGACTTATGTCAATTTTTGTGTTTTGTTATTGATGAATATTATAATGGTAAGAATTAGACGAATGACACTGATGAGTGGTTTGAAGATACATATTCAAGCAAAAAACTCATGTCATATTGCCTTTCCAAACGGCCAAAAAAACATAAGCATGACAAAGTCAAACGGCCAGTGAAAATGTTTCAAAGAAGAAAGAGACTGACGACAGTGAAGATTTGAAAGATAAATTGTTTCTATTTTTATTTTTTTATTTTCTTTTTCTGTTGTTTGTTATGTATTTTTTTAACTTAGAATAAAAAAATAACATTATATTAATAAAACGCCAAAAGTCTTAATTATTGTGAAACGCCATAATGAAGTAAAACGCCAAAAACTCCCAACCTATAATAAAAGAAATTTAGAGAAGAATTATTAAAAGCTAAAAATGGAAACAAACATCAAAAACTACTTAAAGCCATTAAAAAACGCCAAACTTGGAAGATGGAATGTCTAAGACCATAAAAACTCATAAAAACATGAAAAAACCCAGTAAAAAATACACACAGTAACTGAAAAGACCGCTACTTTATTAATATCATTTATTATAAATAAAAATCCCGCCTAAACTATACGCCAAAAAATCCTATAAGAGAGACGTACCTGCACAATCAACTGATCACACCACCAAGAAATTAAACGCCATCTTTCCAACACTTTAAACGCCAAAAAAGATACTTAAAAATGCCACAGATGCGGAACGTCATTTCTTCTTTATTGAGTATTGTTCTGCATGAAGTCTCACTGAATGGATTCTAATCTGAGGTGGGTATATCTATAAGATTTTGCTGAATGAGATGGACAAAATTTCATGAAAAAACGAAGAAAAAAAGACTTTTGCCCCTTAATGAAGGCGAGCATTATGTAGGAAAAAAGGATCAACATAAGGTATTCAAAAAAAGGTTCAAAACGCTAAAAATGTTAAAGCAGAAGAGGCTGATGACAGTGAAGATTTGGAAGAGAAATTAGATTATATTTTTTTTCAGTTTCTATTGTTTGTTATCTAATTATCTGATTTTATTATCTAATTCTTGACTAAAAAAATTTAATATAAAACGCCAAAAACAGCAAAACGACTGATAGTGTGAAAACTGAGAGAACGGATGCTAGCAAAGCACAATGTTGCTATAAAACGCCAAAAACGCCAAACAAGGTATTAATGAAAAATCAACACTAATTCACCGATGAAATTGAACGAAACAGTAATTGCTAAACAGTAAAATGAAGAGACGGTAACATTATTGCTAAACATTAATTAAATTAAATGCCAATACATGGATAACTGAATTTATTTATCTTTTCAAAACGCCATAATTGTCTGTCAAATTATTGACCTGTATCCTACTTTGATATAATAAACATCAAGAAAATTACTGATGTTTTTTACATCATAGACAGGCATTCTCATTTAAAAAAAACAATAAAAACGGCAAAACATAATTAAAACGCCAAAAATAATAACTGTGATCCTGATCTACAAACAATAAAACGCGGCGTATTTATTAAAAGCCAAAAAAATGGAAACGGGATGTGACACGCGTTTAAAAAAAGAAATATGAAAGGACAAAAAAACCCCTACTGTAAGACCCTTATAGACCTTTGTAAAATTTATAATATTTCAAGTGCCGAATTCATAAAACGACATTTATATATATAAGCTTTTAAGATCTAAAAAGAACGTTATTTATCGTTTACAAAACATATCATTTAAAACACAATATACTTCACTTTAAAAACCCATACACCTATATTTACAAAAGTATGATAACCCACGCTAAAATTGTTGTAACAAAAGTCTCGATTTAGTCGCGGAAGCTTTGAATTAAGCGCGTATTCGGTTCTGTGCTACACTTGATCGCCACCTGTTTACTTCATATTATTACCTACAATCAAAAACACCCAAATTCGTTAGCTTAGGATATTTAAGACTTGGTTTAATGGGTTTAGGAGGTTAAAATGCATAACAGCAACATTTCAGCGAGTTTTAACCCCGTCGCGCGACGCGACGGGAGGAGCAGATAAGGGTCGCGTGACGCGACCAAGGTCGCGGGCCGCGACGGCCAACAACGTTTGTCGTGGCGTGGCGCGAGTATGTCTTTTTGACAGAACTGTTGTTTAAACATCCCGCATATTCCCAGCTTCACTAATAGTTACTAAAACGGACATAACTTGTCCGTTATTGATCCGAATTAGGCCCCGTTTCTTCCTACGTGACTGTAATTCGATATTCTATAACATAGAATGAGAATACTACATTCACAAGAACAAATTTCTTTCATTTTAGCACTCCGAATATTAATATTTTCATGATTATTCGACCCATTCCAAATTACAACCCATAGACTTCATTTATAAGTTCCAAAACCTCTATAGGCTTACATATGAACCTACTCATATTTTTATGACCACTTTTATTAAAACTCAAGTATCATTAACGAGATATATATGCGTATTAATCAACCCGTTTATCCCACTTAACTACATTCGTCGATTTATCTTATCCCAAGCTTAATGCCTTGGTGATTTTCGACCCGTTTGATCTCTCTAGTGAATTTCATCGCCTTCTTGAAATCAACCATGTAACATTCGAGTCAACTTAACCTGTTTAACTTTCAAGTGGAATCCACCACTTTCCAAATTTATATTTTCTCGAAATTTATACTTTTTCTTGTTGGATATTACAAACGAAATCCTTCGTTTTAGTATTATCCAACATGATAAAGATTTGATTATCGTTCAACCATTAAGCATAAAATGCTAAAACAAGATTTTACGAAGCGAGTAGCCGCATACCTTTCAAAGCTTTCCTTTTAGGCGAGTATCCGTTCCGCCTTGCCCACTTGATGATCCACCCAATTCACCAATATATTTTAATTCGAATATGTGGTTTAGAACTCGTAGTTCAATATTCGATATTTCATTCACTTGATTAATCAACTAAGCGGTTATTTCATATATTTTATCAAACATCTAGTGTGCATAATTTGTATTCTTACACTATCATGTTCATGGTTAATAGCTTTAACCATGTTTCAACCTAGTTATTTGATTCTTACATCAAGAATGATATAATCACACTAACAATTACATCATAATCATCAATCAACATCCAATATCTCAAGACTACATGAATTATTTATAAAAACCCATATACCCTTACATAATCAAGTAGTGAAACTCATGAATTATAACATGAATGAATAAATTTATAGTCAATTACTCATTCCTAGACTTGTGTTCATCATAATTCACCCATAATATCCATTGATTCTGACTATATCCTTGTGAGCCAATTCTCTTGGACCCACTTCATCCCAGCACACCGGGGTTCGACACTTTCTGCCATAAAGCATTTCATACGTGGCCATTCCAATACTAGAATAGTAATAGTTATTATATGAGAATTCAGCCGGTGGTAGATAGATATCCCCGCTACCGCCAAAATCGATGATACATGCTCGTAGCATGTCTTCAAGTGTCTCAATAGTTCTTTCACTCTGCCCATCGGTCTGCGGATGATATGCGGTACTAATGAATAACTTAGTACCCATCCTTTCTTGAAAATCGTGCCAAAAACTGGAAGTAAAACGTGTATCTCTATCCGATACGATAAACACTAGTACCCCATGACGAGATATAATTTCATTTCTATATACTTCCGACATCTTCTCAGAAGTGTATGTTTCCCGAATTGGAATAAAATGAGCACTCTTGGTCAATCTATCAACTACTACCCATATTGCATCATATCCACGTGATGTTCTTGGTAGTTTAGTTAACATATCCATAGTAACGTGTTCCCATTTCCACACCGGAATATCTAACGGCTGAAATTTACCGTAAGGCTTCTGGTGTTCTGCTTTTACTTGTAAACAAGTTAAGCATCTTTCCACATACTTCACGATGTCTCGCTTCATTCCAGGCCACCAAAAATTCTGTTTCAAGTCTTTGTACATCTTGGTAGCTCCCTGATGAATAGAATAGCGGGACTTATGGGCTTCGTCAAGAAGAAGAGTTTTAACATTGCAAGTGTTTGGAACCCAAATTCGATCGAAACGGGTTTTCAATCCATTACTATTATCTTGCAGGTCTTTGAGTTGACCACTATTCTTTCTTTCTTCACATTTTCTTCTTTTACAACTTCCGTTTGCGCTTCCTTGATTCGTTCAAGTAACCCTGAGGTCACTATTAACTGCATCGACTGCACCCGAATATGTGAATATTCTTCTTTTCTACTCAGTGCATCTGCAACTATGTTGGCTTTTCTGGGATGATAATGAATTTCATAGTCATAATCGTTCACCGTCTCTAACCAACGTCGTTGTCTCACATTTAACTCTTTTTTATCAAAGAAGTACTTGAGACTTTTATGGTCAGTGAAAATGGTACATTTCACGCCATATAAATAATGCCTCCATATTTTTAAAGCAAAGACTACTTCCGCCAATTCCAGATCATGTGTTGGATACTTCTTTTCATGAATCTTTAATTGTCTTGAAGCATACGCGATCACCTTTCCTCGCTACATAAGTACACACCCAAGACCAAGTTGGGATGCGTCTGAATAAATAACCATATATTCTGTCCTATCCGGTAACGTTAGTACCGGGGCACTGGTCAATTTTTCTTTAAGGGTACGGAAGGCATCTTCTTGTGCATTACCCCACTCAAACTTCTCCTCTTTACGGGTCAATTTAGTTAATGGAGTTGCGATCTTGGAGAAATCTTGTATAAATCTCCGATAATAACCTGCAAGACCAAGAAAACTCCTAATCTCTGACGGATTCTTTGGAGGTTTTCATTTTGACACAGCTTCTATTTTGGATGGATCTACTGAAACTCCTTCGGCACTAATAACATGCCCTAGAAACTACACTTCACGTAGCCAAAAGGCACATTTTGAAAACTTTGCATAAAGTCTTTCACGCCTAAGCGTTTCAAGTACTTCATGCAAATGACATTCATGATCCACTTCGCTATTTGAATATACCAGATTGTTGTCGATGAAAACAATCACCGACTTATCTAGCATTGGTTTGCAGACGCGGTTCATAAGATCCATGAAAGCCGCCGGTGCATTAGTCAACCCAAAAGACATTACTAAAAACTCATAATGTCTATAACGCGTTCGGAATGTTGTTTTGGGTATATCTTCGTCTTTTACTTTTAACTGATGATAACCCGATCTTAAGTCGATCTTTGAAAACAAACTCGCACCTTGTAATTGATCGAACAAGTCGTCGATCCTAGGAAGTGGATATTGATTCTTTACCGTGAGTTTATTCAACTCCCGGTAATCAATGCACATCCTCATACTTCCGCCTTTCTTCTTTACAAATAATATTGGCGCTCCACACGGAGAAACACTGAGTCGAATAAATCCTTTATCTAAAAGGTCTTGCAATTGTGAGATCAATTCTTGTAGTTCCGACGGCGCTAATCGATAAGGAGCCTTGGCTACCGGTTTCGCGCCCGGGACTAATTCATTGCCAAACTCCACCTCACGCTCTGGTGGTAATCCCGGTAAATCTTCCGAAAAAATATCGTCGAATTCTCGTACCAGTGGTACATCCTGGATTTCTGGAGCCTCTTTATTCGAATCATGTATATAAGCCATATATGCCTTACATCCATGTCGAACCAGCTTGCAAGATTTGATGAAAGAACAGATTATGGGGCTACAACTTTTCTCCCCATAAATAGTAACATGTTTTTCGCTTGGAGACATTAGTTGTATCTCTTTACGGTTGCATATTACTTTCGCGTGATATCGAGCTTACCAATCCATTCCGATTAGTACTTGAAATTCTGCCATTGACATGGGAATTAAATCTACGAAATATTCCTCATCATCGATGCTCAGTTTGCAATTCCAACACATATCACAAACAAAAAAACTTTTATTATCACATATTTCTACTTCTAGTGGTACATGTAATTTTGTTTACGTGAATGTAGGGTGTTGAATAAATCGATGTGATATAAAAGATTTATTTGCACCTGTATTAAATAAAATTCGTGCTGGAATTGAATTTATAAGAAATATACCTGAAACGACATCAGTTTCGGTTTTAGCCTCAGCAGCCGTCATGTAGAAAGATCTAGCCTTTGCTTTCTGGGCATCAGGCTTTACATCAGTGGTGTCTTTGGTTCCAGCTAACTCCAGGCACTCAGACTTTTTGTGTCCCGGTTTATAACATTTATAGCATACCGACACCTTTCCTGGGCAGTTTGCAACCACATGTCCCACTTTACCGCAAGTAGGGCGTGGTTTGTTTTTAAAATAACATTCGCCCTTGTGATTCTTTCGACAAATTTTGCATGGAGGTACTCCCCCCATTTTCAATTCCTTTCTTTGGAGCTTCATTCAACTTTTGTTTCTTTGCGGGGGTTGGGTTTTTATCAAACACCCTTCGCTCACCCCTTTCAATCTGCTTTTTCAGCTCAATTTCTCTTTCACGTGCGGCATTCACTATCTCCGTAAGATGCTCGTATTTTGAAGGAGTCATAAACTCCCGATACTCCGTACTCAGCATGTTGTAATAGTAATATATTTTCTGTTCTTCGGTCTGAACCAACTCATCACAAAACTTGAGCTTATCAAGGAAGATTCCCGTAATCTTTTCTATCGACTCGCCACTATGCCTTAGCTAAATAAACTCTTCTTTAATCCTATTGATCACAACTTTCGGACTATGGTGTCTAAGGAACAGAGTTTTGAATTCCTCCCACGTCATAGTTCTCGTGGCCTCAATTCCCTGTTCCTTCTTCAAATTATCCCACCAATCCTTAGCTTGGCCCCTCAACTGACCGGTTCCGTATGCCACGAAATCAGTCTCATCACAATGGGTCCTTTCGAATACCCCTTCGATATCGCTAATCCATCGTTGACAAACGATCGGATCAACTTCACCATGATAGAACGGGGGTTTGCATGCCATAAATTTGTTATATGGACACGCTTTCGATTTACCCTCATCTCTCTTTTCATTCATCTTATCGTCTATCACCACTAAAAGCGTAGTTTGTAGTCTATCGATGAACAGCGGTAGACTAGCTTCTAAAGCTTTTCCGACTTCCTCGGAAATAGTAGCTTTCATCACTTCAGTTATACGAGACGTTGATTCCTTTCCGGTTTCACCGGCCATTTCTTTGACTGAAATATTCACAATAGTTAATCAATAACTATTTAATTTATTTCCACCTTATTACATGGAAATTGCTGTTACACATACTTAATCACAAGTAATGTGTATTTCTTCTTAGGTTTGGTCAAGTCCATATCTTGCCTTACCTTTCTTACTTAGTGTATTTCCCGGGTTCGAGCGTATTCATACACTCCTCCCATACACCTTTCATATGTTTTTCATTATCATTCTATAAATCTATACTCATTTATAATTAGCTCTTACCGGAAGTCTTGATCAAGCTTTTAACCGAACACGCTTTCTCTTAACGAGGCTCTGATTACCAACTTGTCAGACCCTTATAGACCTTTGTAAAATTTATAATATTTCAAGTGCCGAATTCACAAAACGACATTTATACATATAAGCTTTCAAGATCTAAAAAGAACGTTATTTATCGTTTACAAAACATATCATTTAAAACACAACATACTTCACTTTAAACCCATACACCTATATTTACAAAAGTATGATAACCCACGCTAAAATTGTTGTAACAAAAGTCTCGATTTAGTCGCGGAAGCTTTGAATTAAGCGCCTATTCGGTTCTGTTCTACACTTGATCGCCATCCGTTTACTTCATATTATTACCTACAATAAAAAACACCCAAATTGGTTAGCTTAGGATATTTACGACTTGGTTTAATGGGTTCAGGAGGTTAAAATGCATAACAACAACATCTCAGCGAGTTTTAACCCCGTCGCGCGACGCGACGGGAGGAGCAGATAAAGGTCGCGTGACGCGACCAAGGTCGTGGGCCGCGATGGCCAACAACGTTTGTCGTGGCGTGGCGCAAGTATGTCTTTTTGACAGAACTGTTGTTTAAACATCCTGCATATTCCCAGCTTCACTAATAGTTACTAAAACAGACATAACTTGTCCGTTATTGATCCGAATTAGGTCCCGTTTCTTCCTATGTGACCGTAATCCGATATTCTATAACATAGAATGAGAATACTACATTCACAAGAACAAATTTCTTTCATTTGAGCACTCGGAATATTAATATTTTCATGATTATTCGACCCATTCCGAATTACAACCCATAGACTTCATTTATAAATTCCAAAACCTCTATAGGCTTACATATCAACCTACTCATATTTTTATGACCACTTTTATTAAAACTCAAGTATCATTAACGAGATATATATAGGTATTAATCAACCCGTTTATCCCACTTAACTACATTCGTCGATTTAACTTATCCCAAGCTTAATGCCTTGGTGATTTTTGACCCGTTTGATCTCTCTAGCGAATTTCATCGCCTTCTTGAAATCAACCATGTAACATTCGAGTCAACTTGACCCGTTTAACTTTCAAGTGGAATCCACCACTTTCTAAATTTCTATTTTCTCGAAATTTATACTTTTTCTTGTTGGATATTACAAACGAAATCCTTCGTTTTAGTATTATCTAACATGATAAAGATTTGATTATCGTTCAACCATTAAGCATACAATGCTAAAACAAGATATTACGAAGCGAGTAGCCGCATACCTTTCAAAGCTTTCCTTTTAGGGGAGTATCCGTTCCGCCTTGCCCACTTGATGATCCACCCAATTCACCAATATAGTTTGATTCGAATATATGGTTTAGAACTCGTAGTTCAATATTCGATATTTCATTCACTTGATTAATCAACTAAGCGGTTATTTCATATATTTCAAACATTCCCATTCAATCAAGCATTTTATCAAACATCTAGTGTGCATAATTTGTATTCTTACACTATCATGTTCATGGTTAATAGCTTTAACCATGTTTCAACCTAGTTATTTGATTCTTACATCAAGAATGCTATAATCACACTAAAAATTACATCATAATCATTAATAAACATCCAATATCTCAAGACTACATGAATTCTTTATAAAAACCCCTATACCCTTACATAATTAAGTAGTGAAACTCATGAATTATAACATGAATGAATAGATTTATAGTCAATTACTCATTCCTAGACTTGTGTTCATCATAATTCACCCATAACATCCATTAATTTACCACTAGTCCCTGTTATGAGAATTCAAAATTATCACAACATCTTCACTTCTCAAAATTAAGCATACCTTTGACTATACTAATGAAGAAGATCACTTATATAGCCTTGAATCACCTTTAATTCAGTTTTGATTCCTTGATTTTGAGCAAATTTGTAGAACTAGGGTTTGGAAAAGACTTGGGGGTCGCTCCTGGGTCTCTTGATCGAACAAGATATACACAAAGTGTATATCCTGATGTTTATCCAGGATTTTAATAAGTGAGTTTCAAAATTTACATCCTTGGCCCCTAAATTTTCCATTTTTTTATAAAAAGAGTTAAAACACTTTAATTTCACCACGTTTTCTATTAGTATGGTAACTACGTTTATTATTCCTAGTTTTGATTTTCGTTATTTTATGATTATTATTTTAACTTATACATGTGTAACAACATATATAGTTTAACAAATTTAGGTGTGTTACACTTCCGCCCTTTTCTAGGCCAGGTGACACGTGTTAGGCCAGGAAGCGCTCTCACCGTTCTCACACTTTTGAGCGTTTTCTCCTGATCCCGTTTCTACATATATATATATATATATATATATAGGACAAAGATCCGTTAGGAACCACCTCTTATTGCGAGAACCGCGAGAACCAATGTGAACACAACCAAAAATGCCTAAAAATAGCTAAAAATCATACAATTTTTTTTTAATATTTTTTATAAAAAAAAAATCGCTACTTTTCGAAGCAAAAAAAAATTAAAAAAAATTGAACTAAAAGTAGCGATTTTAACATAAAAAATATTAAAAAAAATTAGATTTTTTTTTATTTTTTTTAGATTTTTTTAGGTTTTTTGGGGGTTTAGTTTTTAGCATTTTAGCTTAGGGGGGGTGGGGGAGGGGGGGGTTAGGTTTTTTTAGGTTTTTTTTTAGCTATTTTAGGTTGTGTTCACATTGGTTCTCGCGGTTCTCGCAATATGGGTGGTTCTCGCATGAACCTTACCCTATATATATTATATATATATATATAGGGTAGGGTTCCAGCGTGAACCTAATCCCATGCGTGAACTGCGTGAACTAATCTGGACCATTGATTTCCTTTTTAGTTGTTAAGGGTATGATTGTAATTATATAAAAAATTAGATTTAAATCATTATTTTAATAATTGAATTAAGTTACATCTTTCCTATTTTAAATTCATTATCCACATTATCTTTTATTTCATTTTTATTTTTTAGATTTCACCACCAGAATTCGGATTATGATTTTTAAGATTCACGTAACCTTCAGATTTCAACGGTATACACATGTGTACTTTGATATGAATTGAACAGTACACATGTGTACTCAGCATGGTACATATGTGTAATTAGCTACATAATACATACATATAAACAAAACTTGTAAACTATTTTATATTAAGCAAATAACAATTTCCATAATGTTTGCCAAACCAAAAAAACATACAATTACAAGTTCCAGTTTCGTGAAAACAATAAACGCAACATAATCGGAAAAATAAAAAAGACATAGTCTTTTACAACTATTCGCCGCGTTGTATGCTGAATCATCCTTATCGACCAAGCAAACAAACATACATGAATCATCCTTATCGACCTCATACGTGAATCATCCTTATCGACCTTCCATCTCCACTTTCCTCGTTTACGACGTCTCCTATAATAACACAAAAAACTCAGCAATTAGTACTTTGCATAATTCACAAGTGTACATCAACAACTTTACACATTCAATACACAACAAAAATATGAGATATCACAAAAACAGACGCTATACACATGTGTACATCGCATTAAAAACATAGCAAAGCCAAAATACACATGTGTACAGCGCCTTAAAACATAGCAAAATCAGAATACACATGTGTACAGCGCCTTAAAACCAGAGCAAAAATCAGAATACACATGTGTACAGCGCCTAAATGTCACAGGTTTACCTTGGGTTCACGAACAGACCTCTCGTGCCTTGACGTATACACAAAAAACAGCATGTTTCAACATGAACACGTTATGACTATTATCCGACCCACCCATTTTATCACTTCTATTAAAACCGTAGATCACCTGAACAACCCAATCGACCCCCTTGTTGAAATCCAGGCCCCTTGAAGACACATCAGTTGAAAAAAGAACTGATCTTTGTTCAACAAACTGTTGCAATATAAACATTCTTTTCACTGGTTTCATCCTTCCATGCAGGCACTTTAACGGGATCCCGGGCTACAGTTTCTTGAACGCTTCGTGTACAAACCTCACCTATCAAGACAGGTGTCACAGGCTCCAAATTACAAAAAAAAAAAAAAAAAAAAAACTTAAAAACAAAATTAAAAAAATTACCTGCTTGCAGGCAGAAAGAAAAACAAGAATTATTGAATTCAAATGCGCTTTAATGAAACTCCATAGCATGTCAAGCTTTTGGTCAAGAGGAATGAGTATGACTTTTTGTTGCAGACGATCGGCCCTAAACTGTCACCGCCGCTAGCGGAGGAGGAAGATCGGCGCAACCGGTGATCGTCAGTGTAAGCTTGGATCTAGAAAGATCTAAAAGAAAAAAAGGAAAAGAAAATGATTCAAAGACTTACCATCCACGTCCCACGTTGTGCCGTCGCCGGACCACCATCCAGTGTAAGCTCTCGCCGGACCACCATCCACGGTGGCCGGCCGCCGTGCCGTCACCGGCTCTGCTGCCGTCGTTTGGGGGATGTGTGTGTGTGCGGTGTATGTGTGTGTTTGTTAGAATATATTGAAACTGATATAGGGATTTTAGGGGATTACAATTTAATTAGTTTCCATATCTTTAATATGAAAGTTCCCTATTTTACCCTTTTGATTAAAATTTAAATTAAATTTATTAAACCTTTAATTACAATTCTGCCATTGATCTAAGATCTATCATCTACAAAATCAAGGGCCCAGATAAGTTCACGCTGGAGAAAATGTTCACGTTTGAACCTAATCCTATATATATATATATATATATATATATATATATATATATATATATATATATAGGGGAAGGTTCATTTGAGAAGAAAGTTAATGTGAGAAGAAAAAAAAGAAAGTGTATAATGGTAAAACATTAAATAGTTTATAAATCCTCTCATTAATTATGTTATCTCTCATTAATAAAGCAAAAACATTTTATCCTACACATTTCAAAATTTATCCTACATATATCTTACACTTAGCGAAATTTACCCTACACATATCTAAATTTATCATACATGTTTAAGAATTTATCCTACACATACTAAAATTTATTCTACACATGTCGAAAATTGTCCTTCATCCTAAATTATTTTATCTTGAAAGAGTATATTTAAAAGGGAGTTACAATTTTAATTAGTTAGCTAATTAATTACAATTAGAAATTTACATATATGCCCTTATCAATAACATTAAATAAACATATTAAATGAAGTAAAATGGAGCATTTCTATTGGTTTAAAACTTATTCTTTTTATTCTTACAAAATTCATCTAAACCCTATATTTTTATATCGATGGTTGGGAATTAAGATATCATTTTTGTCAACTTTTAATTAATGCTTTAATTATCAAGGGTAGAATACCAATAAATATTTTAAAGAGTTAGTCAAGTCTCATTAATATCACCATAATTTTCTCTTTCACCACCATAAATGTGTTGGATTTTTTTTTTGAAAGATCAATTTCATTCAACACCAACGCTAGTGGCAACCTGAAAGAAGACGAAACAGGAAGCCACGACCGCAAACAACCAGCCATTTACATCAAGTTAAAAGTACACCAATTATCCCAATCGACACTTTTCTTCTTGAACCTATGTTTGAACCACAAAAAACTGATAGACTTCACGTCCTTCACTATGTCCGCCACATTGCTATCTCGCTTAGAAAAAACCCGATCATTCCTGGTTTTCCAAATCTTCCAACACGTCACAATAACCACTCCTCGAATGACCTCAGCCTTAATCTTTGAGCCTCCAACAAACTTATGAATATCCAAAAGATCCCGAATAGAAAAAGCAAAAATTTGGGGGATCTGACACCACGCCGAGATCGCATGCCACACTCCGGTTGATATGTTACAACCAGTAAACAAATGTTCAGCCATTTCCTCCTGATCACCACACAAACTACACTCCGCGCTTTCCAACGCAATGTTCCTCTTCCTAATCGCAACTTTTGTAGGAAGACGCTCACGCTCAGCCCGCCACATAAAGATATTACACTTTATAGGAATCCATTTACACCAAAGAAACTCGTCTTCATTAAGGACTAGATCATCTTGCATCATTAATAGCTTAATAGCCGCTACAGAGAACTCCTCGCCCTTTATCCCCAACCAGCGCCAACCATCTGTAGCTTCTCTCGTAACCGCCTGATTAATGACCGCACAACAGTCTTCGAACTGCTGTAATTCTTGCACAGACATCACCTGATGCCTCCAGTTCCAGCTAAAACCGCCCTGCATCCTCCGCTCCTTTATCCTATCAAAGACACTGCATTTTTTTTCTGTTTCCAGGAGAAACAACAAGGGGAACAAGTTTTTTAACGGTTCCGTTCCGACCCAAACATCCAGCCAGAAACGTACTTCTTTACCATCACCAATTTGTCCTTTGATTCTTTCAGTAACACGTTTCCCGCCCAGCTTCAACGATTTTTCCATCCTAACAATCGTGTTCCAATTCGATGATAATCGAGTATTAGTCGGAAGCACTTCCCACCGTCTTCCCCCCCCCCCATGAATAGCATCAACCACAATTTTCCACAACGCGTCCTTATCAGTACGATACCTCCATATCCACTTAGCCAAAAGCGACTTATTGCACCAATCTAACCGAGATATCCCCAACCCCCCACGATTTTTTGGATACCTAACTTTCTCCCACGCCACCCAATGAACCTTCTTAACTGCATCAACATAACCCCATAAAAATCATTTTATATTCCTTCTATATCTCCCAAAACTTTAACCGGAGCTTTAAACAACGAAAAATAGTACGTAGGAAGGCTTTCTAAAACTGATTTGATTAACGTGTACCTTCCTCCAATAGACAGCGCCGAAGCTTTCCATTTAGACAACCGATTCTTCACCACCTCAATGACCGAATCCCAGTTATTCACTATATTCATATTTGCCCCCACCTTGATACCCAAATACACGAACGGAACAGTACCCGTCTTACAACCCAAAACTTCCGACATGCCCTCCACCTCCGCGTTTGACACTCCCAACCCAAAAAGATTAGACTTCAACAAATTAATCTTTAACCCAGAACAAACGTTAAAAACTCTTAAGAGTCTTGTGACCGTTCTAACATTTTCCAACGACCAACTCCCCATCATCAAGGCATCATCTGCGTACAGAAGATGTGATATATTGAATCCTCCATTTGGAAGTTTTACACCCTTAAAATTTTTCAAGGACACCGCCTTATTAATCATACTAGCAAACGCTTCCATGACGAAAATAAATGGCGAGATAGGATCCCCTTGTCTAATTCCTTTCGAACAATTAAACGTAAACGTAGGCGAGCCATTTACCAAAATAGATGATGACGCCGACGCTAGCACCCCTTTTATCCACCTACACCATTTTTCTGGAAACCCCATTTGTCTTTTAATATCCAAGAGAAAATCCCAATTGACGTTATCATAGGCCTTTTCAAAATCTATCTTCATCAAGAAAATTCGTTTGTTATTCTTCTTTGCCCAAGCCATAATCTCATTAATAATCAATGGGCCATCTAAAATGTATCTACCCGATAAAAACGCCGACTGAGTTACTGACGTAATATCCTACACTAATTTATTAGAATGACAAAATTTTTTAAAAGTGTTGTGTCCTACACATATTTTATTATGAGTCGCAAATTTATTTAAAAATTTTGGAGTCCTACACATTCTGTACCCTACACCAAAACATTCTATTTAATAGTGGATGAAACGTTGAATATGTAAGATCATATGCATGATTATTTTTATTGTGTAAGGTGCACAACTATTTTATAAGATATACTCATTAAACGATTAGAGTTCACTAATTTGAATAACAAAAATAAATAATAGACTCATTAAATGATTTGTTCAAATTACCTTTGTATCCTTTATTCTTTTTAATCTTAATTTATAATTTCTTCTCATTTGAACTCTCCACTTGTTAGTTGGAATTAAATGATTATGAGTAAGATTACGTTGAATCTGTTAATTCGAATTAGGGCTTGAATGTTTGAATGTGTTCATTGGAAATAGGTGTTGAATGTTTTGATGTTGTTCTGTTTTCTAAAAGATTGCAGGAATGTTGGTTTGTTCAGGGTCCAGATTGTTCAACTATATGTATAAACGATCAGTACACATGTGTATGTTGTTTAATTCGTGGTGTACACCGGTGTACATAGTAGTAATATGATTATTTCTGTTTTGTTTGTTTATTATGTTGAGTAAAAAATTTGGTTAATAATAAATAGGGGTTTGTGTCATGTTTTTAAATGATGTTAGGCTTGTCTGTTTGTTGAGTTATGTAGTAGTAGGTTTTCATAGTTCACATGTGTACTGGTTGCCAAAAATTGTGTATTTAAATGAATGTCATTGTCAGGAGAATGTGTACACATGTGTAGGTATAGTATAAGATGAATTGAGAAGTAATATGTTATGCCTATTATGTGCGTTGCTTCCTTAGTATGTGTTTTTTTTCTTTTAATAATGATATTACATTTATGTACAATATTGTAAAGTTACTGCAACGGATAAAGTTTTGCGTATGAGTAATTTTATTTGTGTTTACATTTGTAGGTTCGAAACGTAACAATGAGAAGACGTAAGTTTCAATTTTTTTGAAAGATCTCACTAATAAATTGATTGAATATAGGTGGTAATAAATTTACTAGGAACGTATGTATCTTAATTTTGTAGGTGGAAAAAGCGAGGGGATAGCTCGTAAGTTGGCGAGTAGATTTAGTAACACAATAGATTGCCCCATTGAATTTTCGGAGGATGAAGAAACGAACAATATAGGTGAAAATGTTTTAAAGTTTATAGTCTATAATTTAATATAAATGTGTTATCTAAATTGATTTTAAGTTGTGTTTTGTATGTGTTGTATAAGTGATTAAAATAATTATTTTTGAAAAAAAGTTCCGAAGATGTTAAAAGAAACCAGGGACTGTAAGGAACCGATGGCTGCTTCAAAGGATGTGGACGTACGGTTTAAGAAAGATGATGGTAATATTGTGAAAAATGTGTTTTATATTTTTACGGTTTAAATTAAGGTTTTATGAGTATGTTTTTTGTAATGGTGTTCGTAGGTGTTTATCATGGAAAAACTGACGATGGTATAGGTGAAAGGAAGCCGGGGAAAAAGTGGGAACAACCTACGAACCGGGGGTGATTATCGGAAAAGGCAAGTAACAAAAATATAAAACTTTAATTACAAACTAGCATGATAAAATTTGAAGAAATTGTAATGTAAAATCGCTGTAGCGGTTAATGCAGATTCCACCGGCGAGAGTCAGCGAAGATTGAAAAGTTTAAATGGGTGGCAGAGAGCGAAAAGGTTGTCGATGAAAAAGGGTAAAAAACCAAAAATGAAACCTGTTCATGTTCCGTTTGCTGATGTACCATAAGGTAAATTAATTGTATCTCAATTTAAAGTAACAGCATCTATAGTGCTAGTGTGATTGCATGTAAATGAGTTTGTTATGATTGTCTACAGTTGTTATCAAAGAAAGTCAGGGTACGCAACGGACAAGTGTAAAAAGTAAACCGATTGGCGTCGTTTTAGGAAAAGAAAGTTTAGGTATGATTTTGAGTGTGAATGTACATATGTGTACTGTATGTTGGATAACAATTTTTATTATCTTCTTATTTAGCTTCGCGAAAGGAAGGTCATATTGGAATGTCGTTGGGGTCGTCTTTGGATGATAAAGATGAAAAGGATGAAGAAAACAAAGGTAAATGTTTTCAAATAAATTGTTGTATTTTGTATGGTTATGTGCTAGGCTGATTGTATAATTTTTTTTTATATTTTTTTGAAAATAGTTGCAGAAGATGATGATAAGGATAACGTAGTTGGTGTAATGTTCAACTTTGAAAGAAAAATGGACTCATAGGTTTGCCAAGCTTCCGATTAGTTTTAAGAACATAGTAGATACGATCAGCGTAGATCCTTATGAGGATAGGTCTATCTTCAATATAGACTTTGTTATGTTGATGTTATCTACTATGAATGTTAGTACAAAAAACGGGAGCGTGATGTATAACATCCTGGATTGGTTTTCTCCGGAGAAGGAGTTCAAAGATCATGATTGGTGTCAGCTTATGATGGATGCTGTGAAGTCTTGTAAGGATGACTGGGTCAGATGCGATCGGGACGAGTATTTTAGGGAACCGCTCACTTATTTGGTGGTATGTATTATATTTTGATAATGTACACCTGTATATTTTTATTGTAATATACACATATGTACTTAACTAACTTTTTTTCTATGTTTTGTATATAGTTGTTGTATCTTGAGGCCACAACTTGTCCCGGTTTTGAAGATACTCACAAAGAGTCTCCTCTACATTTTTGGACAAAAGAGAGGATGAGTATGCGTAAAGACCAGGAGATAAAGAACGGTGGTTTGGTTTGGGTGAACTTAGAGAACTCCAAGAGTTCCATGTAGATGGTGATGTACACGTCGAAGAAGAAGCGGTTGATTTATCGAAGGATGAAGTTGAAAAGGGTCCAGTATCCTTCGATACATGTTCAGTTGAAGTATGAGTTAGACGAGGGTGAATGTTTTTTACTCCAGAAAGTACATTAGTGTACACTTGTTATCGTAAAGTTTTAAGATTTTGTTAAATTGTGAAGGGATATGTTGCATGCATTCTTGCAATGTGTGACGATGCAGAAGATGTTAAAGGTAAATGGAGGTTGCGATAAACCAGTTTATTACTGGTTATCTAAAAAGTGATGCCGTCATTACTATTCTTGCGCGATACAAAAGCATATTCAACAGATTTGCAGTTTGTGAGAAAGGCGAATCGGACGGCTTTGTTAGTCCCACCGGTGTAAAAAGTGGTAATTAATAATATTAGGCTTGTTAATTAATATGTGTACGTTGTTTAAGTCAATGTAAGAAACTTAGTTTAATCTAATTGTTTAGGTGCGAATGTATCAAGCAATGATGTAGACATGAATGAATAGGTAGATGGTCTTGGGACGCCTCATATAGCTTCAACGTTCACTCAGATTGTGATGAAATCAGTGGATGTTATGGAGGATGTTATGGCAGGTGCGTATGATACATAGAAGGTGAATGACATTCCATTGTTCAGTCTTGGTATCACACAGGACGACCCATGCCCGCAAAATGTTGTGACTGATAAAATGTCAATTATAGAAAAGGAGGCGGAAGTCGAGGAGGCTGAAGGGAAGGGAAAGTAGAAGAAAAATTTTTCGAAATATGGGCAGTCTCCGTTCATGAACAGATCCGTGAATATCGACTCCTGGTTGGACAAAAACGATAAGGTTTTATGGAGATATTTGTCAAGTTGCGCGAGCGACACCGAGTATGTATACTTTTAATCTGGATTTATTGTTAATTTTTTCATATATTATGTTATTTTTTAATTTTTGTTGTATGTTAGGGTCGCCCAACCAAAGCAAAAGACAGGGAAGAAGACAGGGAAAAGAATTGCGGTTGAAACGGAGCTGAACGAGGTTGCGAGGACGAATGCGTAAGGATCATTTTTGTTTTCGAATACTGCCTGATTATTCAATGTACACACGTGTAAAAGTTGGTATATTCCATGAAATATACTAACAATCAATTTATGTTGAAGAACATGTCTGTAACTATGGCTTACACATGTGTACGATATAGTTTGTACATTATACACATGTGTACTAAAAAACACATCCAATAATTACACATGTGTACACCGTGAATGGCTGTAAACTTCTGTGACCTGCTGCATTTCTGTGACTTTCAAAAAACTCAGCATTGTATATAATTTACACAAATGTAAGCGTTGGGGTTAGGTTCAAATCTGATGTGTACTCGGTAGTTGTATTGCAAGATTAGAACTGTGTACTCATGTCTATGTGCTTTGTTACACAGGTGTACTCGTATGCTTGTTCTTTGCGGGACATACGGATAACTGAACACATTATTAATCATACTGTTTCTTTTGCAGAAAATTTGTATTCGAAACTGAAAGCGGCGTTAGGTTGTACCATTTTCAGATGATAGATTTACAACCAAGTAGGTGGATTAATGATGGAGTAATAAATTGCTTTGCGGCAATGCTAAACTATGAGGAAAAGGATCGAATCAGCGGATCAAATATGTTCGGGCATGCTGATAAAGTAAAAGGAACAAAGCCACGATTGTTCGGCCATACAAATTGTTTTGTAAGTGAAACTTTGTATTATAATTGTGAAGATTATGGTAAAGTTTGCGTGGCCGATTATTCAAATGTAAATTGGTTGTTATTTGTGCGTTCAGGACGAGGATATTTTATGGAATGGGAAGCACAGAGATGCTGGGCGTGTTGAGAAATTCAAAAGTGCCTTGTTCTTGGTTGTTGACCAAAAATAATCGTTAATGAGTTTGTCCGAGTATTGCGTCATATGCTTTCCGATGCTTGAGCATGACCATTTTTACTTGGTGTGCTTTGATATGGAAAGAAGCGCGATAACGGTAATTGACAACATGGACGCACGCGAAAGCCCCATTCACTTGATCAACAACAACAACTTCTTCCGAAAGACTACGCCTTACAAAGTGGTATGTATCATATAAATACATAAACTAGTTCAGTTGTTAGTGAACACATTGTAACTGGTTATTACATGATGTTTTGGTTTCAGAAAGACATTTTCTGTAAGTATTTGAAGATGGTGAATCATCCTAAGAGTGCAGAAATTGAGATTCCGGACGTGGTAAGGTTGGAGTTTGAATGGAAGACAATCAACAACACCGTGGATTGCGGAGTGTTTGTCATGAGGCATATGGAGACGTGGTTCGGGGTAACTGCCGATAAGTGGGATAGTGGCTTCCCATTATCCCATAAGGAGAAGAAGGCGACGTTGACACGTTTGAGGAAAAAGTACGCAATAAAGCTAGTTACTTCAGAGGCCAACAAGCACCGTAGGCCCGTATTGGATGAAGCAGCCGAACATGAAAAGGCGAACGGAATTGGTTGTTTTTAGTACGTCTATATTGGTTTTGTTGGATCGATGTGTAACCCGAACGAGTCAATCAGAAGAGTATATGATCTATTTCAATGGCGGAATCAGAGAAATAGACTTGAAACAGCTTGATTCCTCTTAATTATCTTCTTATTAATGATTTCAAAGCTTTTACAGATCGTTTGACTAACTGGCAGCACCTCGGCTCTGAATCGGAAAAGTTACAAATGAATCAGCAGGTTGGATATTTATAGGCCAGGTAATTTCGCACGGACCTATACAAACGAAATTACCTTCATGCGAAATTACTAATTTCGTGCAAAATTACCCTTGTGTAATTTCGTACGAAATTACCCTTTAACATTCAGAACCCGTTTTCCGACCTGCTGAACCCTGGTTTATCCTATCTAGACACAAGACTCTATAAAGACGAAGTTAACAGACATTTATGCACCAACAGACTCCCCCTTGGATGTTGACGAAGTCTTTAGCATCAAATCTTCAGTCTTTAGTCTTGATCTATCTTCTTCCCTGTCCAATTTGTCTGACACTGTAAGAATCCTTCAATTTCTATCTTCAAACTCCTCAAACTCCCCTTTGAATGTTGATCCAGAATGTAGACTCCCCCTTTCAATATACTGCTCAAATTCTGGTTCAAACTTTACACTTTCTTTGCCACGGGGATCTTGTTACCTGCTTCTCAAGAATATAACATTGCAATCTATTGACTTATAACTTCTTTTCTTGTTTTTATCAGCTTTTAGAAATCCACTGAAGTATCTAGGTCCAAGTTAATGACCCTAGGCACTTAATTTGTCTACCAAGTCCAACTTAATGACCTTGGTTGATTTTGAAATAAAACACAACTAACTTTTGTTCAACATTTTTCAAAACATTTTTCTGAAAATTACAAGTTTCAACTTAATGAACTTGTTTTGACTTTTCAAATTCCACCAGTTTAACATATTAAGCTCACAACTCATCTTCCAGCTCAGAAACTTCCTGCATCTTCTTCAAATTTCGAATCTGAAGATCAGCTTTCCACTTTGGTTTGTCAGAAAATAAAGCAGAAATGTAAAATCTTTTTAGATTTTGGATAAAGTTTCTAAACTAGAATGCTAAACAAAAATAAAATGCAGTAAATGTAAACTATTAACAAACATATTTTTGGTGAGCGTGTTAGGGAATCATATCAGCTATTCGACAAGTCACAAGTACCGTTAAGCTTTGATTTCATACTCAGAATTAAACAATTCACTTAGATTGTCGATATACTGATCCACTTAAATTCTCACACAATTTTCAATCTGTCCGGGATACGAATTAGGTGAATTAAGAACTTAAACTCATTCATGTGTCCCACCTCTTGAATATACTCCCGTATCCAAATCCCAATATTCAATCTTACAGGTGAGTATACCATAAATGATATCTGTAAGGGGTTAAATGCGAGGGCCGTGAGAGCTCAGGCTATTCCGCAGAATCAAAGAGATGACGGCTTCGACTTTAGGTGTGTCCCCTTTAGAGGATCTTTTTTACAACAACACATGATTAGCATTTTGCAATGTTTCATCATTTTTTGTACTGAGGGGATTGCTATATTTCAAGCAAGCGGTAAAGTATTATACGGGGAGAAGGCCATTGCTTCCACAATATCAGAAGTCCCGGGATAATACCCCAGATATCACTGAGTATAAAGACCTAGTATTTCAGAAAAAGAGATATTTCAAACAAGATTTCTGGGGTTACCTATATATCCAAGTAGTGTTCCCCACGAAATAAGCAAGTAAAGATTTTATGTTTATATCCCGAACAAACCTACTAAATGTGCAAAAACCTATCGGCATATCATTAGCGAGACTGCTTAAGACTTTTAAACTTTACATATCTTTAGCATACTATAATTGTCAAGCCGATGTACTATCATTTTCCCTTTTTACACAAGCTCTTTTTCATTTTTTTATTGTTTTTGGATTTTGAAATATCTCATGTTTTTATGATTTTTGAGTTTTTTTTACTGTTTTTGTATTTTCTGAAAATATTACCCTATACTCCCCCTAAATACCAAAACAAGTAAAAAATCGACAAACCATTGCAGATTGCTTCTCAACATCATCTACAGTGGTACCTTCATCGACGCCAATAATCTCCTCCGACACCGATAAAAGCTTCATACCGTTCAATTTTAAAAGATATTGAAAACGAGTTTTATCAAACGCTTTGGTATGTAAATCAGCTTTTTGTTCGTCAGTGTGGATTTTCTCAATTCGTATCAACTTCTTCTCGAAACAGTCTCAGATGAAGTGATGTCGAATTTCAATGTGTTTCATTTTAGCGTGATGAACAGGATTTTTAGTAATGTTTATCGCTGCCTCATTATCAACAAAGATAGGGGTGTTAAGAAATTGCAAACCGTAGTCTCTCATCTGTTGCTGGATCCACAAGATCTGAGAGCAGCAGCTGCTAGCAGATACATACTCGGCTTCACATGTGGATAAAGCCATATAGGTCTGCTTCTTGCATTGCCAGGTGACCAATCGTGGTCCGAAAAACTGGCACCTTGCTGTTGTTGTTTTAGCGTTAACTTTGGAGCATCCGAAATCGGAATCGGAATACCCTTCGAGCGTGAAATCGCTTTCTCTTGAATACCACAACCCCAATAATGGAATTCCTTTCAGGTAGCGTAATATCCATTTCACAATCACCATATGCGAAGCTCTCGGGTTAGATTGAAATCTTGCTGCGAGGCAGGTTGGATACATGATATTGGGTCTAGAAGCTGTCAAATACATCAACGATCTGATCATGGAACGATATAATGTTTCATCTACCTTCTCTCCAGTGAGATCGGGGTTATCCCATGGTTCGTCGCTAATGGGGTAGAAGCTGGAGTAGAACCTGACAACCCAAATTTCTCTAAGATATCATGAACATACTTCGTCTGATGTATAAAAATTCCCTTAGGCAGTTGATCAACCTGAAGTCCCAAGAAGAATTTCATCTCACCCATCGATGACATTTCAAATTTTTGCTTCATAACTCTTTCAAAATCTTTGCACAGATTCTCATTTGTAGACCCAAATATGATGTTGTCCATGTATATCTGAACTATCAGAAGATGCCCGTCGACTTCTTTGGTGAAGAGAGTGGCATCCACTTTTCCACGGACGAAGCTGTTGGCAAGCATGTGTTGAGACAATGTCTCGTACCAAGCTCTTAGGGCCTGGTGTATACCATACAACGCTTTATCCAATAAATAAACCTTGTCTTTGTGGATTGGATCGGTGAAGCCCGGTGGCTATCCGACATATACCTCCTCTTTTACCTTCCCATAGAGAAATGCCGATTTAACATCTAGCTGATAAACTTTAAAATTTTTCCAAGATGCAAATGCTAGAAAGATTCTGATCGCTTCAAGTCTAGCAACCGAAGCATACACTTCAGTGAAATCTATTCCCTCCTGCTGACTGAAACCCTGGACTACGAGTCGAGCTTTGTTACGAATAATAACCCCTCGATCGTCTCTCTTACACTTGAACACCCACTTGGTGTTTAACTTCCTTTGACCATCAGGAAAGTCTACCAATTTCCACACTCCTAACTTATCAAACTGACTCAGCTCCTCTTGCATCGCATTGACCCAAGAATCTTTAGTTAGTGCTTCCTTGTATGTTCGCGGTGCAATCTGCGAAATAAAACAACTAAGTGAAAACTCAGTATGTAACGAAGCAACTATAGAATAAAAACAAGTAAGGCCTTGGTCAATTTGACGTCTTGTGCGAATGCCTGATTGTAATTCTCCAATAATCAGCTCTTCTGGATGGTACGAAAGAGTTCTCGGCATCATCTCGCCTGGAACATCTACCTCGCCTTACAAATTTGTAACATTCTGATTTGCACCTTGTTCACTGACTGGCATTGTTTGACTTGATATCTGGATCTGCTCCCCCTCAGAATCTGAATCACCACGATCGAATATAGGTCTATTATCAGATTCTTGATTATCATTGACTGCCGTCTAATTGTCAATAATTTGCTGAATATCATCATGTTCTCCAGCATTACTTAGACCGGCTTCATCATCATTGGAAGCTCTATTTTGACGTCTAGAATATTCAGCTGGGAATCTTTCTTGTGATTCTTCATACTCTCTCAGAATATCCAACTCGTCAAAGAAATCTGGTTCTTCTTCTATGTCAAACGAATCCCACAGTGTATCGTAATTAAAACGCCATGAGTCGCCTGGATTCTGCGGTGGCATATATAACTTTGACACTCAACATTATGTGCTTCAATGATCCGCTTCAAGCTTGGAACAAAGACTCGTTTCAATGGACTTGCATAACCCACGAAAATTCCTTCAATGCTCTTTGCACCAAATTTGCCATAAGGTTCTAGAACTGTAAAGGGAGACCCAAACGGTTCCAGATACTTCAGGTTCGGTTTGCGCTTATTGATCAGCTCGAAACATGTCTTGTTGAATTTCTTCACTGTTAGAACCCGGTTGAGTGTATAGCAAGTGGCTGACACTGCTTCGGCCCAAAAGTTGACTGGTAGTTTGGAATCAGCAAGCATCGTTCTAGCCGTTTCAATTAGCGTCCTGTTCTTTCTTTCAGCTACTCCATTTTGTTGCGGAGTGTAAGGAGCACTAAATTCTTGCAGTATACCTCTCTCATCACAATATTCTTCCATCTTGTTGTTCTTGAACTCTGTACCGTTGTCACTCCTGATTCTTCTAATTCGAGTATGGTACAAGTTTTCAATTTTTCTGAATAACATCATCAAGCTTTCAAATGTCTCATCTTTTCATTTCAGAAATGATACCCATGAAAATCTCGAGTAGTCATCTGTTACTACTAGACAGTAGAAATCCCCAGTTATGCTTTTGACATTCACTGGACCAAACAGATACATATGGAGTCTCTCTAACGGTCTCGAGACTGAGTTAACTTTCTTTCCAGGATGAGATTTCTTCTTTTGCTTGCCATTGACACAGCTAATATACTCCCCCTCAAGATGAAAACCTTTTACATGAACACCAATTACTAAGTCATTATGCACCAGGTGATTCATTTTTCGCAGGTGAATATGGCCCATCTTTCGATGCCACAATTGCGATTCTTTTTCCATTGCTCTTGACATAAAACAGTGAGCCTGACCTGTGGTAGTAGTTGCTACACTCATGTCCAATACATACAGATCATTCACTCTAGGTGCTCTCATGATAACCCACTCTTCGAGAACAAGAAATCCTGGTTTCAAGATCAAACATTCTTTGTCTGTAAAGTGCATTGTATATATACGATCACAAATCTGAGATATGCTCAGAAGATTGTTTTCAAGCTTGGCGATGTAGTTTACTCTTTCAAACGTGACAATTCCATTTGATAAAGTTCCTTCACCAACTATTCGACCACCTTGATTTCCTGCAAATCCCACATATCCTCCATTAAACCCTCTAACATCGTACAATAGGGTCTTCTTCCCCATCATGTGCCGAGAAGCTCCACTATCCATAATCCAACGTGAAACGGATCTTGGAAGCTCCTGCACATATCACAAACACTTTAGTTAGATTTTGATGCCACCCAAGCCTCTTTCGACTCAGGTAACTTGACATTGATGTGAGTTTTTGCAGTGTAAAGTGGCGGAAAATTCTTGTCATTCATCTTTAAGCTCTCCTCAGATCCAATCTCAACCTCTTTGTATAAAAAGAAATCATTTTTCAGAGGTTGACCAGATGATTGGTCTTTCTTTGGTACATTCTTCTTTTCAGAAGTAGTAGCCTCTTGTGGTACAAGTTTCTCATAGTAATCCACAGGAATATTCATCTTTACCAAAGTGGTAGAAGACGATTGTTTTTCCTTTTCAGAAACCTTTGGTTTTGAAGAACTCGGTTTCTTTTCAACTGATTTTGGCTTCCATGCTTGTTGAGGCGAAGCAACCCTTTTGTAAAACTTATCAGTTTTAGTTACCACATTCTTTACGGATTCAGTTTTGATTTTTGTGTTTTCATTTTTCAAAACTTTCTTCTCAACAACCATTGGTGCTTTGCCTTTTGCATCAGCTTTCTTTTTCTGACTCTCAGCAACATCAGACTTAGGCTTTAACTTGGTGCACTTTCGTGCAATATGTCCAACTTTGTTGCATTCAAAGCATGTACGAGTATCAACTACTCGACTTGTACCTTCAGTCTGAGGCTGTAAGGCCTTTTCTTCAAAAAACTCTTCATTTGATTTTGAAAAAAATTCAGATTCTTGCTCTGTAGGATCGTGTGACGACCTAACGAGTCGTTCAGAAGAGTGCTCAGACAGAATCAGAGGTGGAATTCATTGATTCTGTCTTTATTTAGCTTGTATAACACTAGAATCACAATTAATTATCTCTTGTATTGCTGAAAACTCGTTTACAAACTCGGAGACACCTCGACAGCACCTCGGCGTCGGAAACAAGAACTTCTTCAACTGAACTCGCTTCAAGGCTATATATAGGGCTTAGGGTTTCGCTTGAGAGTGATACTTATCATTTCAAGCGAAATGACTTATGTTGATTTCGCTTGAAATGATGTTTGTCACTTTCAAGCGAACTAGCATGTTCAAGCGAAGTCCCAACTTAAACACCCTAAAATCTGATATTTTCTCATATTACAAGCCCTGATCTATCAGTTCTAATCTAAGACTCGAACGAAGATGAAGTCGACTGACAACTGCACCAACAGACTCCCCCTTGAATGTTGATGGAATCTTCAGTGAGAGTCTTCATCATGACGACTCTTCAATCTTGATCAGTCTTCTTCAGGAATTTCTCCTGGAATCATGTAACCGGATCTTTTCTCTAGCTCTAACCTCGTCAGACTCCCCCTTTCATCAAGCTGGGATTTTCAGTCTGGAATTAGTTATTGCCTTTGAAATCAAATCCTTGTTTTATCTCTTGATCAACTCAACACCTACACAATTCTCAACAAAACATAAGTTTTTACTTAAATCAATAAGAAAACTTACTAGAAATAGTTCTATCAAGTTCAAATTAATGACCCTGATTAACTAATCTCAACTTCTTTCTTAAAACAAAATTTTTCAATTTAGTACACACACTTCCAAACCAGTTCATCTTGTTTAGCACTTGGAATTTTGAAAATCGGCTCATCAACATCAGTTGTCGAAAATCTTTTTGTATTTTTCAAAAGTTTATGCTAAAACACTCCAAAAATCTTTTTTATTTTTTTAATATAACAGAAATGCAGTAAAGAAATATTTACAGACACTATTTTTGTGAGTTTGCGAAAGAGGATCATATCAGTTTATGTGACCAATCACCAACACCGTTAAGCTTTATACATTTTAAGCTATAAACGATTCACGTAGATTGACGATATTGTTGTCCACTTAAACTCAAACTAAAAACTTTTGAAATGCTTACCGATACGTTACGGTATATTAATTTTTCACTAAATTCTTATGGACCCCACGATCTCAGCATATCCCCTCATCATGCAATACACTAACTCAAGTAATGCATTTAAACTTTATCACCTGTGATTTGTGCGAAAACAAAACATAATGTTTAAACATTAACAATCAGGTCGATACTTCCGTATACACAGAGAAAGTCCAATTTTTAAACAAAATAAGAAAATAAAATTAAGTTGAAATTGTTTAGGCTTTAACCACCAGGTCGATACTTTCGTATACGCAGAGGTGATCCAAAGCATAAACGAAACACCAAAGAAAATAAAGCAGAACGTTTAGGCACTAACATCCAGGTCGATACTCACGTATACGCAGAGGATGCCCAATGCTAAAACAAAATAAAGAAATAAAACAAGTTTAAGTCTTTGCAAAATAAAATGCACAATCACAGCGTCATTTTCAGTAAAGTTGTGAAAGCTCACAAACTTAACCAGTTTTTATACTTTTGGCATTCAGCGATTACTGAGCAGGCACACAATCAAGAAGGACAAAACTAAGTACTACGCTTTCGATCATGTTTCCCACTAGAACTAGGCTTTTTTCATTTAGGTTTGTATCGTTATCGCAAATCTACTAGTCTAGCTGAGCCTATCGTCACATCTTTAGTGAGACCGTTTATCACTTTTTGTCATTACATTTCTTTAGCATGTTGTGATAGTTCACTGATTTACTATCATTTCCTCTTGTCTCAACAAAACTTAGTTTTAAATTTTCAATGTTTTTGACTTTTTCAAAATTTCTAATTTTTTTAAAATTTTCTCCCCCTAAAATCAAAATATATTCCAATTTTGATTTTCTGGGAAAATTTGAAATCAAACTGTACAAAGTTGACAACTTGATGAGAATTACTTCAATTCTCCATCCTTTTGGCGTAAACAATCAGAACTCCCCCTTACAACAAACTATTTTCCCATTATGATTTCAAAACACTTAAGTTTGTTTTAATCAAAATGGTTTTTCCGGAAAAATTTAGTTTGCTTACCAACTTGTAGGTTTGGGGACATTTCATCACCTTGTTTTTTATCACATGTGAGAAATCAAGTACAACTTAATGTCCTTGATTAACCACTTTTTGATCGAAATATCACTGAGGTGAATTTCTCAAGAAATGTGCCGATTCATGTTCCACGCTTACCAACCTGGGAACTCCGGCAAGTCAGGTTTTTCTATTTAAACAGATTCACCCAAGCCTGACGGTCCTTGGGTGATTTTGAATTCTTGTTCAACAATGGTGGAAAATTTGCATCATCCATTGTTAGACCAAAATTCTCATTTTTTACCTCAACACATGGCTCTTCTGGTTTTACCATACCAGATTCATTGCCTGAATGTGGCTTGTCTGACTTTGATGAGCCAGATTCATCGCCAGCAACTTTCTTCTTCTTCTCTTCTGTCCTCAGATTTGTATCTGATGAATTCGTCTTGCTTGACTTTACAGTCGGGGAAAGCGATTTATCAGAACTCTTATTTGCTTTTCCAGTTGTATCCGAGGACAAAATCTTCTCCAGATACTCTCTGGCTTCTTCCTCTTCTTCCTCAGTCTGTCTTTTTGCCTCTAAGAAAGCTTCACTTTCTTTTCTTGAACTTTAGGTTCTTGAACCTTCTGTTCTTTGGGCTTGACATTGACTGGTTTCTTCACCTGCTTATGAGATTCAGCCCTCGATCTTCTCATTGATCTCATTGAGCAATCTCTAGGAATATGGCCAATGATGTTGCAGTTAAAGCATCTCCTTGACTCAAACCTCCAACTCTAGTAGTTAACAGCAATGTGTCCTTGATAGCCGCATCTGTAACACACTCTGTTATCGTACCAATCACCATTTTCAGTCCAAACACTCAGATCAAAACACTGTTTGGCTTGGTGATAATTCTTTCTTCTCTTGTTTGCTGGATTTGGCTTTTGAGCACTTTGGTCTGACCTGCACCACTTATTGCCAACAATTTTTGAGTTTTCATTTTTTAATTTTTGTAATTTTTGATTGCGAATGGATGATTGATCTGATGAACTTTTATTATCTTTTTGCACAATTTTCTCATTTTTAACTTTTTGTTTCTGTTCCACTTTCTTTTTTAAGGGTTTTTGCTTAGAGCATTCTCCCTTTTCAGTAGAATGTAAAACAGTATTTTTAAACATTTCATTTAATTTCAAAAATGTTTTTCTTTTTTCTTCTTTTTCTTTTTCAACATCAGATTTATCATCACAATCTTCAATTTTGACTTTGTAAAATTTGTGACATTGTCACTTATTGGAATTGAATTGATTGGTTTTGGACATGGATAATCTGATTTTTCAAAACCTTTCAATTTCTTTTCAAGCTCGTCAATTTTATTCCGAGCAATTTTAGCTTCATTTTCAAGCCGAATGATTTTCTGAAGATGAGTATTTATTTCAATCTGTTTTTCAAGATTATTTTTAAAAATAACAGATTTTTCATCTTCTAAAATCTTCATTTGATTTTGAAAATCTTTTTCAATCTTTAATTTTGCATTTTCAAAAACTTTTTCTTTTTCTTTCAAACTTTTGTCTTCTAATATCAAACTGTTCAAATCACTTAACAGTTTAACATTTTCAGATTTCAGCTTCTCACAATTCTCTTGCAAAACAAGAATCTGTTTATTGTCAGATTTCTTCTCATCCTTCATCTTTTTGACTTCCAATGTCAAACTTTCCGCATCCTTCAAGAGTTTGACATTATCAGCTTCAAATTTTTCACATTTAGAGCATACTGATTCAGAAATCGAAGATTCAAACTTCTCAGATTCTTCATTCTTTGAAATTTTCTCTGTCTCTTTCCAGAATGTTCCCTCACAAAAAATTTTAACGAAATCAAGAGGATTCGCATTCTTATCAATATAACAACCCCTCTTAATGTCATAGTTTGTAGGATCGAATCGCGACCTGAATGAGTCGTTTAGAAGAGTTCTTAGACTATACGAAAGGCGGAAACAGACGTATAGAATCGAAACAGCTTGAATATCACTTTAATCTTCTTGGATATTGAAATAACAACGATTACAGTCACAAGAAATACCGGCAGCACCTCGGTATCGATTCAGAAATATGTTGCAAATGACAACACAACAAGCCTATTTATAACCTGCCTAAGTTCGCTTGAAGCTACATAAGACAACTAAAGCGAACTCACCTAATTATCTTTCAAGCGAACCTATATGTCTTTCAAGCGAAATGTATTGTATTATGTGTAGAATTGCAATGATGATGTCATCTTTATGATGTCATCATTGAATATGATGACATCATGCTTGATTAGATCCGCAACGCAACCAAGACTCGATATAAGACGAAGTCGACAGCTGTATGCACTAACAGACTCCCCGTCAGATGTTGACGACTCTTAAGTGTCGAGTCTTCACAATTTTCAGTCTTTATCAGTCTTTGTACTCTTTCCAAAATCTCAATCTGATTCTTTTCTCACTCTAACATTCCTCAACTAATCTCCTCCTCGAATAATGTAACTCTCTCTTGTAATCTTCAGGATCAACAGCTGGCTCTAGCAACTTTCGACTTTCTTTCTCTAACAGACTCCCCCTCAACTTATACAGGGATCGTAGTCTGGCTTTCACAGGTTCAGGTATCGTAACCTGACTCACCTGCATATTCACTACCCAAAACATAAATTTCATAAAAGATAGGATATAACAAATTTAGAAACTCTGCTAACCTCTTGAAGACACAACCCTGAATACATCATTTTCAAGTATCAAAGAAAATGATTTATCATGTCAATTTCTAATGAACCACTTGAATATATATCTTTTTCATTTCAAACATCTTCAAACAAACTTTCCCAAACCTGTTCGTCATGTTTAGCACTCGGAATTTTGAAAATCAGCTTTTCAACATCAGTCATCTAAAATCTTTTTGAATTATTCAAAATTTATGCTAAAACACACTGAAAATCTTTTTGGATTTTTGATATAACCGAAATGAAATGCAGCAAAGAAATATATACAAACAATATTTTTGTGAGTTTGTGTAAGAGGATCATATCAGTTTTTGAGACAAATCATCAACACCGTTAAGCTTTAAACATTTTAAGTTCTAAACGATTCACTTAGATTGTCAGTATACTGATCCACTTAAATTTTCACACAAAGTTCAACTGTTTCGAGATACGAGATTAATGTCTTAAGAACTTAAACTTATTCGCGTCTCCCACCTCAGAATATACTCCCGTATCCAGATCCCAATATTCAGTCTTACAGGTGAGTATACCTAGATGATATCTGTAATGGGTTAAATTGCAAGACAGTGAGAGCTCAGGTCAGAACTTCCGTTTAGCAGAGAGATAACGACTCGACTTTTGGTGGGTCCCCTTTAGAGGATCTTTTTTTACAACAACATTGATTAGCAATTTTATTGTTTCATCATTTATGCTGAGGGTGGCGCTATTTTTCAAGCAAGCGTAAAGTATTCTCCGGGGACTAGGCCATTGCTTCCGCATTATCAGAAGTCCCGGGATAATATCCCAAATATCATTAAGCATAAAGACCTAGTATCTCAGAAAGAGGGGTCCTTCAAACAAGATTTCGGGGGTAACCCATATATCCGAGAGATGTTACCCACGATATAAGCAAGTTTGAATTTAGGTTTATATCTCGTCACAATCTACTAAATATGCAAAAATCTACTGGCATATCATCAGTGAGACCGTTTATCACTATTTAACTTTCCATTTCTTTAGCATGCCGTGATCGTCCACTGATGTACTATCATTTCCTCTTTTATACAACAAAACTCATTTTTGATTTTATCATGTTTTTTACTTTTTCAAATTTTCTAATGTTTTTGGATTTTCTGAAAATTTTTACTCCCCCTAAAATGCAAACACATTAAAGGAAATTTGAAAACAAACTGTACAATAAAGCGACAACTGATGTGAATTGCTTCAAATCGCCATCCACTTGGCATACACAATCAGAACTCACCCACACAACAAACTATTTTCCCATTGTGATTTCAAAACACTTAAGTTTGTTTTAATCAAATGGTTTTTCCGAAAAATTAGTTTTGTTGATTTACAAACCACTTTGTAGGTTAGGGGATAAACTCATCATTTTGTTTTTCAAAATACCACTTGTAAGTATGGTCCAATCAAGTTCAACTTAATGACCTTGATTAACCATTTGAAGATGAAAACCTTCTTCAACCACTTGCAGGTTCACTCACCAACCATCCCATTTGTAAATCAAAATATAACAATATAAAGATATAACCTGTAGATTTACCAACCAAACATTTCAAGAATAATGCCGATTCCTGCTCCACTCTTACCAACCTGGGAGCTCCAGCAAGTCAGGAATTTATGGTGAAAATGTTGTCACCCAAGCCTGGCCAGCCTTGGGTGATTTTGGCAGCAAACATATGTTCCACCAACATTTTGATTTATAAAATTCTTGAGCATCCTTCACTTTCCTGTCAACCATCTTTCCAAAAATATGTTTAACATTTCCATTAAACACATTTTCAACATCAAATTCTTTATTATCAGCAAAGAATTGACCTGATATCTCAAATCTACCTTTTAATTTTAGATTATCTTTCGACAATGGCGGAAAGTTTTCCTCGTTCAACTCAGGAATGGAATTATCAACTTTTTTCTCAACACATGACTCCTCTGATTTTATGGAATCAGATTTATTGTTAGAACTTCTTTCAGATTTTACAACCCATTTTTGTTTGTTTAAATCAACTCTTCTTTTGTAAAAATGTTTTGAACTTTCACCTTCTTCGGAAGTTGAATTTTCAAACACTTTCGATTTCTCAGTTGATTGTTTCTTCTCAAAGACAAGTTTTTGTTTCAGTTTTGAGTTAGAAGTAACTCCCTGTTTTGTGTTGTTGGACTGTTGGAAATTCCAAGCAATATGTCCAACTTTTTGGCACTTCAAGCAAGTTCTTTTGTCATCTCTTTGAGTAAACTTCTTCACATTCCTCTTTATCTCAGCAAGAAACTCTTGATTTGATTGTTTCCAGAATGGTTTCTTTTGCTCTTCTTCAGCACTTCCACCTGCAACAAATGTTATTTTTGGTTTATAATTTTTCTCATTTTTATAATTTTCTGTAGAACTAAAACCAAGACCTTGCTTTTTGAAATTACCGTTGTGGTTTGGTTTCTTTCGATAACCTTAACCATAACCGTAACCCTTTTTCTTGTTCAATCTCTGTTGGACCCTTGAAGTGTATTTTTTAGGTTTTTCAAAAAAATTTAAATCTTTTATTTTAGAAACATTAATTTCTGTTAATTTGAAAACCAGTTTGATCTTTTCAGTTTTAACACTTCTTATTGGGAATTCTTCATCAGAAAATAATTTGTCCAAATCACTCAAAGTATATGCCACTTTGATAGGTTCATCATTCAAATTAGTTTTCGACAATAGAAATTCTTTGTTGTAAACCCGTTTGACTGGTGAACTCGGACTCTTTTCTGACGAACTTGGACTCTTTTCTGACGAACTTGAACTCTCAGATTTAGACTACAACTTTGAATCTTCATCCGTATCCAACACCTGATCGACAACTTTCTTTATTAACTCAGACTCATGAACAGTGTCAGACGCTGTGCATGTAACATCAATGTTATCTGGTAACTCATCAATGGTTTCAGACTTTAACTTGATGTTTAGAGCCTTAGTTAAACGCTCCTCATTTGGCTTTCTGGGAGAATAACTTTCATGGATCGGGGGCGGACATCTGTTATACTTGACACTTTGTTTCTTACCAGTATCAGCATCTTCAGTCTTTTTCTTCATGAATGCTTCAAGACCTGCAACAGTAGGATAAACACGATCAATCAAGTAATCACATGTTGTATAACTCAACAGTAACCGTTTAATCCTTTCACTTTCGATCTTTTCAAGCTCCAACTCCTTCTTCAGCTTAGCACAATCTTCAATATACTCATTGATGACCTTTTGCTTTGTCATTAAGGTTCCATTCATCCTCATCTGAGCAATTTCAACTTCTGAATTTGTCTTCTTCAAACTATCAACTGTTTTGTTCAGAATGTCATACGACTCATTCACGTACTTAACATCTGATAGTAAATCTTCTTTAATCTTCTCCAATTCAGCAATCTTCTTATCTTTTTCTTCACAAGCTTTGCAAGATTCTGAACACTTCAAACATGGTTTTTCAACTTCAATCATTTTTTCAACTATCTTTTCAACTTCAACAACTTTCTCTACTTCGACAAGTTTCTCAACTTCAACTACTTTTTCTACCTCAACAATCTTCTCCACCACTTTCTCCACTTCAACAATTTTATCTACCACTTTCTCAGTTACTGCCTCAGCATTTGTTTCTCCAGCTTCTGTCTTTGCTTTTTCATTACCTAGCATTCTTGCTGCTTCCAGCTCATGTTCTTCAATCTTCTGAATAAACTGTACCAGATTCATATTTTCAGTTTTTCTCATATGTTTTACAATCAACAGATAATTTCCCCATTTTTGCTGTGGTAATGCATCAGCAAGTTTATCAATCCATTCATCATCATCTTTCTTAATGTTCAATCTTCCCATTTCCATGACTAAATGACAATATCTATCAATGGTCATCTTTGTTGTTTCATGGTCAAAAGCTACAAACATGTTAAATGACTTCTTCAACAACGCCTCTTCCATGTTTCAGAAAATTGTTCACAATAACTGATTTTTCAAGCAAGCTGAGTTTGAAACGAACTGATTTGATGCGAACTGGTTCTCCTCGTGAAATATCTGTAATCACCTGGAATCACCTGGAGACACAAAAACAAATGATCAGTTTAAACTAACATAATATGTGAACGTGTGTGACGGTTGAATCGATCTAGGACTCGTGTCGAAGATTCGGGGACACTTTCAATGTATTCCGGGTTTCAAATCCACATGTAAGCTGGTTGTTGATTGAACCAAGACTTTTTAGATCAAAACAACTATCCACTTGAATTAAGTGATTGGGCCAATCAATACATGTAAATCGATATGATTGGGCCGAGAACTTTGAATTCCACAACATTATTATATTGGACCGTCACAATTATGGAACAAAACAAATTTTTAACTGTCCGATAACTGTTGATTACTTTCGATGTTTGCTGACACCCTATGATACACCGATTGATTTAATTGGACCTCTTAAATTCTAATTACATTTGCCGATGATATGGACAAAAAGAATCACTTGTGAAAATTAATTTATCTTGGGCCAAACAATCCTTAGATTCACGTGATGGGCCTGACAAATTCTCTTATCACTTCACATGCACACTTTAAAAGTCATCACATGTAGACATTAATGAACCGACAATGTAGTATCAATTCACATGCAATCTTTTTAATGTCAGACACTTTTATCTTTCAACACATTTTGATTGGGCCGCACTATGTGGATCAAATGGATATTATTTGGCCGATGTTATAATGGACAACTCACATGCACAGCTGACCCATTTCATGCACACACAAATCGAAGATGGTAGACAATACAGTTTTGGAAATGACAGTAATTGTGCCGTTCAATGTTAATCACGTGAACTGATATTTTCTAGAGAATAGTCAACAGACGAAATAAGTCTTCACATGCCCTATGAGTTGATGTCCGACAAAGTTTAATACCAAACTTAATTTCACGTGACCTGAACCTGTTTCACACCACTCGATGCACTATGTCACGCTAAATACAATTCAAGCGGAATATCGTTCAAACGGTGTTTTCAAGCGGAATGTCGTTTTCAAGCGGAGTCAATACAATCATTCAAGCGGAATACCACAAAATCATTAGTTTCAAGCGAACTCATAGTGAAAACTCAAGCGAACTCACAATGACATCAGAATTTCGAACGAAATTTCAAGCGGAATAAAAAAAATTTCAAGTTTTAGATCGATTTTAATGCTGAAATTTTCCAGGATTTGTTAAAACATGATTGCGAATATGATGTGAAAGTTTGAGCCGATTTTAACCGTGAAAAATTATTAATTTTGAAAAAGAAAGTGTAGAAATCAGAAAAAGTGATGAAAACAGGCTATTTTGGCAAGATCTCTTCCTCCTGAGCTCTGATACCACTTATAGGATCGAATCGCGACCTGAATGACTCGTTTGGAAGAGTTCTTAGACTATACGAAAGGCGGAAACAGACGTATAGACTCGAAACAGCTTGAATATCACTTTAATCTTCTTGTATATTGAAATAACAACGATTACAGTCACAAGAAATACCGGCAGCACCTTGGTATCGATTCAGAAATCTGTTGCAAATGACAACACAACAAGCCTATTTATAACCTGCCTTACTTCCCTTGAAGCTACACAAGACAACTCAAGCGAACTCACCTAATTATCTTTCAAGCGAACCTATATGACTTTCAAGCGAAATGTATTGTATTATGTGTAGAATTGCAATGATGATGTTATCTTTATGATGCCATCATTGAATATGATGACATCATGCTTGATCAGATCCGCAACGCAACCAAGACTCGATATAAGACGAAGTCGACATATGTATGCACCAACATAGTTCATGACATTTTTTGCTGCAAAACACACACATATTGTTTTATCTATTTCAACAATTACATTCAAACTTATGTTCTCTAAGTTTCTTTTTATTTTGTCCATAAATTCTCTTTTCTTATTATCATTTTCATAACTGTGTGTTTTGAGCTTTTTGAAGAGCTCTGATGGACGTAATTTTGAGAACCCAGAGAAACTACAATTCAAATTTAGGTAATGCATCTGCATGCTTTGATACTTTTTCAGCATCTGTCAACTTTATCTCATATATTTTCAACTTGTCCAGTAAATAGTTAAATCTGCTTTCCAACTCCTCCAATGTCTCATTCTTTTTACACAGAAAGTTTTCAAGTCGCATAATCCAAATCCTTTTATCATCTTGTTCATAACTACTATACCAACCATATCCATCATTTAATCGTTCAATATGATCATTTTCTTTTTCATCAAACATCATTGCCATTTTTCAAACAGTTCTGACAAATTTCACACAAACACACTTTCAAGCAAAATTATGTCTTCAAGTGAAATGACCTGCACATACACTTCAAGCGAGATCAAAGATTTCAAGCGAGATAGTATGTTGAAGCGAAATGACAAATTTTGCTTGATGATTCAAGCGAACTAGCACCTTTTCAAGCGAAGTAAGGTGTTTCGCTTAAAATGTCAAAAACTTTTCAAGCGAAACCTCGTTTTCAAGCGAAATGAGGTCAAAAACTCAAGCGAAACCTCGTTTGCAAGCGAAATCTAACTGCTGAGTTCGCTTGAAATGTGCTGAGATCATCAATTCGATCTGATTTTTGCAAAATTGATCAAGTTATAAGCCGATTTTAGGTCTGATACTTTCAAGGATTTGTTAATTCAATGTTTCACACACTATATGTGAAAATCAGTCTATTTTAACCGTGAAAACTTGATTAATTTTGAAAAGAAGGTGTAGAAGTCAGAAATATCCAGCGAAAACGAGCTAAACGGTAAGAACTCTTCCTCCTGGGCTCTGATACCACATGTAGGATCGTGTGACGACCTAACGAGTCGTTCAGAAGAGTGCTCAGACAGAATCAGAGGCGGAATTCATTGATTTTGTCTTTGTTTAGCTTGTATAACACTAGAATCACAATTAACTGTCTCTTGTATTGCTCAAAACTCGTTTACAAACTCGGAGACACCTCGACAGCACCTCGGCGTCGGAAACAAGAACTTCTTCAACTGAACTTGCTTCAAGGCTATATATAGGGCTTAGGGTTTCGCTTGAGAGTGATACTTGTCATTTCAAGCGAAATGACTTATGTTGATTTAGCTTAAAATGATGTTTGTCACTTTCAAGCGAACTAGCATGTTCAAGAGAAATCCCAACTTAAACACCCTAAAATCTGATATTTTCTCATATTACAAGCCCTGATCTATCAGTTCTAATCTAAGACTCGAACGAAGATGAAGTCGACAGACAACTGCACCAACATGCTCGGAATGAGAACTCGAGCTTTTTACAAACACCTTTTTCTCAACAAACTTCTTGTTTTCAAAATTCCTTCTTTGATAATTCTTACCACCCTTATAACCACCTAACCATTTGTTTTGATTGTTGTTATGAAAACACAGAGGTACAACAGGTTTTTTATAATAAGATTTATCTTTTTTCAAAATTTAATTGTCTTTGGAACGTTTCAAACCTTTGATCTCATACACATCAATTTCAATCAACTTGAACACATTTCTCAATTTATCGACATTCACATTCTCCAAAGGAAAATCATGATCCGAATACAACTTATCAGATCCCGCCATCTTTTACATCACAAGATTTGGTTCTTCATTTAAGTTGTTTTTGGATTTTGATTTTGGAATATATTTGTCCAAAAAGCATTCATCATCCTCAGCAGTGTCACTTTCAGACTTTAAAACATTTTCAAGCATACTTTTCACAACTTCAGATTGAACACTATCTTCATCAGATGATGTGGTAAATGTGACATCAATCGTGTCTGGAAGTTTAACTTCACTTTCTTCTTCATCATTAACCAACCCTGATTTTTTCTTTGAAAAATTGTTTAGAACTGGTGGTGGAACTTGATGAAACCCAACTCCGATTCCATCAAAGTAAACATCTTCGCCGGCTTTGTTCTTCCCAATTGGTTTAGGAACGATATGTTGAAGAACAAAACTTGCGGAGTTGTAACTGTTCAGTTTCAACTGAATGCGTTCATTTTCAATTTTAGCTTCTTGAAACTGAAGCTTCAACTTAGCAATCTCATCCAGTTGTTGATTGATTAGCTCTTCTTTTACCCTAAGAACACCTGGAAATTGAACATTTTCTTTGTATGTCTTACCATTTCTCTCATCAGAATCTTTTACCATTCGTTTTAACTTCTCAAAATTTTCTGAAAGTTGACGATTTTCATGAATTAATTTTTCGTTTTCTTTCCTAATTCTTTCTACGTCACTTTTATCATTTTCAATTTTCTCAGTTAATTCTTTTACTCTATCATTTGAAGCCTTTAAACATCTTGTCACAGTTTAAGATCTGACTTTCAACATCTCTGACCTTTCCTGTCAGTTCTTCAACCTTTTTACCGTTAAGGTAAGCAATTGTACTACAAACCTTGCAGTCTTTCATGCAATTTTTGCAGTCGCTCTCAGTTTTAGCTTTCTTACATGTTTCATTGGTTGCATCAATCTGACTGACCTTGGTTTTAGACTCAATGCCAGAACCAGAAACTACCTCTAGTTCTTTCGCAGCAAACACTTTGTCAGCCATCTTCTTCAAATTCTTAGCCGTGAATTCTTGTGACGTATCCATAATCCCATCATCAATTTTCTTTGGCTGCAACTCTTTCTCTTTTTCTTGTTCTTTTCCTTTTTCTTCAGCTTCTCCTCCTCCCCACCACAATCTCTGATTTGCTTCTTCTTCTTCTTCTTCTTCTTCAGTAATTTGCTGAATGAGAGCTTTAACACTAATAGAATCTGGATCAACAGCAATATTTCCTTGAGGATCAAGGTAACATTCTCTATCAGCATCCCATATTTTTGCCTTTTTCGCTTCTTTGTATGTATAATAGATTCTGCTCATCCTGTTTTGGGCTTTCATTCTTCTGTTGACAAATTTTTCTTCTTCTGTTCTGTTGTCTTTGAAAGGAACAATTTTTGTCACAAATACATAGCCCGTAGTGTCTTCTTCTGGTAACACTTCACTCCAATCATATCCCTCATCGTCATGGATAACAGCAAGTGCTCTGGATTTTTCTTTGGGATTTTCTTCTATCTGGTTCATTCTGGGCGGTTCAGCTTTGTTCTGATGATAAATTGCTCTTTTGTAGTAATCTTCACGGAACGGATTTGCCGTATCATCAGCATATGCATTTCGACATTCTTTTTTAAAATGACCTTTTTGTTTACATTTAAAGCACGTGACCTTCGACTTATCAAATCCTAGCTTGGTTGAAGGTCCACCAATAGAATGTCTGCCGGTAATCTCTATGAATCTTTGCGCTCGTCTGACTGCACTAGCCATACACCACCTGATATCTATCAACTCCATCTCCTCTGGGTCGATCTGATCATAATATTCCTTGGTGAGGTTAGTGTTTCCAATCTTGCCTGCAACAAGACTTTCGTATGATTCTAGGACAGATGCTAAAAACACCATTTGCTGCTTTGCGGATTCTTCACTAAAATTTTGTGCATTTTTGAGATCCACAGCAATGTTGCATTGAAACAGATTCTTTGGAACTTATTGACTTTGAGTAGTTGAAGTTGAACCTCCATGATAGCCACTGCTTGGAGTTTCTTGATTCACCGTGTTTGAATTTTCTGCTGAGAAAGCTGTCTTAGGAGACACATTCTTCGGAATCATACTACCTCGATAATACAGCTCAACATTCTGCTGATATGAGGAATTATTGACTTTGTTTGATTTCTTGATCTCCAATTCATGACTCTCCAATCTTTCGATTAACAGATCAACTGTCAGATCCTCCGACTTGATTGTATTCTTCAGCATCAAAGCAAAGTATTGCCAGTCTTTATCATCCGGAAGCGAGTCAAACAGTGTGTCAACCAACTCTTCTTGAGTGTACACGATCCCATGTCTTGCAAGTTCCAGCTTCAAATGCCCAAATCTTTCTATCATCTTAGATACAGATTCGTTTTTCAAACATCCAAACAAATCAAATTCTTTTCTTAACAACTTCTTTTTGTTTTTAACTATCTCAGCACTACCCACACATTTACTTTTAGTTTCTCCCATAGATCTTTCGCATTTGTGTACTCAATCAACGATATTATGTCGTCTCTCACAGACTGATGAAGCAATGCAATGCACTTTTGTTCAGCAACAAAACTTTCTATATCTTCAGTGCCTACTATATTTTCATAATCCGATCTTCCCATATTGAAACCATTTTTCAGGCTTTTCCAACTTGGATAAGCAAACGCTTTTAGCCACTCTTCAAACCTTTTAGCCCATCTATTGTATTCTTCAATCGCCATCAGTTTGGGAGGTTTGTTGTATGTACCATATCCACTCTCTACACTCAAAGCATCAAACAGGGTTTTCTTTGCACTTGGATTAGGAACATTTTCATTTGTGTTGTTTGATGTATCATCTCCGGTGTTTCCCGTGAAAGAAAACATGTCACTGAACGGATTCATAAACGCATCCATCTTCACGTATCTGAACAATCAACAAACACTTAGAAAAAAATTTGATTTTAACAACAATCTCAAACGAAATCACTTCACACAAAATGACTTCAAACGAAATTAGTTCAAACGAAATATGAACTCAAATGAAATAACAGCCTTCAAGCGAAATAAGCTTTCATACGAACTACCAACTAAAACGAAATAAGAGTTTTTAAACGAAATAGTGATTTCGTGCGAAATTAGCTTCAATTCAAACGAAAATAGCCTCTTTGGGACGAAATAGTAATTTTGTTTGAAATTCTCAAACGAAATTTAATTTCGTACGAAATTAAACAGCAATTTCAAACGAAATTTATCCCAAACTGTAATTTCGTGCGAAATTCCGAAGCTATTTCATGTGAAATCAGGATGACATCAGCATGTCGGCCACCATTTTGTCAAATTGATCCGGTTTTTGTTCAAATTTTGGTCCAATTCTTTCAAAGATTCAATAAAACGGTGTTTCGCGTGTAATGTGTGAAAATTAAGCCATTTTAACCGTAAAATCTCGTTTAATTTTGAAAAGAAAGAGTAGAAGTGATGAAAACAAGCTGAATTGATATAAACTCTTCTTCCTGAGCTCTGATACCACTTGTTGGATCGATGTGTGACCCGAACGAGTCAATCAGAAGAGTATATGATCTATTTCAAAGGCGGAATCAGAGAAATAGACTTGAAACAGCTTGATTCCTCTTAATTATCTTCTTATTAATGATTTCAAAGCTTTTACAGATCGTTTGACAAACTGGCAGCACCTCGGCTCTGAATTGGAAAAGTTACAAATGAATCAGCAGGTTAGATATTTATAGGGCAGGTAATTTCGCACGGACCTATACAAACGAAATTACCTTCATGCGAAATTACTAATTTCGTGCGAAATTACCCTTGTGTAATTTCGTATGAAATTACCCTTTAACATTCAAAACCTGTTTTCCGACCTGCTGAACACTGGTTTATCATATCTAGACACAAGACTATATAAAGACGAAGTTAACAGACATTTATGCACCAACAGTTGACAATAGTTAACGTTTTTTGGTTTGAATTTTTGGAATGTAGTTATTAACACCAAATGTGGTGATTGCCATACTGGAAGCATTTGATGGTTTGGTATTTTGTTACTTTTTGAAACAGTGGAATAAAAGTCTATTGGGTATTAGTATGGTTTTTTGGTTTGTCAAACTACTAGACAGGTTGTTAATGTACGTAATGTGTGTGTTGTGTATTAAAAGTAATTAAACGTTTCCACGTATCATAAAAAAATGCATAGTTATTACATAGTAAATTAGGTAGACATGAGTACTTGTGATGTAAACCTCCAAGTACACCTGTGTACAACGGTAATAGCAGACAAGTACACTAGTGTACGGTTTTAATGATTAGATTTTTCCAATAAACATGAATGTTGCTTATGTCTTTGTGGACCTTTTATCCATCAATATAATACATGCCATACCATTAAAGAAAAAAATAAAAATAGAACTGTAAGTGATTACAGGTTGTATTATGCATCAAACAAACTCAATAACAATTATGCATCAAACAATCACAAAAAACAATTATCAAACGCTAAAATAAAAATCACAAAACAATAAAAAGAAAAGGTCCACCAAATTGTTTTCAAAATGTTTGTAAATTCAAGAAAATTTCTAGCTGTCACTATCGTTATCCTCGCCATCAGTACCGGTTTCGTTTCCTTCACCATCAGCACCGGTTTATACTCATAATGGTCATCCTCTTCTTCCTCGTCATCTTCTTCGGTAGATGAATCATCCTTTGTTGGTTTACCTTTTTTAAGTGGACAATTCCTTTTATCATTCTTCCTTACCCGTTTCCCACAAAAATTACATTTTCTTCTATGTTTTTTGATTTTCTTTATTGCTATTTCCTTTGGGCCAACCGGTCGTTTATGCTTCCCACAACCTTTGTTACGGACTTTCTTCGGTGCAGTACACGAGACCTCCTCTCTCCTCTGGTATGGCATGCGAAAGAATTTCCTGGTAGACGACATCCTTCTTATTAATTTCCGGATCATATGGAACGTCTGCAAAGATCTTATCCTTTAATGCCTGTACTTGTGCATCTAGTTCCTCTAATTTATCAATATTGCCTCTCACTCTGTCTCTACACATTTCCAAATTATCTAATATGTTACGCCATAATCTTCACTCCTGCTTTGATCAATAGATAACCTGTTCTCAAGGCTATACACGCTGCTAGGAATAGCATCTCTCCTCCATCTTGTGTGAATATATTGTGTTGGAATCTTATGTACGTTATGATGTCCAAGTACGCAGAACACATGACGACATAGATATCCATTTCGGGTGAATCCCATACACTTGCAGGTAACTGATAGATCTTGTTTGTTAAACGTGACCTGCAATTTAAGGGTGAATTGCTGGACAATATGCATTAAAGAAAAAGTATATTGTAAGTGTTAGTTGCTAACCTTGAACTCATTTAAAACTTCTGATGTCTGATCTTGGTGAGCAATCACGAAACAGTTTACTCCATCTGAGAGTGATCGTTCAACAATGTAGCTATTCTCTTTACCCTTGAGAATTTCCTTTTGGACGTCCAAGAATATTTTTCTAGTATAAATAACATTCGCATGACGTTCGATCGGCCATTTAGTTTTGAATTCTGGATTAGTGGTTTCTGTTTTATGAGAGAGTTCACGTTGGTCATTTCGTAACCCATCGAAAGACGTATCGTAGCACAACATAAACTGTACCAACGTATTGTGTGAACTAGAGTTTGATTTGAACAAATGGTTAGCGCTTTCGCACCTAGAGGTGGTCTTCATTAATGTACACATAGGTATTTCGCGAAAATATCATGGGATCCACTGTTCACGAATCGCATACATTTCAGTCAACCAGGAATGCTCTTCCAAACCGTACTCAGCAATAAGTAAATGCCATCTCTTTTCAAATGTTTCTGGTTTGATGTAAACATTCCATACAAGTTTGTGGAATTTTTTCTTGATTTCTGCGTTCCTTTTGTCGTTACCCTTGATCTAAAAAATAAAGAAAAAAAAACTTATCACTATGTGTAGTACTCCGGTGTACACTTGTGTACATAAGAAGTTATAGTCAATAATACACATGTGTACATTTAGTTAAAATGCCATATTTACAACTATGGTACAAAGTAATGGCATTATGATGTAGACATGTTTGTGACAAATACCTTTGCTGGCAACTTTTGAATAATGTGCCACATACATAGTCTGTGGATGGATTTGTCAAATACGTTGGCGACAGCTTGTTTCATAGCACAATCCTGATTAGTTAATACCAAGAGTGGCTGTTTTCCATTGTGTGCCTGAAGAAATTTTTGGAGAAGCCATGTATATGATTCAATAGTCTCAATATGTAACAACCCAGCCCCAAATATTGTGCACTTTTTATGATGGTCAACTCCAGTGAAAGGCACAAAAATCATATCGTACCTGTTCGGAAAAAAAGTTTTCAAATGTAACTGATAAGAAAAAAGTGTAACAAAATTATAAGTGAAATTTTTAAAAACTCACATATTTGTATGATACGTTGCATCGAATGCCAAAACATCACCGAACGCTTCGTAGTTTAATTTAGAAATGCCATCGCACCAAAAAATTAACTGAAGTTCCATATCATCAATATGGGTATCAAAAGTGTAATTAACTTTATTTTCGCTGCGAGCTTTGAATTTGTCAATTATCATTTGCGCGTCTCTATCACCAATAAAATCTCAAATGTCACGGCCACAATTTTTGTAGTCCACAATGGTATCGTGAACATTATGGTGGCCACCTTTTATTGCAACGTGTACCTTGTGGGATTTGGTGGGGCCAAGATTAGCATTGCAACACTTTGCTATGAACTCTTGTGTAGAAAAATCGAGCTTTCTTCGCTTTAGTGATAAGTCAAGATTCTCGGGAGAGGTAAACCCATGGTTGTGTTGTTCAACAAAATCCTAGATTTCATACTCAGTTGACTTTACTCAGTTGACTTTTTTAGACGACGAAACTTCACACATGCCTTACAATCTGTAACTTTGACATTGGAACGACGTGATGGTGAAGTTGAGTCAATATCATCAGGGTTAGTTTCTTTATGTTTATGTTTGTTCACTGACGCCCTGGAGCATAAAATGTATCGTCGAGTCGTAATTAACTCGTCGCCTGTTTTTTCTTTTTTCGAAGTACCCAAACGGGTTCCAAATCCTGCAAGTTGTGCATACTCCTCGTACATTGCAATTGCTTGTTCAATCGTATTAAACTAGCTTTCAAAAACGGTTTGAATCCAGGGGGGACAATTGGTGTCCAGTACCTAGTCCCATTTGGCGTTTCGTAAACGTTGCTAGCAACCAACTCTGCACAATTACAGTAAAAAAATTCATTCAAAAAAACAAAAGACAACAATGCTATGGGTCACATGTGTACTATACAATGTAGTATACACGTGTCTACTATCGTGTAATACACTATTGACATCTAAAAACCGCGTATTATACACATGTGTACTATCGTTATGGATTGAATAAAACATACCAGTACACATGTATATTACAGAGCTAAGAGTTATACACAATAAAAAAGATACTGAAAACTCTAGTTCAACCAACAAAAGACTAAAACTATAATTCGAATCATGCTACTAAGACCAAAAACAATGACAATATTACATGTTCGTTAAAATATATGGAAATCAATGGTCATACGATTACACTACCTGGATGATCCATTGTTGTAACGAATACATTATCGCCAATGTTTTGGTCAGAATTGTGATTGTCGATTTCTGGGTCGGCCATGAATGAAATACAGTAGCACCTGCCGGAAAAAATTCAAATATGTTTCAATGTACTCAAACGACTTCAATTTAATTACATACAAAAACAATCAAGTTCTCAGTCAATATTCAAGTTGTAATTGGAACATACTAACAAAATGAATAACTATTTAGTAAATACAATTAATATTCGCCGGAAATTTGATCCGGCTTAAGTTTTGATTTCCGGCGCCTGACGGCGACGGAAACAATAAAGATGACTGTTGATGTCCGGCGATTAGGGGCAAAGATACAGACGACTTACAGATGACTGTTGATGTCCGTCGATTAGGGGCAAAGATACAGACGACTTACTCAGCAAAAAACAATGTCCGGCAAGATTTTTAGGTTCTTGAAAAGTTGATGTCTGGCGAGATTTTCAGGTTTTTGAAAAGTTGAAGTCCGGCGAAATAATACTGATCGACGTGAATTATAGATGATAATTATCAACGTGAATTGTGGATCAAGAACATTGAAGATATGGATGTTTGTTGAAAAGATTGTGAAATATAATTTTGAAAAATATAAGATATGTTAAGATTTGATTCTATAGTTTCGAAATTTTTTGTAACTGATGATGATAAGATTTTGAAATTAATAAGATAATAATTAAAATTCAATATTTATATGAAGTTACAATCTTACCCTGGTCAAAATGATATGAAATCAATGGTTCAGATCAGTTCACGCGGTTCACGCTAGGAAATTTGTTCATGTTTGAACCTAATCCTATATATATATATAACTTCATTGGTAAATTGGTTTTGATACAAATTTACAAAGTCAAATATATGTTGGAGAACCATGTAGCCGCATTCCCATCAACCCTTTTGTTCCTTACCTAATCATGATTAGACAATATAAATGTTAGTATGGCCATGTAACACATAATAGTCTAAACCAAAGTTAAAACATATAGTAAAATGGAAGAAGAAACAACCCGGCATAGCTTACACCAGGTTCGTCATAATCTTTGGCGATGGCGTAAATACCAGCGTAACACAAAAGTAGCACGGCGTAGTACTTTATATTGACATAAGCATAAGCCATGCTGATGATGGTGTAGCTTAAGTCGACAGCCGCACATTTTTGGACATCTCATTTAGCTATCTTTTGACCCATTACCTCATATCATCTAATCCTTAGCTTATAATAACCCATTCTAAGCCTACAAAGGATTTTAGAACATCCCGAACCATTAATCTCCACTTCTTCTCTATCTTGATTTAGAATTTTGCATCTAAATCACATCTTCTCAATGTGCACAAACCTTCCGGTAACAAATACTATTCTTAGAAATACCAACCTACAAAATACTATGTTTGCAGACACATGCATAACACACTGATAAGTAGATACTTACAAAATGCGAAACAAAACCTGTTGGAATAGATACATCAGGTTAGACATTCCTTAAAAACACGTACTCCTTAATAACTCACACTTTTTGTGAAACTCTTAGAATGACTTTTTCCATTATTTCCATAGGTATTCAGAGCAACATAATATCATGTATAACATATCATACCTGTACAAGAGATCAAATAATATTCTTAACGGCCATAAACGTTGAGAGAAGGGAATACTTACATTTGTTTCATGACGAACCAACTTGTAAATCTTCTACCTTGATAACTTGATTGCCTACAAGTTTACTCCTGTGGTTAATTTTCAATTACATTATACAACACAAGCTCAATATTATCAACTAAAGTTTTTGTGTCCAGCCGAGCCGAGCTAGGCCAAGCTCGGGCTCGGCTCGATTACAAACCAAGCCGGCTCGGCTCGTATTCAAAACCGAGCTGCAAATCTAAGCTCGGGCTCGGCTTGGTTTTAAACCAAGCTGGCTCGGTTCGGCTTGGTTTGGCTCGAATTCAAAAAGAAAAATTAATATATAGCTCTCAAAGATCAATACTCTAAAATATTTTTGATAATTTATAAGAGCATATCCAAAATGAGTTCAACCTTATACATTACAAGTGAAAATCAAGTTCAACAACACAAAATAAGTTTCAAATTTAAACGAAATACAATATAAGTTTATTAGCATAGTAATCCACCTTCAAATATGTCATAGGTATACAATTACACTCATAAATACATGTAATATAATTAGCTTTTTGTAATATATTATAAAGTATATAAAAATAAAATACATTAAAAGTAAAATAATCCGAGCTAAGCCGAGTCGAGCTAAAAAGCGAGCCAAACCGAGCTAATTTGGCTCGTTACGAGCGGAGCCAAGCTAGGCTCACTTTCTTACCGAGCCCAGCTGGCTTGGCTCAGTTTCAAACCGAGCCATATCGAGCAAGCTTTTTCCGAGCTAAATCCGGGCGAGCTTCGAGCGAGCTCCGAGCCGCGAGCTTTTTGGATAGCCCTATTGATGGTAAAACCGAAATAATCCATAAAAAGATTCATTATATGTAAACAGTATGGTTTCAACTTAGCTATCACATTTTGACCCATTTAGAAAACATCTAATGTTCCAAATGCAGTGGTTACATGAATTTAAATCCATTTTTACTCATCTCAAGATAGAACATAATTTTATTTCTAAGGCTTGTAATAACTGAACTAGTTATAGCGTTGAAAACAAGAAAATTCTTTGTATGTTCGTAACCCCCAATTTCATCCAGAACCCTAAAATTTTGATCCATTCAAGGTTTAAATAAGCACTTAAATTAGTGGTATCTAATCACATGCAGACATACTACTGAGGATCTCCATGAGAAATAAGTCAATAACACCATATTTCACTAAAGATTATCAAAACCCATTTAAATGATTGTAGGTTTGTGAATGAATATTTAAATGGATAAAATAATACTTACAACTGAAAGTATATCGATGAAGTAACATGATTTTGAAGCTATTTATTGAAGATTAACTCATTTTTTTCTTGGTTTCCTTGTTCTCCCCTTCTTCTATCTCCCTTGTCGCACACACAAATTGAATGAAGAAGATGAGAGATTTGGTGGGTTGTTGAATCTGCTGCGATTTTGAATTGGAGTATATAAAATGGTGTTCAAAGGTAACACTGTCTAAAGAGTGCATATATAAAATTTAAAAAGCATTATATTAGGGATTTCCAACAGTTTCATAAAATTAAGAAAATTCCGCTGTTGATACTTGTAAGTTATATCACATGTCCGTAACTATTAATTCCTACTTCCTACCATTTTAATACTAAATATGTTCTGTATATAATCTTAATACTAAATACGTTTTGTATATGATCTTAGTCTATACGGCATAGATGTGTGTGTCTTTATATATGTTTCCGTCCGACAATCTTATTTGAAATGCCATACGTAGTCCATGCGATGACATGGTGTAGGATCGGGATTCGATCAAACGAGTCGTTCAGAAAAATTCTCGATCAATACGAAAGGCGGAATCAGACGTATTCATGTTATAACAGCTAGATTTGCACGTAGAATCACTTTAAATGTCGATTGTATTGATTTGACAAAGTTACACGAGCTGGCGACACTTTGGCAGAGCTTCGCTACCAGAATCCAAAAGTTCTCCAAAAGTTCCAAAAGTTCTAAATGAAGACCCAAGACCACATATATATAGGAGATGCCAGACCCCATGAACCAGACCACACGAACTGGTCCAAGTCGCACGACCTGGCCAGAAAGCATGAACTTGCCAGAAAGCATGAACTTGCCAGAAAGCATGAACTTGCCAGAAAGCCTGAACTTGGTCACCTCGTGAGAGGTGGCCTAGCCACTTCGTGAGGGGTGGCTGGTTCAGGTCTGTTTCCCGTTTCTTTTGAATAACGTGTCCTGGTCTATCTATTCTAGTTACATGACTCGATACAAGACATAAGACGAAGTCAACAGACATATGCACTAACAAACTCCCCCTTGGATGATGACGAGTCTTCAGTGTGTCGAGTCTTCCGTCTTGATCAGTCTTCTCGCTCTCACTAAAGTATTCTCCATTGTTGGCATCTTTATCAATCTCTCTTTTACTCTTTCAGAATCTCAACCTTACTCTTCGAACTTTCTAATTCTCTTGATCAGATCTCTTGATTCATTAAGCTCTTTAGCATAAGTAGCTTCTATCTCGAACGTTATTCCAAGATCTGAATCTGGCTCTTATGTGTTCAGACTCCCCCTTTCGATAAGCTGGGATCGAAGTCTGGAATTCACTATCTGCAAGCTTTGGATCGGAAACCTGGCTCTAATCTGCATACACTTATGCGGAAAATCCTCAGGAGTTGAAACCTAGCTCTTTCAAAGCTTTTTACCTGCACATACTCTACCCAAAACATAAGGATTTTCTTTTTAAAAACATTCATAGTCTAATCATCTAGACACATTTGGAAAATAGACAATTTTTACATTAATGAACTCTGATTATTCACTTGTAAAAACAAATTTGGTTTCAAATTAATGAACCATTTAATCATTTCAAATTCATATGTCATTTCAAACAAACTCTCCCAACCCTGTTGTCGTTCATCATGTTTAGCACTTGAAATTTTGAAAATCAGCTTTCCAAACATCAGTTGTCGAAAATGTGACAACTCGTATTTCGGAACCTATCTTTGTACTTTGATGTAACGTATGTGAACGTGATGTGATTATATGAACTTGGTTGATTAAATGAATGTTATGTTTGATATGTGCTTTGTGTAATGTATGTATATAAACAGCCCAAACGCACAACATGAACCGATCGCACAAGCCCATTCGGGCTACACTCTTGTATTCGGACCAATGGACAGCCCAAGTGTGGGTTCGGCCCACTCCCTTATGTCGCATAACACTTAGGAGATAGGGCATACTCCTCATAATTTGCAAACACCCACACACACAAAACCCTAGCTCTCTCTCTCTCTCCCTCACGAACTCGACGGCAGCCACATCCCTTCTCCTTCGAAGACTTTCTATTCGAATCAATCGTGGTTCCATTGTAATCAGTTAGTGTTTTTATTTTTGATTTCATGTTGGATGATGTGTGATTCATGTGATTCTCTACAATGATGTGTATATGATTAGTTATGAATGATAAGGATTGGTGTTCATGTAATCGATTCATATGTATTGCATAAATTGATTAATTTAGGGTTGATAATTGTGTAATGTTGATGTTAAAATCTAGAACCGGTTGAATGATAATCGGCTCACATGAATACTTGATGATATTCATTTAGTTGGATTGCATGATCTAGAGTTAGAACCTGATATATATATAATCGGCTGTGATGTAGTTAGATGTTTGATTGATCCGTATGTATTAACATGAAGTATTTGAATGCTCTAATGCTATGAATTGTTGATATGTTATTCATGAGGGTTATAGAGATTTGATGGTAAAAACCTTTGTTTGATCAATTATTGGTTGGTTTGGAAACTGTTAGTATTGTTGATTGATAATTTCACAAAAGGAAACAATATAACTGATTGCATGAAATTCGGATATTTAAACTAATCGCACAAGATCAAATCGTACAAGATCTGATCCGATCGCACAAGAAGTTCAGTCGCACAAGATGTCCCCAGTCGCACAAGATCTATTGGATCGCACAAGTTGAAATGTCTGCTTAAATGTTGGGCCGTGTATATATGTTGGGCCGGACTAGTTTCCAATCGCACAAGTCATCTGGATCATACAAGCCATCCGGATCGCATAAGAGACCTATGTTTATTTATTTGGGCCGTTTTACTTACTGAACTGCTTAAGTTATATTGGACCGGGTTTAAGGGATCGCACAACCCATTGTGGATCGCACAAGTTGTGCTGATCGCACAATGGGATGGGCCGCCTATTTGTTGGGCTTTACTTTTCAGGTCGCACAATTTGGACGTGTTTGGTACTTAAATGCTACTGTTAATGTGTCAACATGTATTATGTGTTTGCCATGATCAATACGTGTTCATAACCTGTTAGGACGTGGTTGACCTCTAGCAGCTCGATTGAACCTATATGACGTGGTTGACCTCTAGCATCTCGATTGCACTACTTGAACCTACACCTGACTTGTATGGTAACCATGTTAGGACGTGGTTGACCTCTAGTAGCTCGATTGACCTTTCGTTTATCTGCCGAGCTAACCTAAGGTGAGTTTACACTTTCTACAAAGCATGGGATTCCCAGGGGTTGGGAATTGGGTTAAGGAACTTGGATTCCTCGTCCTTTCTTGGGTAGGACAGTACGGGTTCAGGAATATAATTCCTCTTCCTCATGGACAGATAACTTTTACTAGACCAAAACTCTATCACGAAGTCCCTCCTTTTTATATCGACTTAATCGCCGGGCCAATGGCGAGCGGATCATTAGTTAGATAGCGCTATTTAGGTCTGACAAGCCTCACACCGTGCCGCAGAGGATGGGCGTGAACTAATGGATCTGGGCACGTAAATGATGATAGACATTGACAGTTCAGGGCACTTAAACATGACTACAGTCAGCAGTCGATATGGTAACGGGTATAGTAGTATAAACATGGGGTAGCCCCCATGGCCGAAATGCCAGATAACTAAACATGGGGTAGCCCCCACGGCTGGATTGCCAGAGTAAATGGGTTAAACAAATCACGTTTTCAACTATGGGGTAACTCCCACGGCAGGGATGCCAGTTAAAGGAAACTTTTTTCGAAACAACATAAAACAAACACCCAACTGTGAACTCGCTCAACATTATTGTTGACTCGTTACTACATGCTTTGCAGGTCAATAGGTACTTAGCTGGAGCTTGCATGGGGAAGAATCGTTGTGGGACATCGACAGTTGTGTGCCATGTTAAACTTTGAAACATTTAAACTTATAATTTGGTTTTGGATTTAATTGTTATGCTTCCGCTTGCAACTTAAACTATGTTTTGTTTGGACACCAATTGTATTGGTTGGATTTTTATATTTACTTATATGTATGTTCAATATGATTGGTGGCTGGATCCTTGTCAGTCACGCCTCCAAGCGGTGATACTCCGCAGGTGAATTTTTAGGGGTGTGACAGATTGGTATCAGAGCCATTGGTTATAGTGAACTTGGTTTTAATAAGGGAAAAACGTTTTTGTTAAAACTAGACTATAACCTGTACAGTGCTCAACGATCCACAACGACGCTTCACTCCACGTGCAAGGCTCGACATTCTAGGTGATATGGTTTATGTTTTATTGCCTACTTGCTAGATTAGATAGGACTTTGCTTATGGTATGCTTAGATAAACGTAGCAACTATAGTTTGAAAACACATGTGTGCTTACTCTCTTCTGTCATCGCACTTTCACGAACCTCTCTCACTCATGTTTTCCTCTGATATGAAGAATCATGAGTGGACGCGTTAACATGAGTCAAGCCCAGTTGATGGCTCTGATTAACCAACAAGTCGTTGCGGCACTTGCAGCAGCACAGGCAGGAGATATACCCTGCAGTTTAAACTCATTCTAGGATCTTTAGGTCCTACTCTCGTGAACCAACCTTTGTGTTAAACTTTGTTCTTTCTTACACCCACGACAGGTCAACCTGCACAACCTCCTGTGTGCACCTTCAAAACTTTTATGGACTGCCGACCCACTACTTTCAGCGGCACAGAAGGAGCGGTAGGCCTTCTCCACTGGTTTGAAAAGCTCGAATTTGTTTTCGAGATGTGTGAGTGCCCTGAGGCTCGCAGGGTGAAGTATGCTACCGGTACTCTCGAGGGTTTAGCGCTCACGTGGTGGAACGCTCAGGTTCAAATGCTGGGGTTGGTTGCTGCCAACGCCACCCCATGGAACAACTTTAAGGAAATGATCAAAGAGGAGTATTGCAATCGTGATGAAATTCATAAACTGGAAGTCGAGTTCTTCAACCTCAACATGACGGGGTCGAAAATTGAAGCGTACACGAAAAGATCGAATGAGCTTGCTATTCTGTGTCCTACTATGGTTGATCCTCCCATCAAACGCATCGAACTATACCTTAAGGGCTTAGTGCCAGAGATCCAAAGTCATGTGACTTCGGCTAACCTCGCCACCATTTAGCAAGTTGTTCAATTGGCTCATCGTCTCACTGATCAGGCGGTGGAGCAGAACAGGTTACCCAAGCGCACTAGTGCTACAGCTACTTCTGATACTCCCAACGACAACAAGCGAAAGTGGGATGGAGCTTCAAGCAAAGGTTCAACTTCTGTTCAATCTCAGTCTCAGCAGAGGAGGACTGACGACTACAAGAGCCCTAGTCAGCAATCATCTGGTAGTCAAAGTCATGGTGGGTACAAAGGAAATCACCCCAAATGCACTCGCTGTAACCTACACCACAACGGACCATGCACCAGGGTAACTGTCATCGATGCAACAAGCCAGGTCACGCAGCAAAGGATTGCCGAAGTTTATACCCCGCAAACCAGAATCGTCAGCAACAACAAGCTCAACAGAATCAACGCCAGCAGCATCAAGGTAACAACAAAGGGTGCTTTCAGTGTGGAGCTGAAGGCCACTTCAAGAGAGATTGTCCCCAACTGAACAGGAACCAGAACAACAACCACAACAACAACAACAACAACCAGGGGAATGGGAACAACGGGGGTAACAATGGCAATCGTGCAAGGGGTCATGTGTTCGTTATTGGCCAAGGTGAAGCAAGGAATGATCCCAATGTTGTAACGGGTAAGTTCCTACTGGATGACTTTCATGTTACTGTATTATTTGATTCGGGTGCTGATACTAGCTACGTGTCCTTAAAAGTTAGTCAAATGCTTAAGCGTACCCCAACTCTTTTGAACACCAAGCACACTATAGAGTTAGCTAATGGTAAAAGTTTAGAGGTCACCCACATAGTCAAGGGTTGTAATCTTGTTCTTGCTGGTCACACTTTTTCTATCGACCTCCTTCCTATCACTTTGGGTAGTTTCGACGTCATCATTGGGATGGATTGGTTATCCCAACACCAAGCAGAGATTCTTTGCAACGAAAAGATTGTCCGTATTCCTCGCTCAGATAATGAACCTCTCATGATTCGTGGCGACAAGAGTGGTGCTGTTGTGAGCATCATCTCCTTCCTTAAGGCCCAGAAGTGTTTGCGAAAGGGCCACACTGCTATTTTGGCTCTCGTTACTGACACCTCGAAGAAAGAGAAGAAGATAGAAGATTTTCCAATTGTACGTGACTTCCCTGAGTTATTTCCTGAGGAACTACCTGACCTTCTGCCTCATTGTCAGGTCGAGTTTCACATCGAGCTAGCTCCTAGAGCCGCACCTATAGCTCGTGCACCTTATCGTTTAGCCCCATCAGAACTAGTAGAACTGTCTACGCAACTACAAGAACTCTTGGAGAAGGGTTTTATTCGTCCTAGCACTTCGCCCTGGGGAGCTCCAGTGCTATTCGTAAAGAAGAAAGACGGTACCTTCAGAATGTGCATCGACTACCGTGAACTCAACAAGGTGACCGTGAAGAATCGTTATCCTCTTCCACGCATCAACGACCTATTCGACCAGCTGCAAGGGTCGAGCTTTTACCCCAAGATTGATTTGAGATCAAGATATCACCAGCTGAGAGTCCGAGAAGAGGACGTCTCCAAAACAGCCTTTAGAACTCGTTATGGACACTACGAGTTTTTGGTCATGCCTTTTGGGCTGACAAACGCACCTGCGGTCTTCATGGACTTGATGAATCGAGTGTGCAAGCCTTACCTGGACAAGTTCGTTATTGTTTTCATCGACGACATCCTGATCTATTCTAAGAGGCAGGAGGAACACGAGCAACATTTACGACTCATTTTGGAACTCCTTCGAGCAGAACAGCTGTACGCCAAATTTTCAAAATGCGACTTCTGGCTTCGTGAAGTCCATTTCTTAGGCCATGTGGTAAACAAGGACGGGATTCATATTGATCCATCCAAGGTAGACTCGATTAAGAACTGGCCTGCACCTCATACACCAACGGAAATTCGCCAATTCTTGGGCTTGGCAGGTTACTACAGGAGGTTCATTAAGGATTTTTCCAAGATTGCACAGCCTCTCACCTCACTAACGCAGAAAGGCGTTGTTTATCGATGGGGAAATGCACAGGAATTAGCATTTCAGCACTTAAAGGATAGACTTTGCAGTGCACCTATCCTTTCATTGCCAGAGGGCACAGACGACTTTGTGGTTTACTGCGACGCATCAATTCAGGGTCTTGGTTGTGTATTGACGCAACGGGATAAAGTTATAGCCTACGCCTCACGCCAACTCAAAGTTCATGAAAAGAACTACACTACACACGATTTAGAGCTGGGAGCTGTTGTTTTTGCGCTTAAGATATGGAGACATTACCTGTACGGTACCAAGTGCGCCATTTACACCGATCACAGAAGTCTCGAGCATATCTTCAAACAGAAGGAACTGAATATGTGACAACGACGATGGTTCGAGCTACTGAATGACTATGAATTCTCGATCAGATACCATCCAGGCAAAGCCAATGTTGTTGCTGACGCCCTCAGTCGAAAGGACTCTACGCCTAAGCGCGTACGAGCTTTACAACTCACTATACAGTCTAGTCTTCCTTCCCAGATACGAGATGCTCAGGTAGAAGCATTGAAACCAGAAAACATCAGGGCTAAAGCCCAACGCGGCTCAAGGCAACGATTACAACAAAAGGAAGACGGTGCTTACTACGTAACAGGATGCATTTGGGTCCCACTATATGGAAACCTACGAGAGCTTGTGATGGATGAGGCACACAAGTCTCGCTACTCAGTACATCCTGGTTCGGATAAGATGTACCACGACCTCAGAACTACCTACCGGTGGCCTAGCATGAAGGCCCACATAGCAACTTACGTCAGCAAGTGTTTGACTTGTGCGAGAGTCAAAGTCGAATACCAGAAACCTTCAGGCCTACTCCAACAACCAGAGATACCACAATGGAAATGGGAACAAATTTCCATGGATTTTGTTACTGGCCTGCCTAGATCTCAACGTGGTAACGATACTATTTGGGTGATCGTGGATCGACTCACAAAGTCTGCACACTTCTTGGCTATCAAGGAAACAGATAAGTTCTCCACCTTAGCAGACGTATATCTTAAGTCCTTTGGCTCACGTTTAGATATGAGCACAACTTATCACCCGCAAACGGATGGGCAGTCTGAACGCACCATCCAGACCCTTGAAGACATGCTTAGGGCATGTGTGATTGACTTTAGCAATGGCTGGGAAAAGCATCTGCCACTTGTGGAATTTTCATACAATAACAACTACCACACCAGCATTAAAGCTGCTCCGTTTGAGGCATTATACGGGCATAAATGCCGATCACCTCTTTGTTGGGCAGAGGTGGGGGATAGTCAGATCACTGGCCCAGAACTTGTGGTAGACACAACAGAACGAATTGCTCAAATACGACAACGAATGGCGGCGGCTCGTAACCGTCAGAAAAGCTACGCCGATAAGGGCAGGAAACCACTCGAGCTCCAGGTTGGGGAGCGAGTGCTACTCAAAGTTTCACCCTGGAAGGGTGTGGTTTGTTTTGGTAAACGAGGCAAACTTAACCCACGATACGTTGGACCTTTCGAAGTCATCGAGAAAATAGGCAAAGTGGCCTACAAACTGAACCTACCAGCAGAACTCAGTGCAGTTCACAACGTTTTCCACGTGTCGAATCTGAAGAAGTGTCTGTCAGATGAGACCCTCATAGTTCCTCTGAAGGAGCTCACTAACGACGAGCAGTTACGATTCGTCGAGGAACCAGTTGAAATCACGGACCGGGATGTTAAGGTCCTTAAGCGCACTAGAATACCTCTCGTTCGAGTTCGTTGGAACTCCCGTCGCGGCCCAGAGTTCACCTGGGAACGCGAAGATCAAATGAAACAAAAGTATCGCTAACTATTCGCAAACAGTACAACCACTACTAATCCAAAGCTACGGAATTTCGGGATGAAATTCCAGATCGACGGGGGGAGGATGTGACACCCCAGGAAAACCAAGAAAACCACGCAACGTAACTAGCTTCCTCAGTGAGTACATGCTAAATTTCGGGACGAAATTTCTTTTAACTTGGGGATAATGTGACAACTCGTATTTCGGAACCAATCTTTGTACTTTGATGTAACGTATGTGAACGTGATGTGATTATATGAACTTGGTTGATTAAATGAATGTTATGTGCTTTGTGTAATGTATGTATGTATATAAACAACCCAAATGCACAACGTGAACCGATCGCACAAACCCATTCAGGCTACACTCTTGTATTCGGACCAATGGGCAGCCCAAGTGAGGGTTCGGCCAACTACCTTATGTAGCATAATACTTAGGAGATGGGGCATACTCCTCATAATTTGCAAACACCCACACACACAAAACCCTAGCTCTCTCTCTCTCCCTCACGAACTCGACGGCAGCCACATCCCTTCTACTTCGAAGACTTTCTATTCGAATCAATCCTCGTTCCATTGTAATCGGTTAGTGTTTTTATTTTTGATTTCATGTTGGATGATGTGTGATTCATGTGATTCTCTACAATGATTTGTATATGATTAGTTATGAATGATAAGGATTGGTGTTCATGTAATTGATTCATATGTATTGCATAACTTGATTAATTTAGCGTTGATAATTGTGTATTGTTGATGTTAAGATCTAGAACCGGTTGAATGATAATCGACTCACATGAATACTTGATGATATTCATTTAGTTGGATTGCATGATCTAGAGTTAGAACCGGATATATATACAATCGGCTGTGATGTAGTTAGATGTTTGATTGATCCGTATGTATTAACATGAAGTATTTGAATGCTCTAATGCTATGAATTGTTGATATGTTATTCATGAGGGTTATAGAGATTTGATGGTAAAAACCTTTGTTTGATCAATTATTGGTTGGTTTGGAAACTGTTAGTATTGTTGATTGATAATTTCACAAAAGGAAACAATATAACTGATTGCATGAAATTCGGATATTTAAACTAATCGCACAAGATCAGATCGTACAAGATCTGATCCGATCGCACAAGAAGTTCAGTCGCACAAGATGTCCCCAGTCGCACAAGATCTATTGGATCGCACAAGTTGAAATGTCTGCTTAAATGTTGGGCCGCGTATATATGTTGGGCCGGACTAGTTTCCAATCGCACAAGTCATCCGGATCGTACAAGCCATCCGGATCGCCCAAGAGACCTATGTTTATTTATTTGGGTCGTTTTACTTACTGAACTGCTTAAGTTATATTGGACCGGGTTTAAGGGATCGCACAACCCATTGTGGATCGCACAAGTTGTGCTGATCGCACAATGGGATGGGCCGCCTATTTGTTGGGCTTTACTTTTCGGGTCGCACAATTTGGACGTGTTTGGTACTTGAATGCTACTGTTAATGTGTCAACATGTATTATGTGTTTGCCATGATCAATACATGTTCATAACCTGTTAAACTAGGTGTAAGCATACGTGCACTACTTGAACCTATACCTGACTTGTATGGTAACCATGTTAGGTCGTGGTTGACCTCTAGCAGCTCGATTGACATTTCATTTATATGCCGAGCTAACCTAAGGTGAGTTCACACTTTCTACAAAGCATGGGATTCCCAGGGGTTGGGAATGGGGTTAAGGAACATGGATTCCTCGTCCTTTCTTAGGTAGGAGAGTACGGGTTCAGGAATATAATTCCTCGTCCTCATGGACAGATAACTTTTACTAGACCAAAACTCTATCACGAAGTCCCTCCTTTTTATATCGAATAAATCGCCGGGCCAATGGCGAGCGGGTCATTAGTTAGATAGCTCTATTTAGGTCTGACAAGCCTCACACCGTGCCGCAGAGGACGGGCGTGAACTAATGGATCTGGGCACGTCAATGATGATAGACATTGACAGTTCAGGGCACTTAAACATGACTACAGTCAGCAGTCGATATGGTAACGAGTCTAGTAGTATAAACATGGGGTAGCCCCCACGGCCGAAAAGCCAGATAACTAAACATGTGGTAGCCCCCACGGCTGGATTGCCAGAGTAAATGGGTTAAACAAATCACGTTTTCAACTATGGGGTAACTCCCACGGCAGGGATGCCAGTTAAAGGAAACTGTTTTCGAAACAACATAAAACAAACACCCAACTATGAACTCGCTCAACATTATTGTTGACTCGTTACTACATGCTTTGCAGGTCAATAGGTACTTAGCTAGAGCTTGCATGGGGAAGAGTCGTTGTGGGACATGGACAGTTGTGTGCCATGTTAAACTTTGAAACATTTAAACTTATAATTTGGTTTTGGATTTAATCGTTATGCTTCCGCTTGCAACTTAAACTATGTTTTGTTTGGACACCAATTATATAGGTTGGATTTTTATATTTAAATATATGCATGTTCAATATGATTGGTGGCTGGATCCTGGTCAGTCACGCCTCAAAGCGGTGATACTCCGCAGGTGAATTTTTGGGGGTGTGACAGAAAATAAGATGAAATAAAATCTTTTTGAATTTTCAAAATTTTATGCTAAAACATACTGAAAATCTTTTTGGATTTTGGGAAATAAACTATATACAGACATCTTTTTGTGAGTTTGTGTAAGAGAATCATATCAGATTTTGAGACTTATCACTAACACCGTTGAGCTTTAAACACTTTAAGTTTTCACTAAACGATTCACTTAGATTGTCAGTATACTAATCCACTTAAATTTTCACAAAAAGTTCAATTGTTTCGAAATATGGATTAGTGTTTTAAAAAACCTAAACTTATTCGAGTGTACCACCTCAGAATATACTCCCGTATCCAAACTCCTATATTCAGTCTTACAGGTGAATGTACACTAATGATATCTGTAAACGGGTAATGCGAGGCCATGAGAGCTTAGGTTATAACTTCCGTTCAGACAAAGAGATGATGGCTCGACTTTTAGGTGTGTCCCGTTTGGGGATCTTTTCTTCAACAGCACATGATTAGAATTTTTCAATGTTTTATCATTTTTTATGCTGAGAGTGGCCTTTATGATTAAAGCGGTGCAGAGTATTATACGAGGACTAGGCTATTGCTCCCGTAAAATCAGAAGTCCTGGTATAATACCCCAGATATCATCACGTACAAAGACCTAGTATGTCAGAAATAGAAAGCCCTTCAAACAAGATTTCATGGATTACCTATATATCCGAGAGATGTTCCCCACGAGATAAGTAAGTATTTATAATTAGATTTATATATCGAAAACAATATACTAAGCGTGTAAAAACCTACTGGTATATCATCAGTGAGATCGTTTATCACTTTTGACTTTCCATTTCTTTAGCGTGCTGTGATTGTCTACTGATGTACTATCATTTCCTCTTTTTCACAACAAAACTCATTTTGATTTTTCGATTTTTTTAGTTTTTAGATTTTATCATGTTTTTGGATTTTTCAAATTTTCAAAATTTCTAAATTTTTTACTTCCCCTAAAATCAAAAATATGTTTTAATTTTTGATTTTCAAGGAAAATTTGAAAATGTAAACAATCAACTATACAAAGTAAAATGACAAACTGATGTGAATTGCTTCAATTCGTCATCCACTTAGCATAAACAATCAGAACTCCCCCTGTCAACAAACTATTTCCCCATTATGATTTCAAAACACTTAAGTTTGTTTTAATCAAAATGGTTTTTCCGAAAAATTAGTTTCGTTGATTTTACACATCATGGGGATTCATTCATCACTTTGTTCTTTCAACCATTTGTAAGAACTATCACTTGTAGGTTTTTCATATAAACATTTTTCAAGAATGATGCCGATTCATGCTCCACGATTACCAACTTGGGAGCTCCGGCAAGTCAGGATTTCAAACAAAGAATGCTGACACCCAAGCCTGACCAGCTTTGGGTGTAACCGGTTCAATTTCACTTGGTCTTTGAATATTCCTTTTTGATTCATAGAATTCTTTTACCCCTTTGGCCCTACCATCGACCATTTTTCAAAAAATATGTTTCACTTGCCATTAAACGCTTTTTCAACATCCAATTCTTTCTTTTCAAAATAGAATTGATTCGAAATCTCTAATTTCCCAACTTTTGATTTTAAATTCGCAGCCCGCAATGGTGGAAAGTTTGCGTTATCCATTGGCGGAACTGAATTCTCTTTTTAGTTCAACTTGTGGCTCCTCTGGCTTTGACGAATCAGATTCATCGCCAGATTTAACATCTGGTTTCTTAAAAACCCACGTTTGATTGTTAAGATTCACATTTCTTTTGTAAAAATGTCTTGAACTCTCACCAATTTCAAATGTAGAATTTTTAAACACTTTGAATTTTTCAGTTGGTGGTTCAGTTTTATCAACAACTTTTTCTTTGAGTTTAGAAGACACTCCCTGTTGTGTGTTGGTTGCTTTTGGACAGTTCCAGGCGATGTGACCAACTTCTTCGCATCGGTAACAGGTTCTTGTCTCCTTTTTCTGATTAGCTTCATTCTTCTCATGTTTCTGTTTTTCTGCAAGAAACACTTTGTTCGATTGCTTCCAGAATGAGCTTTTTTTATCTTCTTCAAAACTTGCCCCTGAAACAAATACAGTCTTTGATTTAAAATCTTTAATATTTTGATTATTTTTAACATCAAAACCCAACCCCTTCTTTTTGAAATTGCTTTTATGATTCGGTTTTTTTGATGACCTAAACCGAAACCTTTCTTCTTGTTTAAATGTTGTTGAACTCTAGAAGTATATTTAGGTTTTGAAAATCCCATTTTATCTTTTATTTCTAAAATTTTATTTTTATCAATTTAAAGACTGTTTAAATATTTTCAATTTTCACATTTTTAATTGGAAATTCCTCATCAGAATATAATTTGTTTGAATCATTCAAACTATATGTCACTTTGATTGGTTCATCATTCAAACTATTTTCTGTTTTCGAAATCTCTTTATTATGACTACTCTTGACCGATGATTTCGAACTGTCCACTGATGAACTTGAACTCTCAGATTCAGACTTTGACTCTGACTCCTCATCCTTATCCAACACCTGATCAACTACTTTCTTTATTAACTCAGGCTCATGATCAGTGTCAGACGATGTGAATGTGACGTCAATGTTGTCTTGTAACTCATCAGTTGTTTCAGACTTTAACTTTATATTGACTGCCTTTTTGACTTGTTCCGAATTTGGTTTTCGGGGAGAATAACCTTCCCATATCAGAGGCGGACACTTGTTATAATTTGCACTTTGTTTCTTACCAGTATCCGTATCTTCCGACTTCTTATCTTGAAAGGCTTCAAAACCTGCTATTGTTGGATAGATTGTATCAATCAAGTAATCAGAACTTGAGTAACTCATTAGCAATCGCCTGATTCTTTCATTCTCAATCTTTTCAGTCTCTAATTCTTGCTTCAACTTTGCACACCCATCTTTGCATTCATCACTGCAATTTTTCATGCAGTGATGACCTTCTGCTTAGACATCATCACTGCATTCATCATTGTCAAAGCATCTTCCCTTTCTGAGTTTGTCTTTTCCAACTGGTTGACTGTTCTGTTCAACACATCATAAGATTCTTTCACGTACTTAACATTGAACAACAATTTTTCTTTCATCTTGTCTAGCTCACTAAACTTCTTATCTTTCTCTTCACAATGTTTGCATGGTTCCAAACATTTCAGACAAGGTTTTGTGACCTCTACAATCTTTTCAATCTCAACAATCTTCTCAACAACTTTAACTTCTTCACTCTATTCATACTTCTCTTCCTGAGCAACATTCTCACATTTTACCTCTTTCTTTTCTTTTGCTGCTCGTTTCTCCTTAAGTTTCTCCAATTTATCTACAAAATAAAATTTGAAACTTTCAGGAGATAAATGAGTTTTACCAATGTTTATTTGATTAATTTCTTCATCATCATCACTGCTATCAATTTGTGATTGATCAAAGACTGGTGTCTTTTCTGAGCTATCTTCTGAAGAGACAGACTCTCCATCTTGACTTTTCTCATCATTTGCAAACACATCCATCCATTCTTTCATCAACTCAGGCTCTTGAATGATCTGTGCAACAAATGCTCTAAACTTTGAGTTACTTTCAGCCGGAATATATTTGTCCCTGCTAAATCCCTCTGGCAATCTTTCATCTTCTTGATCTGGAGACATAGTAATACAAGCTTTCTTCTTCCCATCTTCAATCGAAATAGTACGGGATGATGACGGTTGTTGAGCTACCTGAAGATATATTGCTTTTCGATAATATTCATTGTTACCGAAAGGATTCTGAGCTCCACCTGCTTCTCGGTTGGTACATTCCCTCTTGAAATGTCCTTTTGCCCTGCACCGAAAACAAGTAATTTAGTCTTATCAGAACCTAAAGTAGAAACATTAGCATCACGTAAGTCATCTCCTCTAGTAATCTGCTTAAATTTCTCAGCTCTCCTCAACACGCTCGCTAAACACCACTTAATATCCATTAACTCCATTTCCTCAGCATCAATCTGATCGTAATCCTCTTTTGTTAATATAGGATTTCCGATCCTTCCCGCAACCAAACTCTCATATGATTCTAACACGGTAACTAGTAATGCCATATGACCTTTAGCGACTTCTTTAGAGAAATTCTGACCGTTCTGAAGATCCAACGCGATGTTACATTATAGCACATGACTATTACCATTGTTTGAGCTTTGAGACTGATAATTTGAAGTTGAAACATTAGGATTAACACTCGGATATGAAGAAAATCCACTGTTGTTGATTGAACTTTGATTTAGTGATCCGGATGAGTTTTCTGCACTAAAAGCGGTCTGGATCTTTGGACTAGCTTCAACATTTTGAACATTACCTTTGAAATACATCTTGATATCTTGTTGACCACTTGAATTGTTCATTCGAGCAATCTTTTGTTGTTCAAGATCTTGTCCTTCAAGTTTTTCAATGAATTGAGCAATTGACAATCTATCATACTCTTCGGTATTCTTCAAAATCATAAGATATGTACTCCATTCATTTTGAGGTAAAGCATCGGCTAATTTTTCAACCCATTCCTCTCTATCTTTATTGATATCCAACCGTGTCATTGAACGCACTAAATGACAATATCTCTCAATAAGAGTCTTTGTAGTTTCACCCGACAAACTTGAAAACAATTCAAATTCTTTCTTTAATAATGATTTTTTATTCTTGATCATCTCCGTACTTCCTTCGAATTTTGTGCGAAGTGCTTCCCAAATCGAACGTGCACTACCATCATGTTGAAGTAATACGAAAATGTCTTCTTTCATAGCTTGTTGTAGTAAACTGATCATCATTTTTTCTGCCTTGTACATGTCTTTCTCTTTATCCGAAAATTCAGAATTAATCTTTATAACTACCATATCAGAACGAGGTCGAACATACTTAGTTTTAATACAAACCCAAGACATTAGATGATTTGCTTGAACCCAATTCTCGAACCGTTCTTGCCAACAGTAATATTCTTCAATGCTCATCAACTTTGGGGGTTTTTGTAATGTTCCCATTTCATTTTCCATATTTACATTCTGAGCAACTGAACTTGAAGTAGCCGAGGTACTACTGAACGCGTTATAGAATTCGTTTTCCATGTTTCGGTATCGAGAGTTCCCAATAACAGAATTTTCAAATGATCTGAGTTTTCAAACAATCTGGTAATTCACACAATCTGAAGTTCAAATGATCTGAGTTAAAACCGTACGATCTGAATCAACCCGTGCGATCTGATCAAACCAAACGACCTGGTTCAAAGCCAAACGACGTGGAATTTATCACACACCCTGTACGACCTGGTTTTTCAAACCGTGCGACCTGGAGTTCAACGCGTGCGACCTGGAATACAACTCATGCGACCTAACAAGTTTTCAAACGACCTGACTAGTTTTCAAATGACCTGACTAGTTTTTCACGCGATTTGGAGAGAATTTCATACAATCTAGTCCAAAACCCAAACGATCTGATACATTTCGAATGATTTGACCTAATTTCCACCTCGTTTGAGAATTCCGTTTATCAAAACTTCAAGTTTTTGACATTTTTGGATCAATTTTAGTTCGATTTACAGTCTGCAACTTTGTTCAACTGTTCAAAATGATGTTTCATACAAATATCCAAAATTCAGTCCATTCTAACCAGAAATTCACAGTTAGTTTTGAGAAAAACGTGTAGAAAGTTAGTAGAAATCAGATTTATCAGTGAAAATAAGCTGAGATGGTAAGAACTCTTCCTCCTGAGCTCTGATACCACTTGTAGGATCGAGATTCGATCAAACGAGTCGTTCAGAAGAATTCTCGATCAATACAAAAGGCGGAATCAGACGTATTGAGGTTATAACAGCTAGATTTGCACGTAGAATCACTTTAAATGTCGATTGTATTGATTTGACAAAGTTACACGAGCTGGCGACACTTCGGCAGAGCTTCGCTACCAGAATCCAAAAGTTCTCCAAAAGTTCCAAAAGTTCTAAATGAAGACCCAAGACCACATATATACAGGAGATGTCAGACCCCATGAACCAGACCACACGAACTGGTCCAAGTCGCACGACCTGGCCAGAAAGCATGAACTTGCCAGAAAGAATGAACTTGCCAAAAAGCATGAACTTGGTCACCTCGTGAGAGGTCGCCTAGCCACTTCGTGAGGGGTGGCTGGTTCAGGTCTGTTTCCCGTTTCTTTCGAATGACGTGTCCTGGTCTATCTATTCTAGTTACATGACTCGTTACAAGACATAAGACGAAGTCAACAGACATATGCACTAACACATGGTCGTATTTAGGCCAGGTCACAAAAACTCATTTGGGTTATTTTGTGTCATCTTATAAATGAAATAAGTCACAATAGGCCTAGCAAATAAGTAAAGATAGGTTAAGAGGGTTTAAAATTTTCTATTTGAAATTAGTCATGGGTTAGGATAAATTTTAAGTTTTAACCAAACATATTAGGTAACCCTAAAAGATCATCACACAGAGTCGTAGACTTCATACTGTGACATACTTCGACTCTTCTACTTGGTGTATAAAAATTAAAAAAATTAAAAAATCAGAAAATATTAAAAAATTAAAAATTAAAAATTAAAACAATAACTAAATAATAAAAAAATTTAAGAAAAATAAAAAAATTTAAAAAAATCAAAGACCAAAAAAATTTTAAAAATAAAAATAAACAAAAATCTATTTTGGTGGCGAGTAGAAATGGACAGAATTCCGATTAAAAGTGCTTTAAGGAGAAGTAATATTCAGGTGGGTAGTGAGCTTTGTGTTTTTTGTGAAGATATGGAAGAGACAACTGAGCATCTTTTTACAGTTTGCGCGTTTACTTTTGGGATTTGGCAATGTATCTCAGGGTGGTGTAATATTCCTAGTATATTTGTTTTCGATATTCATGACTTGATAAAGCATCACAAGAGGATTCCTGGTTCGGATTTGAAGAGAAAGGTGTTGCATGGCATAGTTATCATCACATGTTGGCGGATATGGAAGGCTCGTAATGAAAAGATTTTTTCAAATAAATCGGCGACGGTGGCTTCTATTGTGGCGGATATCAAAGTTATAGGATTTCTGTGGTTTAGAAATAGATTCAAACATACATTGGTGGATTGGAAGAAATGGTGTAATTTCGATTTCACGTGATTAGTGTCTGTATTGCCTTAACAGTCTCCGCCTTGGAGGTTGTTTTGGCGTTTCGTTGGTTTTGTTAATGAAAGTTACTTTTCAAAAATAATAATAATAATAATAATTTCATGGCCTGATTTCCATTTAAGTTGATAACTTAAACTAAGTACTCCAATAACATTAAGCCATAAAGAACTCATAAAAACATCCAATATAGAGCTAGAATTCTAGTTCATTTAATTTAAAATTGCTAAACAAAAACCTTCGCATCATGAAAAAAACAACATATATCATAAAATCAAAACAAGTACCACCAGTCTCATTGCTCACTTCTTTTTGGCAGCATCCCCTGCCTTTGTTTACAAAGTCAGTAAACATATCTGTTTTTTTTTTTCAATTTTTTGGATTTTTTAACTTTTTTTTTAAATTGTATGACTTTTTTTATATTTTATTTTTTTTAAATTGATATTTTTTAATTTTTTGATTTTTTAGTTTTTATTAATTTTTAAATATTTTTTTTTGGTTTTTAGTTTTATTAGTGTTTTTTTATTTTATATTTTTAGCCTATCATAATCGAAACCCATTTTGACCCAACCTATTCTAATTTTTTTCTTAATAAAGTCATCCTAACCTATGACCAAAACCTATCCAACCCACCCTTTTGCCACCTCTAGTTGTACCACATCTTTCGCATATACTTTCGGTTGAATTATTCTTTCATTAGTAGTGCAGGAAAGTCTTATTGCACAATAACAAATTTATATATAAACAAGGTCAATTTCTGAAAACAATGATAGTTACAACCTAACAAAATATACATATTGTCAAACGTATCAAAAAACGAGATTAAAGTATTGTAGTGGATCATTTTTTTATTAGCATCTTTGAATCCTGCATTTAATTATCTACTTGTTAATCTCAACCCCATTGAAATTGGAAATGCCCAATAAATCATATGTCAACTTTAGGGTGGACGGTGTGGTTCGGTGAATGGATCGGGGACTTCATTTCACCAATCGGTGAATCACCCCTTCCCCTTTTCGGTGATCGGTGAGTGTGATGTTTCGATGTATAGTCACCGAATGTTTGAGTTTGATTGTTTGATCGATTGAGAAATAATTTCTAGAAATAAAAAAATATATAACTCAAACACCCTAATAGTGACAATACCCAGTGAATGAGTGCAAAATGAGGAGTGAAATTAGGACTTGACATGACATGATATTATTGGCTAGAGAATAACTCAAACACCTTAAAGTGATTGAACCATACCTTTCACCCTTATAATGAAAATCAATTCTAAAATTGTGTCCTTTAATTAAGAATAAAACTGATTATTATGCTTACGCAAACCTAGTAATAAGTTACCATCCGTACTAGATTGAACATAAATTAATTTACAAAACCATTAACTTTATTGTATAACACCCAACATATAAATGATAAATATGTAAATTAAAGAATGGTGATTATAAATTTCAAGGGTTTATAACATTCCGTTGTCGGTGTCTGCTCGGGGTAAGAAGATGGTTCGTGGTATCATTATGGTTACGTGTTGGGCGATATGGAAAGAGCGAAATAAGGTGGTTTTTCAGAACTCCGATCCGAAGGTGGTAGAGGTAGTGGCCATAGTTAAATCTATGTCTTTTCTTTGGTTAAAATTTAGATCGAGTACTAACAGGATTGATTGGAACGATTGGGTTAAATACCCTTTGTATATGTTGTAATTGGTTTGTGAGTGGTCCTTATTTTGAGGACGGGCTCTGTGTTTAAATGAAGTTAATGTTAAAAAAAATTAACATTCCGATACACATGCTGAAGACCTAAAGCAAAAATTTATTGCCACTCATGACGAGAACCCTAATCCTAAACCTTTTCTGAAAACCTCTAAATTTTGGGGACTATATATAGCTAGAGGATTTATTTATTTATTTATTCTTTTAATTCTATACAATTTTTTCATGGAAGGAAAATCTGTCTATACTGTAGTAGAGTAAAATTATGTTTATCTGTGTCTTAACTTTAGTAGATGATTACAAATAAAAAATGCACTAAAAACTACATCCATTTAGAAATTCCTCCCAGTGGTCTAGCATATGTTTGTCTAGCATATGTTATTTAAACCCCTCACTCTTAGTTCGAATCCCTCCAAGAGGTTTTCTCCCATTTTCATAATTTGTACTTAGTAGGAATCGAACCTAGACCTTCCGAAACGAAAACCACTTAGTGGAAAAAACCTTTGATCAACTGGGCTATACCATATTGGCTAGCTGATACGAAGATGGATAGGAGAGTTGTATACAAAGGTTCAACTACATGGGAGGACAAACTAGAAAATAGTTCTTACCATATTGGAATTATAATTGATGTAGTATTTAGTTGCTTGCACAAAATTTTCATTTTAAGATACTCAATTAGCTATGCTAAAAATGAAGGATGTTGGGAAGGAAGATTGGATTCTAATCGGAGGAATAGATGTTACAAGATGACAATTTTATTAAATTACCCACAAATGTTATTGACAAAAGGAAACGTGTAACATCAAGACATAAATTCGTATATGTATTATACGATAAAATTGTCGTTCATGTGGTTTGATCACTTTGTCATTATCATACAGAAACCTTTATTTTTGCATTTGGGTCCCGTGGTTTCAATTTTCTTGTCGTTTTCGTTCACTTCGCTAACCACGTCCATTTTTTGAAGTTAGATGAAGGGCATTTTTTTCATTTTGCTTAATGTACAAAATTTTAAGCATCATGTACAAATCTAAAACAAATAAAATCTAAAATTAAACATTGTCATTACATTTGGAATTGATTTTCGTTCATATCTATTAAGTATCATCATGAAATTCGAAAAAATAAAGATTTTGGATCGAAAAATGTGACCAGCCGCGTTCGTACAAAGTTACCCCTTCGCGCGAAGAGACCCCCATTCGCACGAAAAGAAATTCCCATTCACACGAAGGGAAAATTTCAGCTGTTTGAAAATTCCATTCGCACGAACCAGCTCTTACTCGTTCTAAAATCTTCTCATTCGCACCAATGGATCTACTACATTCGCACGAATGAGCCAAATGCCTAAAAATACATTTTTTTATCGCGGTGATGAGAAGAGTGTCCAGAAAAAATTGGTGATTGAATTTTTAACAAAAAATACGGGTTGTTCGGGGACATCGTCGGGGGCTTCAGAGAACAGATATGATGATGCGATCATAGAGTAGTGAAGATAGTGAGGTAGTCATGATACCTATGTAGAATGTTTATCATTTGGGCTATCTGACTATTAATGGGCCAAATCGAAAAATCCGCATTGATCAAAAACTGACGTTTGTTCGCCAAAATGACACATTTTCGGCATAGTTGAATTTTTCAGAGAACAGAGAGGACTGAAGTTGCCAACTTTGAGGTGGAAATTCAGTGATAAAATTTGAGAAGTCAGAATTTGCAAAAAATGAGGGGGAATAAAATTTCATAGAATATAATAAAATTCTGGCATTTTTGAAATTCGAGACATGCAGTAGTAGTCGGGTGGTTCCGACTTCAGATTGTCTGGGGATGCATAGGATTTGGATTCGTTAGTTCGTGATCATACGAAGTTCAGATTCTACAGATCAGGGTCCGATTGTTGTCTTAGGGTTTGAGTCCCGGGTCTTCGTCAAGCCGGTTAGCAGGATTAGCGCTAGGAGATGCATCAGTATTATCGATATTTAAAAGATATCACAGCTTTGTGATTGTCTAAAGTGTCAGAATGGTTAATAATCGAGCAGCAAAATTGTTTTTCGGACTAACCGCCAGTGAGGATGTTTGTTGATTAAGTTGCTGCCGGAACTAACGGAGAAGACTATACATCTGATCGTGGAAGAATGTTTTTGAGATCTGAATGTCTTACTAGATGATTTATTATCCGATGAAGATTATCAGATTTTCGTGGGTACTCATAGAATTGAAGTTTACCGGTGTGGTGATTCGAAGTTTCTATCAATTGCCGGTTGGGGTTTTGAAGATTAAAAGATTGAGCTGAAGTGGTAAATCAAAAACCGAACATGGACGTGGTTAATGTCGAAACAGAGAAGCTGCATTGATTAGTTTCAAGTTGGTGATTATTCGTGAAGATTGCGGTATAGCAAATCAGAGGAGGTCGGGAACGGTGTAAACTAAGACCTGAAGATTCATTTCAGGGGGAATTTGTGCAAAATAAAGATAATGCAAGGCCGAATCATCAATCAAGGGGGAATCAATTGAAGATATCAAGATGCCTGATTGAAGTTGCAGAATATTCAAACACGGCTATCGTTTTCAAAGATCAAGCTTCGACAGTAACGTACAAGGGGTAAATTGTTAATGCATATTTTATGTGTCCGTCACTGTGCGAATAGGCTAGATAGAGCATGTGATGAAAATTGTATAGATACGTGTTAAAAAAAACAGTTTTATCATGAAAAGTTCCCTTTGTACGAAGGAACCCTTCGCATGAAGGGACACTAGCTCAGTTCGAACGAATGGACTTGGTTCATTCGCACGAATGGATTGTTCCATTCGCTCCAAACTCACTCGCATGGAGGATCTTGCCTATATATAGGAGGTGTGAGTGAGAGATTGAGATAAGTTTTGGAATTCCCAGAGGGGAAATGTTGGATAAATTTTTTCTCTAGCTTGTAAAAGATGTAAACTCTTCCGGTATGAATGAAGCTTCCGACTATTCCACTTCTACTCCATTCTTAATAATAATATTATACCGAATTAGTTCTATCATGTCCAAACTTCCGTCTAAACCTGCCGGATCCTGGACTCTCATAACTATCGAAGTACGGATAAGTAAAGTCGCATCCGCATGGAATTTGTGGTCAGTGTTTAGTGAACGAACTAATTAACTACTATTATCTAAATTGGGGGGTTTGCTTCATTGATTAAGATAAAACGCAAAGTTTTAAGAAAAGTGTTATCAAAATGAGAAGAAGTAACCCCCACCCGGAATCTCGATTACCAATTTAACACAAAAAAACATGTTTACTGATTCAAACACCACATATAGATGGCCTTGGAATAGTTTTTAATAATAACCATATAACCTAACAATTCGTTAAATATACCAATTGTCCACTAGATTACCAACCCACTAACAATGCAAAGAAATCGCCAATATAAATATAATCAACGTTTATCAAAATTCAACACAAATGATTAAAACTACCAGTTACAAGAATCTAAAAATAAAGTTTGATGTGAAAAAACTAGAAATCGTTCGTCCGGGGGAAGTCACAAAGAGTTTAGCCTCGCATGTTCATCAATGCAGCTTCAAATCTTGATTCAGAACAAATTATCATGAAGAAATCGAAGTTGAATGATGGAAGAACACTAAAATCGCCTTTCGCAAGTTTTGAAGTCTTCTGGGGCGAGTAATTGCGAATTAACTTCGTCGCCAGGCTTAATTAGGCGAAAAACTAGTTTTCTCGATTTTGCACTCTCCCGCAAGTCGCGGGTGAGCCTTTTCTCTAGCTCGCGACGTGCTACAGAGACACTTTTCCATAAAACTGTTTTGGTCATAACTTTCTCGTTACAATTCGGCTTCCTTCCTTGTTTTCACCTACATCTTCGTAATTCCATCATATATCATGCCACATTCTTAAATATTCAATTGCACTTTTTTAGTCTTCTTCATTTATGCCCCTTTGTAACTTATTTTTACACAAACACCTGCAAAACCCATTCGAATTAAGTACCAGCTAAAATACTTACAAAAACACAATAAAAGTAACTAAGACCTATAACAAATATACATATAAACAACGTGTTTTCAACCACACATTAATCACCGATAGATATCAACACCAAATTTCTTAAGACCACTCACAACCTCACCATTTTTATAATGACTGTAGTTGGTATTTGACCATTCTGATCGGTAGTGGTACTGGTAAATCACAAAACCATCTTCACACTCGAGCAAATGAATCACCAGTGACAATGAAGACAACATCCCCACACTTATCTTTTTTGTCCCGATTTTTTTTTTTTAATGGAATAACAATCAAATAATTGGTATTCAATATATTCATTTATTTATTACAAATCTAATCACCCATTAACTAAGATTGCATGTATACTGTCCACTTAAACCCAACCGTCGATTTCCCTGTCCTCATTTATGATCCATTAAGTTCAAGTGAATTACTCATCTATTAGTCTCACACTCAAAAACCATACCGCTACCTAATCTCGCTTCAAGCTTATGAGATTAAAAGATTATTATCTACCGTCATATATAAAAATCTTTTTGTAATTCAAATTAAATTTGATGAATGATGGATGATGGTTTTGAGCTTAGACATGTTTTTGTATACGTTTCACTTAGAGGGTATATCCACCCGAGTCGCCATCCCAGTAGGCAATATCATAGGCTTTCGTTATAAAAAGTCTAGCCCAATTAGTGGATGATAGGAATATTTTTTCAGGCGCCACCAGTTCTGAATTTATTTTCATAAAAAGGAAAATGTGTGTCATTTAACCGGAATTGTCACACTCCAACCGATTGCGAAAACAACGGAGTGAGTTAAAAACAAGATTGTTCGAGACTTCGTAATGACTAACATGACAAACATCTAAGCAACCAAATTTCATTTCATTCTTAAAAGAGAGTACAACACTCTGAAAGAAAATTACGACAACTTGTTCTACATATTCAAATGACAAGGAAATACAAAACATAGATTTATCAATGCGTTTCTAGTCCACCCTAAGTAGATTTCTTCGCAAATCATCATCAATTTCCTCCAACATATATTAAAATAAAATCAACAAAAGTTGGCGAGCATACAAGTTTGAATACATTGCATACATATAACCATTTTTTCTCAAATCCAACATGGCATTTTGTATACTAGGTCATTTTCATACTAGCATGCACAACCTAAATGTCAAACAACAGTTTCCACGAGCATAATCTTGTCATTGCAATAACAATACCAGTATAAGATTGAATACTTAAAAATGACCATTCCTAAAGGTGTTGTGCTACTCCTATAGCGCTATACATGTTAAGGTAGGCTTGGCAAAGTTAATGACAAGTAGTTTGCGTGTATGAGTGTTTGAGTATCTGGCATGAATAACCTAAGCATAACAAGTAGCATGTTTGGTGGATTGAGTGAATTCATAAGTTTGATTGTGTGTAAGTGCGTTCGATTAAGTCATACATGTTACACCCCAAAAGTGATTAAAGCGTAAAAGGGGGGATTCGAGTCTACTCATGGTTTGGGTAGAAGTTTCCACGTAAGTGAGTTCATTGAGTCTTGATTTTTGGAACACCGAAGTTACCATACAAGGGGAAACGAAGGTGTGTGAGTTGCGGATTCGATTATTGGGTTGGATTCAGAATTTAGGATAATTTATACGTTATAGTCAAATGTAAAGGTACCATGAGAATGGTCACGCAAGGAGGTAGGATGATTTCCATCCATTAAACCTCATTATATGATTCACCAAAGCACAAAATCATCAACATAGTTAATGATTTCGATTGGTCATGAATAGAACATAGAATAAAAGTACTCATCTAATTCACCAAGTAACCAAGTGAGCTCAAACTAGACTAGTGCAATCCAATCATGGCAAATGTTTGGAGACTTGGTGTAGTTTGGTCACTTTGTTAATAGTAAGTTTACTTGGTAACTTAGATGTAAGATTGACCATCAAATCAACAGGTGGAGTAAAGGAATTGTAGTTGGAAGCCTAAGCTCCATTGTTCACACTTTACCCAAGTAGAAGTCTCATAACATGGAAGGTTATGAACTTGGAGGGTTTCAACACTTGTAAGTTGCTTGAAAACTGGTTAAAACAGAATCTTTAGAAGGTATTTGGACCTCTAAACTCATGGGAATCAACCATACTCAAGCCCCACAACCATAGATTTGGTTTGAAACAAGGTAGGTGCAAGATTACCACATGAATAACAAGTTTATGGAAAGTTTGTAAAAAGTTAAACTTGACAGAAATTTTAGACCTTTAAATGGTAATGTTCCACCTTAGTTTGCCATGGTAAACTTGTGAAAACACTCCGAGAGGTGTTCCAAACAAGTTTGAAGCAAGAACTTATGAAGAAGATAAAGAAAAGTGAATTTAAAGCTCACCTTTGCACTTGCAAGAATCTGCCCAAAAGCTTGTACTTCAGTAACTAGAGAGTATTTTGAATGAGTTTAGAGTGTGGGAAAAAGTGAAATGAAGAATTGGAAGGCTTGTTTATATAATGGTGGAATGGGGTTAGAGTTTTAATGAACGTTGAAGATGATTGGGGAAGAAAGGAGGTGGGATAGGTGGAATCCCGGTTGGTTAAAAATACATTCTGCAGATTATGCATCCATGCATCGCACGGGCTTCATGTGCTTGCCCACCAAGTGACGCGACGTGTTAAGTTTTTAGCCGAAGTTTGTTGTTTTAATCAAATTTAGCCCCTGAACTTCCATATGTTTGTCATTTTATGTTAAAAGTTTTTCTTTTGGGAGTTTTTAAGTATAGGAAGTGTATGCATGCATGTGTTACGTATTGTGCATGTATGAATGATAGTGTGCACGTATAATAAGCCTTGGTTTTTTTATATAAAAACACGTATTTAACGATTGATTGCCTATAACATAAGTATGATGAATATAAATACGAATTTCCCATTATGATCGATGTCTCGGAGTACATGATTGTAATTGTAATATGAATACAAGTTTCTAATAATAGAAATGCGAATACAACTTTCTTAATATGGAAAGTACAGAAATGCGAAGCGTTACATGAATACTTATAGATTTTAATTTATAACGATACCCCTTATACTCAAAATCGTTTCAGCTTTGCTATAGCTGCAAAGGCGAAAACCCATAAGACTCATAATAATTAAGTGCATTATTTCAATCCTAAGGAACATTTCAATCAGCTGGGCCTACCCACATATCCCTAGTTAGACACGTTTTCGATTGATCAAATATCTCATATATATAATAATTAAAACCGATGATCCGATTATACCTATCATCTTCCATTTTACTTGCAGAATCTCTAAAGGAATTTTTCAAAGTTTTCGATTTTTTTCTGATTTCTGCTTTTTTTAATTAAAAAAACAACTAATAACCTGACTAAGACATAAACTAGCTGCCAGTTTCCCCACCCCACACTTGAATCCTACATTATCCTCAATGGAGCAAGAAACCATGACTCAAAATGATAACAAAAATAAAGTATACAATAGATTAGATCAAACTCTCATTGTTTAACCTAGCAGAACCATCTAAAAGTTCCAAAACGACTGTATAGCATTTCTTTTGTGACCGCAAATCAGTATTGGTGCCGATAAGTCTCGATATTCTGCTAGACGAAGCCCATAAGTCTCGATATTCTATTCATCTCGGTGGCGATAAAATGTACCAGGACCTTCGCTACAAGTACTGGTGGCCGGGCATGAAGAAAGACATCGCCCTCTATGTTTCGAAGTGCCTGACTTGCTCGAAAGTTAAGGTCGCGCACCAAAGACCCTCTGGCTTACTCGTTCAACCCGAGATCCCTATGTGGAAATAGGAGAGTATAGCTGTGGACTTCATAACGAAACTCCCGCGCACGCCATCAGGTGACGACAGCATCTGGGTTGTCGTTGACCGTTTGACCAAATCTGCTCATTTTCTGCCGATACTAGAAGACTTTAAGGTAGAAAAATTAGCCCGAATCTACATCAATGACATCATTTGTTGACATGGGACGCCTCGTGATATCATCTCTGACCGCGATGGTCGGTTTACCTCGCGTCTTTGGGAAACGTTTCAATCTGCTCTCTGTACTACTCTTAATCTAAGTACCGCTTTCCATCCCCAAACCAACGCTCAGACTGAAAGAACGATTCGTACCCTTGAAGACATGCTTCGCTCGTGTGTCATAGATTTCGGTGCTAATTGGGACGCGTACTCACCTTTAGTCGAATTCTCGTACAATAACGGTTATCATTCTAGCATTCAAATGGAACCGTTTGAGGCATTATATGGAAGAAGATGTCGATCGCCTATTATATGGACCGAGATCGGAGACTCGTAAATAACCGGTCCTGAGCTACTGCAAGAAATGACTGACAAAATCCTCCAAATTCGAGACAATCTACTGAAAGCTCGGAGTTGTCAGAAAAGTTACGCCGATAGACGCTGCAAGCCCCTTGAATTTAACGTTGGCGATCACGTACTCCTAAATGTATCACCTTGGAAGTGTGTGATCAGATTCAGCAAGAATAGAAAGCTTGCGCCTCGATATGTTGGACCCTTTAAGATTCTAGAAAGGATCGACAAGGTGGCCTACAGACTCGAACTACCGGAGGAACTTAGCAACGTCCAACCGACTTTCCACGTTTCGAACCTCAGAAAGTGTTTGGCCGAACAGGATTTACAAGTTCCACTTGGGGACCTACAAGTGGACGAAACACTACACTTCATCGAGATCATGGACCGAGAAACCAAGTAGCTCAGGCGCTCACGCATTCCCATTGTGAAGGTTCGCTGGGAAGGCAAACGCGGCGCAGAGTTCACCTGGGAACTCGAAAGTGACATGAAGGCGAAGTACCCGCAGTTGTTTTTTTTTTAGCTAAGGCCTAATTTCGGGACGAAATTCCCTTAAGAAGGGGAGGCTGTAACACCCCGTGTTTCTGAAAGCCAAAGTACAAGTCAAAGTCAAAGTCAAAAGGAAGAAAAGATTGCTAATTGCGATCTGTCACTCCTTGCTTAACTACTGATCGTACTTCATTGACTTGTAATCGAATCTTTTATTTTATTGACTTTAGTTGTATTATGTGGAGTATCTGTGAATAATCGAGGTTTAATCGCATGTTAATTCGCTTTATCGCCAATCGCATTGCAATCGCATTCGCAACCCGAATTATGCGTTCTGGATATTGTTTTACGTGTGTGTGCTAATTATGTGTTACTTATGCATGTTTATTTATGTTTTATGGTGATTAATCGAAACGCAATCGCAACTCTATCGCAACGCAATCTAATCGCAAAACCTAAACGCAAGTTATTTAAGATGATTGTATGTTAGATATAGTAATTGTGTGGTTATTATTAATCAATCGCATCGCAAAATAGATATTCTCTTAAATGCATCGCAACGCTCGAAACGCAAAGCGAAACGCCAAAACACAATTCTCTGGAGCCACTCGATCGAATGACCATTCGATCGAATGGTCATCCGAACGGATGACCATCCGATCGGATGGCCATTAGATCGGAGTGACATCCGATCCGCGCACCAGCTCCTCTTTCCTCTTTTGGCAACCTATAAATACCCATGTCACATCACCAACAATGATGTGACAGCTCTCTCTCATTCGACCAGCGCTCAAGCCCACTTTTCTCTCAATTTCTCATGATTCTTGTAAGTTTTCAACTCAAATCTTGTACTTCTATGATCTACACGCACTTCTTCGTTATTTTCACCTTTGAATCTCAACTTTTAGCTGCGAAATCAGTGGATTTGAGGTGTTCTAGGATGATGTCATCATGGAGTTCTTATGAACTTCAAGTTTTGGCCTCACTCCACCAAGAACAATTCAGATCTAATGGATTTCCACATAATTTAACACAATTTTCACCTAGTTATAAACATTTTCAAAGTTAAAAGGATTGAAAGATGCTTTTCCAACTTTCTTTCAACTCTTTTACACTCAATGCACTTAAAACCAATAGAATCGGAGCTCGTTCAGGCCTTCTACTCATTTCTAGTAACATGTCGGTCTGAGATCTGATTACTGCCTAAGAGACAATCGATTTCGGGTTGAACATGAACAACCGTCAAGAACAGTTAAACTGACCAGATTGGGGTGATTCCTGTTCGCTCGGGTAACCTGGGTCTTGGTGGAGGTTTCGTTGTTTGACGCGTAGTCATACCGTCTCGATCAAACCGCAAAACTTTCAAAACTTAACCAAATTGCAAAACGATCAGATTGTGGGACGGATTGCCATCCGATCGAACCGCAATCCGATCGGATTGCACTTGGTTTCAACAGTTAACAATTTTCAAAGATCATTAGTTTCTAACGGATTGCCATCTGATCGGTAGACCATCCAATCGAATGACAATCCTACTGTGAACTTGTTCTCCAAAGAAATGTCACGCCGGATGGATCGCCATCTGATCGAACGACCTGAAAGGTAGAGATACCTCTCTGTTTTCAAAATGCTACAACAAAAACTTCAAAGCCATCATACACAAACACATCCATCCCAAACGAGTGTCAATCCGACCGAATGGCCATCCGAACGGATGACCATTCGTCACTTGGTCACTTTGCATCGTTTTACGCGCCGTTCTACGCTTATGCTATCGTTAACTGTTCAGGCTAATCTCTCAGTGCTCCCTTCAATCCAAGAGAGTGTTTATTTACTTAAACACAATCTGTGAGTATACTCGATCCCTTTTTGCTTTACGCACTTTTGGGTGTTACATACGTTACTTATTCCAATCACATCGATCGCACAACGCAAACACTTTTATATGCTAACTGTTACTGCATGTTATACGTGTTACTCGATGAATGCTTGTATGTTATGTTTACATAGTGATTGTTGCCTGTCTCCTTAGCAACGATAGTACTATAGCTTGGACTCAGCACCTGTCGTGGACAGGGGTTGTTAAGGTTATTTCTTCACGTTTCACAGTGGTGACATGTGTTGCGCATTCTACAACTCGCAGTCATGTCTGTGCATATTTCATTGTCGATAACCTACTATCTTCACTTTGCTACATGTTACATGTTGGTTATGTGTAAACGCTTTCGAAATCTATTATACTATTAAACTTGTATGCTCACCTTTACACTATGTGTATTGACCTCTATTTTAACGTATGTGGCAAGTGTTTAGGATGCTGTGCTCTTGCTTTGTGGAAATCTAGTAGGAGAGTCTAGAAACAAAGACAATTTATTTATTTTTGAGTTGTCGGAACAATGATTTTCCTAGAGATATCTATGTCTGTAATAATTGATTTACTTGATGGGTTATGGTATGGGACATAATATTAACTATCCGGTAATTTAGTTGTTACGGAATTTCTCTTGGACAATGCCGCGCCCCGATGTTTCCGTCATCGGTTGGGGTGTGACAGCCAGTTGAGCAACTTGCTTTTCTAAAGCTTGGTGAGCCTTAGACTGCAATTCTTGGTCTTTCTTAATCTGCTTCAGGGTCTCCATAACTTCATTATTTGAAACATCATTTTGATTGTTTGCTCTCCCTTGATTAGGTCCATGTGGTTAGTTTCTTTGATTGCTCGTGTTGTAATTGCCTTAGTTGTAGTTTTGGTTATTGTAATGAGACTGCCTATTCTGATATGGCTAACTTCCCTGATTTGGTACTCGAAAGTTTAGATTAGATTAATTAGTAGTGCTACCATACCGAAAATTGGGTTGATTACGTAAACTTCCAAATGGTCCGGATGATATGTATTCGAATTCATATCATATTTATTTAAGTCACCATACACCATGTTCACCTCTTCTTCAGCTTCACCCAAATGTTCCAGACAAACTTCCAACACATGCCCCTAATCACCACATTAATCACATACCGGAAAAATCTGAGCGGCATGCAATGCATCCCGTCCTCCAAGGCCTTTAAGCTTCACCGACTAACGTTCTAACACTTCCTTTTCTTGCTCCAACTAGCTACCCTTGTATTTGTAGCGCGTAAATTCATCGGTGTCATCACCACATATTTCTTCTTGTGATCCAATTGTGCTTGTCTCTTAGAATCTCCCGCGGCAATCTCCAAATAATCCCAATCCATGTCCACATGATTACAAAGAAACATCTCCCCGGTTGTAGCATTGATATCTCTACCAATATCATTAGATATCCCATCATAAAATGCAGTGATGAATTCCCATTTCTGAATGCCATGATGTGGATGGTTCCGAATCAACTCTTTGAACCTTTTCCAATATTCTTTAAATAACTCACTTGCAATTGTTGAAATTCTCTGATCGATGCCCTAGCTGCAGTTGTTCGCTGAGGAGTGTAATATTCTTCTAAGAATTGTTGTTGCAACTCCTCCCATGTATGAATACTAGGATAGGGCAATGATATGAACCAATCTCTCGTAGCATCTTTCAATGAGAATTGAAACAATACCAACTTTAACTTATTTGGTGTAAACTCATGTCCACACTGCCTCAAAATCCTTAATATGAGTGTAAGGTTCCTCGCTACCTTTCCCGTGAAAAGTAGGTAAGATGTTTAGAATATCCGGCTTCATCTCGAATGAGTTATCCCCATTCACTGCCAGCATAACTATTGGGGAAACGTATGTTGCGACCTGAAGTCGAAAATGCCTTTCTACCCCCTAACATATGGATCTGGAAATCGAGGATCTCTTTGCCTATGACGAGGCATAAGAAGTGCCCTATTAGTTTGTGGTGGGGTTTGGTATCCATCTCCCCCACGTTTATGTCTCTACTGATATCCTTGCCGATTTCGGTTCGCTGCCAAATTAAACTGACCACCTCGATACCTCATGTACCCATTATCATCATCCCAATCTTCTTCATCTCTGTATATCCCTTGCCGTATCTATCGTCATCCTAATTCTCAACTCTAGCCCGGTTGTCTTCTTGATCGAACAGATCACCTTCACAACGCAGGTGTGGATCACGGTTGGCTCTATGAATAGCCCGCAACAGATTAGGTTGTGGGGGTGGTTGGTTTTCTAGTGGGTAATCTAGTGCCCCACCAATAATGTGAAAATCACCATGTGAAAGTTGTGCTTGTCAGGTATTCTGATTTTATGATAGTGGTAGTGGTTGATGTTGTTGATTTGGGTGTTGTGGCTGGTTCGGTTGATTTTGAATCTTGAAGGGAGGAGGTGGCATTTAAGGAAGTGGGTTTTGATGCGGTGACTGTGGTACCGGTTGATTCGGGTTTTGATGATTCTCTGGTGGATTCATGCTTGTAGATTGTGACTTTCCTTTAACTGCTGAGCGAAGAAGAACTCGATTTTGTTTGGCGGTTGTTTCAATTTCTAGATTAAAATGCAGCGGTAATGACCTTTTTGAAAACCCGGTATGCATGCAACGTAGAAATTTGCTGCACACAAGCAAACAAGAAATTGTATGTAGTATTGAACAAAACAAGAACAAACAAAAAGAAATACTTTTGGATTTATTTTTTTTTTTGGTTTTTTATAAAACAAAAAAGAACAACTACCCAAAACTAACACTAAACGCACAAATTCCCCGAAAACTAACACTAAACGCAAAAATTCCCCGGCAATGGCACCATTTTAGTATAGCCATCGTGGGCTAAAAAACAAGTATTTTTACTTAAGTACCTATATGAGTAAGGGTAAGTAAGGGCGTATCCTCAGGGAATTTGTGGTCATTGTTTAGTGAATGAACTAATTAATTACTGTAATCTAAATCGGGGGTTTGTTTGATTGATAAAAAACACAAATTGTTAAGAAAAGTGTTATCAGAATGAGAAGAAATAACCCCCACCCGGAATCCCGAATACAAATTAAAACAACCTTGCATGACTGTATCATTGCGAGACTGTATCATTGCTGACTCAGACCAATAGGTTGAGGGTAAGACTGCCTGGAAGGGGCCTACACTTTTCGCATTAATAACTTACTTAATTATCTTTCAATAATCCGACCTTGCGGGACTGTATCTCTGCTGACTCAGACCAATAGGTTGAGGGTAACGCTGCCTGGAAGGGGGCCTACTACTATAAATTAAAAATGATCTCTTAAAATGCCTAAAGTTGCGGAAATAGAAGTTGGAACCAAGTGATTCCTTCTTGTCTATTTGTTTTTCTTTTTCTTTTATTTTTATTTTCTAGTTTATCTTTTTATAACTTTCAAAACTTTTTATCAAAAGTTGGTTAGATTAGACGTTAACGATAAGCCGGTACTAAAAGCTCTTGTGTCCTTTGACGACCTCTGTATATTGCCATCACTATACTATGTCCGCGATGGGTGCACTTGCCCTAACATGCATGGAATGATAGTATTATATCGTGTTTAATAAATTTAAAATTTGATTCACGAGTAAAAAAGCTTAAAATATATCTAAAAAAATATAACCTCACACGCACACGTCAGAGCATAGTGCCAATGGGAGATGGTTAAATGAATATTCCAATTATTACTTGAAACCCTATAGGGGTGCTCCATTCCCCATTCCCCATTCCAGTCTTTTTCTATCTTCACAAGAGAGAAAGATATGAAGAGACTGTTGTTCGTTTGCTGATTTTGTCATGAAAATGGCCTCCATCTTCATCATTGTCAACTTCCCGGAATAGCCACCAAGTATCCGATTCGTTTCAAGGGAGAAAAGGTGCGATTTTTATGTTTAGTCTTGTGTTATGATGATGGGTTGTTTTCGAAATGATGATTTACGAAGGTTTCTACATTTTCAAACCATAAAGCTAGGTTATTGATGAGAAATGATTCAGATCAGAAGCACCATGTAAATTTCTCATGATATAATGTTTTAGCATCAACTATTCTTTTATGACATTTCACGTAGATTAGTTATTGCACAACCCTAAGCAAAACCCTACGTCTCGCTTGACATGCTATGTGACCTGGTCATGTCAATGGAAAACTTATGTTTATGCGAAATGTATGCCTATGCGAAAAGCGAAGATTCTGCATGGAGTTATTGGTACAAAAAGTTCTGGCACTTCACTTGTGAACGTGTATAACTAGTTAGGCATGTCAGAGTGTTCAACAAGGGTCAGATTGTCAGAATTGTTAGGACAGTAGTGCTTATCAGGATTTCCATTATGTCTTTGTGAAATATTTTTATAATATATTGTATTAAATAAAATGAATTGTATATCATAAAATATCCCATTGTCAAAAAGGATGATAGTTAATGTGTCGCTACATCAACAACGCGTTTACAAGGTGATTTAGTCCAAAACATTGCTATTGTAAATCCGACGACTATTTCATGGTACACCTCGGTATTATTCCTTGCTTAAAAAATTAAAAGTGATATAGCAGGCTTTAATAAATTACATTTGTGTTGGATAAAAAACTACCGTTTATTGACTAAACATTGTATTAAATAAGCAAGTGCGTTCATATCAAATTGCAAATTTATATAGAAACAAATTTGTGTGATATAACTATATTGAACAATGTACTTAAGCCTCCTGATTGTGGTCTAGAGATCACACGGATATTATTTTTAAAATATAATATAATGCAGTTGGTAATAAACTAATAATAATCCACATGCATGTATCGTATCTAAAATTTAAAATTTAACGGTTCTTTGAATTTTTCATTACTAATAGGTTGAACAGTCGACGTATAATGAGTTTAAATATTTTATTAAACAGGCATATGTCGTTAGATTAGAAGAGAATGTCTTGATTGATATAAAAATATATACGGTCGACAAATATTAAATATATATTGTATCATCTTTAAATTGACTGATAGTACAATACCTTAAATTAGGGTGATCTGGTATGAGAGCTAATTTTAAATTCTAAGATAGTAAACATTTTTACCAATAAAAAAACCCGCTAAACTATTAATTTTGGAAACATAAATAACTATTTTTTTTTACGGCTAGATCACCCGGTTAGGCCTTTGGTCTTTGATCACCCAGGTCACGAATAGGAATCCCGCGGTTGGCACATTATTGCCAGTTTGAACCGGTGTCACAGTTCGCCACCTTCAAAATTCGACCCTAATACCTCCCGGACATGAACCCCACATAAATGGGTAAATCTTCTCACTTTCGCCAAACCAATTGGTCTGCGGATCATTTGCTAAAGACAAAATTGCAGAAAACAACATTTATGTTTGCCCCAAACTGCACTTTATACCTTTCACTATGAAATCGACAAAAACCAACCTTTATGTTCATGTTTTGCTACAGGTTCAACCTTTAACACAAATGATGTTTATTTTTCCTGTTAAACCTCCCTCACATGCAACGCATGTGAGGGTATTATTGTCATTTCAGTTTTGTCTTTTTATAACTAAATTAAATTAAAATTAATGTAGCCCACCATCTCCATCATCTTGCCTGCAACATCAATATTTCGTCATCTTCTTCTCTGCATCCATACATCCCAAACACAATTGTCAAACAGAGAGAAGAAAATTAAGATACTTTGGGGACGGCGACTGTTTAATTTCATCTGGGTGTTGTTAGTTTGAGCTAAAGGTATCTGGGTTCTTGTGTTAGGGTTAGGGTTTTGTTGTTTGTTGTGATTTTGGGGTCTGAAATTGTTTAATTTTATCTGGGTGTTGTTTTGAGCTAAAAATTTTTGGGTTGTTGTCAATTTATATTCTGGATGATAGATTTAGTGAGGTGATTTTAGGGTTTACTGATTCTAGTGAAAATGGGGGTTTGTTAATTTAGGTTTTGTTTTGGGTTGATTTGATTTAAGGGTTGTTAAATTGATGTATCGTATGGGATCATCTGGGTTTTTTTACAATGCCAGTTCCTCTAGCTCCATATCCAACTCCTCCTGCACCATTTACACCCCCTGCAACTGGTATTTTAGCATTGTTTTAATCTTTATTTCTTTTTTTTTTTATTTCTGTTTTAAGAAGAATGTAAGTTCAGTTTTATTGTAATCGGATAGATTGAAAAACTAATAGTCAAAATTACTACTTTTTAAATGTTGCATTTGTATTAATATCTTTTTTTTAGCTCATAAAGATTAACCCGTGAAAGCTTTTTTATAGCACTCTGTTTTTTATATAAATCTTTTTCTGTAATATGATATAAATCTTGCAGATAATTGAAAACGAATCAAGTATCAAGTTGACTTTCGAAAAAAAGTCAGTGGTAGTAAACAGAGTACTCTGTTTTTTCTTTGAACGGGTTCAGAAAGCCAATTACTATGTTCATGATGTCAAACTCTTCTTCTTTATCCGGTAGGAGCCACCTCGGTTTGTAGAAACCTCGGATTCGTTCTCCGGGTTGCTGTTGTTTGCGGTTGGGATCTTGTTGTTCATGGTGGCATTTGTGAAGGATAGGGATTTTTAAAACACCACCGGTCATCACCGTTTTATCCATCACCGGTAACCATCTCTGGTCCTCTCTCTCTCTCTCTCTCATTCTTCCGACTCTCTCTACATCTCTCAAACTAGCCATTTCTCTCTCTAAGTGTGTAGTGTGTGGGTTGTTTTTGCGAAGAAGAACATAGATACATGGGTATTAGTAACAGGTGTAATCAATGGAATATTTAAAAAAACAAAAAAACTATTAAAAAGATAACTAAAATGACCAAAAAGCCCTCAATGTGAGGTAACTTAACCAGAAAAATAAACGTCGTTTGTGTTAAAGGTTGAACCTGTAGCAAAACATGAACATAAAGGTTGGTTTTTGCGGATTTCATAGTGAAAGGTATAAAGTGCAGTTTTGGGCAAACATAAAGGTTGTTTTGTGCAATTTTGTCTTGGCTAAATAACTTTGTTAACATTTGAATATCTAAATGTTGGTGCACTTGTGTCTGTACTTTGTCTGTATACAAAACGATGTCTTTGTTAGTCTTGTAAGTTTGACCAAGTCAACCATCCTCCTGGTTTGACTTGGCCAAACAGTCAACACTTTGGTTGTAATGTGTTTGAGTCGAAGGATGGTCATCGAAGGATCACTTATATCCTTCGATGATGAGCTCGAAAGATGGACCTTCGATGGATGGACCACGAAAGATCACATCTTTCGTGGTACATGTTGATCGTTCGAGCTGTTTCTGGTCGATAGGTGATCCTTCGATCATCTGTCTGATCCTTCGACCAGACCTGCTGTGTTCGGGTATAAATACCCGTGTGTTGTGTTCACTTCGGCAGATGACAGACAGAAGAGAGAACACTTAGAGCAGAAAAACACACACACACACTGAGAGAGTTTACAGGACTGATTTGTAAACCTTGTGCTTGTAACTGGACCTTTCATACGTTTAATACAAGTGGTGTTAATCGTTGAGTCTTGTGTGTTGATTATTTGCGTGTTCTATCTCGGTTTGCTATCTCGGTTGGATTCCGCACAACCGGGTTGGTTTGTATACAAGGATTGGGCGACTAGATCCTCCCCTAGCCGGACCTACAAGTGGTATCAGAGCCGATGACCAGGTGCCGACCTTTTTACCAAAGCTTTTGACAAATCAAGATTTGACTATTTACTCCCCCTAAAATCAACATTTTAGGTTCCCACCCATTCTTCAGTCGATTTAGGTTTATATCACCCTGCACACTTTAAAATGATTGTGAGCCTACCGATACATCTTATATAGAGCTGCTTATCGTTTTACATTTTAAGGTTTAAAGAGGTTTAGACAGACCACTGATGTACTATCATTTTCTCTTTTGCTCGCCAGGAAACTCATTTTTGCTTTTCTATTGTTTTTGTATTTTTGAAATTTTTCAATGTTTTTGGATTTTCAAATTTGGATTTACTCCCCCTAAAATCAACAAACTAAGACAAAATTTCAAAACACAAAGGTATTTACAAAAATGATTTTCCGATGTTGGTTTTACTCTTGCTTGACCTTAATGCCATTTACCAATAATAAATAGTCAAATCTTAATTTGTCAAAAGCTTTGGTAAAAAGGCTAATCGATGTTGCTTACGTCCACACCGATGACCAACGTGCCGACCTTTTTACCAAAGCTTTTGACAAATCAAGATTTGACTATTTATTATTGGTAAATGGCATTAAGGTCAAGCAAGAGTAAAACCAACATCGGAAAATCATTTTTGTAAATACCTTTGTGTTTTGAAATTTTGTCTTAGTTTGTTGATTTTAGGGGGAGTAAATCCAAATTTGAAAATCCAAAAACATTGAAAAATTTCAAAAACACAAAAACAATAGAAAAGCAAAAATGAGTTTCCTGGCGAGCAAAAGAGAAAATGATAGTACATCAGTGGTCTGTCTAAACCTCTTTAAACCTTAAAATGTAAAACGATAAGCAGCTCTATATAAGATGTATCGGTAGGCTAACAATCATTTTAAAGTGTGCAGGGTGATATAAACCTAAATCGACTGAAGAATGGGTGGGAACCATTCATTGGCATATGGTCTTAGTACCGAAATTTCGTTTGAGAGATTGCCGAGGTTCTGAAATATTCGGTCTTTATGCTGCTTATCATCTGGGTATCATGGTTGTATCTTTTACCGAAAAATAACGGGGACGCAAGTCTAGATCTTCCATGATACTATACATACGTGTACATACTGCATACGACCTCAATAAGTGATAAACAATCACATGTCCCTCAAAATAAGTGATAATATATCACAAATTCTTTCCGGGAGTCAAGTTCGTCTCTCTGCTGTACGAAAGTACTGACCTGTTCACGGACTTGCTCCTGTGCCCTCATGCATCGAAAATCAAGTTCCTCATCAATAAGTGATTCTATCACATAGGGCTTGTTTTCAATCAAAATAAGTGAGAATCTCACATCATATACGGTCAAACAGATGATAATCGGTATACTCACCGGTAAGATGAACCCTCGTGCATACCTTGATACGGGAATGTGTCGTGATGTGGATGAACACCGGTCGGTAAGTATAAATCATACCTTAACGTATCCCCTCGCCATGATTACATCTGATAAGTTGAGCTTATGTGGACAACAATACCGATAATTGTTATAGGATGCTTATCTTAATGTTAACTAATTGAACAAAGAGAGTGTTTTGACATGACCGTAAACTGATATGATTCTCTTACCCTCGAAACTCGCAAAAAGAATGTCTGTAAATATTTATTTACTGCTTTCAGTATTTACATTTGATATATTCAAAAATACCAAAAAGATTTTAAGTGTGTTTTAATATAAACTTTATAAAAGCCAAAAAGATTTTATTTCTATTTTATTTTCGATCGTACGCTGTTGGAGCTCGAGTCTTCGTTACCTGAAACCTGAACGAAAACCGAAAATGACTAAAACTTCATAAACGGTCGATATCTGCAAGTTTTGAAAGTTAAATTGAAATTGATAAAATACTTTAAACTTTCAAACTGTCGGACGGTGTTTGTTTGAACAATGGTCACACGTGTGTCGTTTTTTTTATGTTTACTATATTCCAGGCGGTTGTTCTCATTACGCGTTTAGATTTCTTGCATGTGCAGATTCTAAAGGCTAGGAGAACATGGTCGATGACAAGCTTCGGAATGAAGACACGACGTGAAGGCACTCAAATGATGAAGATGATCGAGTTGCCGCTGACCATCATCAACACCACAAGGATCTCACTTCATAAAGATAAAGACTTTCACGAGCATAACTCAAGGGGGAGCTTATGTTAAGGGGGAGTTTGTCAACACACTTCCTACATGATACGGGGAGTTTGTTGATACACTTTCTGCTTTCAAGACGTGAAGACTTTAAAGATCCTCCGACATTGAAGACGTGAAGAGACGTCAAAGACTTGAAGACACGAGGACTTACAAGAATGAAGATCAAGACAAAGCTACAGCCAAGGGGGAGTTTGTTGGTGCACTTGTGTCTGTACTTTGTCTGTATTCAAAATGATGTCTTTGTTAGTCTTGTAAGTTTGACCAAGTCAACCATCCTCCTGGTTTGACTTGGCTAAACAGTCAACACTTTGGTTGTAATAGGTTGGGTCGAAGGATGTTCCATCGAATGATTGCCAATATCCTTCGATGATTAGCTCGAAACATAAATCTTCGATAGATGGACCTCGAAGGATATCATCCTTCGAGGTGTTTATGGATCCTTCGAGCTGTTTCTGGTCGATAGATGATCCTTCGATCATCTGTCTGATCCTTCGACCAGACCTGCTGTGTTCGGGTATAAATACCCGTGTGTTGTGTTCATTTTGAGAGAGGACAAACAGAAGAAAACACTTAGAGCAGAGAACACACACACACTTAGAGAGAGTTTACAGGACTGATTTGTAAACATTGAGCTGTAACTGGACCTTTCATACGTTTAATACAAGTGGTGTTAATCGTTGAATCTTGTGTGTTGTTTATTTGCGTGTTCTATCTCGGTTTGCCTATCTCGGTTGGATTCCGCACAACCGGGTTGGTTTGTACACAAGGATTAGGCGACTAGATCCTCCCCTAGCCGGACCTACAAATGGTATCAGAGCCTTGGCTCTTCTCCTTGTTAAAACCGAGTGTTTTCGGGTGTTTTCCGGGTGTTTGAAGTTTATATTTTCTGGAAAATCTTGTTATTTTGCCTTGTGTTTGACTTAAAACCTTGTTATTCTTCATGTTTACATGTTAGTTGTTGGTTTTTGTTAAACATTTTAGCAAAATCGTGTGTTTGGAGAGTTTCGGTTCATCGAAATTCTTGTATTTCTGGGTTTGTTCTTCATAATATTACACATTTGATCTTAAAAATTTTGAATTACAAAGTGTTTGTGTGTTGGAAGTTGTATTTTGATTAAAATATTGGACATTACCTGTTTGGTGAAACCTGCATGTTCAGAAGATATGGTCTGAACATACTTTCTGCCGAAAGTTCTCACCAACCCGTCAACTTTTCACCTACCTGTCACCATTGTCAACTGTGTCAGAGCAAGTTCGAAAGATATCCTTCGAAGTCGAAAGATCATCTTTCGACCAAAGGAGGTTCGACAGATAGTCATCCTTCGAGCATCCTTCGAAGTGTGAAACTTATCTTTCGTTCCAAGGAATATTTTCGAAACATACATCTTTCGGTCTTCTGCTCATTTTCGAAAGACTAGGATCCTTCGATTGGGGAGTCTTTCGAAGTCATCTTTCGGTGTACAGTACTTTTTCGAAGGATAAGGATCCTTCGTTGGAGAATCTTTCGAAAACATTGTTCGAAACTCAACAGTGATCTTTCGAACCCTGTTGATCTTTCGAACAGGTGTTGATCTTTCGATCCTTAGTCTGTTTGTGTTTAACAGTTTGTGTTGTTCAAGTCTTTCGACAGGTATCCTTCGGCTGATCAAAGATGAATCCTAGATGGGGTACTTTGGTAAATACAGATATGTATTTTGGTGCTCCGTCATCTTCAGCATCAGTATCTTCTCAAGCTAATGCCATGTCTACCGGTCAATGGGCATTCGTATCAAATCAAACTCCAAGTATTCAAAGCATTCTCTTAAGCGAGAGTGAAACGGGAAGTTTGAATCGGCCTCCAAAGTTGATGCATTTATACGAATATCCAGGATGGATTGATAGATTTCATACATACGTTCTTGGTCAGAATACAGAGTTGTGGTTGCGGTTCATCACAGATTTTGATCAAACAATAGAGGTTGCTGCATCATTTGCTGCTACGTTTGCAGATCTTACAGAAGATCAAAAGAAAATCTATGATTTGGAAAAGAAGGCTTATGCCATTCTTACTCAGGCGTTGAGCAAAGATATTTATCATCAATTCGTCAGTTATAAGACAACTAAGAGGTTGTGGGATGCATTGAAAACAAGAGGCGTAGGAAATGAAGCGACGCGCCAATTGAGAAAAGAATTGCTAAAGAAAGAGTTTGATGGCTTTATATGTATGGAGAATGAGTCTTTAGGAGACTTGACGAGTAGATTTAATCATCTACTGACTGAACTGTCAAACTTTGAGGTTGTTGTAACTCCAGCAGAGATTGTGAAGAAGTTTGCAGACGCGTTGCCACCCCAATGGAATACCTTCCTGGAAATCATGAAGTACAATGGTACTTTAGCTACAACAAGCTTCAATGATTTTGTTCAAATCTTGGAAAACAAGAATCAGGAAGAGACTCTGAAGGCGAAAAGAGTTGCTGTGCCACAAAATCCTGAGATGTATTATGGAACTTCTGGTACTTCTGCAAAACCTGCTTCACACGCTCCAATTCAAACAGCGTTTGTGTCTACCACAGACATGTTTGGAAATACTATCCAAGTACCGGTCAAGCCTGCTCGAACAGACATGTATGGAAATCCGCTTGACCCAGTTCCTCAACCAGTACCACAACAACCAAGAGCAACTGATATGTTTGGAAATCCATTACCTCAATCTACTGGACCAACAGACATGTATGGGAATCCACTTCCTCCTCAATCTACCGTACCCAGAGACATGTACGGGAATCCACTTCCTCCTCAACAGCAAGCATGTTATGGAAGCACATCATCTGCTAGTCAACAATCAAAGCCAAATACAGTACGGCTCGACACCTCAAGCTTTTCTAAAGTCAGTGTGGAAGTAGCAAAGGAACACATGGAGCTGCTAAACACTTTGGTGAGCGCATACTGTGGATTAGTGGAAGGTCAGATTGGCAACATTAATCTGACTCAAGAAGACTATCAGCAGATAGATAAAGAGGAGATGGAGATGATGGACATCAAGTGGGCCTTTGCCAGTGCTGTTAGGCGAGCAAAGGATTTCATGGAGCGAACTGGCCGAACCAGCTTGGAAAGCAAGAAAGACACCAAGTATGGGTTCGATAAACAGGCCGTCAAGTGTTTCAATTGTGGTGAACGTGGTCATTTTAAAAGGGAATGTACAAGGCCATCTCAACATGGAAACCAGAATCCCTTCAGAAATCAAGGCAACCAGCAGAACCAGAATAGGAACAATGTTCGCACATTGGTGCCTGTCAACAACCAGACTCAAGCAGGACCATCAAATGCCAACCAGGCACTTGTGGTTCAAGTAGATGAAGGTTGTGATTGGTCTATTCAGTTGGGAAACGATGCTCCAGATGGAACAGCTTGTTTTGCTGAAGTTGTCAAGGATCTTAAACACGCCAGTGGTGGAGAATCTTCCACCAATGGTAGTGAATCTTCTGAGGATGAAGACAGCTCCGGTTACAGTGGAAGTTCAGATGAAGAGTCCTCCGCTTCAGGCGATGATCATGTGGATGACACATCAAGTGCGTCAGTCGATGCAAATATTGATGAGCTATTGGAGGAAGCTGCAGCAGGAATTCAAAGAAGATCTATTTTGGTGGATCAAGCTGCTTATTCTTCGTCTTCTCTCCATTCAGCCTTTATGGCTAATGTCGACAGTTCATCAAGTAAGGTATGTGTCGATGAACCCACTTCTGTTGGCTGTGATAATTGTGATAGTTTGAATGTTAGATGTGCTGTTTTGGAAGCAAACATGTCTGAGTTGCAAGGCAAACACGATGCTTTACAAGCTAGTTTGTTTGAATTGCAAGACAAACATGTTTTAGTGAATGATAAGTGGTGTGAATTGCAAAGCAAGCACGAGGCTTTGCAAGAAAAATATGATGTGACATTTATTCACAATCAGAAATTCACAGTTGATCTTTCAAAGTGCACTGAAGCCAATATGTTTTATGAAAACCATGAAAAGGAATATAAATCAATGATTGAAACATTGAAGAAAGATAAAACAGAGTTAACTAAAATGGTTTCCAGAAAACAAACGGACATTAATTTGTATATCACTCGTCTTGAGGTAATGCAAAAAGAAATGGCTTGTGTTAAAACCGAAAGTGAGGCGATCCGACTTAAGTTAGACAGTTATTTGAGCTCTAGCTATGTGTTGGATCACATCATTGATGTTCAAAAAGAGAAAAAGGATGTCACCTGCATAGGTTATAAGCAATGTCCACCACCTGTCAGACACAATTACGATGCACTGCCTGATGAGGAATATAGAACTCACTTTGAGCCATCTGTTCCTCTAGATGTTAATGAATTTGCTACAGGACTCGGATACAAGCAAGAAGTATCGTCAGATTCAGATGTGTCAGCAGATACCTTTGTAACTGCTGAACCGAATCAGGATCCTCCAGTTGTGATTGAGGATACTGATTCTTCTGATGATGAATCCGATGATACTGATTCAGCAAAGTCTGATGCGGTGATCAAAGAAGAGGACATACCTCTTGAGAATCACATTCTGTGTGATCCTCCTGCAAAACCCGCTAAGACTGTTGCAATTGAGTCCTCGTCTAGGAAAGAGTCGGAGAGTGTGGATCTGCTGTACACTCTTGTTGGTGATGATAAAATTTACTCAGACAAAGATTTTCCTATTAAAAATGTTAATCAATCTTTAATCAGTAAAGTCTTTGAAAACTCGACAAGTAAGTTTTTGGGAAAGACAGGACCACATGTTACAGTCACACAGTGTCCTCCTATCCCAAAGGCTGAAGTTAGAAAACAATTTGGGAACAAGAAATTACCAACAGTGGAAAAACAACAAAATCATACCAAATCCAAAGGTAAAGCACCGACTCAGAATCAAAAGAAGCCGAATCAGAAGAAGAAGAAGAAGAAGAATGTGAACTTTGTGAAGTCGAAGGGAACGGACAAAATTGAAAGGTTTGCAAATCAATCTAACTTAGATTTTGTCCAGAAAGTAACAGTAATGAAAAGGAATGAACCGAATAGTTCAAAACCTAGTACCTCGAGATCACAAAGTTCATCATCGGCAAGACGATCACATGATACTTCGGGGTTTGTTGAACGAAGATCATGTTTTGAATGTGGTACTATCGGGCATATCATTCGAAACTGCCCGTATCTTCATAAGTTGAAAACAAAGGTTGATGATCCCCGTGGCCCAACTGACCGCAAGCAATCTGTTTCTGTAAAGCAAGATCCTCGACTCATAAGAGAAAGGGAAAAGAAACAGAAACGCCAACAGGTCAAGAAAATTGAAAAGGCGATTAAAAGTGATGTGGTTCAAAAACAATCTGTTCCAGTTAAACCAGAAAGTTCAAAAACTTCAAACAATCACGAAGTTAAATTTTCAAACAATCAAACTGGTAAAACTCAACAGACCTGGAAACCAAAATCTGTTATTGAATCAGGGGGACCATCACAATTTCCGAATCATCAAAAGGTGGAAGTTATTGTTGTTGATAAAAATGGAAGACCCAAGACCACAATGGCTTGGGTCCCCATCTCCAACTAATCAATTGAGTTCATGTGCAGGGTGTTCCAGGAGGAACTATCAGTAGTCATTGGATTGTTGATAGTGGGGCATCCAGGCACATGACAGGCGACATGAAGCTTCTCTACGACGTCAAATCTATTAGAGGAGGTTATGTTGCTTTTGTTGGAGATAAGGGCGGATACATTACTGGTGAAGGAATGATTTCCAACGGGGTTGTTAGCTTTGACAAGATCAACTTTGTGCAACAACTTGATCACAATCTTCTTAGTGTTTCTCAAATTTGTGATAAGCAGTTCTCAGTACACTTTGATGCTAATGGATGTTATGTGCTGAAACCCGGCTTCAAAATTCCAAAAGAATGGATTCTCTTGTCGGCTCCAAGGATAAATGATCTGTATGTCCTTGATATGAGCCAAGCTATCACAACGTCTGCACAAGCAACTTGTTTCGTTTCCAAAGCCACAGAAAAAGACACAATCTCTTGGCACAGACGAATGGGTCACATTCACTTACGCAAAATGAATCATTTAGTATCAAATGAATTGGTGAATGGTGTTCCTCTTAAAAATTTCCATCTTCAAGACGTCTGTGTTTCGTGCCAAAAAGGAAAACAAACGAAGAAGCGACACCCTACAAAGAAAGTCAACACGGTGGCTGTTCCTCTTGAACGTTTGCACATGGATTTGTTCGGTCCTGTCAAGCACAAAAGCAATAGGAATGATCAATATTGCCTCGTGATTACTGATGATTATTCAAGATTTTCTTGGGTGGCGTTCATGGCACACAAGAGTGAAACCTTCGGTATTATCAAAAACTTGATCATTCAGATTGAGAATCTTTACAACTTGAAGGTTAGGCGGATACGTAGCGACAATGGTACTGAATTCAAAAATCATGCCATGGCGGAGTTTTGCACTTCAAAAGGTATTCTTCACGAATTTAGTGCAGCTTATACTCCTCAACAGAATGGCGTCGCTGAACGTAAAAACCGCACATTGATCGAGACTGCTAGGACTATGTTGGTAGAGTCGCAGCTACCCATTCCATTCTGGACTGAAGCTGTGTCTTCTGCATGCTATACGTTGAACCGAGTCCTTACAGTCAAAAGGCACAACAAGACCTGCTTTGAGCTTATCAACAAACGGAAACCAGACTTGTCCTATCTTGAACCGTTTGGAGCTCCATGCACAATTATCGATCCTAATGGAAAGTTTGGGGCTAGAGCCATTGAGGGATACTTTCTTGGGTATTCCACCCCAAACTTAAGAGTCTGGAATCTAGAGACTAAGAGGGTCGAAGAATGGTCTGAAGTCAGAGTACAGAGGCACACATTACCAGTTAGAAATCCTGGTCAGCCTTGGATGTTTGAGTACGATGATTTTTTCAATTCGATCAATGTTGAAGCCGTTGAAGAAAATGTTGCGGCAAGGATGTTTTTCGAGAGTGACAACGCAACAGATTCACCGTTGGTTCGTCCCATTATTGTCAATCAAGAACCATCTTCAGTGAACAATAATGCTCTCGACAATGAGGATTTTCACGATGCTACCGAATTGAACGAATCTTCAGAGGATGATGAATTTCTCGATGCAGATCAAGAAGCACCAATAACAGCAGTACATGGTACTTCAGAAGGTACACCTCCAGTGGATGTCCCTAAAACAGCTGAAGCTACTGGATCATCCTCTTCGTCAATTCCAGGTCTTGAATTGATTGTTGACCTCAATCTCAACAATCTGGGTACAAATATTCTTGTTCAAGATAATCCAGAAACAAGGATTCACAATACCCATCCTCAACAAAACATCATCGGAAATGTACAAAGTGGCGTTCAAACAAGAAACATGTTGCGAAACAACAACAATGCAGGATTGTATGCAACTATCCGAGAATCTGGTCAACAAAATGATTGGTCTTTCGCGTGTTATGTCTCACAGGAAGAGCCAAGAACTTGGAAAGATGCATTGAAAGATAGCTCATGGGTTGAGGCAATGCAGGAAGAACTGCAACAATTCCAGAAGCTTGGTGTCTGGAAACTGGTAGAGAAACCTGCTGGTTACAAGAAGATTGGTACCCGTTGGGTGTTTAAATGCAAAAAGGATGACCGTGGGATCGTTATCCGGAACAAAGCAAGGCTAGTCGTTCAAGGTTTTCGTCAGATTGAAGGAATCGACTACAACGAAGTCTATGCACCTGTTGCACGTCTAGAAGCAATTCGGATCTTTCTGGCTTATGCCTCATTCAAAGGTTTCAAGGTATACCAGATGGACGTGAAAAGTGCTTTCTTACATGGTGTGGTGGAAGAAGAGGTGTACGTCGAACAGCCTCCAGGTTTTGAAGATCATATCCATCCCGATCGGGTTTGGTTGCTCAACAAAGCTCTATATGGTCTACATCAAGCACCGCGAGCTTGGTACGCAACCTTATCTAATTATCTGCTGGAGAATGGATTTCGCAGAGGTCTTATCGATTGTACTCTTTTCATCAAAGAACAAGATGGAGATCTTCTACTGGTACAGGTATACGTTGATGATATTATTTTTGGTTCTACTAATGATGTTTTGTGTAGGGATTTCGAGCGTGTAATGCAGGATAAATTCGAGATGAGTGCTATGGGGGAAATGACTTTCTTTTTGGGCCTACAAGTACAACAAACCGAGTCTGGGATATTCATCCATCAGACTAAATATGTTGGTGACATCTTGAGCCGGTTCCAGATGTCTGATGCAACGCCCATCGGTACCCCATTGCCACAAAATCACGGAATTACTCCAAACTTGAAGGGTGAAGCTACTAGCCCCTCATACTACCGCGCGATGATCGGATCTCTTATGTACCTCACAGCATCAAGACCAGATATAATGTACCCAACGTGCCTGCTTGCCAGATATCAAGTCAACCCGAAGGCCTCACATCTTGCAGCTGTAAAAAGGATTTTTCGTTATTTGAAGGGTTACCCTGACACCGGTCTGTGGTACCCTAGGGATAATAACTTTGACTTGATCGCATTCAGTGATTCTGATTTTGGCGGATGCAAAATCGACGGCAAATCCACAACGGCTGGATGTCAGTTTTTGGGAAATCGCCTAGTCACATGGCAATGCAAGAAGCAGACGTGCGTCGCTACATCAACATGCGAAGCTGAATACATTGCTGCCTCAAGTTGTTGCTCCCAAGTCCTGTGGATCCAACAACAAATGCGCGACTACGGTTTTGAATTCCTAACTACTCCTATTTACGTTGATAATTCTGCTGCCTTACAGATCACTAGAAATCCTGTGCAGCATTCAAAGACTAAGCACATCGAAATTAAGTATCACTTCATACGTGATTGCTTTGAGAAAAGGCTAATCGATGTTGCTTACGTCCACACCGATGACCAACGTGCCGACCTTTTTACCAAAGCTTTTGACAAATCAAGATTTGACTATTTATTATTGGTAAATGGCATTAAGGTCAAGCAAGAGTAAAACCAACATCGGAAAATCATTTTTGTAAATACCTTTGTGTTTTGAAATTTTGTCTTAGTTTGTTGATTTTAGGGGGAGTAAATCCAAATTTGAAAATCCAAAAACATTGAAAAATTTCAAAAACACAAAAACAATAGAAAAGCAAAAATGAGTTTCCTGGCGAGCAAAAGAGAAAATGATAGTACATCAGTGGTCTGTCTAAACCTCTTTAAACCTTAAATGAAAAACGATAAGCAGCTCTATATAAGATGTATCGGTAGGCTCACAATCATTTTAAAGTGTGCAGGGTGATATAAACTTAAATCGACTGAAGACCAGGTGGGAACCATTCATTGGCATATGGTCTTAGTACCGAAATTTCGTTTGAGAGATTGCCGAGGTTCTGAAATATTCGGTCTTTATGCTGCTTATCATCTGGGTATCATGGTTGTATCTTTTACCGAAAAATAACGGGGACGCAAGTCTAGATCTTCCATGATACTATACATACGTGTACATACTGCATACGACCTCAATAAGTGATAAACAATCACATGTCCCTCAAAATAAGTGATAATATATCACAAATTCTTTCCGGGAGTCAAGTTCGTCTCTCTGATGTACGAAAGTACTGACCTGTTCACGGACTTGCTCCTGTGCCCTCATGCATCGAAAATCAAGTTCCTCATCAATAAGTGATTCTATCACATAGGGCTTGTTTTCAATCAAAATAAGTGAGAATCTCACATCATATACGGTCAAACAGATGATAATCGGTATACTCACCGGTAAGATGAACCCTCGTGCATACCTTGATACGGGAATGTGTCATGATGTGGATGAACACCGGTCGGTAAGTATAAATTATACCTTAACGTATCCCCTTGCCATGATTACATCTGATAAGTTGAGCTTATGTGGACAACAATACCGATAATTGTTATAGGATGCTTATCTTAATGTTAACTAATTGAATAACAAGAGCGTTTTGGCATGACCGTACACTGATATGATTCTCTTACCCTCGAAACTCGCAAAAAGAATGTCTGTAAATATTTATTTAATGCTTTCAGTTTCTGCATCCTTGTACATATTTATTTACTGCTTTCAGTCTTTACATTTGAAATATTCAAAAATACCAAAAAGATTTTATGTGTGTTTTAATATAAACCTTATAAAAGCCAAAAAGATTTTATTTCTATTTTATTTTCGATCGTACGATGTTGGAGCTCGAGTCTTCGTTACCTGAAACCTGAACGAAAACCGAAAATGACTAAATCTTCATAAACGGTCGAAATTTGCAAGTTTTGAAAGTTAAAATTGAAATTGATAAAATTTGTTAAACTTTCAAACTGTCGGACGGTGTTTGCTTAAACAATGGTCACATGTGTGTTGTTTGCTTATGATATTCCAAGCGGTTGTTCTCATTACGCGTTTAGATTTCTTGCATGTGCAGATTCTAAAGGCTAGGAGAACATGGTCGATGACAAGCTTCGGAATGAAGACACGACGTGAAGGCACTCAAATGATGAAGATGATCGAGTTGCCGCTGACCATCATCAACACCACAAGGATCTCACTTCATAAAGATCAAGTCATTCACGAGCATAACTCAAAGGGAAGCTTATGTTAAGGGGGAGTTTGTCAACACACTTCCTACATGAAACGGGGAGTTTGTTGGTACACTTTCTGCTTTCAAGACGTGAAGACTTTAAAGATCCTCCGACATTGAAGACGTGAAGAGACGTCAAAGACTTGAAGACACGAGAGACTTACAAGAACGAAGATCAAGACAAAGCTACAGCCAAGGGGGAGTTTGTTGGTGCACTTGTGTCTGTACTTTGTCTGTATACAAAATGATGTCTTTGTTAGTCTTGTAAGTTTGACCAAGTCAACCATCCTCCTGGTTTGACTTGGCCAAACAGTCAACACTTTGGTTGTAATGTGTTTGAGTCGAAGGATGGTCATCGAAGGATCACTTATATACTTCGATGATGAGCTCGAAAGATGGACCTTCGATGGATGGACCACGAAAGATCACATCTTTCGTGGTACATGTTGATCGTTCGAGCTGTTTCTGGTCGATAGATGATCCTTCGATCATCTGTCTGATCCTTCGACCAGACCTGCTGTGTTCGGGTATAAATACCCGTGTGTTGTGTTCACTTCGGCAGATGATAGACAGAAGAGAGAACACTTAGAGCAGAAAAACACACACACACACTGAGAGAGTTTACAGGACTGATTTGTAAACCTTGTGCTTGTAACTGGACCTTTCATACGTTTAATACAAGTGGTGTTAATCGTTGAGTCTTGTGTGTTGATTATTTGCGTGTTCTATCTCGGTTTGCTATCTCGGTTGGATTCCGCACAACCGGGTTGGTTTGTATACAAGGATTGGGCGACTAGATCCTCCCCTAGCCGGACCTACACTAAACAAAAAATAAGACAATATAAGTGAGACACCAAGTAAATTCTACATTGTTTCGTTTACAATAAATAGATCGATTCACAAGGAATGTCTCACCTTAAATACGTACTATAACATGTTATTTATGAATATCCGTAGTGAACCGTACTTTTGTGGAAGTAATTCCAAAAGGCGTGACATGGTGAGAAATCTCAACTTGAGGAATCAAAGACAAATATGTGAGCTCTTTAGGTAATGTTTGGTATAAAGGCATAGAAGGCATAATGGTATGGATCATTCTGATGGAAAGAAAAGAAACATGTTTAGTTATTATGTGTTAATGGAATAGAGCATTCCGCAAGGAATATAAACCTTCCAAATATAACAATTTTCATTCGTGTTTTTTTTCTTTTTCATTCCTTCAAGGAATGAAAAAAATATATACTATTATTATTAATATAAAAAAAATTCTACCATTATTATTGTTGTTGTTTTTCTCATCGTCGTTTTTAATAATCCATCGTCGTCATTCACCTCTGTCCCTACTGTCGTTTTTAGTTCTTATGAGTAAGCATATGTTTCAAGTGATATTAGGGTCACTACTAATATGAGGGGTATAAACCTCATTGAGCACGATGAGTTGCAAAGAAAACTTTAGGCGAGTCTCTCATCATTTTATCAGTCATGATGAATGTCCTTGTCTAAAATGCTATTTTATGTTTTGGACGTGCCAATAAGCTAGCGGTGGAGTGGTGAGCCAGAGACTGAAATATATTCCAAGTGACCCAGGTTCCAGCCTTGCTTCCCCTATTAGTTTCGACGGCACCGGCTGGGCAATTAGGCTAGTAGGTGGCGATCGCCAATTCAATCCTTGAACTGACCACGTTGCATTGTTTGAAACAACTTTTCCACCGAAGCATTTGGAGAATTCCCACCGGTTTCTAGTTCTAGTGTGAATCGGGTTGCGGGTTTTGTAATGTGTTTTTTCAGGTTGCTTTAACATTAATTACAGGGTTGATAAGGTGGGAAAACCATTTTTTGGAGTTTTAAAAGACTTTTTTTCATAAGTTCCTTTTTTTTGTTGTTGTGTAGTTTTGTGTTTTGTGAAAAACGTTTTGATATTTGACGGGGTTTCGAAGCACATGTGCTTTCAGATGTCCTTTATTTTGTATAATTTTTTATTGTGTTGTAGAATCCTTCTGGTTGTATGTGTTTTGATTAAATCCAGTAATATATGCATATGTGTTTTTAGATGTCTTTTATTTGTATGGATTTTGACACAAGCATACTTGGTGGGGTGTGGGGAGGGGTAAACTTTTACTTGGTTTTAATTTAATGGTGTTAAACGTGTTCCTATTTTTTTAGGTATCCCCATTTTTTTCAGGTCTACTTTTTTTTTTTTTGTCTTGTAGGTAGTGTATACGATGAAGGAGGACCTTCAAGCTGGTCTACTGTTAACCGTCAAAGAGACCCCCTGCCAGTTTAGGCGTACCCATCGCTGAAGGTAATGACTATTTGGTAGCGCATAAAAATATATGCATATGTGTTTTAAAGGTCCATTGTTAGTTTGGGTTAATGCTTGAAGTGTAGCATATGTGTTTTATTAAGTGCATAATTTATCTTTCATAGTTATGTATTGGGCATGTTATCCTTGTTAATGTATGCATATGTATTTTATCACCCACTACTAACATAAGTTACACATTTTTGTTTTTATACTTTTGTTTATTCAAAAATAGAAACTTAATGTTACACTTAGGCTGCATGCAACACACGTTACACAACTTTTTGAGGGGCAAACACTCATTCATAATAACTATTAAAATATGTCACAAACTTAAGAATCAATATTAACACATGTAGTAGACTTAATAATCACTACCAACATATGTAACAAACTTACTATATAATTTATTTATTTATTTTTTGATTCTACAAGAGATCACACAGAGGAGCCCACGTGGTATTATGTTTTAGAGACCCCAAATGGTATAAAATTTTGGACACCTAATGTAATCTAGTATTTTTGGCATGTTGTTGATCAATCATACTAGACGTTTGAAGCACTTCTAGCCATGCATAAGACCTATGCCGAGCAATCGGGATTTTCAGTTAAAATGGGACAAACAAAAGATTCGAACATGAAGTCTACCCACAAATATCTCTGTTTTTCGAAGGGTGGTAAACCTCAGCAAAAACATATCATTGACACACTTTTCTAGCGTGTTATTATCACCTGTAGGAAAAACACATTTACACTCTGTGATTTCAAGACTCATGTGTTAGTTTGTGTGTTGCAAAGAAACAGGCTGGTTTGTGATTCAAAAATGTGAAGACGTCCATAATCATGAGCTTGTTGACGCCTTTAACCGTGACTTTACAAAGATCTTGAGAAAACTTTCATTCTCTACTAAATAGTGTAAGCTCACCTAAACCATTATGTAACACGATCAATCTGCTTATATCACGTTATATGACGTGTGGAAAATATGGTGTAAGCAAACCAGTAAGCAATTAGAAAGAGTAGAAATAGTAATTCTCCAAAATGCACTTTGTATTAAATACACACCGAAACAAACAGCAAACAACCAATAAAAACGCCGAAAGTATAAATAAACAACCTATAAACACCTATATATAGTACTGAGATATCAAACCCGGACAACATACATGTCTGGATTTGATACTCTAAGTAGAGAGACAAACATTATTAAGGAATAGCACATTCCCCGGCATAACATACACACACACTCACTCACATACTGAGATAAACCTAGATATCATCTGGAATACTAAACCCTGATGTTACAAGTCTATGTATGGGTTTAACTATAAACCCTGATATAACATCAACACTTAAAACAAAATTTACACAAAATCTTCTAAGTGTTATCTTTGAGGCTTTCATCACTTATTAGTGCACTTACAGACTCCCCTTTGATGAATGCTCGGAGATATCTTCAAAACCCTTGAATATGTCTTCGTCATACTTCTGAATACAAGCTCCCTTCACTAATTTCGTAATGCCTTCGTTGGCTGTAAGTTTTTCTGGCACCAGCAGGCTGCTGTTCCTGCCACCTAGCTTGCAATTGTGCCACTTTGCTCCTCCTTCTTCCATGCGTTGAAACACTAATCAACTCCTCACGTGGAGCTGTTTCTGATCCATAGAGGCATCCTACCTGAAATTATAAACTTCTTAAAACACTTGTAAGTGTTCTTCCTCAGTCTTTTCTATTATTAGGCTAGTTATTAGCCGAAAGTCAAGCAAATTAACTTTTTCTTTGACTTTCAGTTTTGACCATTTTGGTCAAGTCAAAGTTCAAATTGAACTTTGCAACGTGAGCATAATAATGAAGGTGTTAATCCCTTGTGATTACACTCTCTGATAATCACGTTAAGTAGGTGAAATGACGAGTTAAACATGTATAAAATAAAAGTAAAACATGTAGATTTTTACAAATTTCGATAAATGAACTTTTAATTATCAAAACCCAAACCTTTAGTATCAAAACAGTTTATATAACATATTAAGACATGTTTTATCATGTCTAACTCGTTATTTCCAGTTAGAGCCCATTTCCAAGTCGAAAGTCAAATAGTTTGACTTTCGATTCTAGCCCGTTTGGTCAAACTTAGAACCCGATTAAGGCTTGTTATATGACCATAATATTATAGGGAATAATCCTCTCAGGTTATACGTTATGGTCATGCTGTTTGATGGGTCAGTTGATGAGTGAACATAATATATTTTTAAACTGTAAAAAATGCCCTTATGACCTAAAAATGGTTTTAAAACCTACGAGACATATAATCTGACTTTTAAACCGATCTTATAACATTTTGAAATACATTCTGACATAACCGACTGGTCATATATTCGACCGCTAAATACTGTATATACGTGTATGACTAGTTTAAATAAAATAAAATCTATAAACTAGTCGAATCGGGTCAAAACCTTTCAAAATCAATTCAAATCAGAATGTTTGGTATTAAATCCTAATTATATGAATCCTTGCACTCAGAAGGGTATAAACCACATTCTATCCGGTGAACACTTAATCTTGCAAACCCAGCGTATCCTTAAGTAAACCAGTCGAAGTCAAAGACTTATAAATGACCTGTTATAACATTCTAAAGAACAATATTTCCGTTCATTCCCGACTAGAAGCCTCCAGTAAATTGCGCATAAGTTGCACTATTTTCCATACGGTTGTGCTAAGTATATAATTATTTTCATAAAAGACTAGCACAAGTAAATACTCTTAGCCTATTTTATTTTATAAAGGGTTGGGATATGGCACTAGCCACTTGGCGGGGTATTGCAAAAGGGCGAATGATGTCACAGAAATGCAAATAACTGTTTTCATACGTAATGCATGATAACTTACACACTTGGGGGTCAATACGACCGTGTTCGGGCGTCCCGACTCATTTAATTGCAAATGGTCACAACTTAAAGAGTGGGGTGTAGGCATACAATTGACAAACGCAACTGCTATATATATAAATATGAAAATGTGGTGTGTCTATTAATAATGTACCGGCATTTGATTTCTGGTCACTGACTGTATTGACAAACATGCAAAAATGATAAAAAGAGATATAGTTTGTCCAAAGTTATTTAAAAATGAAATACCAAATGGTATTAAATAAATTTTGAAAGATTTTCAAAAGAGTCGGTTAAATGTATTTAAAAGTGAAAACTGATATATTTTCAAAAGACTAAGCACATGTTAAAAGTAAATACGGAATAGGCTGGAGCAGGCTTGGTCTTTGATGTTGGAATTTACAACTCCATGATAAAAGACCATATTAGTCTCAAGTAGCTATTATTTCGATCCAGCCTATAGATAATTTGTATGAACAACTAGTATAACTTTTATTTATTATATTCAAGCTTTTATGTTATTTACTTTACTTTATTCCATCTTCCGCTGGCATTTGTAATACTGTTATCAACCGTCACGCAAAAACCCCAAGTTCAGGCCCATTGGGAAATCAGGGTGTGATAGGCAAATACAAAATTTCTACCATATTAGCAAGTCTGGGATACTTTATTCCACTAGCCACATATATCTGAGATATACAACACGCAGTTAATTAACCATCATTACCCGTCACAAATGCTTAAAAGACATAATGAATATACACAATTTATAAATCACATTATTAAATCATTACTTATACCTGCCCATGTCATCATAACGCAGTGTCACCTCACACCCAACAAGGGTCTGTGCATACATCATCATACAACCAATACCCACTACACCGTCGGTGTAGTATCGATAAATACCAGCGTCACGGCACGCATAAGGGAGCACAAATATTGTGTGTATATGTGCACAGGTTTTAAACATGCGTACAACAGTTATATTATTATAATTTGGGACAAGCATGTTCACGTATTGAAATCATTCATAAAACTTACCTTTGCTCTATGGATGTTTTACTATAATCAATCTAAAATTAGTTTCCTGGTCAAGACAAAATCTTAGACACTAATTAAATAAGAAGTATAGTATTGGCTAGTCATTATCATGATTGGCTTTAGGTAACCTAACCTTGTAATAACTTAAAGCCTAATAATAATAATAATAATAATAATAATAATAATAATAATAATTTACTAAACATAATTTAAACGAGAATATACCTGAAATTATCCCCGACGATGTAGACTTGCTACTCGCACTCTGAATTTGCTTGGTGTACCCTGACTAACTACTTGTGTTCTCTATGTATAGACAAGTCTTTGTGCACTCATCTGATACTTACAAGTGAAATTTTTTTTATAGATTAAGTTTACTTCAATTGGATATCTCATCCATGCACATTACGTGTACCTTCTTAGTTGAACAGAAATGTTGTGACTCATTTACAACTTTACACGCCTATCTTTCGTGTACAACATATATCATTATATATACACATTGCGAACATAAATATATACATAACCTTCATTTCATTTTGATGTTTTAAAATTTATTATTATATTTTATAATTAATTCAGCTGCTCCATGCATTTTTCTCTTATAACTTTTTAAAATATATCATTCTATAGAGTTTTAAATATACTATTGGAATGAGCTTATTTTTCTCTAATTTTGACCAAAGTTTTATTAAAAACGGAGTATGGCCAAATATAATATATTTTATTATTATAAATAAACAGTATCTTAAGATACTAATACTCGTCTTGGTATCTCATATCTCAAATAACCATATTACTCGTTTAACAAAAAACTTTCATACATATTTTTATTTGATTACAAAATGGGGTGTTACAACTTTCCCCACCCGATAAAAATTTCATCCGTGAAATTTAGGCAAATAGGTGCGGATATTTCTGTTTTATCTCATCTTCTTTTTCCCATGTCTCTTCGGGTCCTCTCCTTGCTTCACACTTAACTCGAACTAGAGGAAACTCTCTGCTTCTCAATTTGTTTACTTGTTGATCTACAGTCTGAATGGGATGTTCTGTGAAGTTTAACTTGTTGTTGATTTGGACCTCCTGCTATGGCATCTTAAGTGACTCGTCCGCCATACATTAATTTGGACACGTGAAACATAACATGAATTCCTTGTAACTCTTCTAGCAGTTTTAACTTATATGCTACGGGACCAACTCTTACGGTTATCTCAAATGGTACAATATAGCATGGACTTAGTTTTCCTTCTTCCTGAAATGAATGATGCCTCTCTAAGGCAAGGCGAGACGTTAAGTAATACGTTGTCGCCAATTTGAAATTCTAACGGTCTCATTCGTTTATCGGCATAACTTTTATGTCTATCTCTAGAGATCTTCATTTGTTCTCGGATTTGAATAATTTTGTTGGTAGTTTCTTCATTAATTTCCGATCCAGCTAATGGGTTTCTACCAATTTTAGTCCAACATACTGGTGAACAACACTTCCATACAATGCTTTAAACGGAGCAGCCTTAATGCTCGAGTGATAGCTGTTGTTGTAAGCAAACTATGTTACAGGTAAATGTTCATCCCAGTTCCCTTCAAAGTTTATCATACCCTTCAAAGTTTATCATACATGCCCTGAGCATTTCTTCCAACGTATCTATGGTCCTTCCCTTTAGCCATCTGTTTCTGGGTGATAAGTCGTACTTAAATTTACTTTCATTCCCAATTCCTAGACGTAAAATGGTCTCTATCTGATATAATAGAGATAGGTACTCTATGACGGGTGACAATTTCCTTGACATAAATTCTTGCCAATCTATCCATTTTATAAGCTTCTCGTATTGGTAAGAAATGAGCAGACTTAGTTAAATGATCTACTATAACCTAAGTAGAATCGTGTCGAATCTTAGTTCGTGTGAGTTTGGTAATGAGATCCATTGTTATCATCTCATTCAGAGATCTCAGGTTGGATAAAACATCATGCAGGCTTCTGGTGCTCTATTTTGACTTGTAAGCAAGTCATGCATTTTTTCACATATTCATTGATTGATTGATTCATATGTAACGCTCCACATATTTGTACTTTCCGGTTTAGCAAGTATTGGTGTACATTCTATTATTTTAGACATTTGTACTCCCATTGTATTCTACCTCGTTTCATTTTGTAATCCAAGACTATTGATCATAATGAAAACACAAGTATTTTATTCATATTCATGTTATTCACGTTAAACTTATGTGCATGTTTATACTCATAATCGACATTTTTAAACACTATATTATACAAGATTCTTGATTTCACGATACACACTTATGCTCGATACACGAAAAATTGATTAAACCATTTAAAATAATTAAACTTGAAACTCGAAAGTAATAGGAAAGCCCCATTCGCACGAACGTGCGCATCCTCACGGATGTGCGCATCCGCACTAACTTGCATCCACGCGAAACACTCGGAAACCTTAATTTCACCCTAAGCTTATAAATAGGCACATTTCTCCACTTTCCTACTCGCCCATTTCTTCACAAACGCTCTCAACCTCCCTTATTGCGATCAGAAGCTTTTGTAAGAATTTCCTTTCATTTTTCACTTGCATTTTATTTCATTTCATTTCTTGCATTTTAATCACGATCCATAAACATTTCTACAAAAAAAAAATCTTTTTATTCAACCTATCTCAAAGATGGTTTCCACTAGTTTGATTGGGCAAACTGCTGTTGGACCATCACATATATGAGATTGAATCAAAGTTTATAAACCTTAAACATTTTACAACTTGTTCATAACTTTCTTTTCGATTATTGTACGATCTTGATGGAACCTGGATCACATCAGACCCTCAACTCATTTCATAGTTAAGGGTTTACATTAGAGTTAATTTCCACTAAGAAATGATCTGTTTTGAATGGATCAGACACACCTTTTCGACGAACAGCCGCATTCGCATGAATGTGCATGTCACATTCGCACGAATGTGCATGACGCATTCACACGAATGGGACTTTTACTTATATTCTGTTTCAATTTCTTTCTGTTTTTACGTCAATTCATCATGCTTGACCAATTTACCTTCTTAAAGTATTTAAACAATTACCTTACTGTTCACGATCAAATCAGTTTATAATTAAATTTTAAACAGTTCAAACCGTCTGGTCCGCTCTAGAGGGAACCCTATTCGCACCAACGGGCCATCTCGTAAAATCTGATCCGACCCTTTCCACAACAGAATATTTACACTACTGCTTACCCATTTCAGGGTGACCCGGTGTTCCAAAATTCGTCAACTCGACTTTCAGTTTTCATGGAACTCTACGCAAAACTGTGAGTATACTCCATCTCATTTTCATTTTAATCACTTTGGGTGCAACATGTACGTTATACAAAAACACGCAACACTAAGATACTTGTTTATTCTAATCACACTCTATCCACGTTTTAACATGAAAATATGTTATACTTGTTAATCTCATATGCTCTGTATACATTGTGTCTATATGCTCATTAACTTTGTAAGCCTACCTGAACAATTATAGCGCTATAGGATTAACGCCCACCCATATTCTTGAGGCATTGTTAAGTAAAACACATTTCACGCTCTTCGTCTTGGCGACATTGGGTAATCACGATTGCGTTGGAAACTTTGGTTTGACATATAGTTTACACTTGTTCAGCATATTAGTAACTTGTATAGGTTTATCATGTTGGATATGAGTAAAAACATTTTACATTATGTTATGTATTCAACCTTGTATACTCGCCAACATATTTGTTGATCATTATTTTGATACATGTTGTAGGTTGATAGACGATGAAATTGAAGAAACAAGTTTGGGGTGGACTTAGAAACACATCTTAGAAATAAACAATGTTTGAATTTATGTTTCCTGTTTATTACAATTTGATCAAATTTGGTTTGTTGAACAATATATTTCATGGTTTAGCATTTATGAAATTTGGTTTAATTATAGATTGTCACAACTAGTGTGATGAAGCTATGAGCAATCTTGTGATCGTCTCACTCCGATGTTTCCGCCATTGGTTGGGGTGTGACATCATCATACCTTGCCACCAGTATTTATCTCAAATACTTTTGTACATCTTCGTACTGCCAAGATGCATTGTATACTTAGATCTATGTGCTTCTTCTATCACCTTATTTCTTAGTCCTCAAAGAATTGGTATCCATATCCTACTGTGGAGTTTTAATATTTCATCTTGCCCTTTTGTGAGAAGTTCCTGCTTTCCCACAATCCTTTATTTGCTTATTTTGACTTCTAAATGTGTGTATTCTTGAAGGTTTAATTATGTATGTCCAGCTAAGGGCATCCGCTACTACATTATCGTTTCCTGGATGGTTAGGAATGTCACAATCATAGTCATTCAATTATTCCATCCATCTAGTCTGTCTCATGTTCAACATCTTTAGTTCAAAGATGTATTTAAGGCTTTGTTGATCAGTGTAGATCACACACTTAGTTCCATATGAGTTTTTCCTCCAAATATTGAGGGCAAATACTACTGCTCCGAGTTCTAGATCATTGGTGGTGTAATTCTTTTCATGTATCTTAAATTGTCGGATGCATAGGCGATGGTTTTGCCTCTTTGCATCAACACATACCCTAGTCCATAATGTGAAACATCACAATATACTAAAAAATCTTTGGTACCCTCGGGTAATGCAAGCACTAGATAGTTTTGTTTCAAAAGGTTAAAAGCATCTTCTTGCTAATTGCTCCAAAAAATGGGGTATGCTTCTGAGTAAGCATCGTTATATTCATCGCTATCTTAGAAAAATCTTGAATAAACCTTCTAGAGTACCCTGCTAACCCTAAGAACCGTTGAATTTATAGGGGGTTACTTGGTGTCTCCATATTCTTAATCACTCAAATATTTGCATGGTCCACTTGTATACCATTTTCAATAACAACGTGCCCTCGAAATTGGACTTCCGTAGTCCAAAATTCACACTTACTAAACTGGCATAAAGTTCCTCTTCCTTTAGAAACTTAAGAATGGCGAAGAGATCACCTTTGTGCGCTTCTTTACTTTTGGAGTAGATGAGGATATCATCTATGAAGACGATCACAAACAGGTCGAAGTATGGCTTACAGACTTGGTTCATAAGGTCTAAAAAGCTGTTGTAGTGTTTGTGAGACCAAATTGCATCATAAGAAACTCATAATGATTGTACCTTGTCCTGAAAGCAGTCTTGGGTCTATCTTCACTAACCTTTTGTTGATGATACCTAGACCTCAAGTCTATGGTTGAGAAATAGCTTGCGCCTTGTAGTTGATCAAATATATCATCGATTCTTGCGAGTGTTTATCGAGATCTTTTCCAGGTCTCTGTATTCCATACATATCTTCATTGAGACATCTTTTTTTTATAAAGAGAATCAACGCTCCCCATGTGGTTATGATGGGATGTATAAATCCTCTGTCCAAAAATTCCTTGGATTGATTTTTTAACTCTTCCATTTCAGTTGGGGCGATGGGATATGGGGCTTTGGCAATGGGGGTAGCTCCCGGGATAAGGTCAATCCGAAACTTAATTTTTATATCACGCGGTAATCCAGGAAGATCATTAGGTAATAACTCAGGAAATTTGGACACGGGATGAACATTTTCTATTTTTCTTTCCTGTTTTGTTTCAAGTGCACATACTAAATAGGCAAAATGGCCTTTCCAAATGCATTTATTTTCTTTTGACATAGTGATGAAACTTATAGACTTACTAGGTTTTTCCCCATGAATTGTCAAGGTTTTCCCCTTTGAGTTCTTATTTCGAATTTGCTTCTAATCACATAATATTTTGGCTTATTGATCAGCCAACTAATCCATTCCTACTTCTATATCCAACTCTTCAAGTTTTATTGGTAGTATAGCTATAGGTATCAAGGTATCATCAATTTGAACAGTAAATAATTCTTAGTAACATCTAAAGTCTATTCTTTTCTTCCACCTGCTAATGCTACTACATATGGTTTGTCCATCTTACTACGGGTCTGTCTAATCATAACATGAAAATATTTAGATATAAAACCTCTCTCAGCACCAGTAACAAATAGTATCCTGGCATAGAAGTTATTTAGGTGAAACGTACCTACTATAACATCAGGATTCCTAAGGTCTTCCTCAGTGTTTAGCATAAAAACTCTCCCTCTAGCCTTATTGGGATCCTCCTTCTTAGTACAATTATTATTATAGTGACCCATTTCTCCACATTTAAAACATATTTGAGGCTCCTTACAGTCATGGTAGTTGTATCCCGTTTTCGTAGTTTCTACATGCTAACTGATTACATTGACTGGAATATCCTTTTCCACAAGTTTGGCACCTATGTGGGGGTTCTCATTGCCTTTTGAAATCTCTATAATTGGTTTTCTTTCGTTCCTAGCAGTTTTCCCGTTTCTTTTTTCGGGACAGGGTCTAGGTGTTGGTGCATGTTATGTGACAATAGCTATGAATTGGTCTTTGGATATTAAACAAGTTTGGGCTTGAAGACTGAATGGAATTCAAGTATGAGAAGCCCAACCAAGTTCGAGTTATGTTCATGTAATCTAGCCCGAATTGTAATTAGAATGCTTATGGGCTTAGCCCAGTTCGAATTGTATTGGTTGTAGTATATAAACAACCTTGAGATTGAGTTTTAGGGTTAGACATTCTAGAGTTTGAGAAAACACAGAACATTGGTTGTGAGTTCTTGTGATCTTAGGTGATTGTAAACGGTTTCGTTGGATAATCATAGAAGATCAGTTTATGAAGTGCGTCGTATTTCTTGTTTCTGTTGTGTTCGGTTTATCAAGGGGATTCCGCACCCTTGGTAGATTATTAGTTTTGTTACGATCCATATGGGATAGGGGGACCTAAAATTGGTATCAAAGCCTTTGCTCTTGTGTACGGTTCAAAACTGGTCGACAAGAAACAAGTTTTTCTTTGTTTGGTTGAAGAATTTTTGGTGTTGCAGTCATAAGTCACGAAGAAAAGGAAGAACAGCAAAGAAAATTCAAAAATTCTGGTGTTTGATCTATTTTTGTGATTGTGTTGAATGTTTTCTGATTTTTAGGAGTTCGTTTGGAAAGATTTTAAAGGAGATTGATTTCAGAGATTGCTGATTATTTGGAAGTGCTGATTTCTCAGAATTTCGATTGTATTTTCAACAGATTTGACTTGAAAGACAAGGTTGCTAAATTGGGATAGGATCTCCCCCCCCCCCCTAAAAATCAGACGTGAAAGTTTCCTTTCATCCGGCTAAAGTAGGTCAAATAAAGGAAAAAAGAAAAAGAAAGGAGTTCTCGCTTTCAGATTCTTGAAAACTCCAGTCTCGACTCAAGGTTGCTACTCAAAGGTTTCGACTAGTGAAGTTTTGACTCGAAATCGTAGGTTGCGACTCGAAATCAGTGGTCTCGACTAGGATTTCGACTAGTTCATTTTTTACTCAAAATCAGAGGTCTCGACTCAAAATCAGTGGTCTCGACTGGGGTCTCGACTTGTGCATTTTTTACTCGAAATCAGAGGTCTCGACTTGAAATCAAAGGTCTCGACTAGGGCTCGACTTGTGTAGTTTTTGACTCGAAATCAGAGATCTCGACTGAGATTGCGACTCAGACTTAAGTGGTTTCGACTGAACTGAGGTTGCGAGTCGAAAACAGGTGGCTTCGAATGGGAGGTTGCGAGTTAGGTTATGGTGGAATTTTCTTTGGCAAGCGTAACAAAAAATTCACGTTTTTGCGAATAGAAAATTATCCGTAGCTCATCTCAGTAAACAGTTTGCACCGTTGGACTCCTTGGATTTTCAGGAAAAAAAACAGTTTCGAGATGATATATATCATTGGACTCGTAATTTCGAGATGAATCTAACGGTATAGTTTGGTAAAAATAGTTTTCGAAAATATTTTGTACGGTTTTACCAGTCTGTTGCGTTAAAATGTCGAACATGTCTAATTTGAACGAACTTTTAAGAATTGAGCACGAGGTTGGCACAACCAGCAAACCGCCTAATATGATGAAGGTGGATAATTATCTAACATGGAAGGACAGGTTTCAATCTTTCATTAAATATCAGGACACACGCATGTGGATCTGTATTGTAGATGGATACACAAACCCAACACACGATTTTGAGGGCAGACAACGTGTTACAGCCTATGTTAACATGCAAGATGCTGATAAAAAGATGTATGAGACTGAAAAGAGAGCCATGGCTGCAATCAAAATGTCATTACCAGATGGCCTCAAGCATACCTTTAAGAAGTATACTACTTCAAAGGAAATGTGGGATGCATTAGAGAAAAGATACGAGGGAAATGCAGATGTCAAAAAGAAGAAAGTTAATCTACTGAAGAAGCAGTTCGTTGTATTCAAGTATATGAGAAATGAGTCACTTGAGGATATCATCACTCGATACTACCTTCTGATGTAAGAAATGGGCAATTATGATATAGATAGTTATTCTAACATAGAGAAAAAACGACAAGCTGCTTGATGCTTTACCTGCTAAATGGGATATCTACACTCTCATGATCAAGGGAGAAGCAGATTATCAGACAAAGGAACTTGAAGAAGTGGTTGGTAAGCTGAGAGCTTATGAGCTCAATACGAAGAAGAAGGAAACTAGATATGTTCAGGTTTAAGATCCAAGGATCTACAATGGACTTTCATCTTCTTCGTCTCACAACGCTTCTAGCGACTCTACTACTGCATTTTTTGTCATGTGAGAATGAGCATGTTACCGTGAATGAAGATGGAGATGTGTGTTTCATAACTGCTTTAGGAGGATCAACAGGAGCTAAGAAAACATCAGCTACAAATCAGAGCAACAATACTAAATGTGTGCCTGTGAGTGTGAAGTCTGCAGAAGAACATCTTGCTCTACTTGCTTCATTCGTTGCTTCATATGAGAACGACATTCAGGGAAAGATATCTGATCCTGCCACTTTGGATGAAGATTATGATCAGATTGACCCTGATGATCTAGAAGAAAAGGATGTACAATGGCAAATGGCCATGATTTCTAGATGAGTGAAGAGATTTATGAACAGAAGAGGAAGGAAGTTTGTAGGGAAGAGTATTGGTTTTGAAAAAACCAAAGTGAGGTGGTTTAACTGTCAAGGTTATGGACATTTTGCTAGGGAATGTCAAAAACAAAAAACAAAGGCTTCGAGTCAGAGTTCAAACAATAGGAATGCATCAAACAACTTTAGCTCAAGGGCTTTGATCTCTACAGCAAGAGAGGGTTCGTATGACTGGAGTGTTCATCTGGAAGATGATGAGAATGTCACTCAGGTATTCATGCCATAAATAGTGCCAGTTGATGATGCTGAAGCGAAAGTAAATGATGCTGAAGCGAAAGTAAATGATGCTGAAGCAAAGGTGGATGTTGAAGTAGAGAAAGAGAGTGAAGCTAAATAGGTTGATGCTGATCAGACTGTAGAAATTCATGAGTAAGTGTTAAAGTCTGATGATGAGAAGGATGCGTTAGACAAAAAGAAGGCTGCAGATTTTGCTGCTTTCATGGCTGACATAAGCAAAGCTACAGGAGAGGTAAGTTCTAATCCCGCTAGTTCAGTTTGATTTAAATGTCAGGAATTACAGGGTGAGGTTGACAGGTTGTCAGCACAAAAATAAAAGTCTGGTAAATGAGCTGTCTAACATAAAAGAATCAAACTTTTTTCTTAAAAGAAACGAGTCTTTATATTTGAAGAAGATAAAAGGTTATGAAACTGAAATTGAAGGCTTAACCTGCAAATTAAATGAAAAATATCAAATCATAGACTTAGCTAATGATACAATGAGTGAGAAAACAAAATAGATTTATGAAAAATGCAAAGAGTTGTCAGATGCATAACTAAAAATTGTTGAACTTGAAAAGAAAATGAGTCAATTCAGAGATTCTACTTTTGTAATGAAACACATGATGGGTGGCTTAAAGAAAAGTAATGACAAGACTAGTGTGGGCTTCCAGGGCTTTAATGAAGTCCCACCTCCTCTTAGTCATGACTATTCTTTCTTACCTGATGAAGATGAGCTCACAGACTTTGTGTTAACATCACCAAGTAGTTCCACATCAAGTGAAGGTGATGTGTCTGAGAGTGATGATGCTGAGAAGGAAAATAACAGGGAACCAGTTTTGAAAAAGAAAAATTCACCTGCAAAGAAGAGAAACCAAACTTTTGTTAAGAATGTTACTTTTGTTCAGGGAAGTGACATGAAAAATGAAACTTCGGTTATTGAAAATGAATCAAATGTAGAGTTTGCAAAAAATAAAAACATAGAAAAATCAGAAACTTAGCAAACTAAACAAAATCCTTCCAAGGCATCATCATCTAATGAGGGATCTAGTTCAAAGACTTAAGCTAAGAAGTCTTCGAAAAAGAGATCGTGCTTCAAGTGTCATACAAAGGGACATGTAGCTAGTTGTTGTCCTAACAAAAGGACTGAAGCACAACTTAGTGAGAAACAGAGAGGGAAGTCACCAGAGAAGAGTGGTGATAAAAAGGAGAGAGAGTCTAACTGTCCAAAGAAATCTGGTCCTAAGCAACAAGAGGGTGTTGTTGTTGGTGTAGATAAGGCTGAAAAATGAACTCAACAAGTTCCTCATTTTCAAAGAAATCAACAAAGATTTCAGCCTGAATCTAGATCAGGCAGATATGAGCGACCTAGAAGCAGTTCACCAAGAATGAACAATTATAATTCAAATAGTTTCAGAAGTCATGGTCAATATCAAAATCGATACCAAAATAATGGTGGTCGAACTTTTTATAATAATGGCTTTAGAAATTACAACAATCAAGCTTCTTGGAGTCAAAACTCAAGATATCAAAATCAAAACTTCCAAAGGTCACATAGTCCAAACCCCATTTCATCAACAGGTCCAAGATCCAAGACTCCAGTTAGGAGTGATGGATATTGGATGGATGTTCGTATAGTTGGTGAATCTGGACGACCCAAGACCATTAAGGCTTAGGTCCCCCAATCTAACTAATCTTTTGGTTGGTGTGTATAGGAGCTGCTAAGGATGATTATCAACTTATGGGTATGTTGATAGTGGCTGCTCTAGGCACATGACAAGGGATGCGAGATTGTTTTCTGAATTTGAAGAGTATGATGGAGGACATGTGAACTTTGCTGGTGGTAAAGGTGGTAGGATTATCGGAAGAGGAAAAGTGACAAATGGGAAGATCACCCTGGACAAAATGAACTATGTTGAGCAGCTTAAACACAATCTAATGAGCGTGTCACAAGTATGCGACAAGGGTCACTCGGTCCATTTTACAAAGTCTAAGGCATTGGTGTTGAAACCGGGTTTAGTGATACCGGACGATTGGATAGTGTTGCGTGCACCAAGGAGAAATGATACTTATGTCATGGACATGAGTGCCAAGGATCCATCTGCTGTGGTGGCGTGTTTGCTATCAAAGCATCTGAAGCTGAATCAATGTTGTTGCACAGACGCATGGTGTGACAACTGGCACAAACCGGTAATTTCCGTACACTTTAATTAGTGCTTAATGACTGCAATTACGTGCTTAATTGTCAGCCATGTCTAATTACATACTAAACAAGTGAATTCATGCATGTTGTATACTACAAAATATTTCTTTATGCACAAACGAGAGCGTTGCGTCAAAAATACTAGTAAACTCACCGGTAAGACACTATGTGTCAACGGAACTGCAGAAAGCAGCCAGACAATAAAAATTGGAGCCTAGGTGTAGGTCCGACAGCAAGAATGCATTAAAACCCAAGAGTACATACAAGGTTTTAATATATATGCAATACGAAAGCAAAAATAAGCACTAAAAAGCACCCGAAACGCACTTTAAGTGCAGAATTTATAAAATTCAGCAATAATTCAGCATTTAGACATATAAATATTATGCAGAAATGTCGTTTTATTATCCAGAATATTTCCCTAAGTGTTGGGAATCGATAGTGTTGCAAAAACATACTTATTCAACACTAAAAGGTGCAATTTAGCACTTTAACGAACCGGTTTCTAACCGAACAACCGGATATTACCCGGAACACCAAAATAATGCTAGAAGCATTGTTTTTATCTTCCTAAGCTAGTTAGGGTCCCCGAACACCCTAACACACTACACATTATATAATATACCACAAGGCACTAACTAGACCTTTGGTTTCCAACTAATAACTAACTAGTAGTTAGAAATGTTTCACTTAGCCCCCCCCCCCATATGTTGGACGGTTGGGAGACCATATCCCCACATGGGATCTTTAATTTATATTTTATTAGATTTGCCATGTCCTTTTGAAACATAATACCCAAGGGTTAGAGCCTTGAAATGGATATAAGTAAACACCACAAGATCATAACCATCACAACTTCACACATTACACACACAACTTTCTCCTCCTCTTTCTCTCCCTTGGCTACGGCTCCAAGCCACCACCACACAATCACCATTTTCAATCATCATTCAAGCATTCCAAGGTGATATTGAGGTGTAAGAAGGTCACTAACGAAGCTCGGTGCAAGCGGATCTTGAAGGACCTTCTTCATTTGCTTTTATCCACTCCATGTGTCCCCTTGAACTTCCCTAGCCTTGTGCTAGTAGTAAGTGCTCTAAATCATCATCTTGATCTTGTTTATGATGGTTAATAAGAAGTTTATTGGTTTAAAAGCAAGAACACACAAGAACATAACTAAAAGTCTTGAAAGAAAGATAAACTAGTTGGTTAAAGAGTAGATATGTGTGTAAATCATGTGAATCTTGTATGATTGTTATTATTTGATGTTGTTGTTAGTAAAAGCAAGATGGATCATCATCTAGACATACTAGTCCATGTTTGAGAGCATGAACTAGTAGGATGTAAAAGTTAGAAAGTTAAAAGATGATGGATCCATCCATTCATAAGACATGAACTTGTGTAAAAGTAAATTTTCTTGTAAAATAAGACTCTAAACATGTAGATCTAAAGATCTACAAGTGGTTTTTCGGAAGAACCAAGCAAAAATATTAGTTTTGTTAAAACCCGGATCTTATCCGAACTAAAAGCATTTTCGTACATAAACAAGTGTGTAGACACTTGTGTCACAAGAAAAATTTAACAAAGAAATATTTTTGCAAATATCGACTAGAAGTTGTGAAACTTCATATTCTTTAAAAGTAAAGTTTTTAAGAAATTAAACTTATTTTTAAAGATCACAAGACTTACTAAATGTGCTAGTAAGTTACTACACATTTTTGTAAATATTCAAGTTCATGAAATGGAGAAAGTAGTGATTATTGTTGATAATTGTTGTTGATGATTATTGTTGAACTAAAAGAAAATAAACACATGTTTTGAAAACATGGGAAACCTCCATTTTTAGGGGAAACTCTGTCAAAATTTTTATAAATTTTGACACTTAGAAAAATATAAGTTTTTGAGAAACTTATTCCCTAAAATGTGTATAAAAGTATTACCAAGGTTTCCCTAATTTTTGGTGATAAGAAATGAGGATTTCTTCAAGAATAAAAATGGATATAAGTATGTATATTTTTGAGAGAAAAATATATATTATTTGATCACCAACTTATGTGCTATGTGTATATAGTATGTGTTATACGTACTAGTGTTTTAAGACTTAAAAATACACTAAATACTCGTGAGGAGTATAAACATAAAAATACACATACAAAATACGAGATACATAATTCGGGTGCGAAGTGCAAAACACAAAAGACTTATATTTATTCTAGAGGAAGTAATATAAGTAAGATACGTAGTTAAAAATATGAAATATTTTTAACACAACAATACAAATACAAAAGAGAGTGACTGTACTTGTGCGATACAAGTCTAGTGACTAACGTTAAGAAAACGCGTATAGGTTACGACGTTAATTAAGCAAACCCGGTGAAGTTTACGACGCATAGGAACGCAAAGTTGTGAGTTCATGCTCCCCCTTTTCTTTTAACTGTTTTCAGTTTTTATAACTTCGGGGGTGAAATACATGTACAAATGTGCAAAAATTTATAATTAGTATGATATAAGAATACAAGAAGTACACTTGGTGAGAACGAGAACCAAGTGTGACGAAATATAAGAATATGAGAAGCGCACTTGGTGAGAACGAGAACCAAGTATGAGGCGCTATGAGAAATGATAACAAGAAACGCGCTTGGTGAGAACGAGAACCAAGTAGGATGCGTTATGAGAAATAGTGTCACGAATAGGGTACAGAAGCACCATTAATCGTGTACATACTTAGAACGCAGAACAAAAGATTAGATCTAATGGGTTCCGGGCAGCCCCACTGTTGGCCACTCTTTTACCAAGCAGTGTTTTTGTGTCGCAGTCGTAAATCGACTACAGAAAAATGCCTATGGTTTGGTGACTTCCTATGTCGTGTCACATGTTAATGGCTTTGCAACCCATTAACACTTGATACATACAGAAATACGTGATTTATACATGAGTACGTGGTGTACACAAAAGACTTGATTTATACAAAAGACAAATTATGTTTTCATACAAAGTATACAAACGTGAAATACAAAAACTTCATGAATTCACACCAACTTTATGTTGACGTTTTTCCAAAACTCACATGTATTTCAGGTAACTAGGATGGATGTGTGTGTGGTCTTACTCATGCTCGTGGATGTCGCTTTGTTTATCTTTAAATAAAGTCGTGACTTTTAAGACAATGTGTTATCTAGTGTTGTAAACACTTGACATATGTTTTTGGTAATGTAATATTCGAAGTTATTTTTGAGCATGTAGTATGTTTACTCTTCGTATGCAATGAGAACCTTTCATGATCACACCTCGTGCTTCCGCCGCAGAAAGGGGTGTGACAGATTGGTATCAGAGCTGTGATTGTAGTGAACCAGGATTCCTTCTCGAGTCTAGTCTACAATCTCTAGGATCCTTTCACGAAAACAATTTTCAAAGAGTTTTCATTGCATAAAAACGTCCCGCGACATCCACTGCCTGAAACTGTCTACATGAGTCTAGAAAAGACACTACGAGACTTAGAGTGCACTTGAGTAGCACTTGTCGTTGACTAGAAACTACTTGCAATTATGTGTGATAATTAGCATGTACTAGAAGTAGAACGTCACAAGTATACGTGACTCTACCTAAAAGCAATGGCCTATCTGAAGGAAGAAAATACGAGGATGAAACAAACTGTGGGGACTGTGCAAGGAGTGACGTAATTATGGATGCATACATAATTATGGAATTCAGTGCACAAAAATCACAGCAAGTCTTGTCACGTATAGATTCCCTCAGTGCAAGCCTACTAAGTACTCTGCTAGAGTTATAATTGTTTGATGTCACTTATGTGATATATACCTGTGAATATATATACTACTACTGCCTAGTAGGACGATATCAAACAAATGTGTAACCCTGTTGTGTTACGTTCTGTCAGAACATGGCACCCAGGAAAATTGTGAATGCTCGCAATGACGATCAACCTCCTCCCCCACTGCCAAGAACTGCTGATGAGCTGAACGCTCTACTGGAGGAAAGGATCTCCGCCGCTATCGCCCAGTACGAGGCAAACCGAACTCAAGACAGTGGAGGACCAAGCAACGCTAGGCGTAATGGGAATGGAGATTCGTCTGGAGGCAATGCAGCTCAAGGCTGCACTTTCAAGCAGTTTCTCGACTGCAAGCCGATGACTATGACGGCACAGGAGGTGCAGTAGCATTTGTGCGCTGGACGGAGAAGACTGAAGCTACCTTCCGCATGAGCAAGTGTACCGCGGATCAACAAGTCACTTTTGCTACTGGGTTATTCGTCGATGAAGCTCTGACTTGGTGGAACCTGCAAGCCCAAACGTTGGGTGATGACGCCGCTTATGGCCTAACTTGGGAGGAACTGAAGGAAAGGATGAGAGAGAAGTACTGGTCTCGTGCGGAACTCCAAAGGCTGGAAACAGAGTTCTGGCACTTGACTATGGAAGGTGCTGACATCAATGGTTACACTCAAAGGTTCCACGACCTGTCAAGAGTGCTTCCCTACATGGTGACTCCTGAATTTAAGCGTGTGGAACGCTACATTTGGGGACTGGCCTCAGAGTTTCGTGGCATGGTGACGTCGGCCAAACCACAAACAATCACTGAGGCTGTAACTCTGGCTGTCAGCCTTACTGAAGATTGTGTTCGTATGAAGAAGCTATCACTGAACCCAACAGAAAAGACCGAGAAACATGCTGAATCGTCCGGTGACAAAAAGAGAAAGCATACAAGTTTGAACCAAGCAACTCGCAACAACAAGGGTTTCAGCAAGAAGCGCGACACTAATCCGCCTCAGGAGACGAAAACCCATGCAACCAAAGCATACCAAGGCTCCATGCCTAGATGCCAAAAATGTAAGTATCATCATGATGGAGCTTGTCGCATTCCAAGGTGCGACAAATGTGGTAAATTGGGTCATCAAACAGAAGATTGTTGGGGAAAAGGAAAGAACCGAAACGGGAATGGTGCTGGTAACAAGAATGGTAACGGGAAAGGGCAAGGATGCTTCAAGTGTGGAAGTAATGATCATTTCATGAAGAACTGCCCAAAGAGAAACAACGCTCCGGCTCGAGCATTTGTGATTGGAGCAAGAGACACACGCGAGGACCCTAACGTGGTCACCGGTACGTTTCTCATTAACAATCACTTTGCATCCATATTATTCGACACTGGCGCCGATTATAGCTTCATGTCTGTGGAATTTAAACGCATACTCGGAATAGACTCTAGTAGATTAGAAATTCCTTATTCCATAGAACTAGCCAATGGTAAACTTGTTGAATCGGGCGAAGTTGTTAGAGGCTGCACGCTAGAACTTGGTGAACGAAGATTTAGCATCGACCTCTTACCTATTCAATTAGGTAGCTTCGATGTAGTGGTCGGAATGGACTGGTTGTCCAAGAACAAAGCGGAAGTCATTTGTCATGAGAAAATCATTCGCATCCCTCTGGCGAATGATGAAACTCTCATAGTACATGGAGAAAGACGAAACGCGCCTCTACGAATCATCAGTTGTATGAAGGCACAGAAGTGCTTAAGGAAAGGATGTGTTGCTTTCCTAGCACACGTTATAGACAAGAAGGCTGAGGAGACGAAACTCGAAGACATTCCTGTGGTGAAGGAATTTCCTGATGTGTTCCCTGAAGATCTGCCAGGACTACCTCCGCAACGACAAGTCGAATTCCGTATAGACTTGGTTCCAGGAGCTGCTCCTGTAGCCAAGGCACCCTATCGACTTGCGCCATCCGAGATGCAAGAATTATCTACACAACTTCAGGAGTTGTTGGATAAAGGATTCATTAGGCCAAGCTTCTCACCCTGGGGAGCTCCAGTATTATTCGTGAAGAAGAAGGATGGATCACTGCGGATGTGTATCGATTACAGGGAACTGAACAAGCTCACGATGAAGAATCGGTATCCGCTACCGAGGATTGATGACTTGTTTGATCAACTGCAAGGATCAAGCTACTATTCCAAGATCGACCTTCGATCTGGATACCATTAGCTGAGAATCCAAGATGAAAGCGTGCCAAAGACTGCATTCAGAACGCGCTATAGGCACTACGAATTTCTTGTGATGCCATTTGGGCTGACGAATGCACCAGCGGTCTTTATGGACCTGATGAACCGCGTATGCAAACCATATCTCGATAAATTTGTGATTGTATTTATCGATGATATCCTGATTTACTCGCGAACGAAAGAAGAGCATGAGCAACATCTCAGAACTATTCTGGAACTACTGAAGAAAGAGAAACTTTATGCAAAGTTCTCGAAATGCGAATTCTGGATTCGCGAAGTACAATTTCTTGGTCACGTGGTGAATGAGAAGGGCATTCATGTAGACCCATCCAAGATTGAAGCAATAAAGAATTGGGAAGCTCCCAAGACCCCAACTGAAGTTCGACAATTTTTGGGCTTAGCGGGCTATTATCGGCGATTCATTGAGAATTTCTCGAAGATAGCTCAACCGCTAACGTCCCTTACACAGAAAGACAAGAAATACGACTGGGGTCACAAACAAGATGAAGCCTTCCAGTTACTTAAGAACAAGCTCTGCGATGCACCAATACTATCATTACCCGAAGGCACTGAAGACTTCGTGGTATACTGCGACGCCTCACGACAAGGCTTGGGTTGCGTGCTCATGCAACGCCAAAAAGTCATCGCTTATGCTTCAAGACAACTGAAGGTTCACGAGAGAAACTATACCACTCACGACCTGCAGCTGGGTGCAGTGGTATTCGCCTTGAAGATTTGGCGACATTACTTATATGGTACTCGATGTACAATCTTCACAGATCACAAAAGCTTACAACACATATTTGATCAGAAGGAATTGAATATGCGCCAGCGCCGTTGGGTTGAGCTACTGAATGATTATGACTGTGAAATTAAGTACCATCCTGGAAAGGCAAACGTTGTAGTAGACGCGTTGAGCCGAAAAGAAAGGATTAAGACCCTAAGGGTTCGAGCATTGGAAATGACGATTCGAACGAACCTCACTGCACGCATTCAAGATGCACAACAAGAAGCTCTTAAAGAAGAGAATTGTAAAGCTGAATACCTCCGGGGTGCATTGAAATACATGGCGCCAAATGAAGAGGGAGCCTTATACTTTAAAAAGCGCATTTGGGTTCCGCTCTATGGTGGCCTACGAGAAGTCATCCTTAATGAAGCCCACAAATCGAGATATTCGATCCACCCAGGATCGGACAAAATGTATCAAGACTTGAAGGAATATTATTGGTGGCCGAGACTCAAGAGCGACGTTGCTGTCTATGTTGGAAAATGCCTAACCTGTGCTAAGGTTAAGGCAGAATATCAGAAACCGTCCGGCCTATTACAACAACCAGAGATTCCCGTGTGGAAGTGGGAACAAATCTCAATGGACTTCATAACGAAATTACCCAGGACCCCGAGAGGGCACGATATGATATGGGTAATAGTTGATCGATTGACGAAGTCTGCGCATTTCCTACCAATCCGAGAGAAGGATAGCACTGGAAAGCTTGCAGAGATATACTTAAGAGAAATTGTGGCACGTCATGGAGTGCCAATCTCAATCATTTCAGACAGAGATGGACGCTTTGTCTCAAGAATCTGGCAATCATTTCAGGAAGCCTTTGGATCTCAGTTAGATCTGAGCACGGCATTCCATCCGCAAACAGACGGCCAGAGCGAACGGACTATACAAACGTTAGAAGATATGCTTCGCGCATGTGTCATGGATTTAGGCGGCAGCTGGGATACTCATCTACCTTTAGTTGAGTTTTCCTACAATAACAGTTATCATACGAGCATAAAAGCCGCGCCGTTCGAAGCTCTGTATGGCCGCAAATGCCGATCGCCCTTATGTTGGGCAGATGCCGGAGATAAACGTATGGTTGGTCCTGAACTTGTACAAGAGACAACCGACAAGATTGCGCAGATCCGAGAGCGCATTAAGGCGGCTCGAGAGCGACAAAAGAGCTACGCTGATCCGAATAGAAAATCGGTAGAATTCAAGGTGAGAGACAAGGTGTTGTTAAAAGTCTCACCATGGAAGGGCGTAGTCAGATTTGGAAAGCGTGGAAAGCTGAATCCACGATATATCAGACCATTCAGAATACTGAAGAGAATTGGTACCGTGGCATACAAGTTGGAGTTACCGGAAGAACTTAACGAAGTACATGATACGTTTCATGTATCCAACCTGAAGAAGAGTCTAACACAAGAAAACGTGATCATCCCGATGGATGAAGTGCATATTGATGAAGCCCTCCGATTTACAGAGCAACCCGTTGAGGTTACCGACTGGAAAGTCAACAAGACCAGGAGGAGCAGCGTAAAACTTGTCAAAGTACGTTGGAGCTCTAAGCACGGACCCGAGTACACATGGGAACGTGAAGACCAGTTCAAGAAAAAGTATCCCCACCTATTCAAGAAGACTCCAGCGAGAGGGAGTTCAGTCTGAATTTCGGGACGAAATTCTTTTAACGGGGGGAGACTGTGACAACTGGCACAAACCGGTAATTTCCGTACACTTTAATTAGTGCTTAATGACTGCAATTACGTGCTTAATTGTCAGCCATGTCTAATTACATACTAAACAAGTGAATTCATGCATGTTGTATACTACAAAATATTGCTTTATGCACAAACGAGAGCGTTGCGTCAAAAATACTAGTAAACTCACCGGTAAGACACTATGTGTCAACGGAACTGCAGAAAGCAGCCAGACAATAAAAATTGGAGCCTAGGTGTAGGTCCGACAGCAAGAATGCATTAAAACCCAAGAGTACATACAAGGGTTTAATATATATGCAATACGAAAGCAAAAATAAGCACTAAAAAGCACCCGAAACGCACTTTAAGTGCAGAATTTATAAAATTCAGCAATAATTCAGCATTTACACATATAAATATTATGCAGAAATGTCGTTTTATTATCCAGAATATTTCCCTAAGTGTTGGGAATCGATAGTGTTACAAAAAGATACTTATTCAACACTAAAAGGTGCAATTTAGCACTTTAACGAACCGGTTTCTAACCGAACAACCGGATATTACCCGGAACACCAAAATAATTCTAGAAGCATTGTTTTTATCTTCCTAAGCTAGTTAGGGTCCCCGAACACCCTAACACACTACACATTATATAATATACCACAAGGCACTAACTAGACCTTTGGTTTCCAACTAATAACTAACTAGTAGTTAGAAATGTTTCACTTAGCCCCCCCCCCCCATATGTTGGACGGTTGGGAGACCATATCCCCACATGGGATCTTTAATTCATATTTTATTAGATTTGCCATGTCCTTTTGAAACATAATACCCAAGGGTTAGAGCCTTGAAATGGATATAAGTAAACACCATAAGATCATAACCATCACAACTTCACACATTACACACACAACTTTCTCCTCCTCTTTCTCTCCCTTGGCTACGGCTCCAAGCCACCACCACACCATCACCATTTTCAATCATCATTCAAGCATTCCAAGGTGATATTGAGGTGTAAGAAGGTCACTAACGAAGCTCGGTGCAAGCGGATCTTGAAGGACCTTCTTCATTTGCTTTTATCCACTCCATTTGTCCTCTTGAACTTCCCTAGCCTTGTGCTAGTAGTAAGTGCTCTAAATCATCATCTTGATCTTGTTTATGATGGTTAATAAGAAGTTTATTGGTTTAAAAGCAAGAACACACAAGAACATAACTAAAAGTCTTGAAAGAAAGATAAACTAGTTGGTTAAAGAGTAGATATGTGTGTAAATCATGTGAATCTTGTATGATTGTTATTATTTGATGTTGTTGTTAGTAAAAGCAAGATGGATCATCATCTAGACATACTAGTCCATGTTTGAGAGCATGAACTAGTAGGATGTAAAAGTTAGAAAGTTAAAAGATGATGGATCCATCCATTCATAAGACATGAACTTGTGTAAAAGTAAATTTTCTTGTAAAATAAGACTCTAAACATGTAGATCTAAAGATCTACAAGTGGTTTTTCGGAAGAACCAAGCAAAAATATTAGTTTTGTTAAAACCCGGATCTTATCCGAACTAAAAGCATTTTCGTACATAAACAAGTGTGTAGACACTTTTGTCACAAGAAAAATTTAACAAAGAAATATTTTTGCGAATCTCGACTAGAAGTTGTGAAACTTCATATTCTTTAAAAGTAAAGTTTTTAAGAAATTAAACTTATTTTTAAAGATCACAAGACTTACTAAATGTGCTAGTAAGTTACTACACATTTTTGTAAATATTCAAGTTCATGAAATGGAGAAAGTAGTGATTATTGTTGATAATTATTGTTGATAATTGTTGTTGATGATTATTGTTGAACTAAAAGAAAATAAACACATGTTTTGAAAACATGGGAAACCTCCATTTTTAGGGGAAACTCTGTCAAAATTTTTATAAATTTTGACACTTAGAAAAATATAAGTTTTTGAGAAACTTATTCCCTAAAATGTGTATAAAAGTATTACCAAGGTTTCCCTAATTTTTGGTGATAAGAAATGAGGATTTCTTCAAGAATAAAAATGGATATAAGTATGTATATTTTTGAGAGAAAAATATATATTATTTGATCACCAACTTATGTGCTAAGTGTATATAGTATGTATTATACGTACTAGTGTATTAAGACTTAAAAATACACTAAATACTCGTGAGGAGTATAAACATAAAAATACACATACAAAATACGAGATACATAATTCGGGTGCGAAGTGCAAAACACAAAAGACTTATATTTATTCTAGAGGAAGTAATATAAGTAAGATACGTAGTTAAAAATAAGAAATATTTTTAACACAACAATACAAATACAAAAGAGAGTGACTGTACTTGTGCGATACAAGTCTAGTGACTAACGTTAAGAAAACGCGTATAGGTTACGACGTTAATTAAGCAAACCCGGTGAAGTTTACGACGCACAGGAACGCAAAGTTGTGAGTTCATGCTCCCCCTTTTCTTTTAACTGTTTTCAGTTTTTATAACTTCGGGGGTGAAATACATGTACAAATGTGCAAAAATTTATAATTAGTATGATATAAGAATACAAGAAGTACACTTGGTGAGAACGAGAACCAAGTATGAGGCGCTATGAGAAATGATAACAAGAAACGCGCTTGGTGAGAACGAGAACCAAGTAGGATGCGTTATGAGAAATAGTGTCACGAATAGGGTACAGAAGCACCATTAATCGTGTACATACTTAGACCGCAGAACAAAAGATTAGATCTAATGGGTTCCGGGCAGCCCCACTGTTGGCCACTCTTTTACCAAGCAGTGTTTTTGTGTCTCAGTCGTAAATCGACTACAGAAAAATGCCTATGGTTTGGTGACTTCCTATGTCGTGTCACATGTTAATGGCTTTGCAACCCATTAACACTTGATACATACAGAAATACGTGATTTATACATGAGTATGTGGTGTACACAAAAGACTTGATTTATACAAAAGACAAATTATGTTTTCATACAAAGTATACAAACGTGAAATACAAAAACTGCATGAATTCACACCAACTTTATGTTGACGTTTTTCCAAAACTCACATGTATTTCAGGTAACTAGGATGGATGTGCGCGTGGTCTTACTCATGCTCGTGGATGTCGCTTTGTTTATCTTTAAATAAAGTCGTGACTTTTAAGACAATGTGTTATCTAGTGTTGTAAACACTTGACATATGTTTTTGGTAATGTAATATTCAAGGTTATTTTTGAGCATGTAGTATGTTTACTCTTCGTATGCAATGAGAACCTTTCATGATCACACCTCGTGCTTCCGCCGCAGAAAGGGGTGTGACACATGGCCCATATTCACTTTCGCAAAATGAACTATATTATTATAAATGAGTTAGTGAAAGGGGTGCCAATGCAGAGGTTTCATGTGGAAGACAAATGTCTTCCATGTCAAAAGGGAAAACAACACAAGAAACCTCATAAGTCTAAAACCGTAAATTCCATTAATGCCCCTTATGAATTACTTCACATGGATTTATTCAGTTTAGTGAACGTGAGGAGCATAGGTGGAAAGTACTACTCTCTTGTTGTCACTGATGATTACTCACGCTATTCATGGGTTTTCTTTTTAGGTACAAAAGATGAGACAGCAGAGATGCTGATAGATCTTTTTACACAATTAGAGAACGTTCGTGATGCAAAGATCAAGAGGATTAGGAGTGATAATGGCACGGTGTTCAAGAATCAAATTCTGGATCTCTACTGTCTTCGAAAGGGAATTGAACATCAATATTCCGCTCCTTATACGCCTCAACAAAATGAGTCGCTGAGAGGAAAAACAGGACGTTGATTGAAGCCGCTAGGACTATGCTTTCAGATTCTAAGCTTCTAGTTCTTTTCTGGGGAGAAGCTGTGAATACAACTTGCTATGTCCTAAACAGAGTTTTAACCGTTAAACATTTTAACAAAACATTTCATGAATTAATGTTTAACGAAAAACCAAACTTGAAAGGCTTTGAACCATTTGGATTACCCTGCACCAGTGTGCGAAACAAAGATAAACAAAAATTCGGTGAGGTGGCTGATGAAGGCTACTTTCTAGGTTACGTGACTGGCACACCGAATAAAAGGGATTTCAATCTAAAACCTGGTAAAATTGAGGTTGTTTTTATTGTTGAAATTACTATATACAAACCTCAACAATCAACGAGTGGTCCTGCATATTATATGATTATGAAAGTGTTTTTAAATCATTTAATATTCCTGAGTTTTCTAATGCAAATGATTCTCAGTTGATTCAAACAGTGATCAAGGAAGACAATGAAGGCGAGTTCATGCCTAGATCGAGTGTTTGTATGACAGATGCTCCGGAAACTTCCTCAAGTGCTGCTATTTATGATTCAAGCGATAGTGAGTCTAAACCTATTTAGGGGGAGGATTTCACTTATCCGATTGCGAATCAGAATATTCAGGGGGATGTTGGATCAAACCTGGGTGACAATCTAGAAGTGGATACCATTGCTACCACACGAGCAAATAGAGATCATCCAGTTGACATGATACTTGGAGATCCTACTGCAGGTGTTCAGACGAGAAGAAGCATAGTAGAGAATTCAGGTATGTTTGTTACGACTGAGAAGACTGGGATTGTGAACGAGTTCTTATATAATTGCGTTATTTCCCAAGAGGAGCCAAAGAATATTCATATGGCTCTGAAAGACAATTCATGGGTTGAAGCTATGCAAGAGGAATTGGCCCAATTTGCAAAGTTGAAGGTTTGGGAGTTAGTTGACCTTCCTAAAGGTGAAAAAGAGATTGGCACTAAATGGGTGTTTAGGTGCAAGAAGGATGAAAGAGGAATTATGACGTGTAACAAGGGTCAATTTGTTGTCAAAGGTTTCAATTAGCAAGAAAGGATTGACTACAATGAGGTGTTTGCACCAGTGGCAAGGTTGGAAGCAGTTTGTTCTTAGCCTTCGCTTCCTTCAGGGGCTTAAAAGTTCACCAGCTAGATGTGAAGAGTGCATTTCTTTACGGAAAAGTCCACGAAGTGGTGTATGTCTCACAACTAGATGGGTTCGTTGATCCAGACTATCCAGATCGGGTTTACAAACTGGATAAGGCTTTGTATGGATTACATCAAGCACCCAGGGCATGGTATGAGACACTGTCTACACATCTGATCAAGAATGGTTTTGAAAGAGGTCAGATTGATAGTACACTATTCATTAAGAGAAAGAAGGAAGATTTTCTGCTAGTACAGGTGTACGTGGATGACATCATTTTTGGGTCATCAGATGAAAAAATGTGTCACGAGTTCGAGAAGGTGATGAAGAGCAAGCTTGAAATGAGCGCTATGGGTGAGCTGTCATTCTTTCTTGGATTACAAGTTGAAAAGAAGAAGGATGGGATGTTTATACATCAAACAAAGTATGTGTATGACATTTTGTCTCGATTCAAAATGGAGGATTGCTCTACTTTCAACACACCTATATGCGAAAATCACAATCTTGGCCCGGATCATGAAAGTACTGAATATGTTGATCTAACACAGTATAGGTTAATGATTGGTTCACTAATGTACTTGACTGCTTCAAGACCCGACATCATGTTTGCCGTATGTCTGTGTGCCAGTTATCATGCAAATCCGAAAGAGTCACACATGAAAGCTGTGAAGCGTATTCTTCGTTGCTTGAAGGGGAAACCTAAACTTGGGTTGTGGTATACAGCTGATAGTGATTTGAAGTTTGTTGCATACACTGACTCAGACTATGGAGGATGTAGGTCTAACAGAAAGTCTACAACAGGTGGTTTTCAGTTCTTAGGAGGCTGGATTGCGTCGTGGTAATGCAAGGAGCAATCTTGTGTGTCTACCTCTACGTGTGAAGCTGAATATATTGCTGTGGGTAGCTGCTGCTCTCAGGTTCTCTAGATTCAACCACAGCTACGCGATTACGATTTGAATTTCACTCGTACTCCTATTATGATAGACAATAATGACACTATATCAATCCCGTAAAGCACAGTCGAACTAAACATATTGACATTCGTCAACATTTTATACAGGATTGTGCTGTAAAGAAACTAATTGAACTTCATCGAGTCGACACACTAGATAACCTTGCTGATCTTTACACAAAAGCTTTTGATAGAGCTCGCTTTGAACATTTAGTCGAACTCAACGGGATGAGGAATCCTGAATAACTAGTTTTTCATAAGAATTTTGTAAATATTTTACTACTTTCTTAAAAATAAAAAATAAAAATAAAAAACATTGAAAAATTAAATACATAAAAAATAGAAAATCAAAATGAGTTATCACTGTGTGAAAAAGAAAAGATGATAGTACATCAGCAAGTTAGACTATCACACTGAAACTGAAATTAAATTGCTTAAGTATGATAGCAGCTTTATCATATGATGTATCAGTAGGCAAAAGCATGAAATAATCAACTTACTAATGTGATATAAACCAAACGAACTGAGTATGAGTGGGTAACACATCAGTGGTGTATGGTTTAATGACCTTAAATCTTGCGTTGATAGATTGCCAAAATCTGAGGTTTTGGGTCTTTATACTCTTATTTCATCCGGGGGTATCAGGGTTATCCTTCTGCTGCATCCAGATACAAGCTGACCTAGGCACAACCAAGATATCTTAAAAGAGTTAATAACGCCAAAACCCTGAAAATGAAGAATCTCTCCTAGAGAGTCATTCAAATGTGCAAAATGCATAAATCATACCAAAAATGGTATATGTCTTAGCCCTCGTTAGATATTTTGGTCTCTTTGTTGTACGGAAGTACTGACCTGATCACCAATTATCTATCGTTAAAAAAACGGCTGAATTCAGTATACTCACCTACTACGATGAATCTTTGTGCATACCTTGATCGCGGGGGTAAATCCTGAAGTGGGACACGCTAGTATATCAAAATATAATTACCTTAACGTATCATACGGTAATGGTACTTGAAATGTTCATGCATTTTGTTTAGGTGGACAAACATACTGGTAATCGTCTTAGACGGCTTTTCATGAAAAATTATATAAAGAATTATCTAATAGTGTGAAAACAGTTTGATGTTGCTGATATGATCTTCTTACCGGTGATTCTCACAAAAATAGAATGTTTATTGTTTTTGTTATTTATTTGTTTTCAGAAAATATAAAAATAGATAGTGTCATAATAGAGCATGGTTGTAAAACAAGGTTTCCAAGGCCGAGTACTCTCTGAGTAGTCGCTACAAGGTAGGATGCCGAGGCGACTTTCTTTGACTCCGCCTAATTACTCGAAATCGGTCAAACGCGGTTATCCTCGGCCAAAATCGTATCTAGTAGGTCAACTCGGGCCGATTTTGACTTAAAAAATAATAAAACATAATTTCTATGCCTATGGTATTAAAGAATGAATATCATTTTCACGTATTTTGTTATAGATATTAGTAAATTTATGTTATTTGGCATATATTTAATTTCCAAAAACTAATTTCTTTATAACTTAACATGTCCGAGTACTCCCCGAGTACTCTCTGCCTAGGCCGAGTAGTCTCAACTCCCTGGTCGACCGACTAGGGGGCGCCTAGCGACTTTTACAACCATGTAATAGAGTGTTTATTGTTTCTGTTAAAATTCTTAATGTACGAAAAATTGTTATTCTTGGAGAGGTTGTTACCGATAAGGGGAGACGGTGTTAGTAAGTGGGTTCAAATTTTTAAATCATGCAGGTTATAGGGTGTTTGATTAAAAATTGTTGCGAGTTGGTGCTGAATGGAAAATGCTTAATCTGTGATACAGTTTAACTATCTCTTGAATAATAATAATTGGTTTAACTTTGTTGAAAAATTCTTATGGTTTCTCGAGATGTTTGTTTTATAGTACACAGATTGGAGCAGTGTGTTGTTGAAGAGTTGCTGTGAAGTGTTGAGAGTTTGTTGTTGCTTGGTACAATCCTCCTCCTACAATGCAGAGTGGATGTTTTGAAGACTTACTTGGATTGCTAACTCAAAACTTGGAAGATTTGGTGATTGGATACATCAGCTTAGGGGGAGTCTGTTGCTGTCAGAATTCATGTTGAAGCTGACGTTATCCAAAGACCAAAGACTGAGATTCTGTAGACTAATGTTACCTTTGCGAGCTATTGTCAAGGGGGAGTTTCCTGGTGCATGTTATGTGACAACAGCTATGAATTCGTCTTTGGATATTAAACAAGTTTGGGCCTTGAAGACTGAATGGAATTCGAGTATGAGAAGCCCAACCAAGTTCGAGTTATGTTCATGTAATCTAGCCCGAATTGTAATTAGAATGCTTATGGGCTTAGCCCAATTCCAATTGTATTGCTTGTAGTATATAAACAACCTTTAGCTTGAGTTTTAGGGTTAGACATTCTAAAGTTTGAGAGAGTTTGAGAAAACACAGAACGTTGGCTGTGAATTCTTGTGATCTTAGGTGATTGTAAACGGTTTCATTGGATAATCATAAAAGATCAGTTTTTGAAGTGCTTTGTATTTCTTGTTTCTATTGTGTTCGGTTTATCAAGGGGATTCCGCACCCTTGGTAGATTATCAGTTTTACTACAATCCATACGGGATAGGGGACCTACACTAGGGTTGTCTTTTGTTGGATTTCAGTGGCGACAGTTACCCTAGTCTCTACCGCATCATAATAGGTGGTTGGTCTGGTTGACTTGATAAACGTGCGATATTATGTGGGTAGTCCCCAAAGGAATCTTCGAATACGATTTTCTTCAGTGGTTACCAAGTAAGGTACTAGTCGAGATATTTCATTAAAGTCAGTGACATATTCCCTGTATGTCTTATTCCCAAGTTCAAGATGCAATAATTCTATTTATTTCACTTGGTGGTCATAAATATTTTGTAAACTGTTCGAAAAATTCCTTCCAACTAGGTGATGTTCTAGATCATCACCTCTAGTTTGCTTTTGCAACCTCCACCAAAATAAGGCTTTAGATTTAAACAAATGGACAACAAGCCTAACTTTATTTCTATCTAGGCAATTACTAACATTTAGGCCGTGGGGTATGGGGCTTGGGTTTGGGCGTGGCCCTTGGGGCTTGGCTTTCAAGCCGGGCGTGGGGCGGGGGAGCAAGCTGACATGGCGGGTTGTGAATGGCCCTTTCAAACTAGCCGTTGGCTAGTCGTTGGGCTAGCCGTTGGTCTATATTTTGTATGTTTATTTTAATAATTATGTTGTATGTTTAGTAGTTTTTGTTATATATATATATATATATATATATATATATATATATATAAAAGCTGATGTGGCTTGGCCACGGCAGCCAAGCCATGCCCACCATACCCACTTCAAAAGTGGGTTGAAGCCTTGAGTTTTGAATGTCCACGTGTCAACCAATGCCCAACCCAAGCCCCACCATACCCCATGCACTTAGACTTTCATGTACCTTAATTACACCTTTCTTCCGGTCAAATGAAGAAGAGTTACAAGAAATGAAAGTTTTGTAGTTGCATTCTCTCGAGATTTCCATTTCTCTAGCTTCAGTTAGTTGAGTATCACCAACCTTATTTTATTGTTGAGGTTCCTCTCAGTGAGTTGGTGTAGGTTTGGTGATTGCCTCAGGTTGCACTGATTGTTCTAAATTCTGACATTCGATTCTCTGTGCATTGGCAATGATTGCGTGACTTAGATGGCTATCCGATAGATCACGTCATCTCCTAAGTTTACAGGTTTGCTATGACGAGCAGGGTCAACAGGTGGGTTAGGTTGACGTTTATTGTTAATTGAAGGTTCTGCTAACGTTTTCTAAATTTATAGGAAAAATACTACTTCAATATTTAATTCATTAACATGCAGCTATAATAATTACTTCACATAATACACATAGTATAACAAGTTCTCAAATATAACACATTGATACAGAAATCTACTCCCTTTTTAAGTATCTTAGCGAGTAAGGAGATAAGCTATACAGGTAATTTTTGTTGGGGCAGTGGGTGTTGAATGGTAACTATATAGCTATAGTCATTACTATAGGTTTCTTCCAAGCACCCTACATCCTCAGTAAGTTCATACTCGGATCCCTTTACTATTTGTATATCAAAGTCATCTGGAACATGCTTAATTTTATTTATGAAGTCAATTCCTTTGCCTCCTATGGCATCCTTGTTTATAAACTTAACTTAAGTGGCATGTTCTCTTAGGTTAAAGCTTAGGTATCCCTGCTAAATACCTAATTCTCGAAAACCTTCAGCTCTGATACCAACTATGATACCACACCCAGATAAGGATGCACCATACACAATTGATACCAACATACAAGGAAATACTTATTTCATTAATATAAACTGTGAGGTATAAAAGTTAGAAACATAAAGGTATAGAGTTTAATCAAACTATTCTTAGCCGTAATACAAAATTTCCATTAGATAAGAAAGTTTAGGATACGTTATTCCATTGGCCACATATATCCGAGATAAACAGTACGCACTTGATTAACCATCATTACTTGTGACACGTGTTTAAAAGACGTTAGTTATTGTTGGTGAGTTCATGAATATACAAAATTTATAAATAATATTGTTTAATTATGACTTGTAACCATCCATCTCATTGTAACCCAAAGTCACCTCGCACCTAACTAGGGCTCGTGACATACATCATCATACAGTCAATGCCCATTACACAACTGGTGTACCGACAAATGTAGCAGCACATATAAGGGACCACAAATTTCGTGTATATATGTACACAGGTTATATACATGCGTACAATAGTCATGCAATATTATTACAATTTGGGACAAGCATGTTCACGTGTTGAAAGCATTTATGAAACTCACCTTTGCTCTATAGATGTTTTTAATAATCAATCTGAACTTGGTTTCCTGATCAAGACCAGAAGAATCTTAGCCGGTAGTTAAATAAGGAGTTTGGTACTAGCTAGTTATTATCATGATTGCCTTTAGGTAGGGGTGAGCAAATTAACCACCATAACCGATAACCGAACCATAACCGATATAACCGAACCACTAATAACCGATAACCAATATAACCAATGGTTATGGTTATGAAACTTTGTATAACCTCTCAATCGGTTATGGTTATGGTTATGAAGCTTTGGTTAATCGATATAACCGAAACCGAAACCGAACCGAACTTGTAATGTTAACTTTATATAATGGATTTGTGTTTTACAAAACCATATAGAGGGTTTTTACTAAGATAAAACTATGTTAGTAACAAAATAATCTTGATGTAGATGCAATTTATTTTGATAAAAAACTAAGGTGTTATGTCCATAATTTTTTTTTTGTTTGAGAATTACGTTATTAAAAAGAACCCCAAATCGGTAGTTTAACCAAAAAGTTTAGTCTCTGTTATCTTATAAAATAGGCTCAAGCTAAGTTCAAATTGTGCACAACCCTATTTATTTCAAACCTTGCTTGGTTACTTAACCGAAATTAACCAAAACCGAACCATAACCGACTTCATAACTGATTAACCGTAACCGAAGTTTGGTTATGGTTATGGTTACCAAAACTCCATAACCGAACTAGCGGTTATGGTTATGGTTAATACTAAAAACCGAACCAAACCGACTCATGCACACCCCTACCTTTAGGTAACCTAACCCGACATAATAACTTAAAGCCTAATAATAATAAAACTACATTTTGAGTCCCTCTATTTTATAGGTGTTAATTACTTGATTTAAAAATCAAAATGTTTAATGCCCTAAGTCCCTAAACGCTTATTTTGTAACTTTTTAGTCCAAATTTTTAACACCATCCACCAAGTCTGTTAACTACGAGGGCAATTTAGTCATTTACACACAAAGTACAATTCTTACATGCACAAGAGTATAATGAACAAATCTTTAATGCATAAGATTTTAATATTATATATAAAAAAATTATATATTATATATAAAATATATAAAAGAATTTTATTTACACATTCACACACTCCACTCTCTCAATCTAGACATCCTACCACCACCACCACCCTCCATAACCGCACAACCACCACCACCCCCACCACCTCACCACCATCCACACCGCTCCGCACCACCACCACCACACCATCATCACCACCATCACACCGCCATCATCCTCACCACCATACCACCATCCCAACCATCGTCCTCACCACTGCACCACCATACCCACCATTGCACCACCATCCCCACTGTCATCCCCACCAAGATCGTTGTCCAGATCCGATGAAAAATAATGCCATACCCCAACCGATGGTGGAAACATCAAAGTGAGACAAATGAGATTGCTCGAGACTTCATAACACTAAATGTGATAAGTATTTTTCATTTCATTGCTAATATCAAGTACATTGTTCGAAATAGAATACATCGAGTTTGAAACAAAATGAATTACAACAATTATCGAATGGCTAATCTAATAAAGTTGAATTAAAGTTTGGTGCATTTCTAGGCATCCTACTAGATTCCATGCATCATCATTATCAGCAAAAATCCTGCAATACATTTAAAGTATAGTTCAATACAAAAGTATTGGCGAGTATACAAGTTTTGTGTACTAGCATGTTTGCATAATACGATCCACATGACAAAAATAGTTAACGAGATTAATGTAAACATGGCATGCAGTTTAACAAGTGAACCCTCTAATTAATGCAAGTTTAAAAGACTTAACATGACCTCAAGAATATGGGCGGTGCATTACTCCTGTAGCGCTATACATGTTAAGGGGAGGCTCGTACGAAGTTAATGATAAGTAAATCGCACAAAAGAATCATCCAAGTATACAAATAAACTATCACGTATTTAAGCATGTATGATTGGGTTGTTTATGTTTGTGATTTAAGCATAAAGTATGATTTTGTGTGTTTAAATAGTATAACGTATTGCACCCAAAAGTGTAAAAGGAAAAAGGGGTCATGTATACTCACAATTTTGCAAAAGCTTTCTGATTATCCATGAGTGAAGAGTTGTTTGAGGATGTGAAATTGAAGGTAAGGTCATACGACGTTTATGGAGTGGTTTGATTTGGGATTTAGAATTCAAGTAGAAAAGTATGTATGCATAAAAGTATATCTAATCTAAGTACTCGTTTTGACACTAAGTTGTATGTGATTTCATGGGTCCTAGTTTGCCCATTAGAATGAACAACGAGAGACTTAGAATCATAGATAAGTTAGCCTGAGTTCATGACGAATAATCATAAACCGATTATCATCGTAAATTCGGCCATGTTCATATATATACATATATTTTATATAGTTACAATGATAATCCTAAGCTAAGTCCATCATTAGTTTCATAGATTGTCATGTAAGTCAAGCATGGAGGATTAACCTCATTGTATGATTCACCACTACAGAAATCATCACAAGCATGATTCCGAGGGTCATGAATAACAAGAAATAAAAAACTAACTAATATGACTTCAAGTAGCCAAGTAAGAGTAACCCAGGTGAACCACCACAACATGGAAAGAGTTAACTAAGTGTTGGAGGCTAGACGGGGTTATGTTACTTTAAGACTAGCAAACTACTTGGATTAACAAATAAAAACATAAAGTGAGGTGTGGAACAAGTTAGGATAGCCAAAGCATCCAAAGTTCACACTTGCATCAAACATAAGTCTTGCCATATGAACTATGGTAGACTTATGTGACTTCAACACTTGTGGGTTGTCTTAAACCCTAATAAAACAGAAAGTTTAGAGGTTGTTTGTACCTCTAAACTTGTAAGAATGAAACTCTAACAAGTCCCAGAACCATAGATGGGTTTAGCAAGCTGCTGGGTATGAGAATCAGGAATAAAAGTTTTGTTTCATAAAGATTAACCATAGAGTCTTCCAAAACAGAAAGTTTGGACCTCAAAATGGTGTTGTTCCACCTTGGTTTACCATGTAAACCTGTGGAAACATTCCTAGAGGTGTTCCAAGCTTTATAGAAGAAGAAATGGTGAAGAAAAGTTGAAGAAAAGTTATTTTGAACTCACGTTTGCACTAAAAAGAAATTTGCCTAAAACTTGTATTTCCAGTAATTTAGAGAGTGTTTTGATGATTTAGAAGTGTTTGGAAAGTGAAAATGAGGGTTAGGGAGGTGGTATATATAGTGGGAAGGTTAGGTTTGGTGTTAAATGAACTTTAAATGTGATTGGGTGGGAGATAGATGAGAAAGAATGGACCAATCCATGCATAAATCTTCCTTGGCTGCAGATCGACCCTTTCCACTGGTCGCGGAAGAGATGCGTCAGCTTGCCGTGGGTCGCGGCGTGTGTCTCCGGGACTTCTTTCCTTTTTTTTACAACTTTAGCCCCTACGTTTTGTTATGTTTATTATTCTAAACCATTTCTTGTATGTTTAATATAATATAGGGTATATAGTATATAACACGTATAAAAGCATAGGTTGAGTATTGTAAATGTATGATTATGTATTTATACGTATGATAAGTACAAAAACATGTATTTTCGACTGATTGTAAGTAAAACAAGTACGAGTCCGTGCGTGAGATGAATGCATATCAAATACGTATGTCATTTGAATGCAAAACCGAGTATAATTCACATAAAACGATCAAGTTTTTATTACAATTAAAGTCTCAGATTACAAGGATTGGGAATGAAATACAATTACAAGAGAATACAAGTTTCCATATATAGTATATATGACAAACCATCTAAATAAGGAAAGTTCTAAAAAGCGAGGCATTACAAATACACAATTCCGGACCATGTTGTCCAGATCTAGCGGCAATAGATAAGAGTCACGAGAGGGAGAGAGGGTTGTGGGTTGGGACAGTAGCAACAGGTACCAAGATCTGGTAGCACCGGGTTTGAACCGAGATCTAGTAGCACCGAGGTTAGAACCGATATTAGATTTTATGGTTTAGTATTCTGTGTATGACAAGCTGATTTTTGTTATTAATTTTTAGTTTCACCCCAAAATTCTAAATGATTTTCTTCTCTTTTTAGTTATAGTCTAATACATGTTTATGAAACTGAAATTCTGGAAGGATAAGCATAGTAGCTACTAGCTTGTTTATTTTACATAATTTTGTAACTTTACACAAGTATCCCATTTCATCAGCAAACTGTAACAAAGCATCAGTCGGTGTTCGGTTTGGAGTAATATTGTCTTATTATGGTGGTAAACTGGTGGTGATCTTGTTCATTCTAATAATAAAATTGACGGTATGGTGGTGTGGCGTTGATGTTGGAGGTATGGTGGTGGTATGGTGGTGGGGGTGGAGGTGGTTTAGAGAGAGAGAGAAAGATGAGACAGATGCAAATTTTGTGTTTATGTGTGTGTGTGAGAGAGAGAGAGAGAGACAGAGAGAGAGAAATCCAATAATAAATTATTAATTTTTTATTCTTTAACTATTGGGGTTGAAGAAACACCAGATTTAAAAGACCGGAATCAGTCAAATCTGGGGGGTAGGGCTTCTGCATATAAAGGTTAATCCTCTCGCTGATAAAAGACGGGAACTACTTTGCCGGAAATCACTGCAAAACAGAAACGTCGTTAGCCTCGCCACGGGGAGAATGGGGGTTCTCTCCATGACCACCCTCCGGCGTGAGAATAAGTATAGTGATCTCAAGAAGAAGATGAAGTAGTAAAAGTGGGAGTAAATGAAAGTGAATGAAGAACGTGTACCTGAATTTTCATATTTATAACCGAAGTTTGGTGCCAAAAATATCACGGAGGAAATAACGGAATCTTCTTTTCCGTTAACAGTTATCTCCCCATCCATGCACACAGATCGCGATTCTGATCAATGGCTGGGGAGATGCCATGTGGAATGTAGCTTGAGCTAGATTTTCATGTAAATTGTTGCCATCATCGTGACTTAGATGAAGGTTCCAGATAGTGCCATGTCACTTTTAGTTGTAACCGAATGAGGATGTGCACGATGGACATTTAATGCCTTCTAGAAGATCTACAGCTGTTAACCATTGATTATTTGCCACGTGTTCATTCTGTCATAACAGAAAAGATTCCTTTTGTTCAAGTCTTTATTTCATGTGCGCGGATATGTTCAAGACTTGTCTTTTTTTGTTAAATCTTCAAGCTTAACTGTACCCTTGTGGGCCCGCGCAATGGTGTTAATTGAATATTTGTCTTTCCTTTCTCCGGCGCATGATTATTGAAGACTGCTTTTTCCAAATCTTACTTAAACTCGTTGCGCATCTATGCAAGGTCTGTTTGAGATGAATTTGGAGTATAATTATTGTATGGTCCTCTACGCTTGCGCAGGGTTTTTAGGACCATACCCCTTCAAGTCCCCCCAGTCTAGTGGTGCTCCTATGCGCAAATGGCAAGTAGGTGGAGCACTGGACTATAAAAAATGGAGTGTGCGCTTTGGCTGTTGGGAAGTAAACAAGTTGCTCAGCGCAGGGTATGAACAAACTTTTTGCAGAAGATATTTCTTTTTCTTCAAGATGAGGTTTTCATGATTTGAATTTTGAAAATGCTTGATTTATGGAAGGCAAGTTGGTAAAAGGTACTGTGCTGATGTTGACATTTGACGGTTGTGTGACAGGTTGTCACCCGTGTCAGACATCAAGCATTAATTGGGTATCGTTAGTTGTGGTTTCCACGCGCGCGTGAAGCCCTTTCCGTTCCACCATTCGCCCTTACTGCCTTGGTTACCGTGTTTTCCTGAAAAAGGAGGTGTACGGTTCCCAAGGGCATTAATGGCGATGAGTATAAATACCCCTAAGCGTTTTCTTTTTTAAGCACTTGTCTTCAAAATCCTTTCATCTTCCTTAACTTCTCTTTCTTTAAAAGGGGCTGTTATTATCTTTTCCAATCCCCATGTCCACCGACAATCAACCAGAAAATATTGTAGAAGAGATGTCTTCATCGTTACCTCCATTGAAGTGGTCGGAAGAGACCCTCAATAACCTTGTTAAAAGCTTCAAGTTTCCTGAACGATGGGGTGCCATTTATCCCAAAGAAGGGCAAACAGAGGCACATGATCCGGCCAGCTACATCACCTTGTTTTGGGATTATTTCGCTGATGGAAATTTCCAGCTGCCGGTCACCAAATTCGTTCTTAAAGTTCTGGCTTACTATATGTTTCATTTATCCCAGTTGCACCCTATGGGGATGGTTCGAATACGCCATTTCGAATTTCTATGTCAATCTATGGGCATCGAACCGTTGGTTGATCGCTTCCGAGTATTTTATCAATTACATTGCTCACTGGGGTTCTACTCCATTATGCAATGATCTTTGGTGAAGAAGATTCTTCTTACCCCTCTGAAGTCGTTCCATGAATGGAAGTCAAAAAAAAATTTCATTAAATCAGGCGTTATACCGGTGAAGATGGAGTTCCGAGGTGCAGAGGAAATCCCACTGGAAAACATGGACGCTCCGGTGACTGAAATCTAGTACCAAGACATTAAGGAAATTCCTTCTATTTAACTACCTGAAAGGGCTTTGGTTGCTGCAAAAATGAGTCTATTTTGGAAAGCAGATCGTCGTGATAAGCCAGTGTATGTTGAAGACAAAACTAGTAAGTCATAAAATCTTTTCTTGTATTATGTGTGTGACACCTGGGTCACTGCGACCATCAAACAATTACCAAGCCAATGAAATATTGTATTTCATACTTGTGATCTGTATAAATATGTGTATCATTTGCACATATCAATTCTTGTTCGATTTCAAGCTCTAAATCGCTTTTTGGAAGGTTATACGCGCACTGATGCGTAAATATAACCAGTTTAATGCAACGAACACTCCGGAATAGTGAAATAGGATTAACATACCTTAAATAACCTTTACATAACCTAGAAATAAGTTTTGAAGGCTTTGGTATGGCAAAATCAAGTTAAATCGCCTACAGGGACTAAAGTTGACAAACTGCGAAAGTATGCCAATTAGAACTGTAACAGACATTCCGGAACATGGCCATAAGTTAAACATACCATAAATATCCTTTACATAGCTTAGAAATAGGCTTTGAGGGGTTCGGTGTGCTAAAATAAACTTTTGGGCCATTCAGGGACTAAAAGCGTCAAAAAGTGCACAAGTTTGCATTTTCGCGCATAACTTACGTTCTGACTACATTCGGACATCCAAAAATTTATGTAAGCACTAAAACATTTTATTTTAGTGTTTGGCATAAGAAAAATCCATTCGTCGCGTCATTTGGATCGTTTATGTAAGCACTAAAACATTTTATTTTAGTGTTTGGCATCCAAAAAACTTATGCGCATTCCGTCGGAATTAACCGAACAACGCGATCGTACGGCCAAACGAACCGACATCCATGATGTTTTCAAGCATATTTCATGTTCCCTATGTCTTAACATCATTGTGGAGCTTGAAATTGGGTTTAACGGGTGTTAGAAGTGCCAAAACACGACGATACGCGCACAGGGGCCTGTTCTGCCATTTTCGAAAGTTTCAGGCCTGCAAGGTCTTTACGGACCTCAACATTCTGAGTGTTGAGGTCCGTAAGAAGGGGTTAGATGCAGAAACTTGTTTTTAACAGCCTGTTTACAGCCTTTAAACCCTCCAAAGGCCAATGCCACTTGTCAATAACTTGTGGTAGGGGCAAAATGAGCTACCATAACATTCCAACACTTGTACGGATGAGATTCGATCACGTTATTCAAGGAACGATCCTAACGGTGGTCCATTTACTATAAATACCCATCCATCCCCATTGCAAAACCCACTTGAAATCTGAGTTTTTCTCTAAGTGGTTGTGTTTATACACTTCCTACCTGAGATTACTTGGAAATCAATCTTGCGGGGACCCTTAGTAAGTGTTCCTTCGTTCTTTTATTACTTTTCGAGTCCGAAAGTCAAACTTTGTTTGACTTTCTGCATTGACCAGTTTATGGTCAAAGCGAAGTTCGTTTGAACTTCATAACGTGAGCGTGATCACGATGGTTATAGTCCCTAGTGACTATACCTACTGATTACCACGTTATCTAGGCTCAGTGACGAGTCGTAGTTTCGGCCAAAATGCGCATTCTTGCGTATTTTGTAACCAAACTACTCTTAGGTATCAAACCGTTTGTTTTGATACCGAACCTGTTTTTCTAAACTTAGTTAAGCATGTTTTAACATGCTTAGCTCGTCACTTTTAGTTTAGTGCTTATATAGGGTCGTAAGGTAAGCGATCTAAACAATCGCTTATACTTTCGAACCCGACCCGTTTGGTCGATCACTAGGATCCGACCAAACACATTAGGTGACCATAGTATATAGGTAATAACCTTCCAAGGTTATACCTTATGGTCGCTTCGTTTAAGTAGTTGAATGATAGGTAGTTTATATGCCTTAGGTAAATTACCAAAATGCCCTTTTGACGCCAAAATTCATTTTAATCATATGTAACATAACTTTTGGTATCTAAACTGATTTGGTAACAATATTAGACATGTTAAGGCATATCTTACTTATCATAGGACTAGTTAGGCGGTCCGAACGCGTTTCACGCGAACGACGCGTTAAAGTAGCATAAGCTACCTAAACGGGTCGTAATGGGTCGTAAGCACTTAGGTTAGGTTTCATTGTAGTATGTAGGATTTGTTAAACCATATTACATGAGTTCCCATACTCATTTGGTTTACGAGCCCTCATTCTATCCGATCTTCCGATTCTAGGTCCGGTATATTAACATAGTTACCTATATTAGGTGTCGTTTGATTCTGTGATCTCTAGCATTGCTTGGTGGTTATCTTAGGACGTCTGAGCAATCTCAAGTGAGTACATAGACCCCTCTTTTACTGTTTTCCAAACCGTTTTGGGGTGAAACACATGTGCCTACTTGTTACTTTCATGCTTTCTTGTTTTCATATCATATACTTGCTATGTTTATTAGTACATTTATAGTACATGATTTCAATACATTTTATGCGATGTACGCCCATTGTGTGCATACTTAGTACATCACTTTACAACACATTTCATGCTATGTACGCCCATTGTGTGCATACTTAGTAGATCACTTTACAATACATTTCATGCTATGTACGCCCAGTGTGTGCATACTTAGTACATCACTTTACAATACATTTCATGCTATGTACGCCCATTATGTGCATACTTAGTACATTGTTTTACATTGCATTTATGTTGCATATGCTCATCCAGCATATGAACACATTATACTACATTGTGAACCGTCGTAACCCTTTGATTATATGAACCGTTTGTAACTATTGAATCGTGTGAACCAGTTGTATCTGTTGACATGATTTACATTTGACAATAGACATATGACTATACATAAACATTTCTACAATTGTTAAACATTACATCTTGGTGGTTTGGTTTGGGTAAGTGATTTAAGTAACGAGGCGTTTGTAATATGATACAAGCATGGTGGATACGCCGCTGGTACTTCCTATATATAAGTGTTTGTATGGTATTACATATCGTAGCGTTATTTGAACCATTTCAATTTGAGACATATAACATTTTATACAAATAACATACCTTTCACAAGACATTGATTTACAAACAACTTATCTTATACAAACTCATTGTACATGGTTATTCATTTAACCATACATTATTCTCTTATTTATACATATCATCTGGTCTTATCGTTTTTCAAATGATTTACAAGACAAAGCAAATTACAAGGTTCATGACTAAACATTTTCTCAAACATAAGTCATGAATTCTGTTTTCACAAAACCTATGTATCTCATAGGCATTTTTATGCTGACGTACCTATTTTCACATGTGTTTTTAGGAGATGATGCATAGGACTTATCAAGACATACTTAGGCGGACCTGTGCCTTAGTGACTTAAAACGAGACAAGAACTAGTTAATTTATGTTATGTACCCTTTGGTTCTTGTTTAAAACAATGTAAACTTTCATGTTTGATTAATAAAACGAAACTTCAATTGCCATGGATTTGAAACAATTAATTCTGTTACAACACTCCCCGATGTTTCCGCCACGTTTTGTATGTTCTACGTGGTCGGGGTGTGATAGAAAAGTTGGTATCGGAGCCAATGGTTATAGGGAATTAGGTTATTAGTAATACTTTAACCTAGTCTATAACCTTCCTGGGACCCTAACGCGAGTTTACTTGCGTTTAGTCATAAAACAATACCGTCACCTATCCTTAGGCGATGACCACAACAAGAACATAAATTTCAAAACTGCTTTGAAAACTAATCATCTGTTCTAGGATGATTGATTACTAGGTTTTGAACCCTTTGTTATAAGGTTTTGAACCCCTTTGAATTTTCAAAACTCTCGTCAAAGTTTTGGGTCCTAAATAGTGTGAACACGTGCAAACTGGAAGAGTGAATGCCTGTACCCTGGGTTTTCTGTCTAAGGCTAGAGTGTTCGTACAAATCCACATAATCGGACCAGTCACTCTTACCTGGGAACTCTTGGGGTAAGTGTCCACTTATCGGCGAGCATGTCTTCGCGATACACTATGCGGATCTATTTGCTTTGCTTCAACCTTTGTGTTGTTTGTTTGCTTCGTGGTTCAAACAAATGACCATCAACCATGATTATGGTCGGTAATTGTAACATCCTATTCTTACCCAATGCCATTTCATTTGTTTTCTTTCTTGTTTCTCTTTTAGAATGCCTCCTCGATGCGAAAACCAGATAGCGACTGCCGAACTGGCAGAAATCATTGCGCAGCAAATGGCTGCTCAATTCCCAAACCTCTTTGCTCAATGGAACCAAGCCAACAACAACAACAATGGTCCATTCAATTTCAAGAGTTTTAACTCGGCTAAACCACTCAAGTTTAGTGGTTCTGAAGGAGCGACTAGGCTTCTTCAATGGTTCGAGAGCATTGAGAATACTTTCCGCCACGTGCAGTGTCCTAACAATCGCAAGGTCGAGTTTTCTTCGAGTGTGTTCCAGAAGAGGGCCCTTACTTCTGGAACGGGGTTATGAGAGATCGTGGTGCAGAAGTTGCTCTAGCACAGACATGGGTTGAACTTAGGGCCCTTATGATGAGGGAATTTTGTCCTCGTCACGAGATCAGGGCCTTGGAAAGGGAATTTGATGATCTTACGCAAGATAGCGGTGAGCATCGAGCCTACACGGACCGTTATGAGGAGTTAAGTCTGTTATGCCCAAACATGGTCACGCCTTTGGATAAGGCAATCGAAAAGTACATTGATGGCCTCCCTGACTCAATACAAGACATTGTGACTGGTAGCAACCCTACTACAGTTAGACAGGCCATTGAGCTATCTGCAACCTTGACTGAATCACAGATCAGGAAAGGTAAACTTTTTCGAAAAGGTTGTTGGTGCAGTCATCTGTCGACTAAGTCTTATATCGAGTCTCGGGATCGTTGCAGAATTGTTCAAGCATGATGTCATCATATATGATGATGACATCATATTGATGACATCACATATTGCAACTACACGTGAAATTGCATGCAAAGTTGAAATTAGAATGTTGTTTTTGTCGGTTTCGCTTCAAAGTCAAATGCATGGATTTCGCTTGAATAGAATATTAGATACCATAGATTTCGCTTCAAATGATTAAATGTGTTTCGCTTGAGAGTGACTTCAAGTGAAACCTGTTTAGTATAAATAGGTGGCATGTCAATTCATTTGTAACGTTGGCCAGAACGAGATACCGAGGTGCTGCCGGTTTTCCTTTCGATTGTAAAAGTTGTTATATCAATATATAAGAGGATTAAAGTGTTAAACAAGCTGTTTCATCGTTAGTTTCTTATTTTCCGCATCTGAAACTGATAAATCTCTTCTGAACGACTCGTTTGGGTCTCAAACCGATCCTACAAGTGGTATCAGAGCTCAGGAGGAAGAGATTTCACAAAAACAGCTCGTTTTCATCATTTTTTTCTGTTTCTACACCATTCTTTCTCAAAAATTAAAATTTTTTACGGATAAAATCGGCTCAAATTCTCACATAATGTGCGTAAACATGTTTTAACAAACCCTTGAGAGTTTCAGATCTAAAATCGGCTTAAATCTTGTTCAATCGGACCAAAATCAGATCGTTTTTGCTGACATCATCAGATTTCGCTTGAAACTTGTTGATTTCACGTGTATTCACAAATATCATGATTTCGCTTAAGTGTACTTGATAATCTCGCTTGAATATGATAATCTTGATGATTTCGCTTGAAATATTACTTGATTCTGCTTGAATATACCGACTGCTTAAATTGTTTAAAAGAAAGTTCATCGATATGCGTGAAATATAAAAAAATATATAGAGTTGTGTAAATCATTTTACAAGAGCATGTGATAGTTCATTGAATTCGAGGTTGTCAGTTAGTTGGATTATGTGTTAGCATGTGGTAATATGAATTTGCATGTGAAACATGTCAGCCATCTTTAAAAGTTAAAGGTTGTTTGAGATTGCCAAAATCGAGTGAAGTTGAAAAGTAAATAATATTGTCGGGTTAGTGAGTCCTGCGGTCCGATCATAGTTCGGTTTAGTGGTTTTTTCAATCAGGTTCTAACAGTGAATTTGTTGGTTTAGTGGATTTGCATGTAATCATTATTAAGAGTTGTTGCCAGCTTTCATGTGTCAAGGTTTGCATGTGAACAACAGAATCATTTTCAATTACTAAAATAGCATTGAATTCAAAGGTGTCAGTATATGTGTCAGTACATCGGGATAAGAAATTGCCACAAGACTTAGTCAGTTTGTTCGTGTGATCTTGTTTGATAAGCCCAATGCATGTTTGAATATTCACAGCCAAATCAGATTTATTACATACTTGAATTTGTCGGCTAGTATATGTTGTTGCATGTGACTTGGGATTGACTTTATTTTGTCGGCATAATCGATTTGAGACTACATGTGTTTTGATTAAAAATTCATTACACTTTGTGGTACCATCTATGAATTAGTCACGTGTTTTGGATTCTGTTTGCTTGAAGTCATATTATAAGTTCATCTGAATCTTAGTTCACAAAAGGTGGTTCAGTCAGTTTGAATTCAGATTCGTTCAAGGTCGTGTGTTTTAGCCAGGTCATTGGAAAAGGGTCATTTCAGTCCGCACAGTTTGTCAACTTTCAGTCCGCACAGAAAATCATCAATTCGAGTACCAGTCTTATTTTGTTAATTGATAAATTTTTAAACTGATTGGTGTTTGTTTGTTCGACAGGTGCAATTTTTTTACAAGGAGATACAGCTCATTTGAAAATCCGAAACATGGACGAAGATTTTTACAACGCATTCGCTACTCCGGTTACCCCAATCACTGTTGCACAAAACACAATGCTCGAGAATGAAACGGGTACAATGCAAAAACCGCCCAAACTAATGAACATCGAAGAATATAAGGGTTGGGAAGGCCGTTTCGAGAATTGGGTACAAGCCAACTACTTGGATGCTTGGGAATGTGTCGAGACAAAATATGTTCGACCGATGAAAGATGATGAAGAGCCTGTTCCGATAAAAGATCTAAGTACTGATGCTAGAAAGAAGTACAAAGATGAGAAAATGATGCTAAGTCTTCTGCAACAAGCAGTAAAAGAAGATATTATGGTGCTTTTGCAACACAATGGAACTTCATATTCGATTTGGAAAGCTTTAAGGTCAAAGTTTCGTGGTAGTGAAGAAATGGTCAAAAGCAAGAAATCGCTTCTAAAGAAAGAATTTGATCTGTTTCGCGGATTAAAGAATGAAAGTACAAGAGAGATTATCGAAAGATACTGCAATTTGCTTGCTAACATGTAGAGATTGAGTATTGAGAAAAACAATGAAGATACTCAAGAGAGATTATCGAAAGATACTTCAATTTACTGCAATTTTCGTGAGGCTGGTACTACTTTGACTCCTCAGTTTCATCGAAAGATACTGCAATTTACTGCAATTTTCGTCAGGCTGTTACTTCTACTTTAGGTTTTGACAAATCTAAAGTCACTTGTTTTCGTTGTAGGGAAAAAGGACACTTCAAGAGGGAGTGCAAAAACCGCGAAGCAAGTGGAGCTCAAAATCCATTTAACAACAACAATGATTATTATCGAAAAGCCATCTACCATCAAGTTTCTCAATAATCATCTCAACAACAACAACATCAGGCACAAACTGCACATGGAAGACACATCATTGAAGACTCTGGAAAGAGAGCTTGTGCAGTGAATCAAGATTCTTTAAAGAGAGTAAATGGTAGTGCCTTGATAATAGATCAAGATGACGAAAAGTTACCTGAGGGTTTAGTTGGGAGAATTTTACTTGGGATAACTATATTCCTGATCAAGCCAAAGCTCACACAGCTTTTGTAGCTCGAGTTGAAGAGGACAGTGATGATGATACTGAATATTGGAAGAGAAAATTCGAAGCTGATATGAAACTGATTGCTGAAAGTGACAGTGACAGTGAAAATGAAAATGAAAAGGTTAAAAAGAATAAGAAAAAGGTCAAGACTCCCGTGAGCAGTGATGATGAAGAAATTCCTGTGATCAAAAGGAAAGTAAAGGTTGAAGTTGCAAAGTTCAAAGTTGATCAAGAAGTTGATGCTAAAAAGATTCCAGTGAAGTGTGAAAACTGTGAAGCTGTGAAAAAGCAGAATAGTACACTGATCTATAACTTGAACAGTTTGAAGGAATCTTATGATGTGTTGAACAAAGCAATGAACCAGTATAATCAAACAAGTGAAGAACAAGCTACAGCAATGAAGACACTTCAGGGTGCTTTTATGACGAAGCAAAAAGTGGTGAATAACTACATTGAAAAGTGTGTTGTACTAGAACAAAAGCTGGAATTGCAAAGAATTGAGACTGAAAGAGTAAATCGTTCGTTGAAAAGTTACTCATGTACTTCTTATGTCATTGACAGGATTTATCCAACTGTTGAAGGCATGAAGGCATTTGAAGAGGATGAAGTAACTGAAGAAAAAAATGCTGAAAAAGTGGTTGAAGAAAAGACTCCAGAAAAGAAGAACAAGAAGAAGAATGACTCAAAGAAAAAGACTGAAAAGAAGGATTCTGGTAAGAGACAAGATATAGGTTACAACAAGTGTCCACCCCCGCTTGAAAATGGATATTCTCCAAGAAATCCAAACTCAGAAAGAGTCGAAAAGGCAACAAATTTACAGTGGGAGTCGGAGTCGTCAGTTAACTTGCTAGAAAATATTGATGTGACGTTTACATCATCTGACACTGATCATGAGTCCGAGTTAATAAAGAAAGTTGTCGATCAAGTGTTGGATAAAGATGAAACTGAGGACTCAGAGTTAAAGTCAGAGTCAGAGTCAAAGTCTGGTTCTGAAAGTTCGAGTTCGACAGTCAATAGTCAAAAGTTTTCAGTTAAAAGGGTTTACAACAAAGAATTCCTGTTATCAAAATCTAATTTGGATGATGGAACGTTTAAAGTTGCATATACTTTGAATGATTCTGACAAATTATATTCTGATGAGGAATTTCCAATAAGAGGTGTCAAAACTGAATTGATCAAAAAGGTTTTCAAACTTACAGAAATTAACATTTCTGAAATAAAAGATTTAAATCTTAATGGTAAACCTAAAACTTACACCTCAAGAGTACAACAAAGATTAAACAAGAAAAAAGGTTACAATTCTTGTTCTGGTTTTCACAAGAAACCAAACCCTAACTGTAATTTCAAAAAGAAAGGTCTTGGATTTATTCCAACAGAAAAACAGAAAAATGAAAAATATGTTCGTGATTTTAAAGCAAAGATGACATTTGTTTCAGGTACATCAGCAGAAGAAGAAGAAGAAGAAAAGAAAGAATTCTGGAGACAATCGAACAAAGAATTCCTTGCGAAGAAGCAAGAAGAGATGAAATTTGCTGATCAGATGAAAGATACGAGAACCTGTTTTCAATGCAACACTGTTGGACATATTGCCAGAGATTGTTCTAAGGCAATACCATCAAAACAGGGAGTATCTCGTAAACTCAAAGAGAAAGTGGTTGAGTTTGAACCACAAATTGATAGAACAAAATTGTTTAAAAATTCTACTTTTGAAATTGGTGAATGTTCAAACAGATTTTACAAGAAAAGAGCTAAATCTGATAACCAAAAATGGGTGGTTAAGAAGTCTGGAAGTAGTTCTAGCGATGATTCTAATAGGTCAAAATCAGAGGAACTATCTTCTGGTGATGAATCTGATTCCACAAAATCAGATGAGCCACAGGTTGAGGTAAAAGGAGAAAAATCAGTTCTGACTGTGGATGATGAGAATTTTCCATCACTTCGAACTGAAAATTATAAAAAGAAAATTGGTAAAGTTGAAATTTCAAACCAATTTTATGATGACAAAAAGGTTTTCGATGTTGAAAAGTCCTTTAACCCCACTGTGAAACACATTTTTGGTAAAATGATTGATCGAAAAGTCAAAGGGGTTAAAGAGTTCTATGAGAAGAAGACGAAGAAAGATAAAGTTGAATCATCCCTGGTTTGTGACTGGGATGGTTCATACTATGAACAGTAAGTCTGTGGACTTGCCGGAGATCCCAAGTTGGTAATCGTGGATCAGGAATCGGCATCATTCTGTGTATTTGTTTGAAATTTTAGTACAAGTGGTAAATCAGGGACATTAATTTGTACTTGATTTTCTACAAGTGGTTGAAGACAAAATGATGAACCATATCCCCAACTTTACAAGTGGTAAAAACAAAATTATTTTCCAGAAAAATCATTTTGATTAAAACAAACTTAAGTGTTTTGAAATCTTAATGAGAAAATGGTTTGTTAAAAGGGGGAGTTCTGATTGTTTATGCCAAGTGGATGGCGATTTGAAGTAATTCGATATCAGTTGTCAAGTTCTTGTATAGTTTATTTTCAAATTTCCTAAAATGTGTTTGCATTTTAGGGGGAGTAAGAAATTTTAGAAAATCCAAAAACATTTGAAAATTTGAAAAAGCCCAAAACATGATAAAATTCAAAAATGAGTTTTGTTGTATAAAAGAGGAAATGATAGTACAACAGTGGACGATCACAACATGCTAAAGAATTGGAAAGTTAAATGTGATAAACGGTTTCACAGATGATGTGTCAGTAGGTTTTTGCACATTTAGTAGATTGTGACGAGATATAAACCTAAATTTCAAACTTACTTATATCGTGGGGAACATCTCTCGGATATATGGGTAACCCCCGAAATCTCGTTTGAAAGGTCTCATAATCTGATATACTAGGTTTTTATACTCAGTGATGTCTGGGGTATTATTCCAGGACTTCTGCTGAACGGTAGTTCTGACCTAGTCCTCGAATAATACTTTCCGCAAATGCTTGAAACATAGCATCACCCTCAGCATATATGATAAGACAATAAAATTGCTTAGCAATGTTGTTGTAAAAAAGATCCTCTAAAGGGGACACACCCACAAGTTGAGTCATGATCTCTCTGCTGAACGGTAGTTTTGACCTGAGCTCTCATGATTCTTCATAATTTATTAACCCCTTACAGATATCATTTGTGTCATAATTACCTGTAAGACTAAATATTGGGATCTGGATACGGGAGTATATTCTGAGGTGGGACACGCGATTGAGTTTAATTGCTTAAGACATTAATATCGTATCTCGGATCAGTTGAACTTTGTGTGAAAATTTAAGTGGACCAGTATACTAACAATCTAAGTGAATCGTTTAGAACTTAAAATGAAATCATACTTAACGGTGTTGGTGATTTGTCTCAGAAACTAATATGATCCTCTTACACGAACTCACAAAAATATTGTGTGTAAATATTTCTTTATTGCATTTCTTTTTATTAAAAAAAATCCAAAAAGATTTTTAGTGTGTTTTAGCATAAATTTTGAAAAATTCAAAAAGATTTTCGACAACTGGTGTTGGAGAGCTAATTTTCAAAATTCTGAGTGCTAAACATGATGAACAAATGGTTTGGGAGAGTGTGTTGTGTTTGAAATGAAAATGATATTTCTGCAAGTGGTTCATCAGAGGCTATAAACATTGAATCATTTTAAAATTTGTTTTTCAAGTTATTATCAGAAAATTTATTGTGAGGTAGAGGATGTGCAGGTTTCTAAATGTTAGAGAGTCAGGTTCCGATACCTGAAAACTTTGTGATTTCAACATGCCAGACTGCGATCCCAGCATATCGAAAGGGGGAGTCTGAAGACATTCAAGTAAAGATTGTTCGTGGAAAGTTTGCTGGTGATAAAAAAGAAAGAGAGAAGATTTGAGGATTCTTACAACGTCAGACACTTCAAAGAGTTCGAGAAGACTGATAAAGACTGAAGATGCGAAGACTCGATACTTAAGACTCGTCAACATCTGAGGGGGAGTCTGTTGGTGCAGTCATCTGTCGACTAAGTCTTATATCGAGTCTCGGGATCGTTGCAGAATTGTTCAAGCATGATGTCATCATATATGATGATGACATCATATTGATGACATCACATATTGCAACTACACGTGAAATTGCATGCAAAGTTGAAATTAGAATGTTGTTTTTGTCGGTTTCGCTTCAAAGTCAAATGCATGGATTTCGCTTGAATAGAATATTAGATACCATAGATTTCGCTTCAAATGATTAAATGTGTTTCGCTTAAGAGTGACTTTAAGCGAAACCTGTTTAGTATAAATAGGTGGCATGTCAATTCATTTGTAACGTTGGCCAGAACGAGATACCGAGGTGCTGCCGGTTTTCCTTTCGATTGTAAAAGCTGTTATATCAATATATAAGAGGATTAAAGTGTTAAACAAGCTGTTTCATCGTCAGTTTCTTATTTTCCACATCTGAAACTGATAAATCTCTTCTGAACGACTCGTTTGGGTCTCAAACCGATCCTACAAAGGTGACAAGAAACCGGTCGAGGAATCGAACCCAATCGAGGAATCAAAGACCATGGATGAACAGACTGGATCCCCTAAGAAGTCAAAGAAGCGAAAGGCTTCTCAGAACTTCGCCATGGTTACTCACAATGATCAAGCCGTCCCCAACCAACCAGCTCAACCCCCTGCTAGGAAGCCATACAATGGAACTGCACCCTTGTGCAACCAATGTAGCCTCCATCATCATGCCAATGTAAAGTGCCGCAAATGCCAAACTTGTAGACTTATAGGCCATACAGCAAGAGTCTGCCCAGCTGCAGCTGCACCAAACCAAGCTGGCAACAATCCTGCTCAAGGTCGTTTTCTACCATGTTCTTGCTTCAACTGTGGCGAGATGGGTCATTTCCGAAGAAATTGCCCAAAACTTGCTAATACAAATCCAGCACAGGGATGAGCATCTGACCGAATGGAAGACAACGATGTTTAGAAATAATCAATCCTTATGTATTATTCTCTTTTGTTGTCAAGATCTAAGAATCAGTTGTTATCATTGTTTATAAATAAATCTTTTATTTACGTTGCAATGAATTTATGTGGTTGTATGTATAAACAACATATCTCTTACAATACCGACAATCAAGGAATCGTATCCCTTGTAAAGCAAACTACCCCCAAATTTTTTTTTCCATCTTATGATCTCTTGCGTTTCCACGAAATTCCTAAGTACCCGTTTATTCTAAGGAAACGAAGTACAAGGCGCAAGTTACAACACGAGACGAATACCCAAAGTACCACTATAAATCCTTAATAAGGGTACTTAAAGATATTTCCGTAAATCCTAAAATTTTTGTGTTCCTTAATTCGACTATTACGTTTCTTTGAAAACAAAATCGAATTTTGGGAGATCATCCTATCTTTTCAGATAGATCCCAGAGGACATTGAAGTCCAGCGACTGGTTTCCTGGTGTACTTTGAATATCCATATTCAATCACTAACAAGTTAATAACAAATTAATAACTGAGTTATGCAACTATGTGATTATATGCTTATGTGTTCCCTTTTATGTTTTTTGTGTAATCCAAGTTTTTGTTATCTAAAATCCTTAATGGACTTCTACGTTGTAGTTAAGTCCCTTGGGTTATAAAGTACTACTCCATAATTAGACCCCTTGAGTGGTCTAGTTAAACAGATTGATCCAAAAATCTGGTTAGGAACGTCATGTGATGATATAGCTGAAAGGACTCCTTGGTGGCCTAATTAAAAAGATCATTTGTCGATCTAATTAAAAGGACCCTATGGTAGTTTAGTCACCCTCATCACAGGTTTGATTTTCTTCCCCTAAACATTACAAGATAAACCGTGCGGACTGTGCAAGGAATTACGTAATTATGGATGCATACATAATTATGGAATTTAGTGCACAGAAACCACAGCGAGCTTTGTCATGTGCCTAGAAGTTAACTCTATTCATTTCCGTTTCTGAGGAAGCACCCGTTGAAAATGACTCCGTTTGTTCATTTTCGTTTCTGAAGATTGTCTGTTGAGGAAATGAATATCCGTTTGATTATCCTTTTCATTTCCATTTCTGATGAAGCACCCGTTGAAAATGACTCCGTTTGTTCATTTTTCGTTTCTGAAGATTGTCCGTTGAGGAAATGAATATCCGTTTGTTTCTCCTTTTCATTTCCATTTCTGTTGAAGCACCCGTTGAAAATGACTCCGTAAGTTCATTTTACGTTTCTGAAGATTGTCCGTTGAGGAAATGAATCCTCGTTTGCTTATTCCTTCATTTCCGCTTCTGAAGAATACTCATAGAGGAAAATGACTCTGTAAGTTCATTTTCGTTCTGAATAATGTCCGTTAAGGAAATGACAGGATTATGCCTTACATATCTCTGGTGGTTATTTGACACAAAGTCACAAATAGACTCCTACGAATAAATTTCGAGACGAAATTTCCTAAAGTAGGGGAGACTGTGACACCTGGGTCACTGCGACCATCAAAAAAATACCAAGCCAATGAAATATTGTATTTCATACTTGGGATCTGTATAAATATATGTATCATTTGCACATATCAATTCTTGTTCGATTTCAAGCTCTAAATCGCTTTCTAGAAGGTTATACGCGCACTGATGCGTAAATATAACCAGTTTAATGCAACGAACACTCCGGAATAGTGAAATAGGCTTAACATACCTTAAATAACCTTTACATAACTTAGAAATAAGTTTTTAAGGCTTTGGTATGGCAAAATCAAGTTAAATCGCCTACAGGGACTAAAGTTGACAAACTGCGAAAGTATGCCAATTTGAACTGTAACAGACATTCCGGAACATGGCCATAAGTTAAACATACCATAAATATCCTTTACATAGCTTAGAAATAGGCTTTGAGGGGTTCGGTGTGCTAAAATAAACTTTTGGGCCATTCAGGGACTAAAAGCGTCAAAAAGTGCACAAGTTTGCATTTTCGCGCATAACTTACGTTCTGACTACATCCGGACATCCAAAAATTTATGTAAGCACTAAGACATTTTATTTTAATGTTTGGCATAAGAAAAATCCATTCGTCGTGTCATTTGGATCGTTTTTCGCGCTTATGCACATTCTGTCGTAATTAACCAAACAACGCGATCGTACGGCCAAACGAACCGACATCCCTGATGTTTTCAAGCATATTTCATGTTTCCTATGTCTTAACATCATTTTGGAGCTTGAAATTGGGTTTGACGGGTGTTAGAAGTGCCAATACACGACGATACGCGCACAGGGGCCTGTTCTGCCATTTTCGAAAGTTTCAGGCCTGCAAGGTCCTTACGGACCTCAACATTCTGAGTTTTGAGGTCCGTAAGCAGGGGTCAGATGCAAAAACTTGTTTTTAACAGCCTGTTTCCAGCCTTTAAACCCTCCAAAGGCCAATGCCACCTGTCAATAACTTGTGGTGGGGGCAAAATGAGCTACCATAACATTCCAACACTTGTACGGATGAGATTCGATCACGTTTTTCGAGGAACGATCCTAACGGTGGTCCATTTACTATAAATACCCATCCATCCCCATTGCAAAACCCACTTGAAATCTGAGTTTTTCTCTAAGTGGTTGTGTTTATACACTTCCTACCTGAGATTACTTGGAAATCAATCTTGCGGGGACCCTTTGTAAGTGTTCCTTCGTTCTTTTATTGCTTTTCGAGTCCGAAAGACAAACTTTTTTTGAATTTCTCCATTGACCAGTTTATGATCAATGCGAAGTTCGTTTGAACTTCATAACGTGAGCATGATCACGCACGTTATCTAGGCTCAGTGACGAGTCGTAGTTTCGGCCAAAATGTGCATTCTTGCGTATTTTGTAACCAAACTACTCTTAGGTATCAAAACCATTTGTTTTGATACCAAACCTGTTTTTCTAAACTTAGTTAAGCATGTTTTAACATGCTTAGCTCGTCACTTTTAGTTTAGTGCTTATATAGGGCCGTAAGGTAAGCGATCTAAACAATCGCTTATACTTTCAAACCCGACCCGTTTGGTCGATCATTAGGATCCGACCAAACACATTAGGTGACCATAGTATATAGGGAATAACCTTCCAAGGTTATACCTTATGGTCGCTTCATTTAAGTAGTTGTATGATAGATAGTTTATATGCCTTAGGTAAATTACCAAAATGCCCTTTTGACGCCAAAATTCATTTTAATCATATGTAACATAACTTTTGGTATCTAACCTGATTTGGTAACAATATTAGACATATTAAGGCATATCTTACTTATCATCCGACTAGTTAGGCGGTCCGAACGCGTTTCACGCGAACGACGCATTAAAGTAGCATAAGCTACCTAAATGGGTCGTAATGGGTCGTAAGCACTTAGGTTAGGTTTCATTGTAGTATGTAGGCTTTGTTAAACCATATTACATGAGTTCCCATACTCATTTGGTTTACGAGCCCTCATTCTATCCGATCTTCCGATTCTAGGTCTGGTATATTAACATAGTTACCTATATTAGGTGCCGTTTGATTCCGTGATCTCTAGCATTGCTTTAGGACTTCTGAGCAATCTCAAGTGAGTACATAGACCCCTATTTTACTGTTTTCCAAACCGTTTTGGGGTGAAACACATGTGCCTACTTGTTACTTTCATGCCTTCCTGTTTTCATATCATATACTTGCTATGTTTATTAGTACATTTATAGTACATGATTTCAATACATTTTATGCTATGTACGCCCATTGTGTGCATACTTAGTACATCACTTTACAACACATTTCATGCTATGTACGCCCATTGTGTGCATACTTAGTACATCACTTTACAATACATTTCATGCTATGTACGCCCATTGTGTGCATACTTAGTACATCACTTTACAATACATTTCATGCTATGTACGCCCATTGTGTGCATACTTAGTACATCACTTTACAATACATTTCATGCTATGTACGCCCATTATGTGCATACTTAGTACATTGTTTTACATTGCATTTCTGTTGCATATGCTCATCCAGCATATGAACACATTATACTACATTGTGAACCGTTGTAACCCTTTGATTATATGAACCGTTTGTAACTATTGAATCGTGTGAACCAGTTGTATCTGTTGACATGATTTACATTTGACAATAGACATATGACTATACATAAACATTTCTACAATTGTTAAACATTACATCTTGGTGGTTTGGTTTGGGTAAGTGATTTAAGTAACGAAGCGTGTGTAATATGATACAAGCATGGTGGATACGCCGCTGGTACTTCCTATATATAAGTGTTTGTATGGTATTACATATCGTAGCGTTATTTGAACCATTTCAATTTGAGACATATAACATTTTATACAAATAACATACTTTTTACAAGACATTGATTTACAAACAACTTATCTTATACAAACTCATTTTACATGGTTATTCATTTAACCATACATTATTCTCTTATTTATACATATCATCTGGTCTTATCGTTTTTCAAATGATTTACAAGACAAAGCAAATTACAAGGTTCATGACTAAACATTTTCTCAAACATAAGTCATGAATTCTGTTTTCCCAAAACCTATGTATCTCACAGTCATTTTTATGCTGACGTACCTATTTTCACATGTGTTTTCAGGAGATGATGCATAGGACTTATCAAGACATACTTAGGCGGATCTGTGCCTTTGTGACTTAAAACGAGACAAGAACTAGTTAATTTATGTTATGTACCCTTTGGTTCTTGTTTAAAACAATGTAAACTTTCATGTTTGATTAATAAAACGAAACTTCAATTGCCATGGATTTGAAACAATTAATTCTGTTACAACACTCCCCGATGTTTCCGCCACGTTTTGTATGTTCTACGTGGCCAGGGTGTGACAATGTGAAAGTGTTTGTTATCGGTTTTCCTTTTGCAGATGTTGCCCTGTATGTAGGGGCGTATCAACGAGAGAAAGGAAAAATGACGACGGTTCAGTTAGACGCTGGTGAGAAGCCATGGTATCATCAAATGGAGACGAACTTTTCATTCCCAAGGATGCAGACTTGGAGACGCAACCTTCTGCTAATGTTGGTAAGTTTCTCCTTTGCATCTTATATGTAATATTGCAATATTAATCTTTGCTAATGTTGCGCTTTGGGTAATATTGCAATATGAATTATCCCCTTTTGGATAGGTGAGTTGATCAATTTAAGCGTAGGCCCTGAATCCAAGAAGAAAAAGCGCGGGCCTGTTGCCTCTACTGTGTCACACCCCAACCAATAGTGGAATCATCGGAGTGGGACTAGTTCGAGATTGCAAGAGACTTCATAACACTATTGGTGACAAGTATTTATTAATTGATTTTACATTGTTTGAACTAGAATACAGCAAGATAGAAATACAACATGTGTTAAGCAATAAAATTCCATTTCATTGATAAAAATATTTTACAACTTTTGGAAGCAATTTACAACATGCTTGTAACTAGTACAAGTACAACAATACAACAAAATACGCTTAAATAACACGAGTTTCTAAGGCATTCCTATTGGATTCCATGCATCTTTAATTATATCATCAACCTGCAATACATGTTAAAGCATAGTTCAATACAAAAAGTATTGGTGAGCATACAAGTTTGAGTATTAGTATAAAAATGTTTTAAACAGATTATTCATGGCAATGACTAAGTACAAGCATATGAATTTAAACACGCATGATTGCAAGTATAACACGTATGATTGCAAGTATAACATGTATGAGCAAATATAGAGATTATTTGTCTAAAAGAATTTCTAGCATGTTTGTGTATTTGATTCAAAGTACATGTATTGCATACCAAAGGTAATAAAGCGTAAAAAGGGATCGAGTATGCTCACAGTTTTGTGTAGGAAGTACACTTAAAGCTCGGGGAAAGTTGGTGGAGTTTCGAGATCACGAGTGTTTGTGTTTGCGATTCCTTGTAAAATAAAGCGTGCGAAAATGGATTTAGGAACTTGGAACAATGAGAATTATCCTAAAATAAGTGTTTGGAATGCACTAAATAAAATGGAAAATATTTAACACTAAAATTAGTCTTATTTTATATTTATACAACTTTATTAGATTAATAAAATATAATATTGTTTATTTAAATGATAACAACTAAACTTTTTCGTGTAAATAACCAATTGTGAGTAAGTTGTTTTTTTTAACACCATAAATTAAAAAAATAATAAAATAACTTTCAAAAGAATCATAGTCAGACCCGTGAGATACACGGATCGGACCCGGGTTGTGTCACTTAGGGTGCACGGGGCACCTTCGGTGACCCCATGCGGTGAGTGGTTTTACCGTGCGGGTACACCGCCACCAACATATGTTTACCACGCGGGGACTTGTGAGCTCGGTGTGTACTCACCGATTGAGAGAGAGGAGAGAGAGAGAGAGGGGGTGATTGGTTGTTAATGTGGGTCCGCCCTTTTTCCACCAATCATATTTTTTTCTTATTTTTTTATAAAAAAAATAATTGTGTGAGTGGAGTGCCGCCATCAAATTGAGGGTGTGAGAGGAGTTAAGAGGGGAGTTGACGTGGCGCGTGCTGATTGACCGTGCGTAAAAGAGGGGACTCCCCTAAGAGAGGAGTGCCCCTCTCACCCTTAGGTTCATCTTCTTCTTTATATTACAACTACAGAAACCCATTTGTTTATTATTCATACAAGAACCCATCAACTCATGTTGTTGTTTATATTATGAAAACAAATGATGGTGGTCAATGATGTAGCCTTTTCTAGTAGGCAAACACTCCAAGAATTTGAGAAGGGGAAACAAGAACTTGGGGAAATTTTCTGTATATTTCTCAAAGCAAAATTACATTAATTTAAATATGCACTGGATTAGAGCACATGATACCCATGATCCTTATTCCTAGGAGACATGCATGCAACTACCTACCATGCTCCCACTACTATCATGCATAACTACCTTAACAATTAAATAACAAATGCAATACTAAAATTAATAGAACTGGTCTTCCGAATACTGTGCTCCACTTTGTAAATTCAGTCCAACAACTTGGCTGGTAGCTTGTGACTTCTTTTGGGCCTGGAACTGGGCTCGTGCACTTCCTGGACTGCTTCAGTGATGTCCTCTGCTGGGCCAGCTACACCTGGCTCATAGTGGGCCTTATCATCCCCCTCCCCTTGAAACTTAACATTGCCCTCAATGTCAATAAATTCAGGAAACTCCTCATGCAGGTGATGTCTGGTAAAATACACTTATTTGTCCCGTGTAAAGTGTATAATTTTTGTATAGTTTTATTTGTTTTTATTTAGTTTTTAGTGTTGTTTTATATTATTTTGTGTTGGGCCAGGTCCTGGTGTAAATGGAGCGGAAAAGAGTAATATGGAAATAACCAGCTAGTTGGGCAGAGTAAAACGCCAGTAACAGAAGGAAGTTTGCAGCTATTTTCTGTGAGTGGGTCGAACCTACTATCTCTATTTTGTTTAGTTAGAGAGGCTAGTAGTGGCAAAAATATGGAAGTTGTGATTAAATCACATATGGTACACGACAAAAGCGAGGAAATTGTATTTGGGGTCCAACTTAAAAGCTGATGGAATATTATCTCATATTTGGTGGAGTAAATTTTTAGATGGCCACGTGACAAACCAAAATCCAAAGAAATAATATTGGTCATGGATCAAACTAATATTTGATTTAGGCCAAAATGAAAAAAATACAATTGCACAAGAAAAAGAGGCCGTGAAAAACCATAAGCCCAGCTGAGATAGTGAATTAAGGGTTTGGGCCTTTGAAAGAATTTTGATGAATAAAAAAAACCCTCATGGATATATATCGAGACTGGACGGCAGAAGTGGGAAGAAAGGAGGGCACGAAGTCAGACGGCAGGAGGAATAGGCTGCCATTGTTGGAGTAGACATCGATCAAGAGAGAAGAAAAAAGATTGGTTTGAGGGTTCAAGTCGCGATCAAGATTCTAGTCCGGGTTTGATATTTATTTATTAGTATTCAATTTTGTTAAGACTTTGTGTTTTCAGATTTGATACTATGAATTATTTATTGGTTCAGACTTGTTTCTTTTTCATGACTATGATTCTTGGCTAAACTTTTCATACTACTTAGGTTGAGATGAACTAGTTGATTGTTGCGTTGTTTTGACTTGGTTTTGGTTATTTGATGTGATTTACATAACTTTTCCTTGAAATTGATCTTGATATTGCATGTTGGTATGTTTTGATTGTTTTATTAGTCAATAAATTCAGCGGTTTAGGCACGAAGAAATTCCCCCTAGACTTAGGATTTAATTTAATTCGTTTATCTTAGGATTTTCGGGTTAGGTATTGTGTTGAGAAATTGACCAAGTTGACTAATAATTAAAATCACTATATTAAAACTTGCATCCTCATCTTGTGGCTCGAAAGACGATTAGGGTGAGCTAGGTTATTAGCTAATTATTGGTGGGTAGATTGGGTGACCGATAGCTCGGGCTCGTTTATTGCATCGTAATTAAGGTTTCCTAGGATTTCAATTATCAAAGTTGGGTTTGCTTTGCGATTTTGGGATCCTCTCTTAACATAACTGTCTCTGAGGTCAAAAGGATTCTATTTTCGTAGGATTTGGTATCGATAGCTCGAGCCGGTTCGTTCTAGCACTTCACATTTAGTCTTGCTCTTTCGTTTGGGACATCTCTAGCGGGGGGTCAATCGAGGGAAATAGATATTTAACCATCATCATTGTCACATTAGCATTGCATGATTCTAGGGATTCAAAGCCTGTGTAGTTCTTTCTCATCATTGTCTCCTTCCTGTCACTTCTTGCTTGCTTGCCCTGTTATCTTGTTTTCTTGCTTTATTAGTTTATTAAAAAAATCCTAAAAACACAAAATTAAAAACCAATTAAGTATTAGTTGAGTCAGAGTCTAGTTTAGCGTCGCTAGTGTCTCGTGGGTTCGATACTCGGACTTCATTAGGCTTTACTACGTACGATAGGTACACTTGCCTGTCAGTGGTCTAGCATTTAGAGAGTCTTAGTTTATAAATTTAAAACTAGGGTGTCTAGATTAGGTTTAGTTTTTACAGACCATATTAAGCACATCAAGTTTTTGGCGCCGTTGCCGGGGACGCTTAGGCGATTACGTTATTAGCTTTGATTGATCTTATTTGTTTAATTGGTCTTATTTGTAGTTTGAGTCTTAGGGTTTGTGTCTAGTTGTAGTGTGTCTAGTCGTTTTTGTAAATATATTTCTATAAGTTATTTTTTATATATATTTTTATCATGTGTTTTATGTGTGGAGGGCCCCATTACACCAAATATTGTCCAAACGATTCGGGGTGTCCCATAGATTTCGATGCTAACCCTCTTGTGCAGCCACAGTCATATCAGTCTTGGAATTGGAAACCAAAACAAACAACAGAGGACTTCCGTGACTGGGTTAAGGCTGCTAAGGAAGAAAGAAATAGGGGGATTCAAGCCGCACTTGATAGGTTAAATTCACAGAGCTTGAAGAGCCAAGGCCGTTACACGTATGATATAAATGGAAATTATCTAGGATATCAAACGGCTGATGCTGAGATGGATTATACAATTTTAGATCCGGGGGGAGAAATGTGCATTGGGATCTCACAGTCAGGTAAATATTATGATTCTAATTTTAATTATTATAATTCTCATGAATCAGATTTACCCTTGTCTTGTGAGGATGATGTCGTGCAGGTTTCACATTTTGAGCCCTTGTATGAAGAAGATGAGGATCACACTCATGAACTGGAGACGATAATGGACGTTGAAGTCCCACCTCTGGTTCAGCAAGTCGTTAATTCCAGTTATTGGTGTCCCACGCCATGGGATATTGATGATGGCTTTTGGAGTGATGATGATGAGGGGGTAGTAGAAGAGGCAGAGTTGGAGGTGCCTGACTACACCACGTCCCCTAGAGATGAAGAAGCTAGTGAGCCACTTGACAAGATGGAGGATGAGAATGAAGAGCATATACCATCTTGGGAGGAGGAGTTTGGTGATGAGTTGGTAGGTTTGCCAACTCTTGAAGATGAAGAATTTGACCCGGTTAGTGATCTCGCCTATTTAGAGACATTACTTGTAGAGACGCCGACCATGAAGATCAAATATGCACCAAACATAGTAGAAGAGGAAGTGGCTGAGGAGTTTGATAGCCGACCCGTGGAGAAGTTAGAAGATGGACTGCCACCACGATCAAGAACACGGGAGAGGGCGAGAAAGAGCTTGGATCAACACCTTCTGGGGATTCGAGGATGGTACCAAAGGAAGAAGAAGAAACCATTGAAGTTTGCACAACACCATCCTTCTCATTACATGCCACGAATCAGGTTTGGTCCAGGTAAGTTTAAGTATTGGTGGCCTGACCCGTTTGGAAATGTCAAAAGGTTTATAAATTCCACCCTTAAAACATTAATAAATAATAAAGAACGGGTGGAATTAAACGGGTTGGACCGGGTCCAGATAAAGGAGAAACCTCCTGATTAAATTCAAGTGTGGGGAGGTTTGTAGAGTTTGTATTTTAGTCATTTATTTTGTACCATGAGTCTAACTTAGTAGTTTGAGTCGTTTTTTTTAGAGTCGGTACTGCTTTGGTTTTGCTTATTTTTGTTAATGCAGGTTTGGATATGTACCACTCGTACTTAATCTCCATTCGGGTGATTTTGGAGCTGCTTATCAGATATCAGGCATTTTCCAAGTGTACTAGTCAGAGTCAGAGCCGATCGCGAATGGAATGCTATACGATCGAGCTGGATTGGACGAGAGTTTTGGAGCATACGCGTTATAAAACCAGCTAAGTCTTTTCCGATTTGCCATTTGTCTTTTTATTCTTATTTATTTTTAGTCTTATGAGTCGGTTTCCATCCTACATTGAGGGCAATGTAGAGTTTAAGTGTGGGGATGAGAAACTGTCGTTTAGGTCTTAGTTAGTGAGTCTTGAGTCATAAAAAAAATTGAAAAAAATAAAAAAAAATAATAAAAATTAAAAAAAAATTGAAAAAATTGAAAAATTGAAAAAAAACAATGGTTTTGCGAGTCCCGGTCCTTTAGCGCGTAGAAAACAAAGACCTTTTCAAAACGTCGGTCAAAAGCGGTTTAATTGTCGAATTTACGAGTCGAGAGCACATGTTTCTTTAAGTTGCGGGATAGTAGGTTGACTGAATCGGTTTTTGGGAGTAAAAGGTTTTGGGATGCCTAGGATAGTGGATGGAGCCGGAGAGTTAATTAGTTGTGCATTGTCGATATCGGTAGCCCTTATTTACCACATGATAGTGAGATTTGAGCCTTTACATGTTTCATATTTATATGTTCACTACTTTCGTTTCATGTGTGTTTACCAACTTGTTGCATTACTTTAGAACTTGTTCGTTTTGATGCAGTTTGAGACCTTCGGTTAGGATTTAGCATGGATATGATAGAGGCATTAGGATCACCTTGTTTGTGTTACCTTTGTGTTTGACCCGTTTCACCATTACCCTTAGTTACACCACGTTGAGCCTAGCCATTCGTTTGTTACCCGTTTGTGATTTGATAGCCGGATCGTGTTACGTGATTATTTTATTTGAAAAAAAATTGAGAAAAAAAAAAACATGAAAAAAAAGAAAAAAAATGAAAAGAAAAAAATATGAAAAAAAAACGAAAGAGAGAAAAAAAAATAGAATAAAAGTTGTGGGTCGAAATGACCAATATGGTAGTATTTGTGTTGTGCTTATCCGGTTTATCGTGTGTTCATTCGTGTTTAGCCATATATTCCCAAAAAAAATGAAAAAAAAACCCCTACCTTTAGCCCTTACCTACCCGTTAAAGTCCTTTTGATCCGTGCCGAGTTTTAACAATTAGGTGGAGATCTGATTGGCGTACAAGCTTATGATAGTGTTGCTTCATAGTTTGGTTTTGAGAGTTCACTTGAATTATCACATATATCAACCGAGTGTCGAGTGAAATTGTGAGGGGTGTTGACATTGCATGATTGGTTGCTTGAAGGTGAGAAAAGCTTGATTAGGTAGGCTCGTTTTTTTTTTTAAATATTATGATTCATCAACCTTTTGAACGTTGTAAGTCTTGCGAAACCGCTGTGTTTAATGATTTCGTAGTTCGCGTTATAACTTGTTCGAGACTTGCGTTATTGTTAAGTGTTTGAGTTGGACATGTTGCTTGGGATTTTGCTTAGGGACAAGCAAAAGGTTAAGTGTGGGGATATTTGATGTCTGGTAAAATACACTTATTTGTCCCGTGTAAAGTGTATAATTTTTGTATAGTTTTATTTGTTTTTATTTAGTTTTTAGTGTTGTTTTATATTATTTTGTGTTGGGCCAGGTCCTGGTGTAAATGGAGCGGAAAAGAGTAATATGGAAATAACCAGCTAGTTGGGCAGAGTAAAACGCCAGTAACAGAAGGAAGTTTGCAGCTATTTTCTGTGAGTGGGTCGAACCTACTATCTCTATTTTGTTTAGTTAGAGAGGCTAGTAGTGGCAAAAATATGGAAGTTGTGATTAAATCACATATGGTACACGACAAAAGCGAGGAAATTGTATTTGGGGTCCAACTTAAAAGCTGATGGAATATTATCTCATATTTGGTGGAGTAAATTTTTAGATGGCCACGTGACAAACCAAAATCCAAAGAAATAATATTGGTCATGGATCAAACTAATATTTGATTTAGGCCAAAATGAAAAAAAATACAATTGCACAAGAAAAAGAGGCCGTGAAAAACCATAAGCCCAGCTGAGATAGTGAATTAAGGGTTTGGGCCTTTGAAAGAATTTTGATGAATAAAAAAAACCCTCATGGATATATATCGAGACTGGACGGCAGAAGTGGGAAGAAAGGAGGGCACGAAGTCAGACGGCAGGAGGAATAGGCTGCCATTGTTGGAGTAGACATCGATCAAGAGAGAAGAAAAAAGATTGGTTTGAGGGTTCAAGTCGCGATCAAGATTCTAGTCCGGGTTTGATATTTATTTATTAGTATTCAATTTTGTTAAGACTTTGTGTTTTCAGATTTGATACTATGAATTATTTATTGGTTCAGACTTGTTTCTTTTTCATGACTATGATTCTTGGCTAAACTTTTCATACTACTTAGGTTGAGATGAACTAGTTGATTGTTGCGTTGTTTTGACTTGGTTTTGGTTATTTGATGTGATTTACATAACTTTTCCTTGAAATTGATCTTGATATTGCATGTTGGTATGTTTTGATTGTTTTATTAGTCAATAAATTCAGCGGTTTAGGCACGAAGAAATTCCCCCTAGACTTAGGATTTAATTTAATTCGTTTATCTTAGGATTTTCGGGTTAGGTATTGTGTTGAGAAATTGACCAAGTTGACTAATAATTAAAATCACTATATTAAAACTTGCATCCTCATCTTGTGGCTCGAAAGACGATTAGGGTGAGCTAGGTTATTAGCTAATTATTGGTGGGTAGATTGGGTGACCGATAGCTCGGGCTCGTTTATTGCATCGTAATTAAGGTTTCCTAGGATTTCAATTATCAAAGTTGGGTTTGCTTTGCGATTTTGGGATCCTCTCTTAACATAACTGTCTCTGAGGTCAAAAGGATTCTATTTTCGTAGGATTTGGTATCGATAGCTCGAGCCGGTTCGTTCTAGCACTTCACATTTAGTCTTGCTCTTTCGTTTGGGACATCTCTAGCGGGGGGTCAATCGAGGGAAATAGATATTTAACCATCATCATTGTCACATTAGCATTGCATGATTCTAGGGATTCAAAGCCTGTGTAGTTCTTTCTCATCATTGTCTCCTTCATGTCACTTCTTGCTTGCTTGCCCTGTTATCTTGTTTTCTTGCTTTATTAGTTTATTAAAAAAATCCTAAAAACACAAAATTAAAAACCAATTAAGTATTAGTTGAGTCAGAGTCTAGTTTAGCGTCGCTAGTGTCTCGTGGGTTCGATACTCGGACTTCATTAGGCTTTACTACGTACGATAGGTACACTTGCCTGTCAGTGGTCTAGCATTTAGAGAGTCTTAGTTTATAAATTTAAAACTAGGGTGTCTAGATTAGGTTTAGTTTTTACAGACCATATTAAGCACATCAGCAGGTCTTTGATATCTTCCCATGTAGCTGCTTCTAAAGGCATTTTTTCCCACTTGACCAATACTTGGTGACTGTTATTAAGCTGACGACAGTCCATGACAAATTCTGGTAGAGATGCAATTTCCATGTCCGGATATATATCCATGAGATCACCCGTTGGATTGGCGGCATTACCGTAGCTGGGTTTGAGAAGTGAGACATGGAAAACCGGATGTATTTTTGCACCGGTTGGAAGTTCCAACTTGTAAGCCACATTACCAATACGTTGGACAATCTTGTAAGGCCCATAATACCGACGAGTGAGTTTTTGGTTTGACTATTGATGAACCGAAGCTTGTCGGTACTTGTGTAGTCGAAGGAAAACATAGTCACCCACTGCAAATTCTTTATCTATTCTTTTCTTGTTAGCTTGTTTGAGCATACGTGCCTTTGCGACTGCGAGCGAAGCTTTCAAGGAGGTTAAAATATTCTGATGAAGGGTTAAAGAAGCTTCGATAGATCCTGATTTGGCAGAGCCTGGTACGTAATCATGGATGGTTGTGACTTCCCGGACATATTCATAGCGGAATGCGGGTTCGTATTGTAAGAAAACTCAGCCAAGTAAAGATATCGTTCCCAAGTTTTTGGTGCATCCGCCACAAATGCTCGTAAATACATTTCTAAACCGTGGTTCACAACCTCCGTTTGACCGTCCGTTTGCGGATGGTAAGCACTAGAGTGTAACAACTTAGTGCCCATTTGCTTGAACAACTCGCGCCAAAATTTGCTCACGAATATCGAATCACGATCCGAGACGATTGTCTTTGGCAACCCATGTAAACGATAAATTTCTTTCATACAAATGGATGCCAATGAGACTGTCGTATAAGTTGTAGGTAAAGCAATGAAGTGAGCGAATTTGGATAAACGGTCGACTATGACCAAAATAGTGGTTTTACCCCTTGAACTCGGTAAACCCGTAATGAAGTCCATAGAGATGTCGACCCAAGGATGTTCGGGAGTGGGCAAGGGCTGTAACAGGCCATATGGTTTATGATTAGGAGTTTTAATGGTTTGGAAAACGTGGCAATTTTTGACGAAAGTAGCGACGTCTTTTTTTAATCCCAGCCAAGTGAATGAAGAAGCAAGTCGCTTGGTAGTTGGATTGACACCGGAATGACCGCCCAAAAAGGAAGAGTGAAACTCCTCGATAAGGCGAACCCGTAAGTCCAAAATAGGCGGAACAAGTAACTTGCCATGAAGATACATCAAACCGTCACGAAAAACATGGTGAGGAAACCCATGTGGATCCTGTTGAACTTTCTGAACCAATTGGCAGCCCACTTTATCAGAGACATAGTACGAACAAAGTTCGGCTAACCACGTAGCCGTTGGGTATGAAATGGACAACAAGGATGGATTGTCCATTCGGCTAAGAGCGTCGGCTACCGTATTTTCTTTGCCGGGTTTGAAATGAATTTCGAAATCGAACCCCATAAGTTTGGTGAGCCATTTCTGTTGTTCGGGTGTTTGGATGGTTTGGGATAAAATGTGTTTAAGGCTATGGTGGTCGGTATAGATTCGGAAACGACGACCCAGAAGATATTGACGCCATTTTTTATGGACTCGGTAATGGCGTATAATTCTTTCGTGTAAGTGGACTGAGATTGCATGGTCGAACATAATTTTTTACTGAAAAAAGCGATCGGTTGGTTTCGTTGAGACAGAACGACCCCGATAGCTTGACCCGAAGCGTCTGTGGTGACATCAAAAGGCTCACTGAAATTGGGTAAAGCAAGTATGACCAAGTCTTGTATGTTTTTCTTGAGTTGCATGAAAGCTTCAGTGCCTTAGGATTCCATGCAAATTCTTTGCATTTTAAAATGTCAGTGAGTGGTGCAGCAATTTGAGTGTACCTGCTAACGAACCGGCGGTAGTAACCGGTGAGTCCCAAAAACGCCTGAAGTGTGGTAAAAGAATGGGGTATCGGCCATCTTTGAATGGCATCGATTTTATCGGGTTCGGGAGCGACTCCTTGAGATGAGATTTTATGGCCTAAAAACGAGATTTCAGAAACACCAAACGTACACTTAGAAGTTTTGGCATGAAACTTATGTTGGAGTAAGGTTTGAAAGACAAACTTGAGGTGATTATAATGTTCTTCACGTGAGGAACTGTAAATGAGGATGTCATAAAAAAAACAAAACGAATTTACGAAGTACGGTGCGAAACAAATCGTTCATGGCGGATTGAAAGGTGGAGGGTGCATTTGTGAGGCCGAAGGGCATAACGACGAACTCGTAATGGCCATCCATAGTGCGAAAAGAGGTTTTGTGTATGTCATCCAGGACGACTCGGATTTGATGATAACCGGACCGTAAATCAATTTTTCAAAAAATGGTTGCGCCATGAAGCTCATCCAAAAGTTCATCAATAGTGGGAATAGGGAAACGATCACGGACTGTCATGGCATTAAGTGCACGGTAATCAACACAAAAATGCCAACTTCCGTCTTTCTTTTTCACCAAAAGAACCGGGGAGGAAAAGGGACTTTGGCTCGGGCGAATAATGCCACTGTTAAGCATTTCGGAAATGAGTTGGGTCATGATTTGTTTTTGAAAATGAGGGTAGCGGTATGATTTTACGTTGACGGGTTGGTTGTTATTTGTGAGTGGTATGTGGTGATTGTGATAACGGGCTGGCGGTAAGGATTGCGATTCGGAGAAAACGGGTTGGAACAATTCCAAAAGGGCGGTGATGTTGGGGTCGGATGTCATCGTGGTGGCGGTGTTGGTTGTGTCGGTGCTAGGTGTTTCCACAGTGAGCGTGTGAAGGGATGCAATGGACCCATGGCGAAGTAAAGTTGATAGAGAGCACGGTGAAACTGGACTAGTGAGCGGTTCACCACGTAAAGTGGTGGTGCGACCGTTGTGTGTAAACGAGATTTGTGGAATGGAAAAATTTGCCAAGATCGATCCAAGTGTTCCCAACCAAGCGATACCCAAGACGATGTCGGCTCCTTGAACAGGAAAGATGAAAAACGAAATAGTGAAATTTGTTTTTTGAAGTTGAACAGCGACGCCGGGACAGAAACCTTGACAGTGGATGAATTGGCCATTTCCAACCATAACGGAAAATGGTTGCAAGGGTTGGGTAGGTAAGGCGAGTGTTGCCGCAATACGTGGTTGGATTATGTTGTGGGTGATACCACAATCGATCAAAACGGTAACCGGAACACCATTAATGTAGCCAGTAACATGTAGTGTTTGCATGGAACTGAGACCGAAAAAGGCCGCATCGGACAATGACATGAATTGATCCGTAATAGTGTCATTGATGGGCGGTGTGGGCGTAGTCTCTGTCATGGATTGCGGGTCTTCGTTATCAACGATTAAAAGAAATTGTGGAGGAGAGCATTTATGACCGGGAAAGAATTTTTCCGGGCACCGGAAACAAAGGCCGTCGCGTCTACGTTGTTGTATTGCTTCTGGTGAGAGTTTTGTGAATGGTAATGGCTTTGGTGGAGAAGGCTGAGAAGTAGGAGGGATTGTTGTTTGAGGAGCAATATTTTGGGTGGGGTATGACCTGGGCTGATAAAAGGATTTGGACTTATTGACATGTGAAAATTTATCCTCAACTCTCCTAGCCAGTCCACATGCATCGTGAAACGTTGTGGGATTCAAGCCAACTAGTTCGGCCTGTAACTCAGGTTTGCGACCGGAGATAAAACAGTTTGTTAGGGTTTGCGCAGACAGGTCGGTGATACGATTGCTAATTTTTTTCAAATTCTGTTTGATATTCGGAAACCGATGCGGTTTGCCAGAGTTTAAACAGAGTGGCTTCGTGATTTTCATACGATGATGGACCGAAGCGAAGCTCTACCTTGCGTTTGAAGTCCGTCCATGACCCGAGCAGATTGTTGTTGAATTGATTTTGGTACGACGAAAGTGCATCACCAACAAAATGGAAAGCCGTTAGTGAAATACGTTCCGCCGGAGGAATATTATAATAAGTATAATATTGGTCGGCTTGAAAAATCCACCCGAGTGGATTTGACTCGTCGAAAAGAGGTAACGTAATTTTTGGTTGGCGTGGATTTGGTTGGTTCTTGTTTTGCGGGTTGGGGAAGGCGGTCGGGTAGCGTTTTTTTCTGGTTCAAGGTTGTCGGTCAACTGCTGAACAAGATTAACAAGACGAGCGGTTGTTTTCGTTTGGGTGTCAAGTTTGGCGTTGAGGTTGGTGGTGGCTTGAACGAGGGCGGCTAACTGTGTTTTGAGGTCGGATTGAGTGGAGGCAGCGGTAGTAGCAGCCGTGGTGGTGATTTGGATCAATTGGCTGAGTTGATCTGTGATGGATGGAGGGAATTCATCGGTGTCGGTTGGGTCGCGACGCGGTGGCATGGTGGAGGTGATTCATGAATGAAAGCACCAAGATGATGTAGCCTTTTCTAGTAGGCAAACACTCCAAGAATTTGAGAAGGGGAAACAAGAACTTGGGGCAATTTTCTGTATATTTCTCAAAGCAAAATTACATCAATTTAAATATGCAGTAGATTAGAGCACATGATACCCATGATCCTTATTCCTAGGAGACATGCATGCAACTACCTACCATGCTCCCACTACTATCATGCATAACTACCTTAACAATTAAATAACAAATGCAATACTAAAATTAATAGAACTGGTGTTCCGAATATTGTGCTCCACTTTGTAAATTCAGTCCAACAACTTGGCTGGTAGCTTGTGACTTCTTTTGGGCCTGGAACTGGGCTCGTGCACTTCCTGGACTGCCTCAGTGATGTCCTCTGCTGGGCCAGCTACACCTGGCTCATAGTGGGCCGTATCAGTCAATTATAGAATAAATCGGATAGTTAAAAGACAAGGAAAGGTATACCGCAGGGACGTGGCGTAACCCCGACGGCTTTAGGTTCCTTCGGCGGACTTGCAGGTTATCATCAGAAAAAAAGGCTCCGGTGCGATTCAGACGGCTCCAGTGACGTGCTCCGGCTATGTGCAACGTTCGTTCGAAAAGATGTTTGTGAGTGTGAGGGTGTCGATTCCGTCATAAAACTCCGGTGACTTTTCTTTGTCGAAACGGCAAGGTGGTTTTTTGTCGCGGCTTTGGTCGTCTTCGGCGTCTCGTAATTTCTGGCAACGTCTTCCATCTCCGACGACATCGAACCTGGTGGGTACGGCTCTTGTGTAACGTGTTGAAGGTGGGTGTGGTGTCGTGCTTGTCACCGACAAGAATCGAGTCGGAAGTGGCTCTGGTTGTCGGAGACGGTTGTATTTCAGACGAGAAGGAGGGACCGAGAGGGTGTGAAGATGATGATGTTCGTTTGTCTTGTTTGACCGTGGCTTTTGTGTGTGATGATTTGAGTTGTAGACAAAAGTTCACTTTTGAGAGGGAATCATGGATGGTACCTAATAGAAGGATTAGGGTTTACTAGACTTATGTGCATAGGGTTTATTTAGTTAGTAGGCTTTGGGCTTGGGCCCAAGGCCCACAAGCCTATCTCGTGTGTTTCAGCGGCCCGCAAGTTTCTACGAACTTGTTTTTGAAACCCGATCGTCGTAGAACGTCGTATTATTTATTTTAGGATCGAAAATATGTCGTGTAGGGTCGTTAATTGACGTTGGACGCGTAATTGCAAACCGAAATGTCCCGATTTGCATATAACTACATATTTGAATGATTGATTGCACGAATAACGATTATGTAATAAGATATATATATATATATATATATATATATATATATATATATTATGATTAACGCCTCGAAATATGATACGAATATGAATTTTCTAAAATAAAGATACGAAAACACGAGGCGTTACAGTCTCCCCTACTTTAGGAAATTTCTTCCTGAAGTTTATTGGAGAGGAAGACTTTTAGAAAAAAAAAAGGAATTTCGTAGTATGTTTATATATAACCGAGAAATAGATTGAGGGTGATCAAAGTTTGTATTCGATGAGGTCTAAGGAAACACCGAATTTCTCATGGCACGTTTTTACGAAAGTTTGGTAATATGGTAGGAACACTTATATATAGGAAGTACCAGCGGCGTATCCACCATGTTCGTACCATATTACATCCGTTTTGCTATTCGATGTCATGCTACGTTCCGTGTTACGATACACTGTAGAACCCACTATGTTTTTCATGCATCTACCAATATAATCATGTATGCATCCGTCATTATTTTTGGTTTGTGCATGATCTGCATAGTTTGTACTAGCAGTGTATGGGTCAAGGTTTATTAACGTATTACGAGTGAGAGTGAGAATGATAACGTATAGTAATTTAAGTATGTAAGCATGATTGGTATTTAAGTATGAGAGAGGTTATAAGTATGAGTATGATTAATGTCTTGAATAGTCCACACGAGATATTTAGTCAACTAGATTAACGCATTACTGGCATGTGATCTCACTTGTCAAACCATCGTGTCCGCAAGTATGTATGAATGTCTTAATATGACCACAAGTCCATGCGGCGGGCGCTATTCCTATAGCGTTACACAAGCGCTATATATGTTAAGGTGAGGCTTCATCCGAAGTTAATGACAAAATGTCAACCCAACGTTTAACGCAAGCGTCATCTAATCATAGCACATGTCATCATTTCGTTGCTATGAAAAGATCCGCAAAAGTTTAACTTAACATGACCCCAAGTCCATGAGGCGGTGCGCTACTCCTATAGTGCTTCACAAGCACTATATATGTTAAGCTGAGGCTCGAACAAATCGAACCAATGTGTCCGCTAGTATCATCTCTATAGCACATGTCATCATTTCGTTGCAATAAAGAACGTAAAAGTTTAACTTAACGTAACCACAAATCCATGTGGCGGTGCGCTACTCCTATAGTGCTTCACAAGCACTATATACGTTAAGGTGTGGCTTCTTACAAAGCTAATGACCAGTTCATCACATAAAGAATGTCCAGTAATCCCGAATCAAGTATAACGTTTCAGTATGCGTGTATTAATTTATTGTGTAAAAACGATGACTAGGTAACAAGTATTAAATCGCATTAATATAAAAGAGAGGCTTGACAAGTATTCGAGTGCTTCGGGTTTAGAAACTTCGACTATTCCAAAGTGAATCGCAAGTCCTTCTGAATTAGGGAGACATGCTTTGGCCTAATAGGTATAATACTCTCGTCGCCAGGCGATTAACGGTATTTTACCCTTCCAGTTAGTACATGTCCCTAATTTGATTGAAAATACGAAACTTTGGCGAGATTGAAATTCGTAGGGCGGGACCAGTCACCAAGGTGTGGATATCAATCCTAGCTTGACAATTTCGTCCCCAAAATGTGGTTTATTGAACGAAACAAGATAAAATCTCGACTCATCAATAAGGAACCACTAGAGTATGAAATGGAAATTCCCATCAAGATACGGATATCACTCCTGACTTGATGGTGTAATTTCGTGCAAAATAACATGTAAGGTGGATTGAAATTCGTCACCAAAGGCGGGAATCACCCCTATTTTGGTGAGTCATTTCGATTGTGGGATATGAGTATCTTCAAGTATGTATTGTGTGAAATGTTTTAGAAAAGACACATTGTATATTTAGACAAAAGAAGAGGAAGAAGCAAATAGGAAGAATTACATATTAAGCAAGAATAAGGAATGGTCAAGTTTTGGCACTTAGACTATAGACTAGGTCGAACATGGCAATTCTACCTAATTCTCTATAGTTATGGCTCTGACACCAATCTGTCACACCCCAACCAATGGCAGAATCATCAGAGTGGGACTAGTTCGAGATTGCAAGAGACTTCATAACACTATTGGTGACAAGTATTTATTAATTGGTTTTACATTGTTTGAACTAGAATACAGCAAGATAGAAATACAACATGTGTTAAGCAATAAAATTCCATTTCATTGATAAAAATATTTTACAACTTTTGGAAGCAATTTAAAACATGCTTGTAACTAGTAAAACAATACAACAAAATACGCTTAAATAACACGAGTTTCTAAGGCATTCCTATTGGATTCCATGCATCTTTAATTATATCATCAACCTGCAATACATGTTAAAGCATAGTTCAATACAAAAAATATTGGCGAGCATACAAGTTTGAGTATAAGTATAAAAATGTTTTAAACGGATTATTCATGGCAATGACTAAGTACAAGAATATGAATTTAAACACGCATGATTGCAAGTATAACACGTATGATTGCAAGTATACCACGTATGAGCAAATATAGAGATAATTTGTATAAAAGAATTTCTAGCATGTTTATGTATTTGATTCAAAGTACATGTATTGCATCCCAAAGGTAATAAAGCGTAAAAAAGGATCGAGTATGCTCACAATTTTGCGTAGGAAGTACACTTAAACTGCGAGGAAAGTTGGTGGAGTTTTGAGATAACGCGTGTTCGTGTTTGCGATTCCTTGTAAAATAAAGCGTGCGAAAATGGATTTAGGAACTTGGAACAATGAGAATTATCCTAAAATAAGAGTTTGGAATGCACTAAATAAAATGGAAAATATTTAACACTAAAATTAGTCTTATTTTATATTTATACAACTTTATTAGATTATTAAAATATAATATGGTTTATTTAAATAATAACAGCTAAACTTTTTCGTGTAAATAAACAATTGTGAGTAAGTTGTTTTTTTTAATACCATAAATAAAAAAAATAACTTTCAAAAGAATCATAGTCATGTCACACCCCGACCAAGATAAAACAACAAATCGTTGCGGAAACGTCGGGGAGTGTGGTAACAGAATCATTGTTTCATAACACATGGTTAAAAGTTTTGTTTAATTGAATTAAGTGTATTACATTATATTGAAATTAGAAACAAAACATGAAAAAATAGACTTTCATTATTATTAAGTCACTAAGGCCTCGTCCGTTCCTATGTGAGCACGCATCAATATCATCATCAAACATCACCAACTATGGTACCTGAAACACATGTGAAAATACGTCAGCATAAAAATGCCGGCGAGTACATAGGATTTTATGTGATTGTCGGATTCATGGTTCGTTTATATTTTGAAAATAACTTGAATACCTTTGTAAATTGATAATTAGAAAACCAAGTTTTGTAAAATGTTTGAAATGTAGATTGAAATAACCATGTCAAAACAGATTTGTTTTATAAAACCTCGATACCATGAATCTTAACTCCAAAACATTTGTTTAAGTAAACCCAGATTGTAAATCGTTTTTGAAATAAAACTCGAATGTTTTATATTGTTAGAAAAACCTTGTAATATAACTTTGATTTGATAACCTTGCCCAAGTGATCTAGACAACGCAACGATATATAATGTGTTAAAAGCACTTATATATAGGAAGTACCAGCGGCGTATCCACCATGCTTTTAGCACATTACCCCCGCCCCATTACCTAATCACTTCCCTAACCCAACAGTTCAAACAGCTTCAAACGGTTCGCATAAATCAAACAGTTTTAACAGTCCAAATAATTCACATAGATCAAACAGCTTCAAACGGTTCAAACAATTCAAAATGTAAAACAATGTGTCCATATGCTTGGATGAACATATGCAAAAAAATATACTAAAATCAATGTGCTAGCATGCTAAGTGAACATACATAGCAAAACCTATTGAAATCATGTACTATATACGTACTAATGAACATAGCAAGTATATGATATAAAAGCATGAAAAACACAAAAATAACAAGTAGGCACATGTGTTTCACCCCACAAAAGTTGAAAACAGTAAAAGAGAGGACTATGTACTCACTTGAGGATGCTTAGAAGTCTTGAACAACAACCAAGCAAAGCTAGAGGGATCACGGAAATCAAACGGCACCTAATATAGGTAACTACATTAACAACAGGACCTAAATCGGAAGATCAGATAGGATGAGGTTTCGTAAACCAAATGAGTGTTGGAACTCATACGATATGGTTTAACAAAGCCTACATACTAAATCGAAACCTAACCTGTGTGCTTACGACCCATTACGACTCGTTAAGGTAGCTTACGCCACTTTAACGCGTCGTTCGCATAAAACGCGTTCGGACCGCCTAACTAGTCCTATGATAAGTATTATATGCCTTAACATGTCTAATAATGTTGCCTAATCAGTTTAGATGCCAAAATTTATGTTACATATGCTTAAAATGAATTTATGTGTAAAAAGGGCATTTTGGTCATTTTCCTAAGGCATATAAATTACCTATCATACAACTAACTAAACGTAGTGACCATAAGGTATAACCTCGGAAGGTTATTCCCTATACAACTATGGTCACTAAACATGCTTGGTCGGATCCTAAAGATCGACCAAACGGGTCGGGTTCGGAAGTCTAAGCGGTTGTTTAGACTGCTTATCTTACGACCCTATACAAGCACTAATCTAAAAGTGACGAGTTAAACATGTTGAAAGATGTTTAACGAAGTTTGAAAACAAGTTTGATATCAAGACAAAGGGTCTTGATACCCAAAAATAGTTTGGTTGCAAAATACGCATAAACGCGTATTTTGACCGAAATTATGACTCGTCACTACACCTAATCAACGTGGTAATCAGTAGGTATAGTCACTAGTGACTATAACCATCGTGATTACGCTCACGTTGCGAAGTTTAAACGAACTTCGTGTTGACCAAAGACTGGTCAAAGCAGAAAGTCAAACACTGTTTGACTTTCGTGCTTAAAAACGCATAAAAGCACGAAGGAATACTTACAAAGGGTCCAAGCAAGGAAATCTTGATCAAACTACTCGTGTATGAAGTTCTTGAACTCCAACTTAGAGTAATTCAATCAGATTTGTGAGGAATGAGAATGAGGGTGTTGGGTATTCATAGAAAACCCATAACCGTTAGGATCGTTCCTCGTAAAACGTGCTTCGATCTTGACCCTCCATGTGGGCACATGGTATTGTAATACAAGGGGCATATTAAAAACAATCAAATCTAGCCCAAAGTATGCAAAACCTTGGGTTAAAACCATCAAAAACAGGTTGGAAGTCCAAATTCAATGTTTCTGATCTGGGTAGCTCTCGCGGGCATTGTAAGAATAAGTCTGGGCTTACGCCCCAGGCCTAGCAAGTTTTTCAGAATTACAATTTTAGCCCCTGCAGGCCTAAAACTTGGTTTTTTATGCATTTTTGACACGTTTATGCCCCGTTAACCTCATTTCAAGGCTCTAAAATGATGTTAAAGTATAGGGAAAATGAAACATGCTCAAAAATTTCTCGGATGTCGGTTCATTTGGTCGTACAGTTGCGTTGTTCGGTTAATTACGACGGAAGTCGTAACGTACTCAAAAACGATCCAAATTAAGCGACGAATGGAATTTTATCATGAAAATCACTAAAATAAATTATTTTAATGATTACATAAATTTTTGGATGTCCGGATATATTCGGAATGTAAGATATGCGCGAAAATGCAAACTTATGCACTTTCTGACGCTTTTAGTCCATGTTGATCAAATAAGTTTATTTTTGCGCACCAAACACCTCAAAGCCTATTTCTAAGCTTTGTAAAGGATATTTAGGGCATGTTTAACTTATGATCATATTCCGGAATGTTCATTACAGTACGAAACGGCATACTTTCGCAATTTGTCGAGATTAGTCCCTGTAAGCGAATAAACTTGATTTTGACACACCAAACCATATAAAACTTATTTCTAAGTTATGTAATGGTTATTTAAGGTATGTTAAGCCTACGTCACTGTTCTAGAGTGTTTGTTACATTAAACTGATTATATTTATGCATCAGATCGCGTATAATCTTCCAGAAAGCGATTTAAAGCTCGAAATCGAACAAGAATTGATATGTGCAAACGATACACATATTTATACAAATCCCAAATATGAAACACAATATTTCATTGATTTGGTATTTGTTTAATGGTCGCATAGGCACAGGTGTCACAAGTCAGACCCTTGAGATACACAGATCGGACCCGGGTTGTGTCACTTAGCTTCATCTTCTTCTTTATATTACAACTATAGAAACCCATTTATTTATTATTCATACAAGAACCCATCAACTCATGTTGTTTTTTATATTATGAAAACAAATGATGGTGGTCAATTATAGAATAAATCGGATAGTTAAAAGACAAGGATAGGTATACCGAGCAGAAAGGGATCCCATCGGTCCCGGTGACATTGCGTAACCCCGGCGGCTTCAGGTTCCTCCGGCGGACTTGCAGGTTATCATCGGAACAAAAGGCTCCGGTGCGATTCAGACGGCTCCGGCGACGTGCTCCGGCTATGTGCAACGTTTGTTCGAAAAGATGTTTGTGAGTGTGAGGGTGTCGATTCAGTCGTAAAACTCCGGTGACTTTTCTTTGTCGAAACGGAAAGGTGGTTCTTTGTCGCGGCTTCGGTCATCTCCGGCGTCTCGTAATTTCCGGCAACGTCTTCCAACTCCGGGGACTTCGAACCTAGCGGGTACGGCTCTTGTGTAACGTGTTGAAGGTGGGTGTGGTGTTGTGCTTGTCGCCGACAAGAATCGAGCTGGAAGTGGCTCCGGTTGCCGGAGCCGGTTGTATTTTAGACGAGAAGGAGGGACCGAGAGGGTGTGAAGATGATGATGTTCGTTTGTCTTGTTTGACCGTGGCTTTTGTGTGTGATGATTTGAGTTATAGAGTTCAGTTTTGAGACGGAATCATGGATGGTAGCGGCTGGCATAAGAGAAGGATTAGGGTTTACTAGACTTATGGTAGCGGTCCACAAGCCTATCTCGTGTGTTTCAGCGGCCCGCAAGTTTCTACGAACTTGTTTTTGAAACCCGAACGTCGTAGAACGTCGTATTATTTATTTTAGGATCGAAAATATGTCATGTAGGGTCGTTAGTTGACGTTGGACACGTAATTGCAAACCGAAATGTACCGATTTGCATATAACTACATATTTGAATGATTGATTGCACGAATAACGATTATGTAGTAAGATATATATATATATATATAGTATATATATATATAGTATATATATATATATAGTATGTATATATATATATATATGTATGTATATATATATGTATGTATATATATATGTATGTATATATGTATGTATATATGTATGTATGTATATATGTATGTATATATATTTATTTATTATGATTAACGCCTCAAAATATGATACGAATATGAATTTTCTAAAATAAAGATACGAAAACACGAGGCGTTACATACTTCACCCAAGAAGACTGACATACCGAAGGCGGATGTTCTGAAGGAAGAAAAGAAGAAAGGTACGCGCCTTGTGTTTGATTCTTGGTGTGATTACATAGTGGTGTCTGACCCATTAGAGGATCTTGCGCCTATGGCTGTGAAACAACCAAAGGCGGAGCCTCGAGACACTGCGGACATCCCGGAATCAAACCCTGATGATCCAATCGATGTGGAGTCTAGTCTTGAGCCACTGGTGAGGACTAAAGTAGTTAAAAGAAAGAAACATGAGGGTGGGGTTGCGGCGCAACCAACGAAAAAGGTGACAAGAAGAAAGATTGGTAAAAAAGGCAATCTAGATGATGCGTGTCGAGTGTGATATGTTTTTATGTATATTTTAGCCCTTTTTAACCCTTTAGTCAAGTTTTAAATTTATAAAACATGATATTCTACTAACACTAAACACACATATGGGCAAGTGCACCCATCGTGAGCGTAATATAGTTCGTCCAAGGACACAAGAGCTTTTAATACCGGTTTATCCTCGACGTCTAATCAAATCAAAAATTTGGAAAAAGGTTTTAAACATGAAAATAAAAAAACTAAAAATGCTGAAAATAAAAAATAAAAATAAAAACAGATAGACAAGATGAATCACTTGGATCTGACTCGCCTTTAGTGTGACCTTTGATGTTTTCCGCACTTTTGCACTTTTTAAGAGATTATCTTAGTTATAGTAGTAGGCCCCTATTTTGAAGGTGACGTTACCCTCAGCCCATTCGTTTGAGTCAGCAAGGATACAATCCTAAAGAGTTGGATTATTGAAAGATAATTAATTAAGTTATTAATGCGTAATGTGGTAGGCCCCTCTTTTGAAGGTGACGTTACCCTCGGCTAAGTGGTTTGAGTCAGCAGGGATACAATCCCAAGTAGCCGAGTTAATGTATTAATAGTAGTTTACGTATGAGGGGATCAAGCCATTCGCACCCCCGCCATCCAATACCAGTGGGTATTGAAGGAGGTCCTAGTAAGCTTGACCCAGGTCCTTGCAGGATCTATACACTGAACAAGGCAAGAACCTTACCAAACCATTCCCTTAACCCCCGACCAGGTAGCCAACATATCTCTATATAGACCGTAGAGATAAGAATGGTGTAAATATTTTATTTTATACAGACAGTAAAATAACGCCAAGACACCAGGGATAAATGATAAGGGAGTTTCACCTTCGACATAAGAAACTAGTTATTAAAGACATTAATACAAAACCAAGTAAAAAGTGCGAAAAGATTAAAAAACAAAAGTATTACACTAAATGCTTGTCTTCACCAAGTGATTTAAGAGACTTAGGCAAACATGGCCTTTGATTGTCAAGAACTCTTACTATCAATCTTGGATCTCGAGACTACTACACACACTCTATGATGGATGATGGTGGTGGATGTGGGTTGTGATGGTGGTGGAGTGTGGGTGAAGTGTGAAAGAGGTGGTTTGCCAAGGGATGCCTTTGAAGTGAACCAAGAACCTCTATTTATAGCCTGCACAGAAGCCCGGACACGGCCCCGTGTCCATCCACTTTCTCTGTTTTCATTAAATGCAGTTTGTCTGCATTAGTTGACCACGCCCCCCGTGTCCGGTGGGCATGGCCTCGTGTGTAGAAGCGTATCTGTACCATCAAGATTTGTTTGGATTCTACGAATCTTAGCATTGACCACGGCCGTGTTGAGCTGGGCACTCCCCCGTGTTGGGAAATAGAAGCTTCTACAACTTTATCTTTTCTGCAGACACTTGGGCACGCCCCCGTGTCCGCTGGGCACGGGGCGTGTTCAGCCTTCTGATCTCTTATTTTTGCTTGGGAAGAAGTTGTTGGGGGGTCGGGCATGCCATGTTTATTCCTTTTCTTGTATTTATGTTAGATTTAGCTGTATTTTTGCTTCTTTTGTCCATTTATGCTCATTTGATCCTGAAAATACAAAAGGAAGACAAAAGCACACTTTTTCCAACATTAGTACTAAAAAAGGGTTAGTTTTATGCCTCATTTGATGTAATTTATATGTTGCATTTTACACACATCAAATACCCCCACACTTGAATCTTTGGTTGTCCTCAAGAAAAAACTCTTTATAATGTGGCTTACACGCCCAAATGGAATGTGTAGAAGAGAAGTTTTGGGCTTGTCTTGAGTGTCGGTATTCCAAGATCTTTATTAGGCTTTATTTTTATGTTATTTACAATCCTATTCGTTATGATTTATTTATAATGTTTCATAAGAGAAATTACTTATTTGGGCATAACACGGCTCTTTAAAATTCCATTTATATACAAGTTCACATACCTCACAGGAGATCACTCAACACTCGGCCGAAGATGTATTTTTGTGAAACACTCGAGACCGGCATGGAACTTACTTCTACCATATGATTGCCAAGCAATCAATCCTCCTCCTTTTTAACTAAAAACCTTTGTAAATATCAAGAGGACTTGGGAAAGGGTTAGGCTTGGGTTAAAGGTAGGTGGTTTTGGGTTAGTGGTGGCTAGTAGAAAATGGCGAAAGGCATAAAAAGCGTCGGTTTTTGTAAAACTTTTTGTTTTTGTGACTTTTTATTGAAACGAAGCATTTTTCAAACAAAGTTTCTTTTGAGGAACTTGTTTGTTTATTGCTAGGCTTCAATTTTTTTTTAAGGAGTGTCACATGAAGACCGCGCTTTCTACTAAAATAAAAGGGTTTAAAATGAAAAAGGGTTTTTTGGTGGGAAAAGGGTGTTTGTTTTATGGGTTTAGAAACGAAAAGGTTTAGGCTCAAAGGGGTTAACTAGGGGGATTTTGGGTAGGTGTTAAAAAATTCAAAAATAATGGTGTTGAAATGAAAAAGGTTAGTCCTAATGCCTCCATCATTTACTTACTTAGGTTTAAGTTGATAAGGATCGGGAATGCATCGTCATGGCAAGTTCTAGAGTCATAAGAAACCAAGCGGCTATTCACACAAGAAACGAAAGATGAGCATTTAGTTTAAAGATGTGTATTTGTATGCTCAATAAAGGCTCAAAACTCACTTTTTGTGGGAATGGGTTTTTTAATGTGATCAAGTATATATAATCAAATTTTAACTAGATTCGTCTTGCCATTTCATAATTTTCTTATGTTGTTTCTTTTTATCACGACGCTATCAGTTGTAAATTCGTAAAAATATAACCTTTTTCGAACTTATTATTCCCAATTTAAACCAAGACAAGTAAAAAAATGAAAAGTTTTTGAAAAAAATTTGGGGTGTTTAGCGGTTCCAATAGAGTTTTGTGTAAGGCTTGTAATTAGGACTTGAAAAATTCAAGGTTTTAGCATCCCCCCCCCCACACACTTAAATTACACATTGTCCTCAATGTGTCCCAAAAATAAGTTTTTAGGTTGATTGAATGTGTAAAAGGTGTGTTAAAAACAAAAATTTATGTTACTGGGCATCTTGACACGGGCCGTGGTGACCGGGCATAACCCCATGTTCATATTGCCAGTAACATAAAGTAACAGAAGGCTGGGCACGGGGGCGTGTTCAGTGAACACGCCCCGTGTCCAGTTACCTGAACTGGGCGTTTTTCTGCAGACCCTTGAGCACGGGGCGTGTTGGCTGAGCACGGCCCGTGCTGAACTTGCTGTAATGAAGAAAAAATTGTTGGGATGCTCTGTTTTTGTGCATGTGGTGTTGGTTCAAGTCTCCCATAGTATCCTTCACCATCCTGAGTGTGTTTTATCCATTATCACATCATCCAAACACCATTAAAAACCATCATTCATTAAAGAGAGGATTACAATAAGTTCCTAATAAAAGCATAAACTAAGACTTAGATAAGTAGGTCAAGAAACACAAGAAATCTAAAACCACAAAGAAGTCCTAGCCTATAGTTTATTTTAAGAGCAAAATTTCTGATAAAGATAATTTTCTCGGCTGAATGAGGCTTGAAGAACTTCTCCTACGGGTATGGTCCCTCACACGTCGTTGAGCCATTCTTCTATCTCCCTAGGGAGAAGAAAGGCGGGCTCATTGGCATCATCATTTTGAGGAGGTGTAACTTCTACCGGAACTTCTTGCAAATTGTCAAGAGGAGGTTCTGCGGGGACGTCATCCCACCCGGTTGGGTTATTGACTCCAAGTGCTAAGTTCCAATCTTCTTGGGGAAGGATTGGTTCCATGGGAGGTGTCACAAGAATGTTCCACCTCTAGTGCAAGAGGTTGATTTCTTGAAAACTATTTTCCAGCCCCACCGTCAGATAATTTATAAGGTCGATCAGGACCTCTTCTACGGATGTCATTTTGTTGAGAGCTTCTCGTAGTGCCATCACATAGCGTACACGAGTTGCTTCGATTGAAGGCCTTCGTTCCCTTCGACTGTTTTTGGAATGTGCTGAAGAGGTTCCACTGTTTTGGCTTGACATTCTACGAAAATAAACCGAAAAGAGTTCATTTTTAATGAAACAGTACCTCGAACACGGCCCCGTGCTCACCGAGCACGGCCCCGTGTTCACCTCTCTGCAGATTTTTGGAGCAAGGAATCTTGGAGCTTTAAATTATTTTTCTGACTTTCGAGGCATTTTTAAGCAGAAATAACTTAAAACAGTGTTGTAAAACTTATTTTTAACAAGATTCCTTGAATAAAAATCTAACAAATATCACAATAAAACTTGAAACTACGGTGATTTCAAGCTCTAATGGAGGTGTTGAAGGAAAAATGAAGAAGAAGGCAATGGACAAAAGTAGAAAAGACAAGATGGTTGTTGAGAACCTTCTTTAGAATATACCTAGTATGGTATGTGTGAAGATCCCACCAAATATCTGCCTTTGGAATGGTCCAAATGTGTAGGAATCTTGTTACATTTATAGAAAACGACAGCACGCTGGACACGGCCCCGTGTCGGCTGGACACGGCCCCGTGTGCAGACGAAATTCTGACATTTTTTGTCTATATTCTGACCGAAAGTCAGACGAGAATCTTTTGCTGGACACGGGGGAGTGCTGACCTGGACACGGCCCCGTGCCTAGAAGTTGTTTATGAAGTTTTGTCTATTTTTAAAGAATTTATCCGAATCGGGTGGTTCCTTACTGGAGGGAACAACACCGAAGTGCCTAAGATACCTTAGTTGCCTGAGTTTTAGACGAGAACGCAAGAGGCTATTGGAAAGGGTGATTCCTATGCTAAATGTAGGTGGACAAGTCCAACCCTTATCCGGGCTCTCGTTAAAGAAGGTGTATGTCGAATCGCTCAGGTCTATGTATGCATCGACGGAAGTCGATGGGGATTCCTTCACGGCACAATCAACACAGGGACAACTATCGCTCAAGTCTTCGAAAGAGTTAGAGGTGATTTCGGGAGCGATGATGTTTTTATCCGAATGCGATCTCGATAATTCTTCTTGGGCATTGTCTTGAGATGAATTAGCTATGTCCATCTCAAGCTCTTTTATCCAACTAAGAACTAGATCTTCCATTTGAAATCATTCTTCAAGAATCATTTCACTTAGAATAGATGATTGAGAGCATTCTAGGGAGAGATAGGGATTATTTTTACTCTCACCCCTCTTAAGGCTATAGGAAAACGATGGGTCTATATAGTGCGGAGTGTAATTTAAAAAATAACATTTTAAATCTTCACGAGTTCCGACACATATTTGACACCACGTACCATAAGAGGAGTGGAAGTAAAAAAATCAGTATCGCTCATGCTTGTGTCCGAAATTACTAACCGTCAGGATCTTACGTTTCTATTTTCAGTATTTGATACTTGGGCACGGGGCATGTTTATTGGGCACGACCCTGTGTTCAGCTACTGTCTAACTTAAAACAGGATTGCTAGTACCAAAGATTGGCACGGGGCGTGTTCAGCGGGCACGGTCCGTGCTGAGCTCTGCAGAAAACTAAAAATTTAAGAAAAATCCTAAAAAAGAAAAAAAATAAGAAAAACGATTAGGCCGTTGATTCCTAACTTTCTTAAAATCCTTGTGTCCCCGGCAACGGCGCCAAAAACTTGATGCGTGTCGAGTGTGATATGTTTTTATGTATATTTTTAGCCCTTTTTAACACTTTAGTCAAGTTTTAAATTTATAAAACACGATATTCTACTAACACTATGGAACGAAGCTTGTGAAATAGATAATAATGAAAAGAGAACCCTTCGAAATGAAGCGGTTAACCATAGGGCGGAGATTGAGAAGCTGAAGAAGGAGAAAGTGGACGCAGAGGCTGCTCGTGATGAAGCCCGATCCCACAGAGAACGAAGTGAAAAAAGAGAGGTACAAACTTTTGCAACTCTTGCCCTTAGAAATAAAGAGATTCAGGAACTTACCTCTATATTACTAGATCAGGAACAAACCAAAGAAGAACTTGAGTCTGCGAAGAAAGATTTGCAACTTGCAAAGATTGAAAAAGTTGAAGCTACACACCGCCTTACCGAAACCGAAGAAAAACTTGAAAGTTCTGAAACTGCTCGGGTGACGGCGGAAAGCTTAGTTGAGCCTTTAAGGAATAACATGTTGTGGATGCAACACCATGGGATCATCAATGTAAGTAACTTAAAACTTTTGTATTATTTGGAATAAGTCTGTATGCAAACTTATTTTGTGGCTTTTCTTGCGCAGGTTGCAAACTCAATCCTAAATGTTGTAGAGTTAGATCAATATGTTGCCAAGCTAATGGTGACTGCACACCATGACGGCTATGCGCAAGGGTATGCCAAAGGTACTCAGCATGTTACCAACCTTTGAGGGTTAACTGGGACACCAGCCGGTCTACCACCCGCGGAGTTGACACCAATACGGCTCATGCTGCTGCCAAAGAGGAATATAATAACCTGCGCCTTCTAGTGATGGACTTGGTGACCATTGCGCTTCAACATGAGAACTTTGTGGACCAGTTGAAGGAAGTCTTTTTGGATGAAGCGGAGACTTCAGATGATGAAGGATTAGATTAGGTGGTTACAACTTTTTGTGGAAGTTGTTTTTGTATTTGAACTGATTGGGATGTTGAATCCCTTTTGTAATGACTCATTAATGCGCTTGTGTGCAAGTAACTTTCTTGTTAATATATCATATGTTTTAGTTACAATATTTGCATGAATACAATTACTTTGTTTAGGTGAGATAAATAAAGATGGTATAAAGCTCATGTGTGAACATAGGACTAAACCTTGCACAGTAACATGTGACTGCAGGTTGTTCATGAGACTTGTATTAAATTACCATTGTGTTTTTGTGCTTACCAAAAGAAATTGCATGCATCTGTAGTAAAACATAAAAAAGACATGATGTAATTAATAAAAATTGCATTGATATCGATAAGGCGTGGAGGCCGATAAGTACAAAGCTGTTAAGATTACATTTAGGATAAATTAGATAATTAACGTTGATGTGTATGTAAGTAGTGATCCTTGGACAGTACGTTGATAAGGCGCATGGAGCCTATCAAGTACCTAGGATGCTAAGATTACATGTAGCACCTGCGCAGCTACTGCGCATTCCACGTCCGTGGAACATCGGTTCCATCAATCCTGTGCAGGGTGTATGCTCCTTTTCGTAGAACCTCATTAATCACATAAGGCCCATCCCATTTAGGCGTAAGTTTGCCAGGACGCTCGACATTCGAGGCTTCATTATCTCTCAAGACAAAATCCCCAGGTAGGAAGGTGCATATGCGAACCCGCGCTTCATAATATTTTTCCAATTTTAACTTGTACTTGACCTCATTAATGGTTGCATTCTCTCGTCCTTCTTCGAGGAGGTCCAAGTCAAGCCTGCGTTTTTGTTCATAGTTCTGTTTCTCCATGGCCAGCATACCGGGTGACGGAAGGCCGATTTCCGCGGGGATTACGGCTTCCATTCCATAGACAAGGCTAAATGGAGTTTCGCCCGTGCTGGTTTTTAGCATGGTGCGATGAGCCCAAAGAATACTTGGCAACTCACTGACCCAGGCCCTTCTTGTCTTTACCAATCTTCCCTTAATACCATCCAAAATCTGTTTATTGATTGTCTCAACTTGCCATTTGCCTGTGGGTGTGCCATGGAGGCGAAATTGTGCTCGATGCGCATCTCTTTCATCCATTTTTATAAATCCTCAGAAGCAAAATTGGTACCATTATCTATGATGATGCGGAGCGGTAACCCAAACTGACAGATAATATGCTCCCATATGCACTTCCTGATAACCATTACGGTGGTTGACGCCAAGGGTTTCGCCTCCACCCATTTTGTAAAGTAATCCATAGCAACTATGACAAATTTCACCGCGTCGGGCGCATTAGGAAAAGGACCTACCAGATCGATTGTCCACTATTGGAAAGGCCATGCTGTGGTTACCAGGACCAAAGGATTTTTTGGGTAGAGGGTCTTTGGAGCGTGGCGTTGGCATGATGCACATTTGTGTAAAATTTCGACGGCATCCAAGTACATGCCAGGCCAGTAATATCTCGCGCTCACAATTTTTGCTACCACCATGGGAGGACCAGAATGAATTCCACATAATCCCTCGTGGATTTCTCGAACCAAGTATTGCGCGTCATGTTTATCAAGCGATCGTAGAAGAGGACCCATATAGGACTTCCTGTACAGAATTCCATCAGCTATTTCATAGTTCAATGCTTTGTTCTGGATTTTTCTTGCTTTCGCTTTTCCCTCCGGAAGAGTCCCGTGCTGTAATAACATAATAATTGGAGACATCCAGGATGGATTCCCAATTTCCACCATGTTTACATGTCGTAAAGGAACAAATGGGTTTGAATGAACCTCGATGCGCACTTCTTTTGCCAAATGTTTGAAACTTGTAGCTGCTAATTTGCTGAGTGCATCTGCGTGCTTGTTTTCATTTCGGTTAATATGAATGACCTTGAAAGTCTGAAACTTAACAGTTAAGGCTTTCTCCTGTTCAAGATATTGGGCCATTGCTTCACCTTTCGCGTCATAAAGACCGTTGATCTGCCCAGCCACTAGCAGAGAATCAACGTGCGCCTCCAAATTCTTTGCCCCCATTTTAATTGCTAAGCAAAGACCTGTAAGAAATGTTTCATACTCTGCTTAATTGTTGGTGCTTTTGAAATCCAACTAAATGGCGTAGGTAAACTCGTGATTGTCGGGGCTGAGTAGACGAAGGCCAGCCCCTGCGCCGTCATCGTTAGAAGCACCATATGTATGCAAGATCCAAACACTGTCGTCGAAGACTGGAACCGGGTTTTGTATAGCTTCGCATTCTTGAATTTTATCGGTTGGAACTTCGGTAACGAAATCTGCCAAAACTTGGCCCTTGATAGCTGGGCGCGACTTAAACAAGATATTATGTCTACCCAATTCAAGAGCCCATTTTTCCAACCGGCCAGCGACATCCGGTTTGGATAGAACCTGGCCCAAGTGATAATTTGTAAGAACACTTATGACGTGGCCAGAAAAATACCTGCGTAATTTGTGCAAGGCATGAACTAATGCTAGAACAAGCTTTTCCATGATTGAATATCGGGTTTCCAGACCGGTTAGCATCTTGCATATATAATAAATTGGCGTTTGGACTCCATCTCATTCCACCAATAACACTGTGCCTACCGCAACATCAGATGCAGAAAGATACAAGATTAACGGTTCTTCTTTCCCACGGAGCCGTTAAGGTCGGTAACTGAATTAAGCATTTTTTCATCTCTTGAAAAGCTTTCTTGGCCTCTGTAGTCCATTAGAACTGGCTTTTTTGACACAATTGCGCAATGTGCTTATGAAGGGAAAAGACTTAGCAGCGTGATTCGCCAATAATTGATTTAGCGCAACAAGTCGACCAGCTAAGCGTTGCATCTCTTTGATAGATGCTGGTGACGGCATGCCTGAATAGCCTCTACCTTCTATGGATTAACTTTAAAACCATCTATGGTTATAATGAATCCCAAGAATTTACCCTTCTCCATGCTAAACGAACATTTTACTGGATTTAGCTTCAAATTAAGTTTGCGCAAGGAATCGAAGGTGCGCTGAATATTCTTGAGCATCAATTCTTCATCAGGACTCATGATGACAAGGTCATCAATATAGACTTCGACTGTAATGCCGATATCCTCTCCAAAGACTTTATCCATTAGACGTTGATACGTAGCTCCCGCATTGCAGAGACTAAAAGGCATTTTTGTATAACAGAAAATACATTTTTCCGTGAGAAAAGCTGTTGTGTCCTCGTCTTCTTCTTTCATTTGCACTTGGTGATACCCTTTGTAACAATCTAGAAAACATTTCCAGCGGAAAGAAGCTAGAGAGTCTACCTTCTTGTCAATCTCTGGAAGAGTAACAATCGTTCGGACAAGCCTTGTTGAGGTCCTTGAAATCAACGCACATACGCCATCCACCATTATGTTTTTGAACCATCACTGGGTTAGCCACCCATGTTTGATATCGGACCTCTCGTAATATTCCTGCTTGAAGCAGTTAAGCTGCTTGCTCATTCATTGTGCGAGTCTTTTCTGGACCCAAACCGTGATTCCCTTGTACCACTGGTTCTATTGAATGGTGAACATTCAAACAGTCTTCCGCCACATCTCTTGGTACGCCGGTCATATCCGCTGGGTACCATGCAAAAATATCCATATTCTCGAATAACAGCTGCTTAAGCCTTACGCGAATCGTTGGTGACACGGTAGGTCCTAGCAGAACAGTTAGCTCCGGATATTCGCTATTAAGGACCCATTTTTTCGGTTCGTTGGAAGATGGTTTTGCGATGTTCACTGGAGGTTCGTCATCAAAGACATGAGCTCCTTTCTTGAATATAAAATTGCTACACTCGTTTTTGTTGGAAAACCGCAAGCAGCATGCGGTATGGAAGTAATCATGCTAAACTCCCTTTGAGAATGCCTTCCTAACAAAACATCATGATGGGACGTAGCTGGCATAACCATAACAGTGCGCGTATGTTTTCCATCTGAGAGCGTGACAGGGAAAGAAATCTGACCCAGCGGAAAGACGGCTTCATTGCAAAAATCAGTTAGTGGAAAATCAACTGGTTTTAAGTGTGCCTTGTCCTCTGGGTCTAACTGCTTGAAACATTGTTCATATATAATATCTATAGAACTTCCCGGGTGGATAAACATATAATCATTACGATAATGACCAAAAATACCAGTGATTACAACCGGTCGTTCTTCTTGCGGGCCTCTAGGTACAACAGGAAAAATCACTTGCTGCTCGCACCATCGTTCATCGTGACTTTGTTTATAGTTGCACCTGCGCGAAGGACCACCTTGAACCATGCAAGTTTGCTTTGCTTTCTTGTTGCTTGGACCTTCATCCCCGCGAGTAATATGCCGAACCTCTTTGCGCACATTTTGCACCAAGTGAGTGAGCTTCCCGCCTTAAGTGCCTTTTCGATTTCAGTGCGCAAGCTGATACAGTTGTTAGTTGTGTGACCCGTATCCTTGTGATAATCACAATAGAGATTTGGGTCTTGGCCCTTCTTGTTTTTCATTTGTTGCAGCTGCTTAAACTGATAATTCTCCGTACTGAGTACCTCCGCGGGAGTTTTGGTTAGGGGAGTCCACTGCCTCTCCTGGTTCTCTTGCTTAATTTCTTTTTGCGCAGTAATTTTGTTGATCGTTATGCGAGCATCTTCTGAAGAGTACTTGCTCGAACCTGAATCCTTCCAACTCGTTTTGAATTATCGACCACTGTTCCTGCTCATGTCTTGCAGACGATTCTGAGGCAATGGAGGTCGATTAGAACTTAAGTTGCTCTCAGTTTGAGCATAAACTTTAGCTGCTATAATAAGTTTCTCCCAACTTTTCGGTAACCCTTCGGTTCCAGATAACACCTTGATCATGTCATCACATCTTACTACATACTTGAACTATGCACAAATCAAATGCTCATGTACGTCACCGATTTCAAGTACTTCCTTGTTATATCACGTAATGAAATCTTCTAGACTTTCATTATCTCTCCGCCAGATGTTCATGACATATGCGGAGTCTCTGATAGAACGTCGCTGCTGACTAAAGTGAACTAAGAAGTTCTCCTTAAGATCATTCCAGGAAATCAGTTTACTTGTTGGCAAGTTGTCAAACCAAAGGCGCGCTGCACCTGTAAGGGTCTGAACAAACAGGTGACACCACATAGGTAACGTCCATCCGCCAATTAGCCCTGTGCTAGTGAATAAGTGCAAATGATCATCTAGATTTGACAATCTATTAAACTTCCCCACGTTGTATGGTAATTTTGCACGCTCGAGGGGAGCCAATGCAATTTCCCTAACAAACTTGGAATTCTCAGCAACTTCAGTAGGTCGATAGATCAAATTGTAATCATGCTCCACTTCTGGATTATACACCGCACGTACTTTTGGCTTATAACTAGCATGATCCTTTTGTAACCGATTGAAAACACGTGTTATCATCCTCATTATATGTTCTATCGTATTCATCAGTCTGGGTGTCCCGCTTTTGTGAGAAACGAGGGCCCAGTCGTGAATGAACAGATTGACGTTTCTGTGAGTGTTATTCATCAAGATAGTCTCGACATCTAGATCCAGAATGTGTAGACTCATATCTGGTGCTAGATTGAGAGTAAACTTCTGTATCTTCGACCGACATGTATGATGGTGACTCATAATGCAACACTCGAGGTGCAGTTAGAGTTCGCACCTGAGCTGCAAATTTACGTGCCTACGGTGCTGGTTGAGCAGTTTGTGCACAAAGTTGTGCATAAACGGCATTCAAAGCACCCTGGGATTTAACATACAAGGATATCGGAGTTTCACCATGTGGTAAAATTGAACTGATCGAGATTTCAGGCTGAACTCCTGGAGTTACAGGATTGTTCACAAGATTGGCATCATGATGAACGTCATTATCATCGGACGCGTCTTCCACGATTTTGTCGACACGAGAAGCATAAGCAAAATTGCCTCTGTTCTCGGATCGAGGACCTGGTGGTTGATTTGACGGACCTTCTGCCAAAGAAACAGAAGAGAGAAAGAAATCAAACGAGAAGATGAAAAATGAAAGAAGTAATTGGTAGGCGCCAATGAAGAAACACCAGATCTAAAAGACCGGAATCAGTCAGATCTGGGGGTAGGGCTTCTACATAAAAAGGTTATCCTGTCGCCGATAACAGGCGGGAACTACTTCGCCATAAATCACTGCAAAACAGAAATGTTGTTAGCCTCGCCACGGGGAGAATGGGGGTTCTCTCCGTGACCACTCTTCGGCATGAGAATAATAACAGTGATGTGACAACCCGTATTCCCAAGGTTAGTGTCGTTTAACTTAACGATCCTAAATCCTCTTTATTTCTTTATTTCCGTCTCGTTAGAGTTCGACGCATTAGACTAATTGTGTTAACTTTAAATTTATATGATAACTGATTGCGTTGGGCTGCGAATAATTCATGCCACGTTTTCTAGAAGCCCAAGGAGGCCCAATCGAGCCACCCCCAAACATTGTTTGGCAGCCCTATCGGTTATGGTGGCAGCCCAAGTGTAATGGGCTTGAGCCCACTATCGGTTAAAGGGGGGTGAGCCGCCTTAATATGTATATATTATTAGGTTACGTGACATTATGGCTGATTAAGTATTAAACTCACAAACCCTAGACTTTCATAATCTCATTCGGCAGTGGTAGACCCCCCCCCCCCCCCCCCCCTTCGAGATAATACAATTCTTGGTTAGTGGATCTTAACTGTGACTTTTATATTGGTATGATGTTGTTGTGTGTAATATGGGTTAATCAAATTATACATGAATGTTGTTGCTGTGTCTTGATATGATTATATATTTAGATTATTACTAATGATATGATTAGATTATTATTAATGATATGATTATATGTTTAAATTGTGTAATGTTGGTATCAATTGAATGGTTACTGATGATGTTAATAGTTGTTGATAAACTGACTAATAAGCATCGATACAAACAATAGTTATTATTATAGCATGTAATATTAATAAACATGTTATTAATGTGGACTGTTCTTGTGTGACGAAATACTCAACTGGTTGATGATGATTGTTATTTATATTAATATTTTGTAATTCGATGAACTACTAAATTGGTTTTGTGAACTTGATATTGAATAATCTGAACTGAAGATTTTGTGCTAATATGGTTGTTGCGATAATTCAAAAAAATAAGGGATACGGAACAGTGGGTAAGAGTGAGGGTAAGACTCAAGAGTTGGTCCATTTAGTTTAATATTCTGGGTTGTTTGCTGGGCCACGTAACAAGTTGTGGTACACCGGGCCCAATCACAATTTTCTATTGGGCCGAGAGTTATAAAAGGGTGTCACAGGGATTTGGGTCTTGCAAACCGGTTGGTATGTTTGGTTAAACACAATAAGTGGATTACAAGTTTCATTCGATTCACAGATTAGCTGTATTGTAGGGTCAAATTCATGTTAAGTAATAGTGCACTACTATGTTTAAAACATATGTTGGTTCGGACTGTATGGTAAGTATGGCCTGATTGCGTTGGTTGGGCCGAAGCTTAGTGGATTATTATAACTTAAAGTGTGTGTTAGTGAATTATGTATGTATGTAGTGTGTCTGAGCGATTATATGTGAAGCTGTTATGCTTGGATTATGTGTGTGCGTTACATGTACCGTGAATGTGTTTTATGTGATCAATGAATACATGAACTATTTGAATATGAAAACTGTGGTTCATATGCACGTAAAACTGACTGATATCGGTAACTCCTTTAGGACGTACTTGATTAATTGGTAGACTCGTAGATAATCTTACCGAGCAAACCAAAGGTGAGTTCACTGCTCTTTTCCAAGCATGCATCCCGGGAAGGGATATCGGGTAACGTTCCAGGGAGGAATGTAGGTTAATGGGATGTTTGTTATTACTTAGTTTCTATTATGTAAGACCCCCTACATCTACCGATTGTTGCCGGGAAGGCAACGAGGTATTTAGTTGATAGCGCTATTAGGATTGACACCCTCACACCGTGCCGAAAGGACGGGCGTGAACTAATTACCTTGACCACTTGACCAATGCCTAGATAGAGGCATTGGGGTTGGGCATTCACATCGTGTATATATAAGACCCCTTACATCTACTCGAGGTTGTTAGTTGAACTAATTACCTTGACCACTTGACCAATGCCTAGATAGAGGCATTGGGGTTGGGCATTCACATCTAGTAGCCACATACGGTAATCGAGTTAATAACATCATCAAAACATAACGTTGAACTGTTCTAAACACACATCTGGTAACTAAACACGTTAACAAAACTTTAAACTCACCAGCGTCATCTGACACACTAGTTTGCATGCTTGTAGGTCGTTAGCTGAATCGCATTGGAACTTGCTGTCTGGAGTAGCGGGAGTGGTCATGGGTCTACTGGATGAACTTAACTTGTTGGTTTCTTGATACATTGCATTGGTTTCAAAATTGTTTAACTTTGCTTCCGCTGAATACTTTGGTTTTCATTTAAATTTGCTAACGGTATTTTATTTATAATCAAAGATTTTATCTTTATATTGAATGTGGTTGATATAATTAGTGGCTCGTTGTTGGTACGTCACACGCCTAACAGGGACATGCCCTAGGTGGGATTTGGGGGTGTGACAGTTTGGTATCAGAGCCACTGGTTATAGTGAACTAGGTTTTAAAACGTTTTCATAAAACCAGACTATAACCGAACACCTTCGAAACTCGATCATGACACTCGGCTCCAGACTGCAAGGTCCGTTTCTCGTTTACTATTGCATAGTATATCTAGTGTTTGCTTATGAATAACATCACACTTGAATGCACACTTAGCACTGCAGTATGAACTTCTATGTTACCAACCCATGTTACGTGTATTAAGAGTGCGACTCTTCTTGAACTTTCATGATTTATGTTGTGGCCTCATCTGTCTTATTGCTCGAATTCGGGGAACCTTTTAGCGCGAGTTAAGAGGCACTGAGATAAGCATGCAAATTGCCTTATTATTATGGATGCACACTTAATAATAATGTGGGGTGCATGTGAGTCCCAGTGAGGCTTAACGAGTATGAGAGGGGTTCCAATCTGTTATTGATGTTATGTTAGACCTCAGCAGTCTATAGGAGTCATAGCAGTGATTGTCTCCTACTCGAACATGATCTTTTCACCCCTTTCTGAATCCTTACGAATCTCGATACTATCGAGTATCACCTGATCACACATCTGAACGCCTAGCGAACTGTGTAGAATGTTAGGTGCTTGTACGAACGTCCCTGAGTGGATGTTGCAGCGTCAATGATTGGTCTATACCTTCCTCTCCCCTCTTTGTCTGCTGGAACTTAATGCATTGGCGTCTTAGATCCCGAAGTGCGATCACTTCTGCAACACTCTCGTAACAGACCATGTATCATTCCATCAACTAGCAATCTCGATGGACAAGAGGATGAGCGCAGTACTTTACCGACCTCAGTATTTGGACGACCCTGATTACCGGCAACGAACACCCGCGAATTGACTTCAACCGAATCATTAACCCTAGTTAACGACTTGTGGGAGTCAACTCTTACGAATTAATTGGGATATAAACGATGACAATGGACCATGATGTGGAATGTGTAACTGCCAGCACGATGAGTAGTGCTTTAAGGTGTGGCACGGAATGTGAAAAGATGGACAAAAAAAAAGTTGTTAGTGAAAGATCGTAGGGCTCCGTTTCAAGCAACGACATTAGAGGCAACAGTCACGGCGACATCAAGGTACTTGTAATCGTAGCCTACAGTATGGGAATGAAGGTGTCTACGGCATGGATTGGCCGTTGGTAATTCAAGACGGCAACAACCAAGGGGATGACGACAATACTGGAAATCCTTGTAACGAAAACAGCACTGGAAATGACGTTCGTGGAAGGACATTTAGGCTGGGCGTGGGCAATGCCAGGTATATAGCAACGTGGTGTCCTACACGTGATTGGTGAATAATCGCTCCATCTCTGTTCTGTTTAACCCGGATAACTTCTTGAAACCAAACTTGTTGTGGACTCGGCCGTTGGCACTTCAATTGAAAACTCATATGCTTGTTCGGATGCAAACTCGATCTGGTAAGACAAGTGCTCGACATCGACCCTCCTTCTACTATTCTCGATAGTTTTGATGCGGTAGTTAGTATGGATTGGTTATCCAGGTATTGCGCAAATATACCCTGCGAGGAGAAAACTTTGCGTACCCCTCTCTTTAGTGGAGGATCGTTATCTGTTCTAAAGTGTTAGAGTGGCGCAGAGGTTAGCGTCATTTCAGCTATGGAAGCACAGAAGTGCCTACAGAGGGATTACCTCGCTATGCTAGCACTCGTCACTGATAATAAGGCTAAGGAAAAGAGGATCGAGGATCCATTAAATGTTTGTGATTTCTTCCGATGAGCTACTCGAAGAACTCTCAGGGTTACTTCCACAACTACTAGCCAGAATCTCAGTTTGATCTTGCACCAGAGGCAGCCCTGATTACTTGTACTCCTTACCGTCTTGCACCAGGTAGGTTGCAAGAACTGTCAAACCTACTACAGAAATTGCTGGATAGGAGTTTTGCCAGACCCTGTTTCTTCGCTTTGGGGAGCCCCAGTAATATCCGTAAAGATAAGCCTTTTCGTATGAGTACTGATTATCGAGAACTTAACAAGGTAACAGTTAAGAACAGCTTGCCTCGACCATGTATTGACGGAAGACCAAGAGGAGAATGCTCCTGAAACGGCATATCGAACGCAATACGGCCATTGCGACTTTGTACACCATGACCATTGAGTTAATCAACACACCAGCAGCTTTATGGACCACATGAATCGACCGCATTTATGGATGACGTTCTGGATCATTTCCAAGAGGAAGGAACATCATGGGCGGCATTTGTATCTTATTTTAGAGCTCCTGAGGGAGGAGCCACTCCGTGCGAAGTCTTGTTAAAGGTAACTTCTGGATTCGAGAGATACATTTTGGTCGTATAAGCAACGAAGTAGGAATACACGTGGATATCGCTAAGGCCCATTTTGTTAGAAACCGATCAGCACCAAAGATCCCTTCGAGGATACGGCAATTTCTCGGTCTCACTGGATACTTTCGCAGATTCATCGCAGGATTTTTCGAAGATCGCGCAGCTCTAACCTCTTTAGCACAGTAGGGTGTTGTGTATTCGTGGGAGACAAAACAAGAGAACGTCTTTTTAGTTTTCAAATTCCAACCCTGCAATGCACTGAGCATCGCTTCTATCCGAATCAGAGTCCCAGTTACACACCGATTGCAACACGAGAGGGTGATGACTTACGTGATGGAGTTACGAGGAGGAACTGCACGACACACAATCTGCGGTGGAAACTGTGGTCTTTGGATTTGAGATGGAGGCATTACTTGGACGGTACCTAATGCACTACTTAGACCGATCACAAGGGCCTCCCGTATGCCTGGGTTTTGAAAGAGCTAAATCAGTTAATGGCATCGCTGGACGGAACTTTTGGATGATTACGACGGTGGAACTTGAACGTGCCTGAGCTTTGCAGCTCACTACCGACTCTAACTTACCTGATCCGACTCGCTTTGTTCAAACTGGGGAACTGAAGGAAGAGAATTTTCAAGTTGAACCCATGCGGGGCATGGAGAAGCCACCTTGGCAGGTCGGACGATATTCGCTACCTCATGGAACGAATGTAGATCTCATTATATAGTAACTGTAGGAAATTTGTGTTGAGCAAAGCACACCGGCCTCGATATTCTAGTCGTCTGGGTTTGAAGAGAGACTTCAGGATTTATAAACCTTGTACTGGTGATCGGGCATGAAAGCCCACCTAGCTAGGTATGGGAATGATGTGTGACTTAGGGGAAAAATCAATGTGAAGTATTAGCAACCAGAAACACCCATATGGAAACGAGAACAAAGTGCCATGGATTTTGTCCCTAGGCTACCTAGAACTCGAAACAGAAACAATATCACCTGGGTGATCGTTGATTGTCTCACGTTACCACTACACTTTTTCGCAATCAAGGAGACTGAGGAGCCCCCACAGTTTGTGAATATTCCTCTGAGAGAGGCGGTTTTGGGCACGAGGTACCAACTCCCGATATCTTTGATTTTGATCTACACCTGATTTATGGCAGACAAAACACAACGCCCTCGAATCATGTCTAGGCATGAGCGTTGCTTATCACTGTAGGACAACTGGACCAAGTACCGAACCATCCTGACACACGAAGACATGCTGCAAGCATGTGTGTGATTGTCTTTAGTAAGATTTAGAAGGACACATACCTTTGGCTAAGCTCTACCGTAGCAGTTACCATTCTAGTATTCAGACAGTTTTGTTTGAGGCATTGCATGAGCAATAACGTTAAACTCCTTGTTGGATTAGGGTGGGTGACAACCTAAACACGGGTCCTTGCTTGGATAGGAAATCATTTGGCGGCAACGCGTGACCTTGAGGAAAGCTGGTAAACTTACGAAACGCTGAGAGTTCGCTGTAGGCGAACGTGTATTAATCGAAAGTCTCGCCCTGGGAGGGTGCGGTGCGCTATAGAAAACGTGGCAAGCTTAGTTTACGATGTGTGGGACATTCGGATTTCTGGAACGAATCGGTCACATGGCTCACAAACTCGAGTTAATTAACGAATTGGATAACGTTCGCGATGATATTTATGCCTCGAATCTAAGGCAGTGTTTGTCCGATGAAACACTTGTGATACCTTTAACAGAGTCTAAGGTTAACTGATCAGTTGTATTTGTCAGGGAATCTATTGAAAACATAGACCAAGAAGTAAGGTTAGTTGACATAGCCAAAGTCCGGTCGTAAGACTTTGTTGGAGCTCAGTACGTGGACCAGAGTCCTTGTGGGAGCGTAATAATCAAAGGGAGCTCTAATATCTCTAGTTGTGCGAACGGTTGAAGCAACTCTTGATATCATCGAGGAATTTCGGGACGAAATTCCCTTTCAAGTTGGGGATGATGTGGCACTTGGGAAAACCACAGTCATCCTGATCTAACACCTTGTTGTTTTTGGACGGCGCTTATCAAATTTCGGGACGAAATTTCTTTCAAGTTGGGGATGATGTGACAACCCGTATTCCCAAGGTTAGTGTCGTTTAACTTAACGATCCTAAATCCTCTTTATTTCTTTATTTCCGTCTCGTTAGAGTTCGACGCATTAGACTAATTGTGTTAACTTTAAATTTATATGATAACTGATTGCGTTGGGCTGCGAATAATTCATGCCACGTTTTCTAGAAGCCCAAGGAGGCCCAATCGAGCCACCCCCAAACATTGTTTGGCAGCCCTATCGGTTATGGTGGCAGCCCAAGTGTAATGGGCTTGAGCCCACTATCGGTTAAAGGGGGTGAGCCGCCTTAATATGTATATATTATTAGGTTACGTGACATTATGGCTGATTAAGTGTTAAACTCACAAACCCTAGACTTTCATAATCTCATTCGGCAGTGGTAGACCACCCCCCCCCCCTTCGAGATAATACAATTCCTGGTTAGTGGATCTTAACTGTGACTTTTATATTGGTATGATGTTGTTGTGTGTAATATGGGTTAATCAAATTATACATGAATGTTGTTGCTGTGTCTTGATATGATTATATATTTAGATTATTACTAATGATATGATTAGATTATTATTAATGATATGATTATATGTTTAAATTGTGTAATGTTGGTATCAATTGAATGGTTACTGATGCGTTGGTTGGGCCGAAGCTTAGTGGATTATTATAACTTAAAGTGTGTGTTAGTGAATTATGTATGTATGTAGTGTGTCTGAGCGATTATATGTGAAGCTGTTATGCTTGGATTATGTGTGTGCGTTACATGTACCGTGAATGTGTTTTATGTGATCAATGAATACATGAACTATTTGAATATGAAAACTGTGGTTCATATGCACGTAAAACTGACTGATATCGGTAACTCCTTTAGGACGTACTTGATTAATTGGTAGACTCGTAGATAATCTTACCGAGCAAACCAAAGGTGAGTTCACTGCTCTTTTCCAAGCATGCATCCCGGGAAGGGATATCGGGTAACGTTCCAGGGAGGAATGCAGGTTAATGGGATGTTTGTTATTACTTAGTTTCTATTATGTAAGACCCCCTACATCTACCGATTGTTGCCGGGAAGGCAACGAGGTATTTAGTTGATAGCGCTATTAGGATTGGCACCCTCACACCGTGCCGAAAGGACGGGCGTGAACTAATTACCTTGACCACTTGACCAATGCCTAGATAGAGGCATTGGGGTTGGGCATTCACATCGTGTATATATAAGACCCCTTACATCTACTCGAGGTTGTTAGTTGAACTAATTACCTTGACCACTTGACCAATGCCTAGATAGAGGCATTGGGGTTGGGCATTCACATCTAGTAGCCACATACGGTAATCGAGTTAATAACATCATCAAAACATAACATTGAACTGTTCTAAACACACATCTGGTAACTAAACGCGTTAACAAAACTTTGAACTCACCAGCGTCGTCTGACACACTTGTTTGCATGCTTGTAGGTCGTTAGCTGAATCGCATTGGAACTTGCTGTCTGGAGTAGCGGGAGTGGTCATGGGTCTACTGGATGAACTTAACTTGTTGGTTTCTTGATACATTGCATTGGTTTCAAAATTGTTTAACTTTGCTTCCGCTGAATACTTTGGTTTTCATTTAAATTTGCTAACGGTATTTTATTTATAATCAAGGATTTTATCTTTATATTGAATGCGGTTGATATAATTAGTGGCTCGTTGTTGGTACGTCGCACGCCTAACAGGGACATGCCCTAGGTGGGATTTGGGGGTGTGACAAGTGATCTCAAGAAGAAGACAAAGTAGTAAAAGTGGGAGTAAGTGAAAGTGAATGAAGAACGTGTACCTGAATTCTGATATTTATAACCAAAGTTTTGCGCCAAAAATATCACGGAGGATATAACGGAATCTTCTTTTCCGTTAACTGTTATCTCCCCATCCATGAATACAGATCGCGATTCTGATCAACGGCTGGGGAGATGCCACGTGGAAAGTAGCTTGATCTAGATTTGCATGTAAATTGTTGCCATCATCGTGACTTAGATGAAGGTTCCAGATAGTGCCACATCACATTCGGTTGTAACCGAATGAGGATGTGCACGATGGACATTTAATGCCTTCTAGAAGATCTATAGTTGTAAACCATTGATTATTTGCCACGTGTTCATTCTGTTATAACAGAAAAGATTCCTTTTGTTCAAGTTTTCATTTCATGTGCACGGATATGTTCAAGACTTGTATTTTGTTGTTAAATCTTCAAGCTTAAATGTACCCTTGCGCGGGCCCGCGCAATGGTGTTAATTGAATATTTGTCTTTCCTTTCTATGGCGCATGATTATAGATGACTGATTTTTCCAAATCTTACTTAGACTCGTTGCGCGGCCGCGCAAGGTCTGTTTGAGATGAATTTGGAGTATAATTATGGTATGGTCCTCTGCGCTTGCGCAGTGTTTTTGGAACCATACCCCTTCAGGGGTAATTTGGTCATTTAACAAAACTTAACAAATTTAACACCAAGGGTTACAGAAAGAGCTTCCAGGGACTCTGGGCATTAAACGTTTTGATTTTGGACTCAAGTGGTTAACCCTCCTAAAACACTGGGACTCAAAAAGTAATTCTCTAATAATTTACTAAACTTAAATGAGAATATACCTGAAACTATTTATGGTAATTTGATGTAGATCTTCCTACTCACACTACAAAAATGACTAGTATTGCTGGTTTTGGACTGATAGCATTAGAGTCATTCTCAATTTGTTTGGTGTACCCTAATGAACTACTTGTGTTCTCTATGTATAGACAAATCTTTGTACACTTATCTAATACTTAAAAGTGATGTATTCTTCTACGTTAAGTTTACTTCATTTGGATATGCTCATCCATAGTTGAGATTCTGTACAAACAATGCTAACTGACATATCTAAGCCATTGATAGTTAAAATGGAGGGTTAGTGTTGATTACAAATAAAACCTCTATAATTAATAATTAATACTATCAAGTTAAGGGTATTTTAGTCATTTAGCCATTTCCCATTAAATACTAATTCCACCAAGTTTTTTAACTAAAATAACTTTTATTTACTTCATTATTTTTGAAAAAAAAAATCATACCATAAAATCAAGTAATTTTTAATCTTTAATATAAGTTCCATATTGCAATACTTTTTTTATTTATAAAAGTGACATTTAAAAAAGTTACAAAAAGGTGTTTTATAATTGTGCTAGTAATGTAGTTGGATTGTGCTAATATGATAAATGTATTGTGTTGATTTTAAATCTATACGAAAGTTCTTATTTTATTGTGCAATTCTTATATGTTGCTATTTTTTTCCCTTTATGTCGTTATTGAGCGCCTATTTGGAATTAAACTTGTTTTCTACTAGTTATATAATAGTATGTGCTATTTACAAAATTTTAAAAAAAAACATGAATTTGTGCTAGTATGTAACAGTATGTGTTGTTTATAATATTAAAAAAAATTGTGCTAGTTATGTAATAGTATCTGTTATTTACAAAATTATAAAAAAACCATGAAATTGTGTTGATTACGGTGCGGATTAATGTGTTGATTACATTGTTATGCTGATTACGGGATGTGCTAACGATGGTGGTGTGGGATGTTACTGTCGGATGTGCTAACGATGGTGTTATCGTGCTTATTAAGGTGTTGAGGTTACGATGTGTTGATTACGGTTTTAACGATGATGCTGATTATGGTGCTGCTGATGACGCTGATTACTGATGATGATGCTGATTACGGTGCTAATTCGATGATGATGAATAGATTAGGAGATTAGGATTTGAATTAATCTGGCATGATTTAGGGATAATTTAATTATTGTTTTTAATTAGATGTCAATAAAAGGGTATAAAATGTCTAAAATATCCTTAAATCATTTTTTTTAATTCAGGACGCATGTCATTAAACTGTATTTCTTATAGTTTGGACAAAGATACATGTTTGTTATGATCATATACTTGCTCATCCATGCACGTTACATGCACCTTTTTAGTTGAAAATAAATGTTGTGACTCATTCACAACACTACACACGTATCTTCCGTATACAACATATTATATATCTTTATGGATAAAGATCAAATACAAAAGACAACATAAATATGAAGGGGAAGAAGGATTCAAGTCTGTTGATCTTAGATTTGAAGGGTTGAGACTAGTTATAGGGAAAAGAAAATAATAAAAGGCCATAAAAGGAATCCTAAATATATTGAATTTCCCTCTCCACATGCAAAGCACACGCCAATTCTCCCATCAAATTTAAAACATCCATAACTTTTTCATACGCCATTTGTTTTTAAAAAAATCACCATAATAACGAGTGTTTTTTATCATTAATATGAGTATGATATTACTATATAAAAATAAAATAAAAATTTTCACTTTTATTGGGTTTCTTTTTATTGTGTTAAAGGTTGTGACCATTGTATATTACAACTGAGTTTTGGTCCTTATATTGTTTACTAAGGTTTCTATACATCGTGTTATTATCAAAACTTATAACACAGTTTTAATTTGGGTTCTGTTCATTGCATTTTTATCAGAACCTATAACACAATGAAGATGATGTTATATTTGGGTACTCTATACATTTTGTTATAGGTTCTGGCCATTGTGTTTATTCAGCTATCCATTGTGTTTTAATCTGTTGTCCATTGTGTATTAGTCTGTTGTCCATTGTGTTTTAGTTTGTTGTCCATTGTGTCTTCTATTTGCTCTCACTAATTGTGTCTTTTATATGTCGTCATCAATTATGTTTTTTGTCTACTTTCAATTGGATACTCATTATGTTTTACATTATGACAATTGTGACTTTTATCTATTGTCATCAATTGTGTTTTTCGATTTACTTTCCATTGTGTTTTTAGTTTGATAGTCATTGTGTTTTGCGTTATGCCCATTATGTCTTTTATCTGTTGTCATCTATTGTGTTTTTGGTCTACTTTCTATTGTGTTTTGAGTTTGATACTCATTTTGTTTTATGTTATGTCCACTGTATAATACGCAACTGGGTTTTCTCATTATGTTTTACATTATGTCCATTGTGTAATACGCAACTAGGTTTTCAAATTTTTTTCTTCTAAATATAACAATATGGTACTCATATTCCAGATAAAATGATAAAATGATGCTTGATTTTATAATATATATTTTTTTTAAATGACGTATAAAAAAGTTACGGACGTTTAAAAAATAGAGGAAATAGCCTGTGACTTGCGCGTGCATATTCTTTTTATTCTCTTTGACAAAATTACCTTCCCACTTGATTTATTTTGGGACACTTGTCACTCTATAGTGCCTTCTTACATTTCTTGTTTTTATAATGATTTGTAGAATAACTCAACTTATATCATTATATATACACACCTTGCAGACATTAAGATATAATTTCATTTTGATGCTTTAAACTTTTATTATTATAATAATAAATGTAGCAGTTTCATGCGTTTATCTCTTATAGCTTTCAAAATGTAACGTTTTATAAAGTTATAAACATACTATTGGAGCAAGCTTATTTTTCTCTACATTTTGACCCAAGTTTCGTTAAAAATAAAATAGGACCAAGTATAATATATTCTATTATTATAAATAAACACTATCTTAAGACACTAAATATTCGTCTAGGTATTTCGTATCTCAAATAACCATATTACTCTTAAGACACTAAATACTTGTCTAGGTATTTCCTATCTCAAATAACCATATTACTCGTTTGACAATAAAATTTTCATACATGTTTTTTTAATCAATAAACGGAATATTACAACATGTAAACTACTATTTTGTCTTTTTTTATCATTGTTGTCTCACATGAATTTATACAACTAATTTACACGTTATATTAAAATTGATGCTTCGTTCACTTGTAAAATATGGTTTTCCAGCGTGAACAAGTTTTTATTGAAGGATATAAGTGTATGAGAGTTGTTTCGTAGTTTCACATTGGAAATAGAAATTGTTGTAACTAAACTAACTCTATGTATATTCACATGTGAAAGACCTTAAGACATAACAACACGTAAAGTGCAATGGCGAACCCAAGAATTTTTCCATGGGGGTGCGGGATATTTTTAAAGATTTTAGGCCCATAGGTAAATATGTAAAAAATTTGGTTCGTGAAGAAACAGTGATCTAAATTCACCGGAATCAATCAGATCTAGGGTTTTGTTCCTGCATAAAGAGGTTAATCTTCTCGTCGATTCCCCGGTTTGAGAACTACTTCCCTGGAGAACACTGCAAAACAGAAAGCCATTAGACTCGCCACGGGGAGAATGGGGGTTCTCTCCGTGACCACCCTCCAGCGTGAGAATAAGTACAGTGATCTTAAAGGAAAAAAGGTTAAGTAGTAAGAGTGAAAGTATCTGGAAGTAGTTTTCTAGATCATACCTGTAGTATCCTATTTATAACCGGGATTTGGCGTCAAAATATGTAACGGAGACAATAACGGGGAATGCTTTTCCGTTGACAGTTATCTATCTTTCTGTCAATTAGTTAACTCCACATCCATGCACCCGGATCGTGGGTCTGATCGACGGCTGGGGGAATGCCACGTGGAAAGTGGTTTTGTGTAAATCTTCCTTCAAGTTGGTGCCATCATCATGATTTAGATGAGGGCTCAGGATCGTGCCACATCACATTAGGTTGTAACCGAATGAAGGAATGCACGATGAGCATTTAAGACCTTCTAGAAGATCTACAGCTGTAAACCATTGCACTATCACCACGTGTCCATTCTGTTGTAAAAGAAAAGATTCCTCTGTTCAAGTCTTGATTTCAGCCACGTGGAAATGTTTAGGACTTTATCTTCAAGCCTAACTTTAGCCTTGCGCGGGCCCGCGTAAGGGTGTTAGTTGAATATTTGCCTTTCCTTTCTCCGGCGCACGGTTATCGAAGACTAATTTCCCCAAGTCTTGTTTAAAAATCGTTGCGCGGCCGCGCAGGGTCTTATTCAAGATGATCTTGGGATAAAGTTATGGTATAGTCCTATGCGCTTGCGCGAGGTTTTTGGGACCATACCCTTTCAAGTCCCCCCAGTCCAGTGTTGCTCCTATGCGCCAATGGCAAGTAGGTGGAGCACTGGACAATAAAAATGAAGTGTGCAATTTTGCTATTTGGGAAGTAGCAAGGTTGTTCGGCGCAAAGTATAAAAGAACTTAACTTTTGAAGTTGGCTGACTGCGTGCCATGGTGGCTATGCGCGAGGGTATGTAGCTGTTTCCCATATGTTGTAACGCGCTAAAGGTTAGCTGGGATACCAATCATTCTGACCTCGGTGAGGATAATTACTAGTGTTGCCTTAACTGCTGTTAAGGAAGAATAATAACGTCCGCCATCCTACGATAGACTTATTGATTGGTGTGCTGTTGAACGTTTTCTGTTAATTTTGGTAAACGAGGTCTTACCTGATGTGGCGGAGATTTCGGATGCTGACAACTTAGCGTATGAATATACGACTTTCTAAAGGTTGCCATTTATTTTGAACTTGTTGGGACGTTAAATCCTGTAATATTTGTTAATGCGCTGTTGCGTAAGTAACTTTGTGAATGTATGGTATGTTTTAGCTACAATATTTGCATGAATACAATTACTTTGTTTAGGTAACACAAATAAAGATGGTATAAAGCTCATGTGTGAACGTAGGGCTGGACCTTGCGCAGTACCTGTGACCGTAGACCGTTTACAAGACTTGTATTAGATTACCATAGTGTTTTTGTGCTTACCAAAAGAAATGGCATGCATTTGCAATAAAACATAAAGGCGCAATGTAAGTAACAAACTTTGCATTGATTTGCGTAAGGGTGTTAGTTGAATATTTGCCTTTCCTTTCTCCGGCGCACGGTTATCGAAGACTAATTTCCCCAAGTCTTGTTTAGAAATCGGTTGCGCGGCCGCGCAGGGTCTTATTCAAGATGATCTTGGGATAAAGTTATGGTATAGTCCTATGCGCTTGCACGAGGTTTTTGGGACCATACCCTTAGAAATCCCCCCAGTCTAGTGTTGCTCCTATGCGCCAATGGCAAGTAGGTGGAGCACTGGACAATAAAAATGAAGTGTGCAATTTTGCTATTTGGGAAGTAGCAAGGTTGTTCGGCGCATGGTATAAAAGAACTTAACTTTTGAAGTTGGCTGACTGCGTGCCATGGTGGCTATGCGCAAGGGTATGTAGCTGTTTCCCGTATGTTGTAACGCGCTAAAGGTTAGCTGGGATACCAATCATTCCGACCTCGGTGAGGGTAATTACTAGTGTTGCCTTAACTACTGTTAAGGAAGAATAATAACGTCCGCCATCTTACGATAGACTTATTGATTGGTGTGTTGTTGAACGTTTTCTGTTAATTTAGGTAAACGAGGTCTTACCTGATGTGGCGGAGATTTCGGATGCTGACAACTTAGCGTATGAATATATGACTTTCTAAAGGTTGCCATTTATTTTGAACTTGTTGGGACGTTGAATCCTGTAATATTTGTTAATGCGCTGTTGCGCAAGTAACTTTGTGAATGTATGGTATGTTTTAGCTACAATATTTGTATGAATACAATTACTTTGTTTAGGTAAGACAAATAAAGATGGTATAAAGCTCATGTGTGAACGTAGGGCTGGACCTTGCGCAGTACCTGTGACCGAGGACCGTTTACAAGACTTTTATTAGATTACCATAGTGTTTTGTGCTTACCAAAAAAATGGCATGCATTTGCAATAAAACATAAAGGCGCAATGTAAGTAACAAACTTTGCATTGATTTGGATAAGGTGCAGGGGCCAGCAGGTACAAAGCTATTTTAAGGATAAATAAAATAATTAATGACGATGCGTATTTAAATAGCGACCCTTGTGTTGTACGTTGGACAGCATAGTGGGCTATCCAAGTACGAAGGGTGCTAAGATTACATGTAGCATCTGCGCAGCTGCTACGCGTTCCACGTGCGCGGAACGTTTGTTCCTTCAAGTTGGCGCAGGGTGTACGCTCCTTTTCCCAGGACCTCGATGATCACATAAGGCCCCTCTCATTTAGGCGCGAGCTTCCCTGGTCGTTCTGCGTTTGATGCTTCGTTATCTCTTAGGAGGAAGTCTCCTGGTAGGAAAGTGCATATGCGCACCCATGCGTTGTAATATTTTTCCAATTTTGATTTGTACTTGGCCTCGTTAATGGTTGAATTCTCTCATCTTTCTTTGAGGAGGTCCAAGTCGAGTCTGCGCTCTTTCTCATTGTTTTGTTTCTCCATGGCTAGCATGCGAGGTGACAAGAGACCGATTAATGCTGGAATTACGGCCTCTGTACCATAGACGAGGCTAAATGGTGTTTCTCCCGTGCTAGTCTTTGGCATGGTGCGGTGAGCCCATAAAATACTTGGGAGTTCATCGACCCAGCCTCTTCTTGCAGTTCCCAATCTTGCTTTAATGCCATCTACAATCTGTTTGTTGAAGCTTTCAACTTGACTGTTTGCATGTGGGTGCGCCATGGATGCAAAACTATGTTCAATGTGCATTTCTTTCATCCATTTTTGTAGGTCGTCGAAAGCAAAAATGGTACCATTGTCTGTGATAATGCGCAGCGGTAACCCGAACTGGCATATAATGTGTTCCCAGATGAACTTTCTGATCACCATTGCGGTGGTTGATGCTAGAGCTTTGGCTTCTACCCAGTTGGTGAAGTAATCTACAGAACTATGATAAATTTTACTACACTAGGCGCATCGGGAAAGGGACCTACTAGATCGATTCCCCATTGTTGGAAAGGCCATGATGCGGTTACAGGAACCAAAGGGTTGTTGGGCGAAGGGTCTTTGGAGCGTGGCGTTGGCACGAGGCACATTTGCACAAAATCACGACGGCGTCTAGATGCATGCCAGGCCAGTAATAGCCTGCGCTCATGATTTTTGTGACCACCATGCGAGGACCAACATGGATTCCGCATAGTCCTTCATGGATGTCTCGGACCAGATATTGCGTGTCATGTTTGTCAACGCATCGTAGAAGAGGACCCATATAAGACTTTCGACATAGAATTCCATCCCGCCATCTCATAACTGAGCGCTTTGTTCTGAATTTTTCTTGCTTCTGTTTTTCCTTCTAGAAGAGTTCCATGTTGAAATAACATAATAATCGGGACATCCAAGATGGATCCCCGATTTCTATCATGTTTACGTGTCTTAGAGGAACAGAGTGGGTTTGAGAGAACTTCAATACGGACCTCTTTTGCCAGGTGTTTGAAACTTGTAGCAGCTAATTTGCTTATCATGTCTGCGTGCTTGTTCTCGCTTCTGTTGATATGGATAATCTTAAAGGTCTGAAACTGATTGATTAAGGTTCTCTCCTGTTCAAGATACAGGGCCATTGTTTCACCTTTTGCGTCATAACGACCGTTAATCTATTCGGCAACCAACAGAGAATCAACATGCGCTTCTACATTCTTTGCCCTCATTTTAATTGCTAGGCAGAGACCTGCGAGAAATGCCTCATACTCTGCTTCATTGTTGGTGCTTTTAAAATATAACCAAATGGCGTAAGTATATTTGTGGTTGTCGGGGCTGACTAGGCAAAGACAAGTCCCTTCGCCGTCATCATTGGAAGCACCATCTGTATATAGGATCCAGACCCTGTCGTCGAAGATTGGGGTAGGATTTTGTATGGCTTCGCATTCTAGGATTTTATCGACGGCGACTTCAGTAACAAAATCTGCCAAGACATAGCTGGGCGCGGCATATACAGGATGTTATGTCCGCCTAGTTCAATGGCCCATTTTGCTAATCGGCCCGTAACATCCGGTTTGGATAAGACTTGACCCAAATGATAATTGGTAAGAACAGTTATGACATGGCCAGAGAAGTACCTTTGTAATCTGCGCGAAGCATGAACCAACGCGAGAACAAGTTTTTCCAGGATTAAATAACGTGTTTCTGGGCCAGTCAACATCTTGCTGACTTAATAAATTGGAGTTTGGACTCCATCTCTTTTGACCAGTAACACTACGCCTACTGCTACCTCCGATGAGGAAAGGTACAAGATTAATGGTTCGGCTTTTCGTGGAGCCGTTAAAGTAGGTAACTGAATTAGGTATTCTTTCATTTGAAGAAAAGCTTTTTCGGCCTCCGGAGTCCAATTAAATTGGATCTTCTTGACGCAGTTGCGCAATGTGCTTATGAACGGATACGATTTGGCAGCATGGTTTGCTAAAAATCGGTTGAGCGCCGCTAGTCGACTAGCTAGGCGCTGCATCTCTTTGATAGATGCTGGTGACGGCATGAGCTGAATAGTCTCTACCTTTTCTTGATTGACTTTGAAACCATCCTTGGTTACGATAAATAACAAGAATTTACCTTCCTCCTTTCCGAACGAGCATTTCACTGGGTTCAGCTTCAAATTGACTATGTGTAGTGAGTCGAAAGTGCGCTGGATGTTCATGAGCATTAACTATTCCTCAGGACTCATGATAACAAGGTCATCCATATAAACTTCAACTATAACGCCGATGTCCTTCCCAAATACTTTATCCATTAGGCGTTGATATGTAGCTCTCGCATTGCGGAGACCGAAAGGCATTTTTGTGTAACAGAATATACCTTTGTCCGTGCGGAAAGCTGTCTTGTCTTCGTCTTCTTCCTTCATTTGTACTTGGTGATAACCTTTGTAACAGTCTAGGAAGCATTTCCAGCGGAAAGATGCTAAGGAATCCACCTTCTTATCTATCTCTGGGAGGGAATAACAGTCTTTTGGGCAAGCCTTGTTGAGATCCTTGAAATCAACGCACATGCACATGCACCATTCGCCATCGGACTTCGCGCAATATGTCGGCCTGAAGTAGTTCAGTAACTAGCTCATTCATTGCACGAGTCTTTTCTAGACCCAGACTGCGCTTTCCTTGTGCCACTGGCTTTGCTGAAGGTCGAACATTCAAACAATGTTCCGTCACATCTCTTGGTACGCCGGTTTTGTCCGCTTGAGACCATGCGAAGATATCCATATTTTCTAATAGAATTTCTTTCAGTCTTGCGCGGATTACTGTTGATATGGCGTGTCCTAGCAAAATAGTTTGCTCAGTATATTCACTGTTGAGTACCCACTTCTCTGGTTCGTTAGATGGAGATGGCTTCGTGGCATTTACTGGTAGCTCGTCGTCTACAGACATGACTTTTTTGCTTGAATATAAAATTGCTACTCCGGTTTTTGTCGGAAAACCGCAAGCAGCGTGTGGTATGGAGGTAATCATGCTAAACTCCCTTTGTGAACGCCTACCCGACAGTATACATGGCGGGATGTAGCTGGCCTAACCATAAAATTGACTTGAACGGTGCGCGAGTGCTCACCATCAGAGAGTGTGACGGGAAAGGAGATCTAACCCAGCGGAAAGACAGCTTCATTATAGAAACCAGTTAAAGGAAAATCAACTTGTTTCAAGCACGCCTTGTCCTGTGGATCTAACTGCTTGAAACACTGCTCATAGATAATATCCATAGAACTACTCGGATCGATGAACATGTAATCAGTACGATAATGACCAAAAATACCAGTTTTGATGACCGGTCGTTCTTCTTGGGGACCTCCTGGTACGACAGGAAAAATCACTTGCTGTTCACGCCAGTGTGGATTATGACTTCGTTTGTTGTTACGCTTGCATGATGGTCCTCCTTGCACCATGTATGTTTGATTTTTCTCACTGCTTGGATTGTCATTTCAGTGAATGATCAGGCGAATGTCTTCACCAACATTTTCTACCACGTGACCGAGCTCTCCTTGGTAGCTTTCATGATTAGGCTGGGTGTCCCATTGTTGCGATAAATGTGGGCCCATCCTTGTGAAAACATATTGCGTCTGAGAAATTTGCTCTGCACGATGATCCTGACGTCTACTTCCGGAATGAGTAAGCTCATATCTGGTGCTAGACTAAGTGTAAACTTTTGTATCGTCGACCGACATGCATAGTGATGAATCATAATGTAACACTCGAGGTGCAGATGGAGTTTGCATCTGAGTTGCAGATTCATGTGTCTATGATGCTGTTCGAGCTGCTGGTGTACAAAGTTGTACAAAATTTGCATTCAAAGCCTTTTGAAATTTCACAAACCAACAAATCAGAGTTTCCTCCGGAAGTAGATCTAGACTGATTTGAGTTCCGAGTTGAACTTTTGAGTTAACAGGATTGTGCACCTGATTCACCTCATGATGAATATCGTCATCATTAAACAATTTTCCCACGATTCTGTCGATACGAGAAGCACGGGCCAAAATGCCCCTGTTCTCGGGTTGAGGACTTGGTGGATAATTTGACGGACCTTCTACCATTGAAAACAGAAGAGAAGAAGAAATGAATCGATCGAAAAGATGAGGATGAAAATAGAAGAATTGGTGGGCGCCGGTGAAGAAACAATGATCTAAATTGACCTGAATAAATCAGATATGTGGTTTTGTTCCTGCATAAAGAGGTTAATCTTCTCGTCGATGCACCGGTTTGAGAACTACTTCCCCGGAGAACACTGCAAAACAGAATGCCATTAGACTCGCCACGGGGAGAATGGGGGTTCTCTCCGTGACCACCCTCCGGCGTGAGAATAAGTATATTGATCTTAAAGGAAAAAGATGAAGTAGTAAGAGTGAAAGTATCTGGAAGTAGTTTCTAGATCATACATGTAGTATCCTATTTATAACTGCCATTTGGCGTCAAAATATGTAACGGAGACAATAACGGTGATGCTTTTCTGTCGACAGTTATTTTTCTTTCGGTCAATTAGTTAACTCCACATCCATGCACCCGGATCGTGGGTCTGATCGACGGCTGGGGGAATGCCACGTGGAAAGTGGTTTTGTGTAAATCTTCCTTCAAGTTGGTGCCATCATCGTGATTTAGATGAGGGCTCGGGATCGTGCAACGTCACATTCAGTTGTAACCGAATGAAGGCATGCACGATGAGCATCTAAGACCTCCTAGAAGATCTACAGCTGTAAACCATTGCACTATCGCCACGTGTCCATTCCGTTGTAACAGAAAAGATTCCTTTGTTCAAGTCTTGATTTCAGGCGCGCGGAAATGTTTAGGACTTTATCTTTAAACCTAACTGTACCCTTGCGCGGGCCCGCGCAAGGGTGTTAGTTGAATATTTGTCTTTCCTTTCTCCGGCGCATGGTTATCGAAGACTAATTTCCCCAAATCTTGTTTAGAAACCGTTGCGCGGCCGCGCAGGGTCTTATTCAAGATGATCTTGGGATAAAGTTATGGTATGGTCCTATGTGCTTGCGTGAGGTTTTTTGGACCATACCCCTTCTGTTCGTATCGGGTCAGTTCGGGTCGGGTCATGTACAACAAAAGAACATTAAACTAAAATTTATATAATCATCAAAAACACGTCAAACTTTCTTATAAACATATTTAAAATGTCGCCCTACGGGTTTTCATTTTCTGAAATCGATCCAAAACATCGTCTAGAGCTACTTTCTTAAGCAAGTCTTTCTCTAACATATACAACTATCAATTAAATTCTCATCGCCAATCCGATTGCGCAAGTCGATCTTCACATTCTTCATTGCAGAAAAACATCTTTCAACGGTTGCGGTTGCAACGGGTAATACGAGAACAAACTTCAATAAACGATATACCAATGTAAAATTTATGTGAATACTTGTTGAAACCACTAACGATATACCAAAGTCGTAGTTTTCCATATCCTCTAGAAGTATGTCCGCTTGTCTACTACAAGGAAGAGTTTGACCCATTTCTACTAGTCATCTAAGAACTTCCATAATGTTTGGATATAAAGAAATCAAACGGGAAAACGTTCTTTATTCCTCGGGAAAACGTTCTTTATTCCTTTTTGTCATACCATTCCTCCTTAAATTTTCTCAACTCTTTACCTTGAAACGTTGATTTTGGGAATTTAGTACCCGTTGGTTAACATTGTCCTCTTAGTAGGTATGCCCTTATAATATCATCTCGTTGATTCACGTTATATAATGCAATTGGCTTGCGATCATGAGGATCTGAAGGAAGATTATTCACATCAACAAATTCTGAAGATGATTCAATTTCAACCACTTTCCTTTTGTTGAAAAATTGTGCCATAACTTCCCTACTCATGGTGCCTATCACATACAAAATAAACAATGATCTTCGAGTGTTCAACCATCTCCCAATATTCCTTAATTTTCAATTTAAAGTTTTGAATTTCAACTTTTCAAACCCTATACTAGAATCATATAATCAACAACAATCATATAACCAACAAACCCATCCTATAAAGACTAGAACAACCCAAAAATACATCAAAACACATACAATTTTAAACCTTTTTAACAAATATATATGTCAATTTTCTCCTGAAAAAACCACATAAACATCAAAATAACTAAAACCAAATCAAGGTACCTCTATAATTTCAAGACTTCGGTACTGTTGTGGCCGGAATTTTTGCAATTCCGGCAAGATTGTGGTTGATCGGCGTCATCTACAGCAGTGGGGTGGGGGTTGTTTGTCGTCCACGGGCAGTAGAGGGAGGGCGGGAAATGAATGGACAATTGGGTATTTGGGTTAATGGGCTTATGTTTTGTTTAATTGACTTAGTTATTTGGGTTGGGATTTAACATTAACTTACGAGTAAATTGCCAAAATCGTCCCTGAGGTTTGGGTATGTTTGTTATTTTCATCCAAAACAACTTTTTTGTACCATATAGTGCTTCACTTTTGGGATTTTTTGCTATTTTCATCCAAACGTCTAACCTTTTTGCCAAAATTGCCCCTGAGATTTGGGTTTTTTTGCCATTGTCTTCCAAATGTTTGATAGAAAAAATAACGTAAATTAGATGTTTGGATGAAAATGGCAAAAAAAAAAAAAACTCAAAAGTGAAGGATTATATTGTACAAGAGTTAACTGCCATTTCCGTCCCTGTGGTTTGGTCACTTTGGCCATTTCAGTCCATTTTTCAAAAATGCGCCATTTTCGTCCTCCACGTTCTGGAAAGGTGCCATTTCAGTCCAAAAATCATAACTCAGTTAAGTCAGTTTGTAAATAAGGACTGATTGTGTAAATTTGTAACATAAAGGACTGATTGTGTAAATTTGAAAAATGGACTGAAATGGCAGTTAACACCACCACCACTAGCCCTGCCACCACCACCACTCCGCTGCCACCACCACCACCGCCACCACAGCCACCGCCGCCACCACAGCCACTGCCGCCACCACCGCCACCGCCGCCACCACCGCCACCACAGCCAATCCACCCATCATTGTTCATCAACAGTCACCGTTCATCATCGTCATCATCTCCGTCAACGATCACAACGATCATGTATCCTTGTACACATATTATCAACTTTTTTGCTTATGTCAAAAACTGAAACTTGCAGTTAAATTTATCCGCAATGGAAGTAAATGTGATACGACCATTTGTTACTGGAAGTCTAGAAACGTTTTATGAACTTACCGCTCCAGAGATTATTCAAGAATCACAGAGAGAGGAATATAGACAGCCCCAAACAGTTGATCGGGGACCTAGGGTAAGCTTTTCTATATGAACAAAATATTTATGTTTTCATATCATATGATAATCACACACACGCAGATAATACATGTGTAAAGTATTCAATAATTTTTATTTCTTTTTCCAGCGTGAATTGAGACGCGAAAAGGCCTCAGCAACGCGGATGTCTTCTGAAATCACCTGCATATTCATCAAAAGTGATTCCCCAAACTCCTTTAATTTCTTTCAGTCAAGTTATTTTATTTAAATTATGGCTTTAAATCTATATATGTTTGGCTTGTTTAAATCATGCATTTGTAAGCGTCTTTCTTAATTGCTAGCTTAATAACAATACTTAAAAAGTAACGGTTTTAAAATGTAGTGGGATCGATCCACTTTTAATGGTGGTGGTTCCGGCGTCGGCGGTGAACGAGGGTTGTCGCAGAGGATGACGGCGATAAACGGAGGTGAACAATGGTGGTGAACGATGACCGGAGTGAGGTTCAGGTTAAGTTCAGGTGGTTATCGGGCACGGTGGTCTCGAGAACTCTGAACACAGCGGTGGTGATGTGCTTGGTGATCGTTGTGATCGTTGACGGAGATGATGACGATGATGAACGGTGACTATTGATGAACAATGATGGATGGATTGGCTGTGGTGGCGGTGGTGGCGGTGGTGGCGGTGGTGGTGGCAGTGGCTGTGGTGGCGGTGGTGGCGGTGGTGGCTGTGGTGGCGGTGGTGGTGGTGGCAGCGGAGTGGTGGTGGTGGCAGGGCTAGTGGTGGTGGTGTTAACTGCCATTTCAGTCCATTTTTCAAATTTACACAATCAGTCCTTTATGTTACAAATTTACACAATCAGTCCTTATTTACAAACTAACTTAACTGGGTTATGATTTTTGGACTGAAATGACACCTTTTCAGAACGTGGGGGACGAAAATGGCGCATTTTTGAAATAATGGACTGAAATGGCCAAAGTGACCAAACCACAGGGACGAAAATGGCAGTTAACTCATTGTACAAAAAAGATTGTTTTGGATGAAAATAGCAAACATGCCCAAACCTCAGGGACTATTTTGGCTATTTACTCTAAACTTACATAATTGGGCTTGATGTTGGGTTACAATAATACATGTTTTATTTAAAGAGATTAATGGGCTAACTTGTTTACATAACTGAGTCGGGTTTAAATCCGTGTTCACAATTTTTTTTTACAAATTCATAACATTTTTTTCTAAGCGGTGCGGTTGAAAATTTCCAAGGGGTGCGGTCGAAATTTTACGCGAAAAATAGCACTAAATTTTTTTTTAATGGGTGTGCCGCCCACCCACGCCAAAGGGTGGGTCTACCCCTTGTAAAGTGTACAAAATATCAAGAAAGTTAGAGCGTACGGGACAAGCAATATAATCTTTTTTCTGTAATCTTAAGCTAACTTACTACTCAATACTCCTATATTATTCTCATTTCGCAATTAGTTTTGGATTTAGTTATATATCTGGAATTTATCTTGAGATTAAGTGTAAACATCAACAGAGATATAATATAAATTTAATGGCATAGATTACAAATTAAAATAAACCAAAGGTAATAAGTTATCTCTTAAGTAGGCTAACCTTACATTGGCTTTCAACTTTCTCCTAACATATAGATATGTGTTTGTAAATTATGGATTGTCCTATATTCAACTCAATTTTCATTTTTAAGTATTTTTGAACAAAATTTCACAAATCAACCTTTATGTTATACTTAAACTGTAATATATACCTTTCACCATGAAATCGGTCAAACACCACATTTATGTTCATTTTTTGTTACATCCTATAAAGTTTACAACTAAACTCGTCTAACACACAGTTAAACGCCCTCACATGTATCGCACATGAGGGCATTTATGTCATTTCCAATCCTCTTTGTAATATTCACTTTGTGAACACAACCCTAACTACATAAATTTGTATCTTCTTCCCAACTCGTTCATTGTTCAAGGAACTGCAATCCTAAATAGCAAAACTATGGACTCAATATATTGTAGGGGTGGTGGGTAGGGCCTAATTCTAACATCATCAACTCGTAGGAGTCTAGGCAGACGATTCTACTCATTCCCTAATTATCAGTGTCGAGCATTCCTTGGATGGGTTGATCTAAATCCGCCTCAAATGAATGCAATACGAAAATTGGAAGCATCAAAAGAAGAAGTTGAAGCTTTGAATGAAATCTTATGGACAAATTGTAATTGTTAGGTTAAATTTTTCTTAGGATGTTTACTTCATGTAGTATATTGCTAGGTTAGTAGGGTATATGATGTATGTTGTAATGAAATGAAGCCTTCTGTAATGCCATGTTTTGTTGAAATGCAATACAAATGAAGTGTTTTAATCTAATGGTGTGCAATATGTTTAAATGCAAGCCAAATGATTAAGTAAAGGGTAATGCTCATGATTGTTGGTGTAAATGTTGTTATGCAGACTTAGGTGGTGTAAAATGGTTAACACATGTCCAAAGTCCAACTTTTGTGCAGAACAATTGTTGGGCAGACCAAGTGTTATGAAGACCAAGTATTGTGCACACTTACTTGGTGTAAATGATCAAAATAGATGTCCACAGTTGATGAACAATAGTGTGCAAAACGGACAAATGACCAAAACTGCCCAAAGACCAACTGTTATGCAGCCAAAATATGATAAACACTACATTTTACAATGACCAAACTTGTACATGATCAAGCCCAACAATATGACCAAATCAGTGACCAAAATCTTTAGACCAAGACACACATATGACCAAAACAGTGACCAAATACATGAGACCAAGACACACACATGACCAAAATAGTGATCTAAACATGACCAAACTTGTACATGATAAACATTGTATTTTAACACTACAACCTGCTAAACACATATTTAAATACTACAACATGCACATGATAAAATTCAAACATAACATAGATTCCATCAAATCTAAACATAAGTCCCATTACAAAAATACATACTAAATCCATCACATAAACCATGAGCTTCAAAAACATACATACTAAATCCATACATCAGTAACATAAACCTTGATAAAACCAACAACCAAACAAACATAAAAAAACCAACAGATTAGGCATGCTTCTTCCCCCTTCCCTGCTTCTTTGCCACCTTTTGTTTTTTTGCCATTTTTACCCTCCCCGCCTATTTTCACTATTTTTGTCTTCAAACCCTTCTTTTTTTTCAGGTGGCACACCTATCAGGTTCTGCTATTGTGGCATTTTCCTTTACACCTCCCGTAAGTCCCTGCCATATTCTTCTTAGATGCCAGCCCTCTACACTTCCGCTTTCTAAACCACTGATCTCTTTCTTTTCTTATTTGGTCTACCAACATGTTTGTGATATTTTCGGGATGTGATTGTAGAGGGAACCTGTGATTTATTCCATAGACACATCCCATCTATGGGAAACACTTCGAAGGTGTAGACTTGTTTCCATGTATTCTGATGGTATATGGATGCACCCTCTATTTAAGAATCCTAGCCTTCTTACCATAACTTATATGCGATATGGTAGCTACAACATGGGAACATGGTATTCTAGTGATCTCCCATCTCTTGCGTGTGAAGGTTTTCTGTGCAATGTCTACCACACATTTCCACTTCACTGGTCCTGCAACACCATACAAATCCCTTCCATTCTAGTTAACCCTGCAACCTGTAGGTGGAAGATCATCATCACCTCGTCGTGCTTGAATCACCTCTGGTTCCATTTCTGATTGCTTGATTGATTGTGTCGGCTTAATAGATGAGGGTTTAGGGAGGTTTGGGAGGGAATTTGAAGTGTGTGTAAAGAGTGGGTTAATAGGGTATAAATATAATCAACGTCCATTAAAGTGAATATTATAAGGAAGCGGGGAAATGACAGAAATGTCCACACGTGCAACGCATGTGAGGGTATTTAAGTGAGTTTTTAGACGAGTGTAGTTGTAGAGGTTATAAGATGTAATAAAACATGAACATAAATATTGGATTTGGCAGATTTCATAGTAAAAGGAATAAAGTGCAGTTTTAGATTTAACATAAAGATTGATTTATGCAAATTTGTTTTATTTTTAAGTAATTATGCCTTTCTAAAAAAAGGAGTAACTACGTATATGCCTTTCTACTCAACTTTATACTAATTTTCTAAACTACTCAATTTGTTCAACTTTGAACTTGGAACCTCCCCTCGAATAGGCATATACCTTTACCAAGTTGGCTAGCCCTAGGGGTGTTAAAAAAAATCCGTATCCGGAACTGAATCTGAAATATCCAAAAATCCGTATCCGAAATATCCGAAAACGGTTAATACGAATTTTCGGATTCGGATTTGGATATGAATTTAAAAAATTTCGGATAGTCCGATATCTGAAAATTAATATCTTTTATAAATATATATAGTATATGAGCATTATTTTTAGTTTGAGATGTAGTAATAATCGGATTCGGATGTGGATTTATAAATGTTTTTAGCTTTCAATGTTAGAATTTTGAAAAATCAAATATAGGTTTAGTTTTAATCTAAGCGCAAAACAATTTTTTTTTAGTTTTTTTATAAATTCGGATATCCGTTTTGATATCCGAATCCGTATCCAAAAATCTGATACGGGTTCGGATATCTATATTCACTATCCAAAATTGTCGTATTTTCAAAAACCGGATAATCCGATCTTGAACATCCCTAGCTAGCCCCACATTGACTTTCAACTTTCTACTAAATACGTACATATGTGTGTAAATTATGGGTGATCCTATGCTCTTATGTTCAAGTCAAACTTCATTTTTAATTGTTTTTATGAAGTAAAGGGGTTTACCTAGGTTTAAAATGATTGATATGCTGTGTACTTAAGTGACTTATTGGATGGCGCTAAAAACAGGGACAGGGACTCAAATAGTTAATAGTTACTGACTGAAAAACCAGAAACTAAGATACTTTAAGTTTTTTAATTTTGGACTTAAGTAGTTGAAACTATCAAAACTTAATAGCTAAAAAGGAATTTTTCACTACCCAATACCCATATGCCTTTCTAAAATGAGCGAGTAATATGCTAAAAGCTGTCTTATGTTTATATGAAATGAACATTACATACCTTTCTTGCAAAAACGAAATAAAGACTATTATTTTCATTACAAACAAAGTTCAAGTCAAATTAGAAAGCTTTATCTAATCCGATTACGAATTTTGTTAATAAAATTATTAAAGACCGTGATTATTATTACAAACAAAGTTCAGGGAAAATTAAAAGCCACTATACGGTATAGAAAATTCGTTTACGGGTAATGTTTCAAAAAATGGGTAACGAAATCGAAGAAACGTCAAAAAACGTGAATTTTTTTTCAAAATTTACACTAACGCCGGAGCGTCAAGGGGTAGCGGGAGCTACCCTTTTTGTAAGGTAGGTCCGCCCCTCACTATATCTTTAAGTTTAAGAGATTATTCAAGTCAAATATTGGTAAAAAAAAGGTTATATTGATTAATAACTAGTTGACACCATTTCCACAATTTTAAAACTGACTTTACCATTGGAACTTTGTGTAATTTACTTTATATATGCTGTATAAAGTAAGTCAATTCGAGAACTTAGACATCACCATTACACGTCAGCCATGTTGCATTGGAAGCTTCTTTAGACAAACAAAATACTACTGTCATTTGTTTCGGTCAACTTGTTTACAAAGTGATTTAGTCAAAAGAAAAAGAATGATAGTTAATTCAAAGGACTAGTGGATGGTAGCTAGTTAATATTTGATCATTCAAAAATACGATGCTACCCTATAATAAATAACTAGTGATATTTCCCCGCGCTTTGCGGCGGGAATTCGATCGGTATCTGTTCAATTCGTTACGTTATCGACACTCGCTATGGTAATCGAAAGAAAAAAGCCTTATATCGACCGAAAACAATAAAAACGAATATCGGTATCGATGTTTTCAGTTGATGTCGGTTTAGCTGGCTTACGTTCTATGCTTATTTTTTTAGCATTGTCATATAAACTTTATTGAAAACGGCTATCGTAACACTATCTTATCAAACCAAATCAACAAAGACTGAGTTGTTCAGTACCGTTATTTATTTTTATTTTGCTTTCAATTAGCTTAGATCGTATCACTATATGTAACTTATTTATAATTGACCAAAATATATATATAACTTGATTACCTTTAAATTTAAGTAACAGTAAAAATAATTGGTTTAATATGTATTCAATATTGAACACTCATTTGAAAATTAAAATAAAAATAAAAAAATAAGAAACCACTACTTATTATTGAATGGTACTATTCATGAGGGAGGAGTTTGTATTCATATAAAAAAACATAGGTAGCAGTACCGGTATTCATTTTATGGTTTTCGCTTTTGAAGTTTTTTCATGTATACAACTCTGCCAAGTGCATGTATCGTACCGGTAGTGTAACAAACCGAACCGATACCGATCCAATACTTGCGGTAACATCCTGTCGAATGTTAAAAAATTAAACATTTTTAAGTCAGAATCAAAGAATTAAAGAACTACTAAAATTTAAAAGAAACTTTAAAATTTGGAGTTATTTTAAGTTCAAATAAAATTAAATAATAATTAAATTAAAATTAAAATACTATTAAAATTTAAAAAAACAAAAACTTACAAAATAATAGTTATTGTTCATCATCATTTTGGTTTAATATGTATAATAATATACATAAAAGTTATATGTACAAATTGTTTGTTAAAGTTTATGGACAATTAGAAACAAAAATATCTAAGAACTTCTATATAATTACTTGTTAAAACTATCATGTTAAATCAAAGGAAGACTAATTTATTGGACTATATTATTAACTAGTTGTTTGCCCCCACGTTCAGGTGGGGGGGGGGGGGGGGGGCGTGAAACCATGCTACCAACGTTGCAAGGAGGGTGTAAAATCATACTAAGTAACAACCGAATGACGATCAAAACTGTGAAAAAATGAAAATAAAAACACGAATTTCTAACAAGTGGCTCACGTGAAGTAAAACGTAGAGATGTCATGCATATGGTACAAACACAAATTTGTTTACGGACTCGCTACCTTTTGTTACCGAAATCTGTATTCAAATGTGAAGATTCTCGAAATGTGCCTTTTGTTACCATTTTCCTCAATCATATTCTCGAAACATGACATTTTAGTCCAAGAAACTAACCCCAATTAAAAAAACTCAATTAGGTTATGGGTAAAATGGTCATTTTACATAGATTTTTTATTTTTCATTTTTTAAACTTACTATTACTAACTATTACAATTATCATTTTGTTATTGCTATTTCTTGGAATTTTTTTAGGCGATATCGTGTTCAGTTTGAGTCGCAATTTTAAAAATATAGTTAAAAGTTAGTTAAGCAAGTTAATAGTCAATTTTATTTTTACTATACATAGGCTATCTATATTAACATAAGAGTTAATTGCAGACGTTGTCCTTATGCCAAAAGTTTACAGGCGGTGTCCTTAACCCTTCAAAATCTTACACGTGTTGTCATTTAGGTCAAACCTGGTTAAAAATCTCAGTTAATTCTTGTCATGTACAATGTACATGAGGGTACAATAGTCTTTTTCCCTCTCAACTCTTTCTATTCCCCCCACTTATATCCCTCAGTCCCTTTTCTCCAACCTAAATTGATGTGTGCACAGTGATCGAAACCGATGAATTCTCCGACATCCCAACAAATTCCCATTGCCCAGAACCAAAAGATTGATCTGGGAAATCACTAAACTGATGAACTAGAAATGAACTATCCGAAACAGAGGACCAAGATGATCGTTTATTAGATTGCAGTTTCGGATGATTATGTTTCCCCTTATAAACAATCTCAGTAACATCCCCATCTGAAGATGTTTCCACCTTCTTCCTCATTGAAGAATTTTGATGTGTACACTTGTAATAACTCCTTGGATTTTCACTAGCTTTCACTTGCTTTTGCCCGTAATTTCGCCAATTATACCCATGATTTAACTTCTTGTGTGATGATTGATTGTTGTAATTGTTTAGATCACCGATGTAGCTCGATTTAGATTGATTATTATAGTTGTTTAGATCACCGGAGTATTTCGATTTCGATTGCGAGCTCTGTTTAAAAATCAGGGTACTCTGTTTTCTCCAAGTTTCCATAATTTTCATATCTTGGTTGTTGATAGATTTCCTGCAACTTGTTAATCTAATTATTGGTGATTTGTTGAATAACTAAAGAAACCCGTAAGAATTTGAAGTTGTTATGTCAATTCTTGAATAAAAATTGTTGCTTGATGAAGAAATTGGAGGAAAACTTACTGTTGAGTGATCTGATTGGGTTTCGATCACCGTGCACACATCAGTTTAGGTTGGAGAAAAGGGACTGAGGATTATAAATGGGGAATAGAATGGGTTGAGAGGGAAAAAGACCATTGTACCCTCATTTGCATTGCACATGACAAGAATTAACTGAGATTTCTAACCAGGTTTAGGTTAAAGGATAAAACGTGCAAGATTTTGAAAGGTTAAAGACATCGCCTGTAAACTTTTGGCCAAAAGGACAGCGCCTGCAATTTGATGTAAACATAAAGGACAAAACTTGTAATTTACCCTTAACATAATTATAGCTATAATTTATGATGATAATGTTTTATAATTTTAGAGCATTCATATCCAATCCCCCATTTTTTACACCATATTACATTAAAAATCACTATTTTTTTTCTTTCTTTTCAATTAAATAATATTTTTTAATATCTTTATCATTACATTTTCTCTCTTTTCCACTGACAATCACTTTCAAAATATATTAAAAATTATAAAGGGTGAACAATGTCCCCTCAAATTTAGAGGTGAACAGTAACACTTCTCATAAAAACCTCTATCACATAATTTGTGGGAAGGGACGTGAATGCTCTTAGTATGCTTCCATTAGTATAGAAAGATGTAAAATGCCAAAATCGTTGCGGGTTTGATTAGCTCGCGAGTAGCTCGACTCGTTTGTGGGCTGGAAAAACCATTCACTTAGGCTCATGTTTTCAATATCTACAAAAACAATGGGCGGCGGCAATAGTTATTGGATTCCACTGGTGGAAAAAGGCGGTTGAGCCTTTTTTTTTTTTTTTTTTTTTGCGCTATTTGCCCTCTATTCAAAGTTACGATGTTGCCCCTGCTAAAAAATACAGTTTTGCAATCGATTTTGCTTTTGGCAAATTACGATTTTACCTTAGCCATAAAATACAATTTTGCCCTAGTTAAAAATTACAGAATTGCTATCGTTTTAGTTATATTTTTTTTTAATCCCCATTGGCCCGTGTATGATACGATTTTACCCCAGTTAAAAATTATGAATTTGCCCCTGTTCAAAGTTACGATTTTGCCCCTGGTTAAAATATAACAGTACCGACATCGCTTTAGCTTTTGATAAATTACGATTTTATCCCAGCCAAAAATTACAATTTTTCCCCTAGCTCAAAATTACAGTATTGTCATTGTTTTAGTTTTTTTAGCAAAACTATAGAAGTGCTCTGTTTTAAATGGTTGACTCGATTTAATATTTTTTCATGCCAAGCGGCTGACTAACACTCGCTCATTAGTCCAGACAAATTACAGTTTTGCCCCGACCTCAAAATTACAGTATTGCCATCGATTTAGTTTTTTTATAGCAAAACTATGTTATTGTTTTTTTAATTGTTTGAGAAATATTCGGCCTAACGCCCCGCAACACAGGCGGGGCATCAACTAGTTATATATATAATAACATTTACCCTATGTTCTTAGGGTGTAAGGAGTGGTTAAACACTTTGGAGTGGTAAACTAAAAAAACCGACCAATCAGAGCGCGCTATGTCAATCAGGCAAAAGTGTTTAAACTTTGCTGAAAAGTGTTGGCAATAGTTTAAACACTTGCTGAAGTGGTAAATTTTTATTATTATTCTTTTTGTGCACTATTTTATTTAATATTAATAAATGTAGAATAAATACATTAAATTAAAAAACAATAAACTTTCATAAATTAAATTAAAAAATCAAAATTACACTAAATTAAAAAACAATAAAATTACATTAACTTGAAACAATTTAAACTAGTTTTCGTCGGAATCGACCAAAAGGTGGGGTAAATCTTGACTTGCGAGATGATCTATGAGATCGTGTTTGAGTGTCCAATGCGTGTCTTCATCCATCAACTCGTCCAACACCGTATCGTCTAGAGCGGGCTCGACCGGAGGATCCCGAATGTGCACCGGTGCTATCGCTTTTCCTTCATCTTTCAAAATCATGTTGTGTAAAATAATACATGTGTACACGACACTCCTAATTTTTTTAACGGATCTTGCTCGCATCGGTCGACTCAATACGCCCCATTTCGCCTTCATAACACAAAAAGCCCGTTCGACGTCTTTTCTTGCCGCCTCATGTTGCCTCTTGAATTTCTTTTGGTGTACTTCGTGAGGGTAAGGGATAGACTTCACAAACACGGACCACGAAGGGTAGATTCCATCCACGAGCAAATAACCACGTTTGTATAAATGGTTGTTAACGTAAAATGGACATTTTGGCGCGGTTCCATTTCGTTCCGTAAAAAATAATGGAGATTGTTGTAGAACATTGATATCGTTTTGAGAACCCGGTGGACCGGCAAAAGCATGCCAAAACCATAAGTCTTGAGAAGCAACCGCTTCGAGCATAACAGTCGAGTATCGATGATCTCCTCTCGCATATATTGGCCTCGATACTCTGTCGGACAAAATCTCCAAACGAAATGGGTGCAATCAAGGCTACCGAACATACCTGGAAGGTGATGTTTTTTCTCATGAGCTTGGTACAAAAGTGCCATGTCGTGGCTTGTCGGTCTACGTAAGAACTTGTTGATGCAGATTTTGTGTCCGATGCTTGTCGAATAGATTAGTTATTATTTTACGCTGAATTTGTAATAGTTAGTGAAACGGTCAAACGAACGTGTATTGACCCGCTCGTTTGAAGTGGTCAAACGAGAGGGTTATTTGTTTGACCGTGTGTGTTTGCAAGACAAAGGGTGTGACTATAAATAGAAAAGTCCGGCTAGGGGAGGATCTAGTCGCCTAATCCTTGTATACGAACCACTCCGGTTGTGCGGAATCCAACCGGAGATGCAAACCGAGATCGAGAAAGTGAACAATACGTAAAGATATCAACGATTAACAGTTACGTGTATTGATTTCGACAAAGTTTCGGTACAATATTTGACAAATACAAAGCTCACCGGAACTTTCTCTCACTACACTCTCTCTCTAGTTTTCTCTCTCTCTACTTCTGGTTCTCACACACACACCTGGATATTTATATCCATCACCGCACGTCTGGTCGAAGGATCAGAATTACTGCTCGAAACATCATCCTTCGATCATGCAACCATCGAAGGATCCACATATGCTTCGAAGGATGGCATATCCTTCGAGTTATCCTTCGAGCTCATCCATGTGAGTGGTCTGATCCAACCAATAAGTCTTCTGCCTTGTGCGGTTGGGGTTGGGTTCGGCCCAATGTGAGTAGAAGCCCAAACATTTATGATTGGCCTAAACTCAATGTGACCATGCACGTTCAAATATGCAGATTATCATATGCACTTGTATTTAGTCAACATGAGTGACATCATCATGACATCACCAAGGTGATGTCATGGTGATGTGTCGACGGGAAAGGCCGCGGCGCTTCGTGCTTCGCGTGACGAACTCTGGGACGCACGACGGAGGAAAGTCGTGACGTCGGGCTTGAGCCGAACCTAACCGGGTCGAACCGAAACGAGTTGAACCGAACCAAGTCGCGTCCACATAATATGTACCAACAAACTCCCCCTTGGACGCTACTCGTGAGGTTCATCTTCCATGTCTTCTAAGTCGGAGGATCTTCAAAGTCTTCACGTCTTGTAAGCAGAAAGTGTATCAACAAACTCCCCGTTTCATGTAGGAAGTGTGTTGACAAACTCCCCCTTAACATAAGCTCCCCCTTGAGTTATGCTCGTGAAATACTTGTTCTTTATGAAGTGAGATCCTTGTGGTGTTGATGATGGTCAGCGGCAACTCGATCATCTTCATCATTTGAGTGCCTTCACGTCGTGTATTCATTCCGAAGCTTGTCATCGACCATGTTCTCCTTGCCTTTAAAATCTGCACATGCAAGAAATCTAAACGCGTAATGAGAACAACTGCTTGGAATATAGTAAACATAAACAAACGACACACGTGTGACCATTGTTTAAACAAACACCGTCCGACAGTTTGAAAGTTTTAATTTAACAAATTTTATCAATTTCAAATTTTAACTTTCAACACTTGCAAATTTCGACCGGTTATGAAGATTTAGTCATTTTCGGTTTTCGTTCAGGTTTCAGGTAACGAAGACTCGAGATCCAACATCGTACGATCGAAAATAAGATAGAAATAAAATCTTTTTGGCTTTTATAAAGTTTATATTAAAACACACCTAAAATCTTTTTGGTATTTTTGAATATTTCAAATGTAAAGACTGAAGGCAGTAAATAAATATATACAAAGTTGCGGAAACTGAAAGCATTAAATAAATATTTACAGACATTCATTTTGCGAGTTTCGAGGGTAAGAGAATCATATCAGTGTACGGTCATGTCAAAACACTCTTGTTGTTCAATTAGTTAACATTAGGATAAGCATCCTATAACAATTATCGGTATTGTTGTCCACATAAGCTCAACTTATCAGATGTAATCATGGCGATGGGATACGTTAAGGTATGATTTATACTTACCGACCGGTGTTCATCCACATCACGACACATTCCCGTATCAAGGTATGCACGAGGGTTCATCTTACCGGTAAGTATACCGATTATCATCTGTTTGACCGTATATGATGTGAGATTCTCACTTATTTTGATTGAAAACAAGTCCTATGTGATATAATCACTTATTGATGAGGAACTTGATTTTCGATGCATGAGGGCACAGGAGCAAGTCCGTGAACAGGTCAGTACTTTCGTACAGCAGAGAGACGAACTTGACTCCCGGAAAGAAATTGTGATATATTATCACTTATTTGTTTGGACATGTGATTGTTGATCACTTATTGAGGTCGTATGCAATATGTACACGTATGTATGGTATCATGGAAGATCTAGACTTGCGTCCCCGTTATTTTTCGGTAAAAAATACAACCATGATACCCAGATGATAAGCAGCATAAAGACCGAATATTTCAGAACCTCGGCAATCTCTCAAACGAAATTTCGGTACTAAGACCATATGCCAATGAATGGTTCCCACCTGGTCTTCAGTCGATTTAAGTTTATATCACCCTGCACACTTTAAAATGATTGTGAGCCTACCGATACATCTTATATAGAGCTGCTTATCGTTTTCATTTAAGGTTTAAAGAGGTTTAGACAGACCATTGATGTACTATCATTTTCTCTTTTGCTCGCCAGGAAACTCATTTTTGTTTTTCTATTGTTTTTGTGTTTTTGAAATTTTTCAATGTTTTTGGATTTTCAAATTTTGGATTTACTCCCCCTAAAATCAACAAACTAAGACAAATTTAAAACACAAAGGTATTTACAAAAATGATTTTCCGATGTTGGTTTTACTCATGTTTTACCTCAATGCCGTTTACCAAAATTAAATTTTGAATCTGAAATGATTTATCGAATTTTGGAAAAATCAGTTGGCATGTCGGTCATCGGTGCGGACCATGACAACATCGATGAGTTTCATATTGAAACAATCACGTGTGAAGTGATATTCGAGATCAATGTGTCAGGTCAAAGAGTGCTGTACGAGATGATAATAATTCATAAAGCAGCTTAAACATCGACAAGTATAGGAGAGATTAGAAATTTAAAACCGTATCCTGCAACTGCTTCGTGCATTGCAAGGAATTTGAGTGTTCTCCCAAACTGGATATCCACCCGGTGTGGATTTCAAAGTCGATTTTGTAGCTACTGAGAAATCTCTTCACAGCAACAAGATCAGAAACCTCTGGGTCCGGCTGGTCTTCCACATTGCACCAGCGAAGGTCTTTATCTTTCTCTTGAGAAGTAGTGTGCGGTTGTTCAATCCACGCCAAGGCATCCGCACACCCGGTTGGTTTGATCAACAAACACATTCTCTTCAATCGCACCGTGGAGAAAAGTACCTTACACGTTCATCTTGTGGACTTTGAACTTCTTGTGGAAGAAAAATCCATGTGTCTTCGAAAAAGCTTCAGACGTGCTACAGGCGCGTACTTTTCATTGGAATCTTTCCTGAGGACCCGAACAAAAACCATAACAACCAAACTTTGGAACATTTTTCAACTGGTCGAATTTTTCAACTTCATTCCTTTTTCCTTCATCAGACATTTTTGTCTTCTTTTCTCCTCTCTCCATCAAAGGTAACACCATTCTCCTAGATGTAACAATATTTTGGAGCCTGGTGTCGCCGATCTTGTGCATGGACGCTCCACTATCAACAATCCTAAGACTATCAATAGCTCCTCCTGGAACATCCTACACACTCATTCAGAGATTAGTTGGAGAGGGGCACCCAAGCCTTCACAGACTTGGGTCGTCCGTCATCATCGAGGATTGTGACATCCATTTCCCGATGATTCGGAATTGATGTAGCTCCCCCTGAAACAATTTCCAATTTTGGTTTCCAAATCTGTTTTTGGTTTTCAAGTTTAACATTTGATTCAACAGATTTTGTTTGGACAACGTCCGGTTTTAAAACCTTTTCAACATTTTTCCGTTGTTTCTTTCTCTGTTTCACTTCTTGTTGTTTAACAAGACGAGGGTCCTGTTTTGGTGAAACAAATCTCTTTCGGTAATTTCGTTCACGGGGATCATCTTCTTTGGCTTTTAATTTATGAAGATACGGACAATTTCGAATTATATGACCAATTGTCCCACATTCAAAACATGATCTTCGTTCAACAAACCCCGAAGTATCATGTGATCGTCTTGCCGATGATGATGAACTTTGTGATCTCGAGGTACTAGGTTTCGAACAGTTTGGTTCATTTCTTTTCAACACTGTTGCTTGTTTAACAAAATCTAAGTTAGATTTGTTTTCAAACGTTTCAATTTTGTCCGTTCCCTTTGATTTCACAAAGTTTACCTTCTTGTCCTTTTTCTTGTTTTGGCTCTGTTTGCCTTTTCCATTTCCTTGGGCAGCGTGATTTTGCTTTCGTTGATTGTTTTGTTTTTGCAATTTTTTATTCCCATATTTCTTTCTAACTTCGGATTTTGGGATAGGAGCACACTGAGTTACTACAACTCCTGGGCTCGACTTTCCCAAAAACTTACTGGTAGAATCTTCGAAAACTTTATCAATCAAAGATTGATTGACATTTTTGATAGGGAAATCCTTGTCTGAATATATTTTATCAGATCCAATCAATGTGTAAAGCAAGTTCACGCTTTCACAGCTTCCAGATGAAGATTCAACAGACTTGGCTGTAGCAATCACAGACGGTTTAGCAGGTGGATCACAAAGAATGTGATTCTCAAGAGGTATGTCCTCTTCTTTGATCACCGCATCAGACTTTGCTGAGTCAGTATCATCGGATTCATCATCAGAAGAATCAGCATCCTCAACAACAACTGGAGGATCCTGATTCTTTTCAGCAGAAGACACACATGTATCTGCTGACACATCCGAATCTGACGATACTTCCTTCTTGTATCCGAGTCCTGTAGCAAATTCTTCAACGTCTAAAGGAACAGATGGTTCAAAGTGAGTTCTATATTCCTCATCAGGCAGTGCATCGTAATTGTGTCTCACAGGTGGTGGACAATTTTTGTAACCTATGCATGTGACATCCTTTTTCTCTTTCTGTACGTCAATGATGTGATCCAACACATAGCTAGAGCTCAAATAACTATCTAACTTGAGCCGGATCGCCTCACTTTCGGTTTTAACACAAGCCATCTCTTTTTGCATTATTTCAAGACGTGTGATATACAAATTTATGTCAGTTTGTTTTCTGGAAACCATTTTTGTTAGCTCGGTTTTATCTTTCTTTAATTTTTCAATCATCGATTTAAAGTCCTTTTCATGGTTTTCATAAAACATGTTGGCTTCAGTGCACTTCGAAAGATCAACAGTCAATTTCTGATTGTGGATGAATGTCACATCATATTTCTCTTGCAAAGCCTCGTGTTTGCTTTGCAATTCACACCACTTATCATTCAATGAAACATGTTTGTCTTTCAAGTCAAACAAACTAGCTTGTAAAGCATCATGTTTGCCTTGCAGCTCAGACATGTTTGCCTCTAAATCAGCACATTTAACATGCAAACTATCACAATTATCACAACTAACAGCAGTGGGTTCATCGACACATACCTGACTGGAATCACTCTCAGATGTTGACCTTTCTGCATCAGAATCAACAACCTCCCTTGATGATTCATATTCAGATCCATCCTCGCTTGAACTTGAAGTTGTATCATCCTCAACTGAAGTTGAAACATCTTCATCTGAACTACTGTCATGTTCAGAACTGTCATTATTTCCCGAGGATTCACCATTGCTGGCATCTTTGACAATTTCAGCATACAACGCCGTTTTTGTCTGACTACAGTTCCTTGTATCAAGAGATGATGGTGCTACCGTAGAAGGATGGCACTGTGAGGCAACTGTTGGAGGAACTGGTTGAAGCGGATTTCCGTACATATCTGTTGTTCTGGTAGATTGAGGAGGAAGTGGATTCCCATACATGTCTGTTGTTCCGGAAGATCGAACTGGTAATGGATTTCCAAACATATCAGTTGGTCTGAGAGGTCGTTGGATTTGTTGTTGTGGTACTGATTGAGGGACTGGTTCAAGAGATTCGAGGAGAGAGACAGAGGTGATGATGGTGGTTTCACTTCTCCGGCGACTTAACATCAACTATGGCGGTTGGATCAGTGGTAATCTTCAGGTATTGTTCATCGACAGAGATTGGTAAAGAAAGATGGTTGTCTGATTTTGGTGGGTATCGCAAGCAGAGAAAGAGAATGGAGCTGGGTATTGAAGTGAGAGAAAAGGTTTGGGAAAGTTGAAAGGTAGATGTCGGCTGATAAAATTTTAGGGATGTTGACTTCTTGGCTCCTTGTTTTAGTTATATGTGGAGGGTGTTTGAAAATTTGGGCCAAGTAATTACAGTTCATTTCAAGAAAAATCTTTGGGCCAAACTCAAAGTGTAGAATTTTTCTTATACACTCAATATGTGCTAGTGGCTGATGGAGTGATGGATTAATTATTTGCACTAATTTCACTTTGGGGAAAGGATTTCAAGTGAGTTGCAAAGTGGGGGTCGGGTGTTCGCGAAGATTATTGAAACGGTGCTTCTAAATTTCAACGTCGATTTTGAGCGGGTTTTGAGAGCGCGCGGGATGTTGCGGCATGATGAAAAGAAAACAAAAGATGATGATACTTGATTATTTGAAAAATGTGGGGTAGTCACGGTTACCGATGCAAATGTCAAAAATGGTGACGCGACTATTATGGGCCAAAAACCAAAAACAACACGGTATGTTCACTTCCGCACGTCGATTGTTTATGATTGTTATCGGTTATTCGAAAATGTTCGAAAGCACTTTGTTATTTGTCATATTCTCGCATTTGAAGACGAACGTATGAACCTTGAACGTCAACACCGGTCCTAACGAGTTCACAAAGTCTTTGGAGGGATACAAGTCGGATCCGATGGGGTACTAGGCGATATTGCTTTATCAACTAGAATATGCAACGAAGAAATCCTTTTTGTTTATTGTCATATTCTCGCATTTGGTAACGAATGAATGAACCTAGAATGTCAACACCGGTCCTAACGAGTTCACAAAGTCTTTGGAGGGATACAAGTCGGATCCTACGGGGTACTAGGGGACGGTCTTATTCAACTAGCATATGCAAAGAAGAAATTCGTTTTCGTGATTTTTCGAAAAACCAAGAACATTCAACGAAGATTGACGACAGTTCCGCTCAGTGGAGGGAATTGGTGAACATTTGACGACAGTTTCTTTGAAGTGGAGAGAATCTGTTAAGGTTTAGAGATCTTACCAAAGAAATAGGGGGAATAAAACGTATGTTGAATTTCTTCGGTAAATTTCTAAACGCAATCACAGGTGGTAGAGTTTGTGATTTTCTGGTGATACTAACGGTTCGGCGTGGAATGTTTTGCACAGACACATATTTGAGGATTTTAATTAATTCTCCAGCCAGCGTGAAGGGTTTTGCACGGAAAAATACAGGTTTCTAAAGTCTACAGTAGTTACAAAAGCGCTGTTCACTGAAGACCTGGGGAATCTTTATGAAAGCTGATAGTTCAAGACTGAAGACCTGCAGGATTCGGTTTTGGGTTTGATGTTTCCTTGGGATTTTACAGGGATCTGGGGGTAACTCAATTCGTTGAGTTTGCAAACGATGTACTTGGTCAAGCTGACTTCCTGAGTACTGATGCTGAAGATCCGTAGTGCATTACGTGGTCAACTTCATAAAGGCGAGACAATGAGATCTGGATGTAGTTCAACTAAGCATGCTGGTTGAGCTTGCAAGGGATACACTTGGTCTAGCTGACTTTCCTGAGTGTTGATGCTGAAGATTAAAGTGCATTACTTGGTCGATTCCACAAAGACGGTTTACAGAAGACAGTTCACCAGAAATCTCTATCAATGTAGTATGCTTGTATGAAATAGAGTTCTTATGACAAGATCAAGACTTGATGCAGTTCTTAAAGATTGGAACCCTTATCAAATGCCGTTTGGAGTATTGGAAGATCAGCGGAAGATCGGTCAATTGAGGAAATTGCACAACACCCAACACGGATACGCGTACTTTAAGGGGGAAATATTTTACAAGGAGCGTCAAGATACTACTTACCTGGATCATCGGTCAAGGGGGAATTTGTTAACACAGAGAAGATGAATACTTGACTGAAGATCGATTGCAGTTGCATTTTCAGCATTCGACAGCAACGGACAAGGGGGAATTTGTTGATGCAGATTTTGTGTCCGATGCTTGTCGAATAGATTAGTTATTATTTTACGCTGAATTTGTAATAGTTAGTGAAACGGTCAAACGAACGTGTATTGACCCGCTCGTTTGAAGTGGTCAAACGAGAGGGTTATTTGTTTGACCGTGTGTGTTTGCAAGACAAGGGGTGTGACTATAAATAGAAAACCCTTGCCATTTGCAACACTTGGAGTTTTTAGGAGGTTTGAGACCTCACCGGGAGAGATCACCACTTGGTCTCTCCCCGGATGTATACTTCTTTGGTATTAGTTCGGTTAGCTTGTTAATCGGGCCGATTTGTAATGTTTTACTACCGGATTAATACAAAGTTGTTTGTTTATCATGTCTAATCTCTCCCGTCTTGAACCGATCCCACAAGAATCACGGTTTCGGTCCCGAAACTCGGTCCTACAGAACTCTGGACCGTATATTTTGCAAACCGTGTCGCAAAAATATTCTAGGCACTCGCGGGAAGTTCTTTCGGCCATATGCAAGTACTCGTCGTTCTCGTCTGGAGTGTTACCAGTTGCGAGCTGTTTAATAGCCGATGTCACCTTTTGCAACGGCGTAAAGCCCTTCCTACCTCGCGCATCGGGGGCCTCTTCAAACCACGGGTCGTTCTCTTCCACGTCGGCCACAATTTTTAGAAACAAACGTTTCGACATACGTAACCTATGCCGAATGATATCTTAGTTGTACTTCAGGTCTTCGACAAAATAATCCGCCATGAGTGTCTCATGCCCCTCCTCACGTTGACGTTCAATATATCTCCTTCGGTTAGATGTGCCCGTGTCTTGAAGTTCGGCTTCTTCGATGAGATTTTGAAAAAAAAGAATGCTACTATCGGATGATTCGTCGCTACTCATGGGTGGGAACCATAACGGAAGTTCATCCGCCATTTTGTTTTGTAAATTTTTGGGAAGAATTGTTGGTATTTTTTGGTTTGGTTGGGTATATATTTGAAGGTATTTGGTTATGGTTTGGTTTGATATTTATAGGTTAATTTTTTAAAGAAAAAATTATTATTTTTTATTTGAAACGGTAATATTACCGTTATACTTGGCCCACATTCCAAACAAACATCTTCCCCGCGTCGGCAACCACTCACCGCACCATTCACCTTGCCGATCGGTAAAGGGGTCGGCGGCGGTGTTCACGCTCGACAAACCAAGTTTGCCGCACCCCTTTACTGACCACTCCGGACACCCTTAGGAACATGGTTGTTATGCTATCTTGTGCTGGCCACGTGTCACAATCTCACTGGTCACGTTTTAAATTTTTATTTGTGTTAAATGCCATGTTAGTCCCTATGGTTTTAGTCATTTTGCCAGTTTAGTCCAAAGGTTTCATTTTTAACCTGTGGGTCCAAAAAGGTTTCACCGTTGCCATTTTAGTCCACTAGGTTAACTTCATCCAATTTTTCTGTTAATCAGAAGGGCAATTCAGTCATTTTATATGTAATTCTGTTAACTAGAAAGGCAATTCGGCCATACAAAATGACCGAACCGCCCTTCTCGTTAACAGAAATAATGGATGAAGTTAACCCAGTGGACTAAAATGGCAACAGTGAAATCTTTTTGGACCCACAGGTTAAAAATGAAACCTTTGGACTAAACTGGCAAAATGACACAAACCACAGGGACTAAAATGGCATTTAACTCTTTTTATTTTTTGCAATCTCAGTTTTGATGGACGGAATGGAATAAAGCAACAAAGGCCGGAACAGAGGACTGTCAGTAAAAACAAAGGCCGAACTTTTGATGGATATATATGATGTTTGTTGGCCGGAAAGAGGAAAACTTGAACGGCGATTTGTTATTAAACCACCATTTTTTCCGATTCAAAACCCCAAACCGTAGGCACTGTTCATCCACTATGAGTGACGAAGGCAGTGCCGGTGGATCCATATCGGCGTCTTGATTGCAAAAGGGGCCGACGACTTCGGTCGAACAAAAGCACCACCGACAGCGAAACCCGAAGGATGGCGAAAACCGCAGAGGAAGCTATGATGGTGGCGGTGGTTGTGGCCTGAGGGCAAAATAAAAAAGAACATTAAAGGAAGAGATTTTGTATTTGACGAAGACGAAGGGTTTTGGTGGTAACGTGAAAGAGTGATGTACCAGTAAATTAAAAAACTTTGTTGTAGGTGGAAGAATAGGAAATGACTTTATTTCACTGATGTTATTTTTTCAATTATTTATTATTATTTTCTTAACGTGATTATTTAATTACCTCATCACATTGTAGGCTAGACATGATATATACGGGAAAACCTCTTATGAGAATCGAACACAGGACCTATTGGTCTCAAAACCATATCTCACCCTTAAAATATCACTAGGTTATAAAACTATGTTCAATCTAATTACATATTGTCTTAATAAAAAGAAGTTAGCATATTATCATTATAGATTTGGTCTTATTCAGAGGCTAATTGGTTTAGCTAATTAACTCATATTTATTTTCGGATGGCAATTACTTTGTTGCTTAGGAGACCGATTTATCAAAAATATAATATATAGAGTTAAATGCCATTTTAGTCCTTGTGGTTTGGTCCTTTTTACCAGTTTAGTCCAAATGTTTCATTTTTAACCTGTGGGTCCAAAAAGGTTTCACAGTTGCCATTTTAGTCCACTTGGTTAACTTCATCCATTTTTTCTGTTAACAAGAAGGCCAATACGGTCATTTTTTATGTAATTTTGTTAACTAAAAGAGCAATTCAGCCATATAAAATGACCAAATTGGCTTTCTCATTACCAGAAAAAATGGATGAAGTTAACCCAGTGGACTAAAATGGCAACTGTGAAACCTTTTTGGACCTACAGGTTAAAAATGAAACATTTGGACTAAACTGGCAAAATGACCCAAACCACAGGTACTAAAATGACATTTAACTCTAATATATATTTAGCTGGGGTGAAATTTAGTAATTATTGGGTGAAATTTAGTATTTATTGGTGGAACTTATAAGTAGGAGTAATGTAACATTTGCCAACAAAATTGTTTGGTGGTCAGTTTTAGCCCTTTAGGGTTTTTTTTTTGTCTTTTAGTTAAAGTTCAATTTCACCACTCGCTTTTTTTTTCTCGATTTTAGCCATTGTTGTCTTCCTATTTAGCACACGTCTAGGCTTCCCTACGTCTAGGTTCTCTCCCCAAAGTTGATAGCACAGTTTTACATCCCTTGCTACGTCTAGGTTCCCTCCCCAAAGTTGATAGCATGGTTTTACATCCCTCGCCCCGCTACGCGGGCATAAAACTAGTTAATAGTTAATACTAGCTAGTGGTGCACAAATCGGGTTTTCGGGTAGGACCGGGTTCGGGTAGGATCGGGTTTCGGGTAGGACCGGGTTTTAAAAAATCGGGTTTTTTTAAAAACCGGGTCGGGTCCGGGTTTTCTACCAAAAATGTATACCCTATATACCCGGGTCCGGGTAGGGTTCGGGTTTTATAAAACCCGGGTATTATAATACCCGGGTATTATAATACCCTATTTCCGGGTTCGGGTCCGGTTCGGGTATTCATCGGGTAGGGTTCGGGTATGCACCGGGTTGGGAAAAAACCCGCACCGGGTATTAAAAAACCCGCATCGGGTTGGAAAAAAACCGCATCGGGTAGAGCGGTTGCGGTTGTGGCTAGACATGCTCAAATCGGTTTTTTTACTAACCTAAACCGGTTAACCGGTTGGGACTGTTATTGGGCCAAAAAAACAAAACCGGTTACGGTTAATAACCGACCGGTTAATAACCGGTTATTAACCCCGAACATCAAGACCCGGTAATAACCGACCGGTTATGAAAAACCGGTTAACTTGTGAACCGGTTAATAAAAACCAGTTTTTTCTGTTATTTTATAAAACATGCAGAATTTTATAAAAACATGCAAAAATTAAAAAAAAAAGGCTGCAGAATCATATACAAAACATGCAGAATTTTATAAAAACATGCAGAATCATTTAAAAAAATGCAGAAAGTTATAAAAACATGCAGAATTATATTAAAACTGCAGAAAGTTAAAAAAATGCTGCAGAATTATATAAAAACATGCAGAATTTTATAAAAACATGCAGAATCATTTAAAAACATGCAGAATTATATAAAAACATGCAGAATTATGTAAAAACATGCAGAATTATATTAAAACTACAGAAAGTTAAAAAAAATGCTGCAGAATTATATAAAAACATGCAGAATTTTATAAAAACCTGCAGAAACTTATACAAATCCTGCAGAAACATATTTTAACCTGCAGAATTATATTTTACCTGCAGAATTATATAAAAACATACAAAAAAGCTGCAGAATCATATACAAAACCTGCAGAATTATATAAAAACAAGATTCATTACATCAAAGTGTATACATAATTTTGTAAAATCATAAGAACTAGAAGTCTTATTGCATACATAATTAAACAAGATTACATCAAAATCGGGTTTTTTTAAACCGGGTTTCGGGTATAAACCGGGTTTCGGGTATAAACCGGTTCCGGGTTCGGGTTCGGGTATTTATAAAACCGGGTTTCGGGTATAAACCGGGTATAAAAAAAACCGGTTCCGGGTTCGGGTTTTAGATCAAATATGCATACCCGGTCCCTACCCTACGGGTAGGGTCGGGTATTAAAAACCCGGGTTTTATAATACCCGGTTCCGGGTTTTTTTTTCGGGTCCGGGTCCGGGTTCGGGTTTTTTGTACACCACTAATACTAGCTGTTGAAATGCAAAGGATATTAAACGGGCCGTGTGTTGGGTTGCTACTGGATCGAGATGAAGAATTATTTATTTGGTCTTGATACCAACAGTTAAGTGGGCTAGATTCATGATCTTTTCTTAATTTAATTGGGTCACACAGCCCATTACACCCAAGAGAAAACAATGGCTGGCTGGGTGGGATAGAAGGGGGATCGAACCAGGAGCGGACTTACCGTAAGTCGTGGGTGGACAGGTGCACACTTTGAAAAAGAAAAAATTTAGTGTTATTTACTAACGAAAATTCCGACCGCATCCCTTGAAAATTTTCAACCACACCCCTTGAAAACTTTCAACCGATCCCCTTAGGAAAAAATCTTATTATGAATTTATAAAAAAATAAACTAAATTGTAAACAATGATTTTTATTAATATATATAAGTATATAACACAATTTATATAATTACTTTTTAACCACTTATTTACTTAACCTAATCATACTATCAAAGCTCAATCTACAATCTATATTTATTTACCCAAGCCCAAACCCAGCCCAAAGAAATTTAAAGTAAATAAAATAACCGAAACTCATCTAACCATTCCAATTCGATTCTCCCAATATCCTGCCTCATAAAATCCCCAGCGACGCATTGTGCTTGACCGGACACCTTTTTTGCCAGATAAACCAAAATTACGGCCGGAACCGACCCATATTTCGCCACAATTCTCATATACAACGGGTATGGTTTCTTTATTGATTGTTTTTTTTTTGTTTTATTTGATGATTAGAAAAATTATAGATGTACAACAGTTTAGTCTTTTTATGTTTTTTTTGTTGTTCTAGACTTCTTGTTAATAATTTTGTTGTTTTATTTTAAAGCTTTGTTTGTTTAAATGATTAGCTACAAGTAATCAACATTTAAAACTAGGGTTTGAATGTTTAAAAGTTAAAATTGAAAATTGTGGACTATGGTTGATGATTGTTTATTTGTTTAAGTGTTTAATGTTGTTTTATGGACTTATGGAGCTATTTATATGCGATAGTAACCATAAGTATGGATGCTATGAAGCGATTTCTCAAGATGAAAAGGTTGAGAATTTAAGTGATAATTGTATATGTTATAAAGAGAAAGACTTGCTTAGGAAGGTCTCTCTAAATGATATTTTGGATAGATTTCAAAAAATGATCGTAGGGCCCAATTTTAAATATGTTTGTAATGACTTTTGACACTTTGACGAGCTTTTTATGAATATTTAAATTTTAGCTTGATGTTCTTTTGTTTTACATGACCCGATCCGACCCATTATGAACTGATTTTTTTAATAGCTAGGGGCCTAAAATCTTTAAAAATATTCCGCACCCACATAAAAAAATTCATGTGTCCGTCACTGGATGGAACGACAATGCTGAGAAGTTTGCATACATACGAACAGAAGGTAAAAGTTTGCACCTGGATCAAGCAGAAGCCAACACAATATTTACGACTCTCTTTTTAAGCACACAGTGGCGAAGCTTGGATTTTTCAGCCGGTGGGGTGAAAACATATATACCCAAAAATTTCTATAGAACCGGGGGGGTGAAAACGTATATACCCACAAATTTCTATACGAAAACTACATATATAACACTACTGAGCGAAAAATCCCGGGGGGCGGACGTCCCCCCCCCCCCCCCCTGTAAGCACAGACGAGAAAAGAAAAAAAGAAAGTATTTTAATTAGATTAATTTTAATAGATAATTTGATAGTTTAGTATTTGAGTTCTTTATTAGTATGATAGGCAATTCGTTTTATGATTACGATCGGGTGTAGGTTTAGTGATATTACATATATAAACTTGGTTTGGTTGTGTTTGGACATAAATTCTTGGTTTGTCGCCTGTAATGATTATTTGAATTTGTTTGCTTATCTTGTTTATAAGGGAATAAAATAATTTGTCATTGTTGAGTTTATTGTTTATTGACAATTAGCAGTTTTTGGTTATAAATAACCGGTCATCCGCGAATGTTTTACTAATTTCATATTGTGCGAATTGATTTTATATAAAAAGACATACTAGCGTATGTTCCTATTCGGTTACGAATGCTTAGGTTAACATGGGTTGTGATTATCCTTCTTTACAAGTTTATACCAAGTTATGTCTATGTAATTTTTCAGTTGACATATCAGACTAAGTTACTCGAGTGTTGCACAACCTGAAACTCGGGGTGATGATATTTCTCATTATTGTTAATAAAGAAATTAGTTTTAGTTTTAGTTATTTTTAATCAATCAAACGAATTCAAAAATTAGTTCTAAATTAAAGTTTAGTGTATATATTGAAACAACTCGTAAAATACTGACTGCATACTACACGGGATACAATACGCTGCTTACCTTAGCTATCTAGGTTAATTAGGTTTTTACATGACTTGAATGACGGTCATCCGTCATCCTCAAATTTTGTTTAAGAGCTCTACGTAAAGCACTACAACACCACAACTTAGTAATAGAAAGGTGTATTAGGCCATTGATAAACAAGACGTGCAAGCTCCAAAACAAAAACAACAAAATTATTAGAATTTAAATCAACTGTGTTGGGTTTTTCACATGTTTATCAAAGTAATTTCATCCATATGAAATAAAAACGCAGCAGAAATAATTTATTTAAAACATGTTAGTTACTAGATATAAAACTCATTTTATATGTAAAACCCAATCCCGGATCCATATACGAACATGCATGCTATCAAAATAAAACACAACCATAGGGTGTTTAGAATACTACCTTCCAAGGAGCAAAGGATATGAAGAAGATGATGCTTCTTGAACGGTTGCCTTCAAGTGTAGAAGACCTCAAGCTTGTATACCAAGCCTTCCAACAAACACCTTGCGTTTAGCTAGGATTTCTACAATTATGAACTCACTTGAAAAAAACCCTTATGAAGACCAACTCTTGGCCGAAATCATCTAGGGAATTTTGAGAGTTCTTGCACTAGAAAATCACTTGAGAAAACCTCTAAGATGGCACCCATGTTGGCCGATTTTTAGAGAGCTTTTTACAAGTCTTGCAAGTTCTTCAAGTTCATCTAAGTATTTATAGAACCATGAGAGAGAATTGCCACCCACCTTGACCAATCATGTGCCAACTTACACATGCAAGTGCATGAAGCCCCATTGGACCAAAATGGTCATGGTTAGACCACCCAATCAAATCTCCTCTAGCATTTGCATGCATTTCTATTGGACTAAAATTTCTTGGGAAGACCCCATGGGGGGGGGGGGGGGGTGGCGGCCTAGACTGTTATTTAAAAAAAAATTCAAATTTTCTTTTAAATAATAGAGTGAATTGCAAGTTTTGTCCTTTATCTTTAGGTCATTTTGCAAGTTTTGTCCTTTATGTTTGAAAATCAAGCACGTTTTACCCTTTGGGGAAAAACGTGCTTGATTTTTAAGGACAAAACGTGCTTGATTTTTTAAACATAAAGGACAAAACGTGCTTGATTTTTAAACATAAAGGACAAAACGTGCTTGATTTTTAAGGCCCAAAGGGTAAAACGTGCTTGATTTTTAAACATAAAGGACAAAACTCGTCAAATTTAAAAATAAAGGATAAAACTTGCAAAATGGCCTAAAGATAAAGGACAAAACTTGCAATTCACTCTAAATAATATAAGTCTTATATATATGTATTTTACAACTTTTATAAAATATAACAACATATGTTATAAGACTTATGCTATTTTTATTATGTTATTTAACCAATTAAATAACAAAATAAAATATTCTCTCAAAACAAATTATCCATATAATTTATTAGTTTGTCAAGTGCAATTATTTAGAAAACCAATTTCTAAATATTGTAAGTGTTAATATTTATTTGTTTGATCATATCATAAATAAATATTGTAAGTGTTTGTCTAGCTTGTATTTGGGTATGACTCGACTTGGATCATAACGTACTAGCCACATCAATTTAATATGTGTCTTGGGCATACAGAGTCCAACAATCTTCCACTTGCACAAGATACATAGAAAATTGATGCAAGTAGTAAATGACGCCTAACTTCGGTTTACTACCCCTAATACGTATGACTATATTTGCCATTCAATAACATCATCCCCTTCAAGTCCCTTACTTGAAAATGATTTAGGTGAATCTATCATTTATCCTTTCGTTACAGATGTCCTGTCAAATCTAGAGACACAGAGTGATCTCTCTCTGTTGATTTAACTTTAGCAGGCCTTAGACATCTTACTCTCAACGAATAAGAGGAACAAATCCCATCTTGACTACATACGTCTCTCACAATCACCTTGTACCACACCTGAGCTTAGCCTTATATATTGTCATATTACTAACAGCGAAGAAAAAAGTCAAGGTACAATATTTGGTGAATATCAAGACCCAATATGTATCTCAGGTCTGAGGATACTATGATATTCTCCTTTACTCAAATTTACTTATGATCAATCACAAATGATTCCATGCAGTAATATTTGAGAGCGAGTCAGTCCAATATTTGTATCCCACAAATATCTATGAACTTTGGCAGCAACACCTTGCTCTATATTCATACCTAATGAATATCCACCAATCCAAGTTCATAATAGTCTTACATTCATATTTGTTCCCACAAGTATGATCGACTACAGACATTTAGAATAAGAAACTTATTCACAGATTTAAACATGCTAAAATTGGAACATAACTCAAAATACCATAAAGAGTTATAATAACAGTTGTTCCAATATCCAAATACAAAATAGATCAAATCCAATCACTAGAATATCGAAGTCCTAAGGCACAAGTATGACCTTTTCATGCTTTGCCCGTTCAAGGAGCTTCGTGAGTGGATCCGCAATATTTTGATCAGTGTGAACTTTGCGAATACATATCTTTCCCTTTTCAACTTCATCCCTTATGTAGTTGAAATTCCGCTCAATGTGCCTAGTCTTTCGATGTACACGAGGTTCCTTGATTTAAGCAATCACACCATCGTTATAACAAAGATTTCTAGGGGTCCTGAATGGTAGGGACTACCCCTAGATCGACAATAATTCAAGTGGCAGATCCATATGAATTATCTCAATCAATGAAGCGGCGATGTATTCTGATTATGTAGTGGACAATGCTACCCTGATTGTGATCGAGAACCATCTCGATTAGTTTGGAAACTCGTATCCATGTAACCCTTTACAACGAATTCCTTTTCACCAGATCCATATATTAGAAACATATATTTTAACAGTCACCTAATGACTGTTACTTGCTGGTATCTTCTCGTCATGCTTAAAGCGCATAACTTGTCCGGTCTAGTGCATATCATTACATACATAATGAATCCTATAGCTGACGCATATGGAATTCCTTTCATTCTTTCCTGCTCATCCTTTGAGCTTGGACATTGAAACGCTTTCAATATTGTCCCCTTTTGAACAGGTACCAAAACTTTCATAAAGTTCTCTATCTTGAACCTTTTTTCAAGAATTTGTCAATGTATGCACTTTGGTATAAACCTATCAAGCGCCTTGATCTATCCTTATAGATCTTTATTCCCAAAATATAGGCGACTTAACCAAATCCTTAATGGAAAAACAACTTCCTAGCCAGGTTTTTACTCCTTCCATGGTTGGAATGTCATTTTCAAAATTGTAGAATGTCATCGACATACAATGCTAAGAAAGTGATGATGCTCCCACTAGCCTTCTTATACACACAAGCTTCACCGACGTTCTTGATGAATCAAAATTCCTAATTTCTTCATCAAAACGGTGATTCCAACTTCTCGATGCTTGTTTCAATCCATAGAATGATATCTTTAACTTGCATACTTTAGGATGTTTTGGATCGACAAAACTTTCAGGCTGAACCATATAGACATCTTCCTCAAGATATCTATTAAGGAAAGCCGTTTTGACATCCATTTTCCAAATATCATAATCATATTATGCAGGTATAGGAAATAATATCCTAATACACTTTAGCATCGCCATAGGCGAGAAGGTCTCATCATAATCAACCCCTTGAGTTTGAGTGAAACCTTTTGCTACGAGTCTAGCTTTATAAGTATCCAAGTTTCCATGTATATCTGTTTTCTTCCTGAAAACTCACTTATTTCCAACCACTTTGGAGTTAAGAGGTTGCACAACCAATCCTCATACTTGGTTGTTATACATGGATTGCATCTCTACGTTCATGGCTTCAAGCCATTTGTCGCAATCAGATTTCGACATTGCATCATGGTATGTGGTAGGTTCACCCGAATCTACCATGTAGCATCCATCCATGAAAAATCCATATCTCTCAGGTGGACCACTAATTTTACCAGATTTGCGAACGTTTTGTGTGTAATGATCAACCACTTGATCGTTTTCAACAACCTCTTGTTGATTGCTAGTATTAACCAAACGTGTATCGGCTTGTGGTTCTTGATCCTTATCAAGTTCCACTGTTCTACTAATTCCTTCCACAAGGAACTTAGCTATCAAGAACTCAGCCTTTCGAGCAACAAATGCCTTTTGCTCTGTTGGATCGTAGAAATAATATCCTATATCATTTTTAGGATATCCTACAAAGATACACTTAGTGGATCGTACTTCTAATTTGTTTGGGGTGTATTGCTTCACGTAAGCTTCACAACCCATACCTTTAAATATGATAATGTAGAGCCCTTCCATGCCATATTTTAAAAGGAGTCTTATCCACTTTCTTGGTTGGGGCCATACTGGCCGCGGAGAGCAAAGCGTAACCCCAAAGTGATAGAGATAATGCGTTCGTAGCCATCATAGATCGAACCATATCCAAATAAAGTTCGATTCTTCCTCTATCGGAATGAAGAACTTTAATTGAGTTGATATTGTACTTCACCTTTTGAAGGCTTTGAACATTTCAAAACTTCAAATTTGTGTAAGTACACATAACCATAACTACTATAGTTGTTGGTAAAAGTAATGAAGTATCTTTCACCATTCCTAGTCATTGGCTTAAAAGGATCACATACATTCGAATGTATGATACCTAATAAATCTTTTACCCTTTTCCACTAAAGGGTTCCTTAGTCAATTCACATGTATCAAATGAACTAATTTCATTTGTCTCCGAGAGACCATTCTTTCGAGGTATTTACATGTGACATCTGTTTATATGACCAAGGCGATAGTGCCAAAGATAGATGTTACTCAAATCCATTTTGAGTTTCTTGGTGATTGCTTGGTACATTAAACTATCAAATGATGTATTATTATGAACCGATTCATAAATACCATTTGAAGGCATAGGTTTATGTCACACCCCGACCACGTAGAACATACAAAACGTGGCGGAAACATCGGGGAGTGTTGTAACAGAATTAATGTTTCACAACCATGGATATTAAAGTTTCGTTTTATTGATTAAAAGTGTTACAATGTCTTAACAAACAAGGAATTTCAACATAATTAACTAGTCTTGCATCTTTTATTGTCACTAAAGCCCAAGTCTGCCTATGTGTATCTTGGTCATCTTATGCAACAGCTCCTGAAAAACACATGTGAAAATAGGTACTTCAGCATAAAAATGCATGTGAGATACATAGGTTTTGTGAAAATAAGATTCATGACTTATGTTTGAGAAAATGTTTAGTCATGAACCTTGTTATTTGCTTTGTCTTTAAATCATTTGAAAAACGATAAGATCAGATGATAAGTATAAATAAATGTAAGGTTAAATGGATAACCAAGTAAAATGTGTTTGTATAAGATAAGTTGTTTATAAATCAATGTCTTGTGAAAAGTATGTTATTTGTATGAAATGTTCTATGTCTCAAACTGAAATGATTCAAATAACGTGACGACATGTAATACCATACAGACACTTATATATAGGAAGTACCAGCGGCGTATCCACCATGCTTGTATCATATTACACACGCATCGTTACTTAATCACTTAATCAAGCCAAACCAAACAATGTAAAATGTTCATGTCAAGATGTAAATCATGTCAAAATGTCTATGTCAAATATCCAAGTCAAATGTCTATGTCAAATATCCATGTCAAATGTCTATGTTTAAACCAATAGTCAAAAGTCCTTGTATAAACCATGTCAAATGTTGATAGTCCAAAAGTAGTCAAGTAATGTATAACCAAAATGATATGTATGGTAAGTAAAATTTAGACTACTTAAACCATAAGTAAAAATGAACAAAACAAAGTATTGAAGTAAAACTTGGTTTAAATCAAAGTTATGTTTTGTAGAATAATGCATGCTTTACTGATACAAACACTTATGCAGTATGTTAAACGCAAACATTCAAGCCTTGAGACAGCCGGATAACTATGTAAAAGTGAGTTATCAAGAGAATATGTATTCGGATTCGGTCATTCCTTTCATCCCCTTTCCCTGGGATGTCCGGAACGGGATTTGTCAAGTCCTATGGTACCACTACCTACTACCGAGCGGCGTAGCAAATGTTAATGAATGTTATATAGACCCGTTAAACAAACCAAATGTCATACCAAAATGTAAGCATGAGATGAAGATAATGTACCTAGTATGCTAGAGTAAACATACAAGGTAGAGCTGTAAAACAATGTGTCCATATGTTACTGGAACATATGCAACAGAGATGCAATGTAAAATGATGTACTAAGTATGCTAAGTTAACATACAAAGCAGAAAAGTCATGTAAATCAATGTGCTTAGCATGTTATCAGTCAACATACATAGCAGAAAAGTAATGAAATCATGTACTATAATGTACTAACAAACATAGTCGGTATATGATGTGAAAACAGAAAAGCAGGAAAGTAACAAGTAGGCACATGTGTTCCACCCCAAAACAGTTTGGAAAACAGTAAAAGAGGGGTCTATGTACTCACTTGAGATAGCTCAGTTGTCTAAAGATAACCACCAAACAGTGCTAGAGATCTCGGAATCAAACGGCACCTAATATAGGTAACTATGTTAAATAACCGGACCTAAATCGGAAGACTGGGTAGCATTAGGGTTTGTAAACCAAACGAGTGTGGAGACTCGTGTGATATGGTTTAACAAAGCCTACATACTAAATGAAACTTAACCTAACTGCTTACGACCCATTACGACCCGTTTAGGTAGCTTATGCTACTTGAACGCGTCGTTCGCGTGAAACGCGTTCGGACCGTCTAACTAGTCCTATGACAAGTGTTATATGCCTAAACATGTTACATAATCAGTTATGTGACAAAAGTTTAGGTTACATATGCTTAATTACCAATTATACATGAAAAGGGTATTCTGGTAATTTACCTAAGGCATATAAACTACCTATCATACAACTACTTAAACGATGTGACCATAGGGTATAACCTCGGAAGGTTATTCCCTACCTACTATGGTCACCTAATGTATTTGGTCGGATCCTAATGATCGACCAAACTGGGTCGGGTTCGAAGGTATAGGCGATTTATTAGATCGCCTACCCTACGACCCTAGACAACGTGGTAATCAGTGGGCATAGTCCCAAGGGACTATGACCAACGTGATTACACTCACGTTGCGAAGTTCAAACGAACTTCGCATTGACCATTACTGGTCAACGCTGAAAGTCAAACAAAGTTTGACTTTCTGACTCGAAAAGCAATAAAATAAGGAAAAGAACGAAAGAATACTTACCCAGGGTCCCCGAATGCTAATCCCGATCTAAGAACTCAGGTATGAAACAATGGTTTCAACTTAGAGCTCTCAAATCAGAATTCTTGTGGGTTTAGAAGCAATGGGGGGTGGGGTATTTATAGTATTCGGTCCACCGTTAAGATCGTTTCAAGGAAAACGTGCCTTAATCTTGCCCGTACATGTGTCGGGACCTTATGGTGGCTAGAAATGATCCTTATCTTCATGACTAAGCATCTTAGAACATGTGGTGGAGGATCAAACATGTGCAAACAGGCTGTTAGAAACTCTGCATCTGGTCTGGACTTGGCTAGCGCACCGCTACACTAAAAGTGTAGCGCACCGCTAGGCCAAAGTTTGGCAGAATTACACTTTTGGTCCCTGTCATGCATTCAGCCCATTTTTGACACGTTTAAGGCCCGTTAACCCCATTTCAAAGCTCTAAAATGAAGTTAAAGTATAGGGAACTTAAAATGTGCTCAAAAATATCTCGGATGTCGGTTCGTTTAGCCGTACGAACGCGATGTTCGCTTAATTACGACGAAATGCGCACAAGCGCGAAAAACGATCCAAATGACGCGACGAATGGATTTTTCTTATGCCGAACACTAAAATAAAATATTTTAGTGCTTACATAAATTTTTGGATGTCCGGATGTATTCAGAACGTAAGTTACGCGTAAAAATGCAAACTTGTGCACTTTTTGACGCTTTTAGTCCCTGAATGCCACAAAAGTTTATTTTAGCATACCGAACACCTCAAAGCCTATTTCTAAGCTATGTAAAGGATATTTATGGTATGTTTAACTTATGGTCATGTTTCGGAAGGTCTGTTACAGTTCAAATTGGCATACTTTCGCAGTTTGTCAACTTTAGTCCCTGTAAGCGATTAAACTTTGATTTCACCACACCAAACCTTCCAAAACTTATATCTAAGTTGTGTAAAGGTTATTTAAGGTATGTTAAGCCTATTTCACTATTCCGGAGTGTTTGTTGGATTAAACTGGTTATATTTACGCATCAGTGCGCGTATAGCCTTCCAGAAAGCGATTTAAAGCTTGAAATTGAACAAGAGTTGATATGTGTAAACTATACACATATTTTTACAAATCCCAAGTATGAAATATAATATTTCATTGGTTTGGTATTTGTTTGATGGCCGTGAAGGCACAGGTGTTACAGTCTCCCCTACTTTAGGAAATTTCGTCCCGAAATTTATTTAGAGGAAACTTGTAAGAGTTTAAAACATGAAGTTGAAAAGATCGAACAATATTGGCTAGATTTCTGAACTTCTAGTAACTTTAATAATCATCATGATTGCAACGTAAGAGGGATACCTATATATACAAGTATATAAAGCATCATTGGTGCGTCCACCGTACCTCCATTACATCGTCCTCATTTTGTTATTGTTGTCGCTATCGGTTCTTTCACATAATAAATCTTACTGGATTTCTGTGCACTAAATTTCACAATTATGTGCGCATACATAATTAGAGAATTCCTTGCACAGTTCACACAGTCTATTTTATAATGTGTAGGGTAAAACCAAATGAAAAATCCTGTGATGAGCGTGACTTAGACCGCCATGGAGTCCTTTAGACTAAATCAATAAATGATTTAAATAGACTATCAAGGAGTCTGTTCAGCTACATCACTAGATGTCATTTTTTTAACCAAATTGTGAATCAATCTTTTTGACTAGACCACTAAAGGGTCTCTTATGAATCTTGGAGTGGTACTATATAATCCAAGGGTCTTAACTATTACATAGAAGCCCATTTAAGGATTAAAGGTAGTACCTTTTGAATATCCTACTATGAATCCCTCATATGGAGATATGAAAGATCCTGCGAGGATTTGGATAAAGAATATCCAGAGTATACAAAAACACAAAATGTAATGAAGAAAACCCAAAATGCATAAAAGAAAAACACATAGCCACATAACCACAAAATTGTTTGTTAATTTGTCTTGTAAATTGCGTACATGCATTTAAAGCACACTAGGAATCCATTCCGTGGATTTCATTTGGTACTTTAAACGTTATCAAGAATCCAACTATAAAGATAGAAAGATTCAAAAAGAAAATTCGATTTCGATTATTAGGAACCGAAGTGTTCGAATTAAGGTACATAAGGAATCCAATTAAGGACTCTGATTTGAACGATGATTATCCACAAGGGTCTAATTGTGGAGATAAAAAGATCCCATATGGATTTTAGAAGTTGAAGATGTTTTGAAATCTTGCACGGGATGTGCTTAAGTCAAAACATGAAGTAAAATGCTTATGAAGTTGAGATGCTAGATATGTCAAGGCGACATATGAAGCGGAATTTGAAGGTTAAGTCAATGTATGAGGAAAATATTTTTGAAAACTATGCATGGGGTTCTTTTAAGAAAAATGTGTTTAACGTTTTTGAAACCTTATATATAATACTTTTTGAAATCATAAAGTAGGTGTATTAGGTAGATATATTTACAAAAATGTTTTAAAATCATGCGAGATGAATTTTGAAATTATGTATAAGGTTTTTGAAAGACATGAATGATGCTTTTCAAAATCATGCACTTGATCAGAAAATGTATTGTGTTAATATTGTCTTCAGACTATATGAAATATTTTGAAATTAGAAAGGTTGGTTTTGATAACATGGCCAATGTTTTTGAAATAACATAGACAATGCATCTAGAAAAATTGTTTTCAAACTATATGAAATGTTTTGAGATCATGAAGATTCTTTTGAAATACTGGTACTGTGTATGTTGAAAAATTAAAACGTAATGGGTATGAGATTTGAAAACACCCTTAGTTATCTAACCAAGGATTCAAAGGCACTGATGTGCAGAAGCATGATCACTCATAATGTCACTTTATCTTCTGTACTTTGTTTCTTAGAATGAAACGAGTACATAAAATGTTCGAGGGAATCACGAGCGATCATTTGAAAGAGAGAATCACAAGAGTAGTTTGTAAGGAACATAGTTCCTTGATGTAGGTATCATAGGAAAATCCTACACATATGTAACTACAATTGTACATCAGAATCTGTGAACAACTACTTTTATTTATGAACGAGACAGATTGTTTCACAATCAAGAAAACGAAAGAAACAAAAGCATAAGATAGCAACATCTTCTACTCGGCCAACTGCTCATCCGTGGGTCAGATTTGCCTTAGCAAGCTTTGGGCAATCCCTTAGGAAATGGCCCATCTCGCCATAGTTATAGCAAAGCCCTCGCGAGAAACGAGCTTGAGCAGGAGTGTCGCCAGCTTGATTTGGTACAGCTGTAGTTGGGCAAACCCTTGCTGTATGACCTATAAGTCCACAAATCTGACATTTGCGGCACTTCACACAAGGGTGATGATGAAGGTTACATTGGTTGCACAAGAGTGCAGTTCCATTGTATGACTTCCTAGCAGGGGGTTGAGCTGGTTGGTTGGGGAAGGCTTGACCATTGTGAGCGACAATGGCGAAGTTCTGAGAAGCCTTTCGCTTCTTTGACTTCTTAGGGGGTTGTTCATCCATGGTCTTTGATTCCTCGATTGGTTTATTGGCTGATGGTGTTGTCACCTGACTAGGTCCTGCCTGTCTTGGTGACTCTTGAGTGGCTTCATCCAGGAGACGATACATGGCAGTAGCTAATTCCACAGTCTTCAGGACTACTTCGCCTATTCGCTGAGCGAATTTGGCTGCTTGCTCAGATATCTGGGCGTCATCGTGATGAAGAGACATTCTTGAAGAAAAAGAAAGGCATAGGGAGAAACAGGTGAAAGATTATTGGACAATCAAAACAGAATGATAACGCATGAAGATTGCGATCATTTGTTTGTTACCTAAGGCAAACAAATGAGACGGTGACTGATCAAAGTAAATGGGTCAAAAATAATGTATCGCGAAGACATGCTCGCCTATAAGTGAACACTCATCCCAAGAATTCCCAGGTAAGCACAACTGGTCTCGCATCTGATGAGATGTATACGAAGTGCTTGCCTAGCCAGAAAACCCAAAATACAGGCATTCACCCTTCCAGTTTGCACGTGTTCACATTATTAAAAACCCAAAACCTTGACGAGATTTTGAAAACTCAAAGGGTTCAAAACCATATAATAGAGAGTTCAAAACCTTACAATAGAGGGTTCAAAACCTAGTAATCAATCATCCTAGAACAGATGATTAGTTTTCAAAGCGGTTTTGAAATTTATGTTCTTGTTGTGATCGTCGCCTAAGGATAGGTGACGGTATTGTTTTATGACTAAACGCAAGTAAACTCGCGTTAGGGTCCTAAGAAGGTTATAGACTAGGTCAAAGCATTACTAATAACCTAATTCCCTATAACCATTAGCTCTGATACCATCTTTTCTGTCACACCCCGACCACGTAGAACATACAAAACGTGGCGGAAACATCGGGGAGTGTTGTAACAGAATTAATGTTTCACAACCATGGATATTAAAGTTTCGTTTTATTGATTAAAAGTGTTACAATGTCTTAACAAACAAGGAATTTCAACATAATTAACTAGTCTTGCATCTTTTATTGTCACTAAAGCCCAAGTCTGCCTATGTGTATCTTGGTCATCTTATGCAACAGCTCCTGAAAAACACATGTGAAAATAGGTACGTCAGCATAAAAATGCCTGTGAGATACATAGGTTTTGTGAAAATAAGATTCATGACTTATGTTTGAGAAAATGTTTAGTCATGAACCTTGTTATTTGCTTTGTCTTTAAATCATTTGAAAAACGATAAGATCAGATGATAAGTATAAATAAATGTAAGGTTAAATGGATAACCAAGTAAAATGTGTTTGTATAAGATAAGTTGTTTATAAATCAATGTCTTGTGAAAAGTATGTTATTTGTATGAAATGTTCTATGTCTCAAACTGAAATGATTCAAATAACGTGACGACATGTAATACCATACAAACACTTATATATAGGAAGTACCAGCGGCGTATCCACCATGCTTGTATCATATTACACACGCATCGTTACTTAATCACTTAATCAAACCAAACCAAACAATGTAAAATGTTCATGTCAAGATGTAAATCATGTCAAAATGTCTATGTCAAATATCCAAGTCAAATGTCTATGTCAAATATCCATGTCAAATGTCTATGTTTAAACCAATAGTCAAAAGTCCTTGTATAAACCATGTCAAATGTTGATAGTCCAAAAGTAGTCAAGTAATGTATAACCAAAATGATATGTATGGTAAGTAAAATTTAGACTACTTAAACCATAAGTAAAAATGAACAAAACAAAGTATTGAAGTAAAACTTGGTTTAAATCAAAGTTATGTTTTGTAGAATAATGCATGCTTTACTGATACAAACACTTATGCAGTATGTTAAACGCAAACATTCAAGCCTTGAGACAGCCGGATAACTATGTAAAAGTGAGTTATCAAGAGAATATGTATTCGGATTCGGTCATTCCTTTCATCCCCTTTCCCTGGGATGTCCGGAACGAGATTTGTCAAGTCCTATGGTACCACTACCTACTACCGAGCGGCGTAGCAAATGTTAATGAATGTTATATAGACCCGTTAAACAAACCAAATGTCATACCAAAATGTAAGCATGAGATGAAGATAATGTACCTAGTATGCTAGAGTAAACATACAAGGTAGAGCTGTAAAACAATGTGTCCATATGTTACTGGAACATATGCAACAGAGATGCAATGTAAAATGATGTACTAAGTATGCTAAGTTAACATACAAAGCAGAAAAGTCATGTAAATCAATGTGCTTAGCATGTTATCAGTCAACATACATAGCAGAAAAGTAATGAAATCATGTACTATAATGTACTAACAAACATAGTCGGTATATGATGTGAAAACAGAAAAGCAGGAAAGTAACAAGTAGGCACATGTGTTCCACCCCAAAACAGTTTGGAAAACAGTAAAAGAGGGGTCTATGTACTCACTTGAGATTGCTCAGTTGTCTAAAGATAACCACCAAACAGTGCTAGAGATCTCGGAATCAAACGACACCTAATATAGGTAACTATGTTAAATAACCGGACCTAAATCGGAAGACTGGGTAGCATTAGGGTTTGTAAACCAAACGAGTGTGGAGACTCGTGTGATATGGTTTAACAAAGCCTACATACTAAATGAAACTTAACCTAACTGCTTACGACCCATTACGACCCGTTTAGGTAGCTTATGCTACTTTAACGCGTCGTTCGCGTGAAACGCGTTCGGACTGCCTAACTAGTCCTATGACAAGTGTTATATGCCTAAACATGTTACATAATCAGTTATGTGACAAAAGTTTAGGTTACATATGCTTAATTACCAATTATACATGAAAAGGGTATTCTGGTAATTTACCTAAGGCATATAAACTACCTATCATACAACTACTTAAACGATGTGGCCATAGGGTATAACCTCGGAAGGTTATTCCCTACCTACTATGGTCACCTAATGTATTTGGTCGGATCCTAATGATTGACCAAACTGGGTCGGGTTCGAAGGTATAGGCGATTTATTAGATCGCCTACCCTACGACCCTAGACAACGTGGTAATCAGTGGGCATAGTCCCAAGGGACTATGACCAACGTGATTACACTCACGTTGCGAAGTTCAAACGAACTTCGCATTGACCATTACTGGTCAACGCTGAAAGTCAAACAAAGTTTGACTTTCTGACTCGAAAAGCAATAAAATAAGGAAAAGAACGAAAGAATACTTACCCAGGGTCCCCGAATGCTAATCCCGATCTAAGAACTCAGGTATGAAACAATGGTTTCAACTTAGAGCTCTCAAATCAGAATTCTTGTGGGTTTAGAAGCAATGGGGGGTGGGGTATTTATAGTATTCGGTCCACCGATAAGATCGTTTCAAGGAAAACGTGCCTTAATCTTGCCCGTACATGTGTCGGGACCTTATGGTGGCTAGAAATGATCCTTATCTTCATGACTAAGCATCTTAGAACATGTGGTGGAGGATCAAACATGTGCAAACAGGCTGTTAGAAACTCTGCATCTGGTCTGGACTTGGCTAGCGCACCGCTACACTAAAAGTGTAGCGCACCGCTAGGCCAAAGTTTGGCAGAATTACACTTTTGGTCCCTGTCATGCATTCAGCCCATTTTTGACACGTTTAAGGCCCGTTAACCCCATTTCAAAGCTCTAAAATGAAGTTAAAGTATAGGGAACTTAAAATGTGCTCAAAAATATCTCGGATGTCGGTTCGTTTAGCCGTACGAACGCGATGTTCGCTTAATTACGACGAAATGCGCACAAGCGCGAAAAACGATCCAAATGACGCGACGAATGGATTTTTCTTATACCGAACACTAAAATAAAATATTTTAGTGCTTACATAAATTTTTGGATGTCCGGATGTATTCAGAACGTAAGTTACGCGTAAAAATGCAAACTTGTGCACTTTTTGACGCTTTTAGTCCCTGAATGCCACAAAAGTTTATTTTAGCATACCGAACACCTCAAAGCCTATTTCTAAGCTATGTAAAGGATATTTATGGTATGTTTAACTTATGGTCATGTTTCGGAAGGTCTGTTACAGTTCAAATTGGCATACTTTCGCAGTTTGTCAACTTTAGTCCCTGTAAGCGATTAAACTTTGATTTCACCACACCAAACCTTCCAAAACTTATATCTAAGTTGTGTAAAGGTTATTTAAGGTATGTTAAGCCTATTTCACTATTCCGGAGTGTTTGTTGGATTAAACTGGTTATATTTACGCATCAGTGCGCGTATAGCCTTCCAGAAAGCGATTTAAAGCTTGAAATTGAACAAGAGTTGATATGTGTAAACTATACACATATTTTTACAAATCCCAAGTATGAAATATAATATTTCATTGGTTTGGTATTTGTTTGATGGCCGTGAAGGCACAGGTGTTAAAACATGTCATTCATCGATATAAATGTCAATGTTTACAAACTTTAAGTCAAAACCATATTGTCTTATAAGGGAAACTTGAATAATGTTCCTAGTCAAACTAGGAGCATTCAAGACATTTTAAAACAATTTCCAAACCATTTGGAAGTTTCAAAACATAGTATCCTTTCTTGTAATGTTTATTTCTTTTGAACCTTTTGCAACAAATTGCAAACATGAGTTCCACATCCAGTATCTAATACCCATGTGTTTGAGGAAATAACATTAAGGTCAATATGTGTCATTAAGATTGTACCTGAGGTTTGCCCTGCATTCCTCTTAGTTTTCAACTCTTTGAGATAGGTTGGACAATTCCTAATTAAATTCCCTATCTCACCATACTCAAAGCATGGATCGTTCATGGCAACCTTTGCCTTCTTCTCTTTTGGTTTCGGTGGTTTCGCTTTAGTCTTTCTAATTTTTTCCCTTTGAATTACCCGTTTCCATTTTCAACATTTGCTTTGGTGTCGGGGTGATGCCCTTTCTAGTTGCTACCCTCATTGATCGTTAGAATGAATAAAACCCTTTCATCCATATCGAGCCTTTCGAGTTGATCAATGTGGCTTTTCATCTTAAAACATAAGATGAGTCCGATTGGGTTTCCTCCATTCGACATGCATGTAGCGCTCGAAGCGTTCTACCCTTGCATATTGTAGGAATATTTCCTTCAATTGGGTAATCATGTCGTATGCTCATGATGTTCAAAACCCTTTTGAATCTCGGGAATCATAATTCCTAAAATGAGGCAAGAGGCTTGCATAGTATTCTCGATATACTTAATCCAATCGTTATAGGCATCCTTATCTTCCATAAGATGTTCATTGGGATTACGATCGTTCAACACATAGGATATCTTTTCTTACTTGAGAACGATTCTTAAGTTTCGATATTAATCCATAAAGTGTTTTGATTGAAACGATCCTTTTAAGGATTTTTTTTAGTGATAGGTTACGGACGGTTTTTGGGTAATATTGTTAGCGGCCATCTACAAAATTTAACAAGGTTCAATTTTAGTATTTTCGATATTATTATATTTTAATTATTAATACCCTTTTATGTCTTAAAGACAATTAATAATTAAAATCTAGAATCCAATGTTACATTTAAATATCGGTTAGGTGACCTTTATCCCTCTATTTAAATTAACAAGGTAGTCAACGTTTGACGATTGCAACCCTTTGCAACTTCTAGGATCGGTTAAATATCTTTATGTTCAGCTGGCATGTTTAATCCCATCAACACCTTTGTTCCCCATGCTTCGGTGACCCTAAGTTCATGGTTTCTAAATCAAGTCGTCCAACTTACACACACGTGTGACTTTATACACATAAGTGGTTAGGTGACCTTTATCCCACAAACACGGTAAACCCACCTCGAATATACAAGTTCCCTCAAATGTGGTTAGGTGACCTTTATCCCACAATAAGAGTTCCCAAGTGATTCGAGTGTTGTATAAAAGGATGATGTTTGACTTGTTTTTATAAAAGGGATTTTTGAGTTTTCAAAATTCTAGTTTAGAAAACTTTATGTACCATACATTTGCATGCATTCAAATCCTTGGTACTTTTGTGAAAACAAATTTTTAAGGTTCTTTTTAATAAAACCCATTATAAAATCATTAATTTTTAATAACCTTTTATTAACCATTTTTAATGATCTTTTAACGAACCAATTTTAAGCTTGTTGTTGATTATTAGTTTGTTAAGCATGCATATCAACATATCATCCAAACAACATAAATAAACAACCACACAAGCACAACACACATATCAATAGGTGCATAACCATAGCCAACTATTTTGACAACACTTGTTGTCACACCCCGACCACGTAAATCAACGAAACGTGGCGGAAACGTCGGGGAGTGTTGTAACAGAATTAATGTTTCACAACCATGGAAATTAAAGTTTCGTTTTATTCATCAAACAAGCGAGTTACATTGTCTTAAAACAAGAAATAAAGAGTACATAACATAAATTAACTAGTTCTTGTCTCGTTTTAAGTCACTAAGGCACAGGTCCGCCTAAGTATGTCTTGATAAGTCCTATGCATCATCTCCTGAAAACACATGTGAAAATAGGTACGTCAGCATAAAAATGCCTGTGAGATGCATAAGTTTTGAGAAAATAGGATTCATGACTTATGTTTGAGAAAATGTTTAGTCATGAACCTTGTAATTTGCTTTGTCTTGTAAATCATTTGAAAAACGATAAGATCAGATGATATGTATAAATAAGAGAATAATGTATGGTTAAATGAATAACCATGTAAGATGAGTTTGTATAAGATAAGTTGTTTGTAAATCAATGTCTTGTGAAAAGTATGTTATTTGTATAAAATGTTATATGTCTCAAACTGAAATGATTCAAATAACGCTACGATATGTAATACCATACAAACACTTATATATAGGAAGTACCAGCGGCGTATCCACCATGCTTGTATCATATTACACACGCCTCGTTACTTAATAACTTACTCAAACCAAACTACCAAAGTAAAATGTTCATGTCTAATGTAAATCATGTAATGTGTATCCATAATGTAAGCATGTGATGAATAACAAATGTACTAAGTATGCAACAAAAGACTTACATAGTATAAAGTGTAATGTATAACAATGTACTAAGTACGCACACAATGGGCATACATAGCATAAAATGTAATGTAAAACAATGTACTAAGTACGCACACAATGGGCATACATAGCATGTAATGTAAGGCAATGTACTAAGTACGCACACAATGGGCATACATAGCATGTAATGTAAGGCAATGTACTAAGTACGCACACAATGGGCATACATAGCATATAATGTAAGGCAATGTACTAAGTACGCACATAATAGGCATACATAGCATATAATGCAAGGCAATGTAGTAAGTACGCACACAATGGACATACATAGCATAAAATGTAATGAAATCATGTACTATAAATGTACTAATGAACATAGTAGGTATATGATGTGAAAACATGGAAAGCATGAAAGTAACAAGTAGGCACATGTGTTCCACCCCAAAATGTTTGGAAAACAGGAAAAGAGGGGTCTATGTACTCACTTGAGATTGCTCAGAAGTCCTAAGATAACCACCAAGAAATGCTAGAGATCACGGAAACAAATGGCACCTAATATAGGTAACTATGTTAATAAACCGGACCTAAATCGGAGGATCGGATAGAATGAGGGTTCGTAAACCAAACGAGTATGGAGACTCGTGTAATATGCTTTAACAAATCCTACCTACTAAATGAAACCTAACATAAGTGCTTACGACCCATTACGACCCGTTTAGGTAGCTTATGCTACTTTAACGCGTCGTTCGCGTGAAACGAGTTCGGACCGCCTAACTAGTCCTATGACAAGTAACATATGCCTTAACATGTCTAATATTGTTGTCAAATCAGTTTAGATGTCAAAAGTTATGTTACATATGTTTAAAATGAATTTTGGCATCAAAGGGGTATTTTGGTAATTTACCTAAGGCATATAAACTACCTATCATACAACTACTTAAACGAAGCGACCATAAGGTATAACCTCGGAAGGTTATTCCCTATATACTATGGTCACCTAAAGTGTTTGGTCGGATCCTAATGATCGACCAAATGGGTCGGGTTCGAAGGTATAAGCGATTTATCAGATCGCTTACCCTTATGACCCTAGATAACGTGGTAATCAGTAGGCATAGTCACAAGGGACTATAACCATCGTGATTACAATCACGTTGCGAATTTCAAATGAACTTCGCATTGACCATAAACTGGTCAATGCAGAAAGTCAAACAAAGTTTGACTTTCGGACTCGAAAAGCAATAAAAGAACGAAGGAACACTTACGAAGGGTCCCCGAATGCAAATCTTGATTCAAGTAGCTCAGGTATGAAACAAAGGTTTCAACTTAGAGCTTCTCAAATCAGATTCTTGTGAGGAATGAGTGAAAATGTGATGGGTATTTATAGATTTCGGTTCACCGTTAGGATCTTTTCTTGGAGAAGAGGGAATGATCTCGCCCGTACACTTATCGGAATGTTGTGGTAACTCATATTGCTCCACCACAAGAGTTGGACACATGGCATTCTCCTTTGGAGGGTGTTTAAGGGCTGTTAACAGCTGAGAAAAATGATTTGCTGCATCTGGCCCCTGCTTGCGCACCGTAACACAATTTGTGTTGAGGTGCGCAAGGACCTGCAGACCAGAATGTTTGGAAAATGGCAGAACAGGCCCCTGAAGCTCCAAACTTCCTATTTGATGCATTTTTGACACGTTTAAGCCCCGTTAACCCCATTTCAAAGCTCTAAAATGAAGTTAAAGTATAGGGAACTTAAAATGTGCTAAAAAATATCTCGGATGTCGGTTCGTTTGGCCGTACAATCGCGATGTTCGCTTAATTACGACGGAATGCGCATAAGCGCGAAAAATGATCCAAATGACGCGACGAATGGATTTTTCTTATGCCAAACACTAAAATAAAATGTTTTAGTTCTTACATAAATTTTTGGATGTCCGGATGTATTCAGAACGTAAGTTATGCGCGAAAATGCAAACTTGTGCACTTTTTGACGCTTTTAGTCCCTGAATGACCCAAAAGTTTATTTTAGCACACCGAACACCTCAAAGACTATTTCTAAGCTATGTTAAGGATATTTATGGTATTTTTAACTTATGGTCATGTTCCGGAATGTCTGTTACAGTTCAAATTGGCATACTTTCGCAGTTTGTCAACTTTAGTCCCTGTAAGCGATTTAACTCGATTTTGCCATACCAAAGCCTTCAAAACTTATTTCTAAGTTATGTAAAGGTTATTTAAGGTATGTTAAGCCTATTTCACTATTCCGGAGTGTTCGTTGCATTAAACTGGTTATATCTACGCATCAGAGCGCGTATAACCCTCCAGAAAGCGATTTAAAGCTTGAAATCGAACAAGAGTTGATGTGCAAACGATACACATATTTTTACAAATCCCAAGTATGAAATACAATATTTCATTGGTTTGGCATTTGTTTGATGGTTGAAGTGACATAGGTGTCACACTTGTTAGCCGAAACAAGTGTGCCAAAAGGTCCTTCCTAAGGGGTGAATATTGACACAAATAATGTGTCGTTGAACTCCCACTTGATCCCGCATCCAAATGCTTCAAGTCTTCCTTTTGTGTTGTGATTTCTTCACTCTTTTTGAGCTTCCAAAATGTCCTTTAATTCAGCTCCAAACTCCTTTGGATTTCAAAATGTGTTTTGGTTATCGGGCTAAAATCCCGTTAAGAACTATGAAGTCCTTTAGGCCTGAAATTAGCCAAAACAAAAACCGCATTTTTGTGTGCATCTTCTTTTACAAAATATATCCTAATACATTTTTTTCTAGTAAAATAAAATGCACCTAATCTATTTATTTTACATACCAAATGAAAATAAATAAATTACATAACTTTACAAATGGAAGAACCCAAAAAATAATAATTATTGAAACCTTTGAAATAATTAAATACAAATCACAAACACAATTATTCAACATATTCACACAAGGTCATGGCTAGGTTATGAACACAAAAATATATATATCCACATATATAAAATTCAAGAAGCAAAATGGTTTCCTTTTTACAACCTACTTTTCGGTCAAGAATGAAAAAACCGAAAAGGTGGGTTTTTGTCCAAACAAACAAATCATCCAAATGACATAATTTTTCAAGATACTTTTATGCATGTATTAAAATAATCTTGAAAAACAAAAGGATAACCATATATAAAATTTCGGCCATAGGGTTTTAACCAAAACCGAAACCCGAAAATTTCATATCCTATGAAGCATGCATTCATATAAGCGGCTCTGATACCACTGTTGGGTTTTTCACATGTGTATCAAAGTAATTTCATCCATATGAAATAAAAACGCAGCAGAAATAATTTATTTAAAACATGTTACTTACTAGATATAAAACTCATTTTATATGTAAAACCTAATCCCGGATCCATATACGAACATGCATGCTATCAAAATAAAACACAACCATAGGGTGTTTAGAATACTACCTTCCAAGGAGCAAAGGATATGAAGAAGATGATGCTTCTTGAACGGTTGCCTTCAAGTGTAGAAGACCTCAAGCTTGTATACCCCAAGCCTTCCAACAAACACCTTGCGTTTAGCTAGGATTTCTACACTTATAAACTCACTTGAAAAAAAATCCTTATGAAGTCCAACTCTTGGCCGAAATCATCTAGGGAATTTTGAGAGTTCTTGCACTAGAAAATCACTTGAGAAAACCTCTAATATGGCACCCATGTTGGCCTATTTTTAGAGAGCTTTTTACAAGTCTTGCAAGTTCTTCAAGTTCATCTAAGTATTTATAGAACCATGAGAGAGAATTGCCACCCACCTTGACCAATCATGTGCCAACTTACACATGCAAGTGCATGAAGCCCCATTGGACCAAAATGGTCTTGGTTAGACCACCCAATCAAATCTCCTCTAGCACATGCATTTGCATGCATTTCTATTGGACTAAAATTTATTGGGAAGACCCCATGGGGGGGGGGGGGGGGCTAGACTTTTATTTGAAAAAAAAAACAAATTTTCTTTTAAATAATATAAGTCTTATATATATATATATGTATTTTACAACTTTTATAAAATATAACAACATATGTTATAAGACTTATGCTATTTTTATTATGTTATTTAACCAATTAAATTACAAAATAAAATACTCTCTCAAAACAAATTATCCATATAATTTATTAGTTTGTCAAGTGCAATTATTTAGAAAACCAATTTCTAAATATTGTAAGTGTTAATATTTATTTGTTTGATCATATCATAAATAAATATTGTAAGTGTTTGTCTAGCTTGTATTTGGGTATGACTCGACTTGGATCATAACGTACTAGCTACATCAATTTAATATGTGTCTTGGGCATACAGAGTCCAACAAACTGGGCGTAGTCTACGTTGACTTTACCGTGGTCTACGTTGACATGTATGTTAGCGTAGCAACCATCGTGGAAGAAAGCCTATTTAGCATAGGGACTTCTATCCCAACATATCATACGCTGGCTAGGTATATACTACACCCCTTAAAACACATTTTCACCATTTTTTACTTGAACGACTCATTTCAATCTCATACAATCTTTTTACCCTTTTAATCTCAACATTAACAAGCTCTAAAGCTATTGGTAAGGTTTAACTACCCAATTCATTCATAAACTAATCCTTTGATTAACCCATTAATCTTGAAAACATAAGTGTCAAAATAAAAACTTATCTCAACATACCATTATATTCCAATCCTACAAAGACATATTTGTATCTATTTAGAAGTAACATGAATTGCAACTTACTCCCTTCCATTATATTGGCAACACTTCTTGTTTCATTATTTCAAAATCTATATTATACATAAGTTTATATACGAATAATCTCTTAAGCCTTCATAACTATAAGATATGTTACATACTATCTTGTAATTTTAAGATAACAAAGTGGCTACCTTTGCTTAGCTATTAATAGTGGCAGCAACTTCCAATAACTATTAATAGTACAACTTGGTAATCCAATTCAATTTATTCACATAACAACTTCATGATAAATTAGTATACATATAACCATTTTTCTAGTGATAAATTTCAACAAATAGGATCACTATATAGCCATATGATCCTTTGCAACTTTCAAGACAATTAGTATACATATTTATCAATTTCTTTTTGTTACGGTTATAAAATTTAATTCTCAAGATCTTCTGCATCAAATTTAAATAATGTTAATCCAAACATATTTATTGTGGCACCCGAGGAAAATCCACAGTCATCTTGACCTATCACTTCACTCCCTTCACTTCTCCGAGACTGCCTATCAAATTTCAGGACGAAATTTCTTTCAAGTTGGGGATGATGTGACAACTCGAGTTTTCAAGGTTCTTCAACTACGCACCGCTCCAAATTATATCTTGTCGTACATCATAAATTTGTGCTCGTTAGGTAAATGGATAAAGTTGATAAATGATTGTGAATGTGTAACCACACGAGTTCCGGGTCGCACACTTATATCTCGACTGCACACCCCCTAACTTGCATGTATCATGAATATCGGCCCACACACACACCATCAAGCCCAACCGGTCGAAGCCCAACCCATCCCTTGTAATCTTGGTTACACACTATCAAAAGAGGAAGTTGCAAACCTTAGGCCTTTAGAGCAGGTGACGACAGCTAGGCCATTCGAAGAATCACCCTTCATTCACTCGCTCCAGTGCACTCTCTACGACCTCTCGGTTAGTATAATCATACTAGTGTTGAATCTAATTAATTGTTTTGACTATGTGCGAATCCGTGCGATTTATAATTAGGATCATGTGAGTTCTTATGATTTAGAGAAGTTAGAAACCATAATCGGAATGTATGAATCTTGATTGCTTATTCTCGGTTGTGTGCGAAGTGTTGTGATTAGTATGATGTTCTTGAAATCGTGTGACTAGGGTTGTTATCAGAAATCCTATAAATACGTAGGGGTGCATGTTAGTGATTAGTTGAGAAACTTATTGTAATAAAAACTGATTAGTTGTGGTTTGTTCTTGTTCATGATGTTACATGTTGTTAATCAATATATAAGAGGCTTGCACATGTGGGTGTTCGGGGATAACTAAGGGGTTATGGATGCATGGGTTGGTTGGTATGATTGTAGCATGGACAATTTACGAGTACGGAATAAATCTAGTTTCAGTATGATGAATCTTGGTGGGTGTTAGCAATGGTTAGCTCATGACTTAGGAGTTTCATGTCAATGAACTGTTGCTGAAGATGATTATGTCATTTTAGTTGGGATATAAATCTGGATGATAAGGGTCAATGATGATGAATAACCGTTGCGATAATTATGTTGTTTGATTCGAATTGAAAGTGAAACTGCCAATGATTGTGTTTGCGAGAATTAGGGAGTAAATGATAGCAACTTGTAACTGATTCATCCATAATTTACGGCCCCGAATAACGGACCGCACATTGCCTGATCTCACATTATGAATTCGTACAAACTAAACTACATAAATAACAACTATGAACTGGTTAGTCACACACTACTCAATGCCGCACACTCTCATTCTAGTCGCACACTTTCATTTGGATCGCACAGTCCTTCAACTGGCATAGATCAGGGCCATACATGTTAAACGGGCCGAACACCTAGGCTGGACCATACTTGTGTTGGGTTGTACACTTGGAATGAACCATACACCCGAAACCCAGTCGCACACTTCACCCTTGGGCCAGTAGCATTGGACCGCACTTTCCATGAATGAACTATATGATAATGGGTCGTACACTGGAATGTGCGACTGGAATACCGTCCACCTATGTGAAGTATGAAAATGCTTACCTATGTAACTAGTTGCTGGAATAATGAACTTGACTATGTCGTACACTATTATTGAGCCTCAAAATTGAGTAGGCCACACACTCTTATGACTGAATAATTAACATTTAAAGTGTTTATGTGAAATATGTATTGGTGATGTGAACTCGTCCATAGCTTGAATACCTGCTTTGTGATGACCATGATCTGTTATGTGCATGATTAACTGTTATGAGTAGTATTATGTTGTGTGTATTGCTGGAATACTACTTGTACAATATGTGCAAAGAGTACGTGAATTATGTGTATACTAAACTGACTGTCTTTGGTAACCACGGTAGGGTTTGGTTGACAAACTTGGAACGAGTAACATAACATACCGAGCAATATAAGGTGAGTTCACTACTCCTTGAGCATGCGTCCCGGTGGGTGGGATAATTAAACGGGTATTCCTAAGAAGAATACGTCTTTTTTTTGGGTTAAACTGGGATGTTGGATAATACACTCACTCCTATCACCGTAAGTCCCATCTTATACCGAATTAGTTACCCGAGAGGTAATGGGGTATTAGTTGATAGCGCTATTAGGCTTGGCAACGTCACACCGTACCTGAGAGGATGGACGTGAACTAATGACTTTAAATCATGACCAATGCTTGATAGGGGCATTGGGGACGGACAAACAATCTGACGCCATCTTGCGGTACTCGAGTTATTATCAACATTGCTTTTGAACTGAACTAAACACTTGGCAACTAAACGTTTTTACAAAAACTGTGAACTCGCCAGCTTTGTGCTGATACACTTGTCAGCATGCTCGCAGGTTATTAGATATGTGGTTGTGGAACTTGCTGTCTGGGATGCTGGAGTGGTCATGGGTCGAGATACATGGAAATACGAAACAATACTAATTGGTTACATACACTTGGGCTTGACTTAATTAAACTTTGAATATTGCTTCCGCTGAACACATTGAGTTATAATAAATGTTTTGTAATACTTTGTTTTAATGAATGAAAACTTTTATTTGAAATCTTGCTATGAGTTCAATGTGATTAGTGGCTAGATCCTGGTACGACACACGCCTCGCGGGAGTTTCCGCATGTGGTAATTTAGGGGTGTGACAGTTTGGTATCAGAGCCACTGGTTATAGTGAACTTGGTTTTAAAACGTTTTCATAAAACCAGACTATAACCGAACAGTTCTGAATACGACCATTACACTCAGCTCCAGATTGCAAGGTTCGTTTCTCGTTTACTTATTGCACAACGTAACTAGTGAACACTTACGTATGATATTGCATGTGATTGCACACTTAGCACCACAATATGAATTCATGTGTTAATTGCCTATGTTATGTGATTGATAGCGTGGCATTTTCTCTAGACTTTCATGATCCATGTTTTGTGATGTCCTTTGTCTTGCTACTTGAATATGAGGAACCATTTAACACGAGTTAGGAGGAACTGAGACGAGCATGCAAATCATATTATTATTGTGGGTGCACACATAATAATAATGTGCGGTGCATGCGGGTCCCAATGAGGTTTAACAAGTGTAAACGTGGGTTCTGTTTCGTTATTTGACCTAATGAGAAACACAACAACCCATAGGAATCAGAGCGATGATTGCTTCCTACTCGAACCTGATCCTTTCACTTCCCTCTGAATCCTTATGAATCACGATGATATTGAATGTTGCTTGAACACGTATCTAAACGTCTACTGACCCGTATAAGAACGTTAGGTGATAGTGCGAACGTCTTTGAGTTAGTTGCTGAAGCGTCGAATGTTTGGTCTATACTTTCCTCACTTTTCCTCGTTTACTTGAACTCAACGAATTGACGCCTCAGATTCAGAAGCATGAACACTTCTGTAATTCTCTAACAACTTACCGTGCATCATTCGATCGACTCACAAGACCGATGGACAAGAAGTTGAGCGTGATACATTAACAATCATAGCATCATGGCGACACTGATTACCAACAACGAACACCAGTAGATTGACTTCAATCGAGTCCCTAACCCTAGTCAGTAACCTCTGGGAGCCAACTCTTATGAATCACTCGGGGCATAAACGCTGGCAATCGACCAGAGTGTGGGATGTGTAATTGCTAGCGCCATGGGCAATACCCTAGGACGTGTCAAGAAATGTGAAAAGGTGGACCCTTTTGGTGAAAGATCGCAGGGTTCTAGGCCACGACAACAACAAGATACTTGTAATCGAGACCCTCGATATGGGAATGAGGGTGACTTCGACAAGGATTGGCCACTGTTCAGTAAAGACACTAACAACCACGGGAACAATAGCAGTGCTGGGAATCTTCGTAGCCATAACAAAGACGGTGGAAACGGTGCTCTTGGAAGAGCATTCAAGATTGGCGTGGGTAGCGCCAGGTATGATGACAATATAATAATCTGCACGTTTTTGTGATTAATCTCTTCGCCTCTGTTCTGTTCAACCCCAACACTTCTTGAGACCAAACACGTTGTAAAATTGGCTGATGGTAAGTCAATTGAAGTTTCACATGCTCACTTTGGGTGCGAACTCGATCTTTAAGGTCAAGTGTTTGACATTGACCTTCTTCTTGTTACTGTTGGAAACTTTGATGTAGTCGTTGGCATGGACTGGTTGTCCAAGAATCAAGCAGAAAATCCTCTGTAAAGAGAAAGTCGCATGCATACCTCTCTCTGGGGGAGATTCATTGATTGTCAGTATTGCTTCAGCGACGGAAGCCAAGAAGTGTTTCAGCTATCTCGCTATTCAGTCACTAGTTACCGGTACTCAGCCCGAGGAAAAGAGAATTGAGGATCTACCAGTTGTTCACGAGTTTTCCTGATGTTTTTCTCGAGGAACTTCCCGGTATACCTCCACACTGTCAGGTGGAGTTCCAAAATGATCTTACACCAGGAGCAGCCCTGATTACTCGTACTCCTTATCGTCTTGCACCAGGAGAGTTGCAAGAACTGTCTAATCAACTTCAGGAACTGTTGGACAGGGGTTTTGTCTGACCTAGTTTTACGCCTTGGGGAGCCCCAGTTCTATCCGTGAAGAAGAAAGATAGGCCTTTTCGTATGTGTAATGATTATCGAGAACTCAACAAGGTGATAGCAAAGAACCGTTAGCCTCGACCACAAATTGACAATCTGTTGACCAGTTGCAAGGGTCAAGCTCCTATTCGAAAGTTGACTTAAGATTGGGCCACCATCAGATGAGAGTCCGAGTGGAGGATGTTCCTAAAACGACTTTTCGAACGCGGTATAGCCATTACGACCTTCTGGTCATGCCATCCAAGTTGACTAACGCACAAGCAGCTTTATGGACCTCATGAACCTTATGTGTAAACCGTGTCTCGACGATTTTGTCATCACGCCTATCGACGACATTCCAATCTACTCTTAGAGCAAGGTGGACCACGAGCGGCACTTGCGTCTTATCTTGGAGGTCCTGAGGAAGGAGCCACTCTATGCGAAACTCTTTAAGTGCGACTTCTGGGTTCGAGAAGTACACCTTCCTGGTCACATAGTCAACGAATTAGGGTACATGTGGATCCCGCTAAGATTGATTCCATCAGAAATTGGGCGGCACCAGGGAATTCTTCGAAGATGCGGCAATTTCTTGGTTTCGCTGGGTATTATTGTAGACTCATTGAGGGATTTTTGAGGGCCACTCAGCCTCTTACCGCTATAGACATAGAAAAGTGTGGTGTACTCTTGGGGGACAACAAAGCAGGAAGACACCTTCCAGCTCTTGAAACAAAAACTCTACAGCGCATCAATCTTGTTCTTAACTAAGGGTACTGATGATTTCGTGGCACACTAAGATAGTTCTATTTAGGGTCTCGGTTGCGTACTGATGCAACGCAAGAAGGTGATAGCCTATGCTTCGCAACAGTTGAAGATTCACGAGAAGAATCACACGACTCACAAATTGGAGTTGGGGGCTGTGGTTTTTGCGCGGAAAATCTGGAGGCATTACTTGTACGGTACCAACTTCACTATTTATACCGATCACAAGAGTCTTTAGCATATCTGTGAATCGGAAAAAAGTTGAACATGCGACGGCGTCGCTGGATGGAACTCTTGAACGATTACGACTGTGAAACCTAAACGTGTACGAGCTTTGTAGCTCACCATCGACTCTAACCTACCTGATCAAATTCGATCTGCCCAAACTGAAGCGTTGAAGGAAGAGAATCTTCAAGCTGAATCTATGCAGGGCATGGGGAAGCAACTTGTAGTAAAATCTGACTAGATGTATCAGGATCTAAAAGTCATGTATTGGTGGCCGGGCATGAAGGAACACCTAGCTATGTATGTGAGCAAGTGCTTGACTTGTGCGAAGGTCAAGGTGGAATACCAAAACCCATCCGGTTTATTTTAACAACCAGAAACACCCATATGGAAATGGGAACAGACTGCCATGGATTTTGTCACTGGTCTACCAAAAACTCAAAACAGAAACGATACCATTTGGGCGATCGTTGATCGTCCCACGAAATCAGCACACTTTCTTGCGATCAAGAAAGCTGACAAGTCTACGCAGCATGCAGACCCTTACTTGAAAGAAGTGGTACCTAGGCACGAGGTGCCAACCTCTATCATCTCTGGTCGTGATCCGCATTTTGCATCTGATTTGTGGCGGGCGATGCATAAATCTTTCAACCCACGTCCTGACATGAGTGCTGTTATCACCCTCAGACGGATGGTCAAAGAGAGCGAACTATCCCGACACTCGAAGACATGCTGCGAGCATGTGTGATTGGTTTTGGTAAAGGTTGGGGAAGACAGCTACTGATGGTAGAGTTTTCCTACAACAACAGTTACCATTTTAGTATTCAGGCAGCTCCGTTTGGGGCATTGTATGGACGGAAATGTCGATCTCCTCTTTGTTGGGTTGAGGTGGTTGACAGCCAAGTCACAGGTCTAGAACTTGTACTTGAAACTTCTGAAAAGATTGTTTAGATCAGAAATCGTATGGCGGCAGCGCTTGATCGCCGGAAAGCCTACGCCGACAGGCGTAGGAAACCCTTGGAGTTCGCTGCAGGCAAGCGTGTTATGTTGAATAGCATGGTGCACTCTGGGAAGCGCGGCAAACTCAACCCATGTTACGTTGGGCCATTCAAAATTCTGGGAAGAATCGATTAAGTGGCTAACAAACTTGAGTTACGTGATGAATTGGGTAACGTACACAATGTTATTCATGTATCAAAACTAAAGAAGTGTTTGTCCGATGAAACACTTGTGGTACCCTTACAAGAGCCTAAGATTGACGATAAGTTGCAGTTTGTCGAGTAACCCATCGAAATCATGGATCGGAAGGTTAAGGTTTGTAAGCACAATCGAATCCCAAACGCGAGAGTTCGTAAGAACCTAAGACATAGACCGGAGTTCATGTGGGAACTGGAGGACCAGATGAAGCTTAAGTATCCTCAACCGTTTAAAACCGCTGATCCAATTCTAGTGCAACTAGGTGAATTTCAGGACGAAATTCCTTTCAAGTTGGGGATGATGTGGCACCCGAGGAAAATCCACAGTCATCTTGACATATCACTTCACTCCCTTCACTTCTCGGAGACTGCTTATCAAATTTCGGGACGGAATTTCTTTCAAGTTGGAGATGATGTGACAACTCGAGTTTCCAAGGTTCTTCAACTACGCACCGCTCCTAATTATATCTCGCCGTACATTATAAATTTTGTGCTCGTTAGGTAGATGGATAAAGTTGATAAATGATTGTGAATGTGTAACCACACGAGTTCCAGGTCGCACACCTATATCTCGACCGCACACTCCCTAACTTGTATGTGTCATGAATATCGGACCACACACACACCATCAAGCCCAACCGGTCGAAGCCCAACCCATCCCTTGTAATCTTGGTTACACACTATCATAAGAGGAAGTTGCAAACCTTAGGCCTTTAGAGCAGGTGACGACAGCTAGGCCACTCGAAGAATCACCCTTCATTCACTCGCTCCAGTGCACTCTCTACGACCTCTCGGTTAGTATAATCATACTAGTGTTGAATCTAATTAATTGTTTTGACTATGTGCGAATCCGTGCGATTTATAATTAGGATCATGTGAGTTCTTATGATTTAGAGAAGTTAAAAACCATAATCGGAATGTATGAATCTTGATTGCTTATTCTCGGTTGTGTGCGAAGTGTTGTGATTAGTATGATGTTCATGAAATCGTGTGACTAGGGTTGTTATCAGAAATCCTATAAATACGTAGGGGTGCATGTTAGTGATTAGTTGAGAAACTTATTGTAATAAAAACTGATTAGTTGTGGTTTGTTCTTGTTCATGATGTTACATGTTGTTAATAAATATATAAGAGGCTTGCACATGTGGGAGTTCGGGGATAACTAAGGGGTTATGGATGCATGGGTTGGTTGGTATGATTGTAGCATGGACAATTTACGAGTACGGAATAAATCTAGTTTCAGTATGATGAATCTTGGTGGGTGTTAGCAATGGTTAGCTCATGACTTAGGAGTTTCATGTCAATGAACTGTTGCTGAAGATGATTATGTCATTTTAGTTGGGATATAAATCTGGATGATAAGGGTCAATGATGATGAATAACCGTTGCGATAATTATGTTGTTTGATTCGCATTGAAAGTGAAACTGCCAATGATTGTGATTGCGAGAATTAGGGAGTAAATGATAGCAACTTGTAACTAATTCATCCATAATTTACGGCCCCGAATAACGGACCGCACATTGCCTGATCTCACATTATGAATTCGTACAAACTAAACTACATAAATAACAACTATGAACTGGTTAGTCACACACTACTCAATGCCGCACACTCTCATTCTAGTCGCACAGTTTCATTTGGATCGCACAGTCCTTCAACTGGCATAGATCAGGGCCATACATGTTAAACGGGCCGCACACCTAGGCTGGACCATACTTGTGTTGGGCTGTACACTTGGAATGAACCGTACACCCGAAACCTAGTCGCACACTTCACCCTTGGGCCAGTAGCATTGGGCCGCACTTTCCATGAATGAACTATATGATAATGGGTCGTACACTGGAATGTGCGACTGGAATACCGTCCACCTATGGGAAGTATGAAACATGCTTACCTATGTAACTAGTTGCTGGAATAATGAACTTGACTATGTCGTCCACTATTATTGGGCCTCAAAATTGAGTAGGCCGCACACTCTTATGACTGAATAATTAACAGTTAAAGTGTTTATGTGAAATATGTATTGGTGATGTGAACTCGTCCATAGCTTGAATACCTGCTTTGTGATGACCATGAACTGTTATGTGCATGATTAACTGTTATGAGTAGTATTATGTTGTGTGTATTGCTGGAATACTACTTGTACAATATGTGCAAAGAGTACGTGAATTATGTGTATACAAAACTGACTGTCTTTGGTAACCAAGGTAGGGTTTGGTTAACAAACTTGGAACGGGTAACATAACATACCGAGCAATCTAAGGTGAGTTCACTACTCCTTGAGCATGCGTCCCGGTGGGTGGGATAATTAAACGGGTATTCCTAAGAAGAATACGTCTTTTTTTGGGTTAAACTGGGATGTTGGATAATACAGTCACTCCTATCACCTTAAGTCCCATCTTATACCGAATTAGTTACCCGAGAGGTAATGGGGTATTAGTTGATAGCGCTATTAGGCTTGGCAACGTCACACTGTACCTGAGAGGATGGACGTGAACTAATGACTTTAAATCATGACCAATGCTTGATAGGGGCATTGGGGACGGGCAAACAATCTGACGCCATCTTGCGGTACTCGAGTTATTATCAACATTGCTTTTGAACAGAACTAAATACTTGGCAACTAAACGTTTTTACAAAAACTGTGAACTCGCCAGCTTTGTGCTGATACACTTGTCAGCATGCTCGCAGGTTATTAGATATGTGGTTGTGGAACTTGCTGTATGGGATGCTGGAGTGGTCATGGGTCGAGATACATGGAAATACGAAACAAGACTAATTGGTTACATACACTTGGGCTTGACTTAATTAAACAATGAATATTGCTTCCGCTGAACACATTGAGTTATAATAAATGTTTTGTAATACTTTGTTTTAATGAATGAAAACTTTTATTTGAAATCTTGCTATGAGTTCAATGTGATTAGTGGCTAGATCCTGGTACGACACACGCCTCGCGGGAGTTTCCGCATGTGGTAATTTAGGGGTGTGACAGTTTGGTATCAGAGCCACTGGTTATAGTGAACTTGGTTTTAAAACGTTTTCATAAAACCAGACTATAACCGAACAGTTCTGAATACGACCATGACACTCAGCTCCAGATTGCAAGGTTCGTTTCTCATTTACTTATTGCACAACGTAACTAGTGAACACTTACGTATGATATTGCATGTGATTGCACACTTAGCACCACAATATGAATTCATGTGTTAATTGCCTATGTTATGTGATTGATAGTGTGGCATTTTCTCTAGACTTTCATGATCCATGTTTTGTGATGTCCTTTGTCTTGCTACTTGAATATGAGGAACCATTTAACACGAGTTAGGAGGAACTGTGACGAGCATGCAAATCATATTATTATTGTGGGTGCACACATAATAATAATGTGCGGTGCATGCGGGTCCCAATGAGGCTTAACAAGTGTAAACGTGGGTTCTGTTTCGTTATTTGACCTATTGAGAAACACAACAACCCATAGGAATCAGAGCGATGATTGCTTCCTACTTGAACCTGATCCTTTCACTTCCCTCTGAATCCTTATGAATCACGATGATATTGAATGTTGCTTGAACACGTATCTAAACGTCTACTGACCCGTATAAGAACGTTAGGTGATAGTGCGAACGTCTTTGAGTTAGTTGCTGAAGCGTCGAATGTTTGGTCTATACTTTCCTCACTTTTACTCGTTTACTTGAACTCAACGAATTGACGCCTCAGATTCAGAAGCATGAACACTTCTGTAATTCTCTAACAACTTACCGTGCATCATTCGATCGACTCACAAGACCGATGGACAAGAAGTTGAGCGTGATACATTAACAATCATAGCATCATGGCGACACTGATTACCGACAACGAACACCAGTAGATTGACTTCAATCGAGTCCCTAACCCTAGTCAGTAACCTCTGGGAGCCAACTCTTATGAATCACTCGGGGCATAAACGCTGGCAATCGACCAGAGTGTGGGATGTGTAATTGCTAGCGCCATGGGCAATACCCTAGGACGTGTCAAGAAATGTGAAAAGGTGGACCCTTTTGGTGAAAGATCGCAGGGTTCTAGGCCACGACAACAACAAGATACTTGTAATCGAGACCCTCGGTATGGGAATGAGGGTGACTTCGACAAGGATTGGCCACTGTTCAGTAAAGACACAAACAACCACGGGAACAATAGCAGTGCTGGGAATCTTCGTAGCCATAACAAAGACGGTGGAAACGGTGCTCTTGGAAGAGCATTCAAGATTGGCGTGGGTAGCGCCAGGTATGATGACAATATAATAATCTGCACGTTTTTGTGATTAATCTCTCCGCCTCTGTTCTGTTCAACCCCAACACTTCTTGTGACCAAACACGTTGTAAAATTGGCTGATGGTAAGTCAATTGAAGTTTCACATGCTCACTTTGGGTGCGAACTCGATCTTTAAGGTCAAGTGTTTGACATTGACCTTCTTCTTGTTATTGTTGGAAACTTCGATGTAGTCGTTGGCATGGACTGGTTGTCCAAGAATCAAGCAGAAAATCCTCTGTAAAGAGAAAGTCGCATGCATACCTCTCTCTGGGGGAGATTCATTGATTGTCAGTATTGCTTCAGCGACGGAAGCCAAGAAGTGTTTCAGCTATCTCGCTATTCAGTCACTAGTTACCGGTACTCAGCCCGAGGAAAAGAGAATTGAGGATCTACCGGTTGTTCACGAGTTTTCCTGATGTTTTTCTCGAGGAACTTCCCGGTATACCTCCACACCGTCAGGTGGAGTTCCAAAATGATCTTACACCAGGAGCAGCCCTGATTACTCATACTCCTTATCGTCTTGCACCAGGAGAGTTGCAAGAACTGTCTAATCAACTTTAGGAACTGTTGGACAGGGGTTTTGTCTGACCTAGTTTTACGCCTTGGGGAGCCCCAGTTCTATCCGTGAAGAAGAAAGATAGGCCTTTTCGTATGTGTAATGATTATCGAGAACTCAACAAGGTGATAGCAAAGAACCGTTAGCCTCGACCACACATTGACAATATGTTGACCAGTTGCAAGGGTCAAGCTCCTATTCGAAAGTTGACTTAAGATTGGGCCATCATCAGATGAGAGTCCGAGTGGAGGATGTTCCTAAAACGACTTTTCGAACGCGGTATAGCCATTACGACCTTCTGGTCATGCCATCCAAGTTGACCAACGCACGAGCAGCTTTATGGACCTCATGAACCTTATGTGTAAACCGTGTCTCGACGATTTTGTCATCACGCCTATCGACGACATTCCAATCTACTCTAAGAGCAAGGTGGACCACGAGCGGCACTTGCGTCTTATCTTGGAGGTCCTGAGGAAGGAGCCACTCTATGCGAAACTCTTTAAGTGCGACTTCTGGGTTCGAGAAGTACACCTTCCTGGTCACATAGTCAACGAATTAGGGTACATGTGGATCCCGCTAAGATTGATTCCATCAGAAATTGGGCGGCACCAGGGAATTCTTCGGAGATGCGGCAATTTCTTGGTTTCGCTGGGTATTATTGTAGACTCATTGAGGGATTTTTGAGGGCCACTCAGCCTCTTACCGCTATAGACATAGAAAAGTGTGGTGTACTCTTGGGGGACAACAAAGCAGGAAGACACCTTCCAGCTCTTGAAACAAAAACTCTACAGCGCATCAATCTTGTTCTTAACTAAGGGTACTGATGATTTCGTGGTACACTAAGATAGTTCTATTTAGGGTCTCGGTTGCGTACTGATGCAACGCAACAAGGTGATAGCCTATGCTTCGCGACAGTTGAAGATTCACGAGAAGAATCACACGACTCACAACTTGGAGTTGGGGGGTGTGGTTTTTGCGCGGAAAATCTGGAGGCATTACTTGTACGGTACCAACTTCACTATTTATACCTATCACAAGAGTCTTTAGCATATCTGTGAATCGAAAAAAAGTTGAACATGCGACGGCGTCGCTGGATGGAACTCTTGAACGATTACGACTGTGAAACCTAAACGTGTACGAGCTTTGAAGCTCACCATCGACTCTAACCTACCTGATCAGATTCGATCTGCCCAAACTGAAGCGTTGAAGGAAGAGAATCTTCAAGCTGAATCCATGCGGGGCATGGGGAAGCAACTTGTAGTAAAATCTGACTAGATGTATCAGGATCTAAAAGTCATGTATTGGTGGCCGGGCATGAAGGAACACCTAGCTATGTATGTGAGCAAGTGCTTGACTTGTGCGAAGGTCAAGGTGGAATACCAAAACCCATCCGGTTTGTTTTAACAACCAGAAACACCCATATGGAAATGGGAACAGACTGCCATGGATTTTGTCACTGGTCTACCAAAAACTCAAAACAGAAACGATACCATTTGGGCGATCGTTGATCGTCCCACGAAATCAGCACACTTTCTTGCGATCAAGAAAGCTGACAAGTCTACGCAGCATGCAGACCCTTACTTGAAAGAAGTGGTACCTAGGCACGAGGTGCCAACCTCTATCATCTCTGGTCGTGATCCGCATTTTGCATCTGATTTGTGGCGGGCGTTGCATAAATCTTTCAACCCACGTCCTGACATGAGTGCTGTTATCACCCTCAGACGGATGGTCAAAGTGAGCGAACCATCCCGACACTTGAAGACATGCTGCGAGCATGTGTGATTGGTTTTGGTAAAGGTTGGGGAAGACAACTACTGATGGTAGAGTTTTCCTACAACAACAGTTACCATTTTAGTATTCAGGCAGCTCCGTTTGGGGCATTGTATGGACGGAAATGTCGATCTCCTCTTTGTTGGGTTGAGGTGGTTGGCAGCCAAGTCACAGGTCTAGAACTTGTACTTGAAACTTCTGAAAAGATTGTTTAGATCAGAAATCGTATGGCGGCAGCGCGTGATCGCCAGAAAGCCTACGGCGACAGGCGTAGGAAACCCTTGGAGTTCGCTGCAGGCAAGCGTGTTATGTTGAATAGCATGGTGCACTCTGGGAAGCGCGGCAAACTCAACCCATGTTACGTTGGGCCATTCAAAATTCTGGGAAGAATCGGTTAAGTGGCTAACAAACTTGAGTTACGTGATGAATTGGGTAACGTACACAATGTTATTCATGTATCAAAACTAAAGAAGTGTTTGTCCGATGAAACACTTGTGGTACCCTTACAAGAGCCTAAGATTGACGATAAGTTGCAGTTTGTCGAGTAACCCATCGAAATCATGGATCGGAAGGTTAAGGTTTGTAAGCACAATCGAATCCCAAACGCGAGAGTTCGTAAGAACCTAAGACATAGACCGGAGTTCATGTGGGAACTGGAGGACCAGATGAAGCTTAAGTATCCTCAACCGTTTAAAACCGCTGATCCAATTCTAGTGCAACTAGGTGAATTTCAGGACGAAATTCCTTTCAAGTTGGGGATGATGTGGCACCCGAGGAAAATCCACAGTCATCTTGACCTATCACTTCACTCCCTTCACTTCTCGGAGACTGCTTATCAAATTTCTGGACGAAATTTCTTTCAAGTTGGAGATGATGTGACAACTCGAGTTTCCAAGGTTCTTCAACTACGCACCGCTCCAAATTATATCTCGCCGTACATTATAAATTTTGTGCTCGTTAGGTAGATGGATAAAGTTGATAAATGATTGTGAATGTGTAACCACACGAGTTCCGGGTCGCACACCTATATCTCGACCGCACACTCCCTAACTTGTATGTGTCATGAATATCGGACCACACACACACCATCAAGCCCAACCGGTCGAAGCCCAACCCATCCCTTGTAATCTTGGTTACGCACTATCATAGGAGGAAGTATACATCTCCTTTACAACAATTGCAAACCCTAGGCCTTTAGAGCAGGCGACGGCAGCTAAGCCACTCGAAAAATCACCCTCCATTCACTCGCTCCAGTGCACTCTCTACGACCTCCCGGTTAGTATAATCATACTGGTGTTGAATCTGATTAATTGTTTTGACTATGTGCGAATCTGTGCGATTTGTAATTAGCATCATGTGAGTTCTTATGATTTAGAGAAGTTAGAAACCATAATCGGAATGTATGAATCTTGATTGATTATTCTCGGTTGTGTGTGAAGTGTTGTGATTATATGATGTTCATGAAATCGTGTGACTAGGGTTGTTATCAGAAATCCTGTAAATACGTAGGGGTGCATGTTAATGATTAGTTGAGGAACTTATTGTAATAAAAACTGATTAGTTGTGGTTTGTTCTTGTTCATGATGTTACATGTTGTTAATCAATATATAAAAGGTTTGCACATGTGGGTGTCCGGTGATAACTAAGGGGTTATGGATGCACGGGTTGGTTGGTATGATTGTAGCGTGGACAATTTACGAGTATGGAATAAATCTAGTTTCAGTATGATGAATCTTGGTGGGTGTTAGAAATGGTTAGTTCATGACTTAGGAGTTTCATGTTAATGAACTGTTGCTGAAGATGATTATGTCATTTTAGTTGGGATATAAATCCGGATGATATGGGTCAATGATGATGAATAACCGTTGCGATAATTATGTTGTTTGATTCGAATTGAAAGTGAAAATGCCAACGATTGGGTTTGCAAGAATTAGGGAGTAAATGATAGCAACTTGTAACTGATTCATCCATAATTTACGGCCCCGAATAACAGACCACACATTGACTGATCACACATTAGGAAGTCGTACAAACTAAACTGCATAAATAACAACTATGAACTGCTTGGTCGCACACTACTCAATGCCGCACACTCTCACTCTAGTCGCACACTTTCATTTGGATCGCACAGTCCTTCAACTGGCATACATCTGGGCCATACATGTTAAATGGGCCGCACACCTAGGCTGGACCATACTTGTGTTGGGTTGTACACTTGGAATGAACCGTACACCCGGAACCCAATCGCACACTTCACCCTTGGGCCAGTAGCATTGGGCCGCACTTTCCATGAATGAACTATATGATAATGGGTCGTACAATGGAATGTGCGACTGGAATACCGTCCACCTATGTGAAGTATGAAACATGCTTACATGTGTAACTAGTTGCTGGAATAACGAACTTGACTATGTCGTACACTATTATTGGGCCCCGAAATCGAGTAGGCCGCATACTTTTATGACTGAGGAATTATCAGATTAAGTGTTTATGTGAAATATGTATTGGTGATGTGAACTCATGTATAACTTGAATACCTGCTATGTGATGACCATGAACTGTTATGTACATGATTAACTGTTATGAGTAGTATTATGTTGTGTGTATTGCTGGAACGCTACTTGTAAAATATGTGCAAAAAGTACGTGAATTATGTGTATACAAAACTGACTGTCTTTGGTAACCACGGTAGGGTTTGGTTGACCAACTTGGAATGGGTAACATAACATACCGAGCAATCTAAGGTGAGTTCACTACTCGTTGAGCATGCGACCCGGTGGGTGGGACAATCAAACGGGTATTCCTGAGAGTAATACGTCTTTTTTTGGGTTAAACAGGGATGTTGGATAATACACTCAGTCCTATCACCTTAAGTCCCATTTTATACCGAATTAGTTACCTGAGAGGTAACGGGGTATTAGTTAATAGCGCTATTAGGCTTGGCAACCTCACAGCTTACCTGAGAGCACGGGCGTGAACTAATGACCTTAAATCATGACCAATGCTTGATAGGGGCATTCGGGACGGGCAAACAATCTGACGCCATCTTGCGGTACTCGAGTTATTATCAACATTGCTTTTGAACTGAACTAAACACCTGGCAACTAAACGTTTTTACAAAAACTGTGAACTCGCCAGCTTTTTGCTGATACACTTGTCTGCATGCTCGCATGTTATTAGATATGTGGCTGTGGAACTTGCTGTCTAGGATGCTGGAGTGGTAATGGGTCGAGATACATGGAAATACGAAACAAGACTAATTGGTTACATACACTTGGGCTTGAATTGATTAAACATTGAATATTTCTTCCGCTGAACACATTGAGTTATAATAAATGTTTTGTAATACTTTGTTTTAATAAATGAAAACCTTTATTTGAAATCTTACTATGAGTTCAATGTGATTAGTGGCTAGATCCTGGTACGACACACGCCTCGCGGGGGTTTCTGCATGTGGTAATTTGGGGGTGTGACATTTATATAATCACATCTTTTAAAAAATAGGTGTAAGATAAACTTAAATTTGTACGAATAAATTTTTATACTTTCGTTAACAACTTTGACTCATTGGCATCTAAGCTTTATTGTACCAGGCTTACTTGCAAGCCAACACCCATTATTTAAAAAAAGATAATGAAGAATCCTTTTAATCCAAACATTAGTATTCTTTCATTATGTGTATCCAACACCCACACTTTTATCCTTAACAAAATTCAACATAATTCGTTATCCTTTATTCAATCAAGATTGACTCGTTAGTGAGAATACTTACATACTTCACTCTTATACCAACTATGACACCTTACGTAGATAATGGATGCCAATGCACAATTGATACCAATTTACAAGAAAAACTTTTATTTCATTAACATACTATGCAACATATAAAGTTGGAAACTTATAAGTACAAAGCTTGATTAATCAGACTATTCCTAGCCCGAGATACAAAATTTCCACCAGATCACATAGGTCTAGGATACAGTATTCTACCGGCCATACAAGTCTAAGATAAATAGCACGCACATGAACTATTGTCAAAAATTGGTATCAGATGTACAATGAAAAACAACTCAAAGATACCCAAACCGATTGTTTATTAACCCTAGAAAGAACAATCTAAAAGATTTAAAAAAAACGAACTGAATACAAGAACTCTCAAATCTCACAAGATCATCATTCATCAAAATGATGATCTTTACTAGACAAATAATAAAACCACCAGATTTGTGATACATAGTGTATCACAATGATGAAACACTAATTCGCCTAAAACGAGAGAAAACAAAAGAACTCAAAATGATTGAGAGCCTGGTATGCACAATATATAGAGTCTCCATGAGGATATGATCCACACCGACTTGAAGCCGTTGTTTAGCTGGTTATAACAAACTCTTGTCTTCATGAACCCACTAAGCTAACCCACGAACACTGGTACCCTGCTACAAGCTAAGCCCATCAATTAGAAACTTATAAAATAAAATGGAATTGATCAATACTACTTGTAATTTTAACACCCCCTAAAATTCCATTAACTAAACGTATCAAACAGTTTTAACTCATTTCATAAATGATGGTGGGTTTTAACTAAATCACCTCCAGTAAATAAATTAGCCAACTGTTTTTCAGATTTTACACCAACACACTTTAAAACTCTTTTTGATATATAATTATGTCTTAGGAAAAACAAATCCGACTTAAAATGTTTGCTCCTATCATGGAAAACTGGATTTGCTGCAACTTGTTGCAATATTATTATCACAAAACAAATTAATAAGAAGTTTAACTATAACCTGTAACTCACTTAACAAATTTTTAAGCTATATGACCTCACATGCAGTAGCACGAATAGCCCTTTATTCAGCATTAGCTGAAGTCCTAGATATAGTTGTTTGTTTTTTACTTTTCCAAGATACAAAACAACTACCAAGAAATACACAAAAACCTGTTACTGACTTCTTGGATACAAGACACTTAGCCCAATCAAAATCATCATAAGATGTTAATTCAAATGAACAACCTTTTCAAAATAAAAGTCCTTTACTAGGAGCATATTTTTAAGATATCTGAGTAAATGAAATGCAATCTTTAAATGTCCTTCAGTGGGGCTATGTATAAACTAACTAAGATAGTGCACTGCATATGATATGTCTGGTCTGGTGTGTAATAGATAAATCAACTTCCTTATTCATCGTTGATAACCAGTTATGTTTTTTAAAGGACCACACTATCAAGTAATGCATTTAAAACATGACTTTGATCAATAGGAACACTAACAGGTTTACATGCTAACATTCCATATTAAAAAAAATAGTCAGTACAATACTTTCTTTGGGACAAGCAAATGCCATATTTTCACAACTCAAAACGTCAATGCCCCAAAAATATTGTAACGCGCCAAGATCCTTAATTAAGAATTTAGATCTCACACTTTGTTTCAATTTTTATATTTTAGAAATAGAGGTACCAGTAACAACTATGTCATCCACATAAACTAGTAACATAAGAAGCACATTTTCATTATTCTTTACAAACAAGGATGTATCACATTTACTTTGAACAAATCTAAAATCAAGTAAAACGCTGACCAATTCCTCATGCCACATCCTAGGAGCTTGCTTAAGCCCATATAGGGATTTATTCAAATTTACACACTTTAGATGTGTCATTGTCTGGCAGCCTTCTAGTAAAGACATATATACATCTTTATTGAAGTCACCATATAAGAAAGCATTATTCACATCTAATTGATATAATTTCCAATTATTTTTAACTACTGATATTACGCATCTAATAGTAACCGGTTTAACAACAAGAGAGAAAGTTTCCTCATAATCTATTCCCTCTTTTTGACTAAACCTTTTAGTAACTAATCTTGCTTTGTATCTTTCTATTTAACCATTTGACTTATATTTTATTTTGAAAATCTACTTACAACCTACCACACTTCTATCTTTAAGTCTATCAACAGTGTCGCAAGTGTGATTTCTATGCAATGCTTGAATCTCATCATTCATTGCACCGATCTAATTGGGATCTGTAACAGCCTCTTTATAGTTCCTAGGCTCACTTTTGTTTAAAATATAAGCAAAACATTTATTTTCTAGAGTTGGGTTTGAAAAATTAATAACTTTTTGAATTCCATACTTTACTTTACCCTTTATAACAAAATCATCAAGTTTTCTAGGAAACCTAGTATTTCTAGGGGATCTTCTAAGTAAAACAATGTCAATTGTGTCACCCTTAGAAGAATTTTGATTCTCATTTTCATTATTTACATGCTCAGCCCTATTAGATGTCACATCTTCTTTACTGGTCTTCCAAATTTCAACCCTAACAACAACTTCATCATGTAACACTGAATGCTAAGAATCATGTGTTCTTGTATTCGACTTACCTATACCCCTTCTTTCATCATTGGGATCAACCACAGTTTAAACATATCTAGAGTCTGAATTATCATACAAATAAAAAAAATTAGAAATGTGATGCCTTTATTCTAATTTGAATCAAAATTTTCAAAAACTGTTTTTTCTTTAAAAGGGAAATCATTTCATAAAATTTTACATCTTTTGAAAAAAATACAGTCTTAGTGTCAAGACTATACAACTTATATCCCTTTTTCATGTGAATAACCTATAAAGACACATTTTTCAGCTCTATTATTTTGTTTATTAGTTTCATTTAAAACTGTAAAAAAAATAAATATTCAAACACTTTAAAATGATTTAGAAAGGGTTTAAAACTATAGGCTAATTCATTTGGAGTTTTGCTACCAAGAATAGAAGAAAGAGTCCTATTTAAGATAAGTAACATTTAAAACACATTCACTCCAAAATCTAATAAGAAGATTACTTTGAAATAACAATGCCCTAGTAACATTTATCAAATGTCTATGCTTCCTCTCAACAATTCCATTTTGTTGAGGAGTATAGGCACACAATGTTTGATGACTATCCGTTTACTTTTACACATCAAATTCATTTGACTATTAACAAATTCTAATCCATTATCACTTCAAAAACATTTTACATTTTGTTTAATCTGAGTTTGTATCGGATTTATAAAATCTCGTACATTTTCAAACACCTCATTTTTATATTTCATTAAATAAACCCAAACTGTGCCCTGGAGTAGTCATCAACTATAGTAAAGAAATACCTATGTCCTTCTCTACTAGCAACTCTATAAGCCCCCAAACGTCTAAGTGAACAACTTCACCTAAATGAGAACTTTTGTGTTCACTAAGAGGAAAAAGCTCTCTATGTTGCTTGGCCCTGTGACATACAACACATGGCTCATGATTAGAACCAAAACACACATTTATTTTATGACTAAACATGTTAATAACCTGATCAGAAGGATGTCCTAATCTAGCATGCCATTGCAACACGCCTTATCAGACATAACAAAATTTATGCACATATATAACCCTTCAAGCCGATTACCAGTCAGTAGGACTTTCTTTGATAACAAGTCAAAATTTATGCTCATCAAACCCAACAGATAATTTATTATCATTTGCTAACTTATGAACATAAATCAAATTAACACAACACTCAGGAACAACAAACACATCTTGCAAAGTAACACGATCTACTAGTTTTAATGTACCAAGTTTAGTTACTAAAGAATTTGTTCCATTAGGGTGTTTAACTTGAATGTTTAAATCAGACACATCAACAAACTTAGTTAAGTCTTTCTCTGATTTAACCATATGGTTATTAGCTCATGAGTCTATAATCCACCTTGATCCTTTCCCAAATCCATTAGCAAGACCATATACAAGTTTACTTAAAACATTTGAACAGAATAACCCTTCTGAAACATTGCAACTTTGTGGTGATTCAGGTGTCCTATCCTTTAACAAACTTAAAAGTTTAGACAATAGATCAGACGTTAAAGTTGTAAGAGGAATACTAGACTCATTAGAACAAACACTATTACTAGAAATCACCTTTTTATCTTTATTTCCTCTTGGTGGTTTCATCCAAGAGGGATATCCAATCAATTCAAAGCACTTATCAACAAAATGACCAGTTTAATTACAATGAGTAGATTTCAAGTTTTAGTCGGAACTCTTATTATACATCATAATATAATCTGTTATTAGATTTGATTTAGATACAAAACCAACAGATTGATTCTTTTTGATATTATTACTTGTTTAAGTACCCGTGTTTACACGAGTTATTAAAAGTAAATTATATAATATTTAACGCTGTTGACATAAAATTTGAAATAAAAAAAATCGTTCCATTACTTATGTAAATATTAAATTAGAATGAACTAAAAAATTGAGAAAATTGTCATTTTAGTCCCTGAGGTTTGACCAAAATTGCTACTTTAGCCCAAATAGTTTTTTTTCTTGCCATTTTATTTCAAATAGTTTTGTTTTCTGCTATTTTAGTCCCTTACTTTTGTCATTTTTGCCATTTTCATCCAACCTACTATTTGAACTAAGGTGAATTTAGTTAACTTAGGTGAATTTTGGTCAAACCACATTTTTCTTTCTTTTTTGCAGGTGCGATGGTATGAGGATGGTGTTGTGTCGGTTTATAGTGCAGTTGATGGCGGTGGTTGTTGGTTTAACGATGATGGCGGTGGTGTTGGTTGATGACGTGGGTGGCGGAAAAGTGGTCGGTGGTGGTGGAAATGGTGGGTGGTGATTGTGGTAGGGTGGGTGGATGGGTGGGTGGTGACGGTGCAGGCAGTGGCGATGATAGAAGGTTGTGATGGGTGGGTGGTGGTGGTCGATGAAAATGGCAAAAAATGACAAAAGTCGGGGACTAAAACGGCTGAAAACAAAACTATTTGGACTAAAATGGCAAGAAAAAAACTATTTGGACTAAAGTGACATTTTGGTCAAATATCAGGGACTAAAATGGCAATTTACTTAATACGGTAGGTTTATACACCACATTTGTTGTTTTATCTATAGGTTTACTGGTCATGGGTGAAAACCAGTTGTTTCAAGTACAAACCAACCTTAAATAGTGACTATCTACCAAATGATTGATTATGCTTATTTAATAACTGAAATGTTCAGTTACGGTTTGGTTTATGATAACCAAGTTGACACGTGCCCACTCCTTGCAAAATAAGATAATGTTGTCCTGCGTGTTGGGTTTCACATACTACATACATAGAACAACCAATGTTTATGTTTATTATTATAACTTTGTATTAAAATATATAAAAGTATCAACATTACATCAACTTCTTATATTACATGTATAAAGTTAAGAGTCAACAAATAAATGAAATATACATATCCGTATACTTAGTTTGTTTTACTTATCAAATCAGCTACACTCGTAGAAAAATGAAAATTATCAGGCTGGAGTTCCTACAAATTCTGCAAGATATTCTAATAACTCTCTTAGTCCATAAAAACAAAAGACTACATAAGAAAAGTAGAATAAATATTTAAGTATAGAAAAGTATTTATAAAAAAAGAATAAAATGGTGAAAAGAAGTTAGGAATGAAACCTGAATGGTTGTCTCAATGTCACCATCATTGATACTCACACATTTTTATATTTTTGCAACTCCCTATTGCGTGAGCCGAGAAATTAAGAATGTAGACCAAAATTCACGGAAAATAAATTTGAGTTTCATACGAACTGTATTGAAACATATTATGCTTCCTAAATATTATTTTAACTAATTTTTTTAAAGCTTAGTAACACAAATTTCTATAGGGTATGGGTCAAGCCGTTCAACCTAACCAGTGGGCTTGTCATAGGTGCATTCAAATTTTGAAAAAAAAAAGCCAAACTTCTCAAAAATCACAAGATGATAAGGATCGGTTGATTGACTAACAAAATCGCATTACAACAACCAACTCAAATGAATAAACAATGGTTCGATTTTGTTTTAATCAAAAACAAAAATTTACGGTACGGTTTTGGTCACACCTTGCTTCAAAACAGAACCATATCAAACTTGTTTCAATGTTTGTCATTGAATTTAAGGCCCAAATTCATTATTTTGGACAAAAAGTTTGAAACTTAAACTTAATAAGTGGTTAAATTGTAACACCCCGGAAAAATATAAAACTTTATGTTAGAATTATAAAGTTTAAATAAACGAGAATTTACTAACTAGAAATTTTTAACCTAGTTAGTTAATAGACTAGAAATAGCTTATGATGGGGGTTAAAAGCTACTAAACAATAGGTAGAACAAAGTTGAGGGGCCTAAGTTGTCAAAATTGAAACTTAATTTGTTAAAACAAATTAAATAAAACCAAACACCCCCAAAAGAAGTGTTGGTCGATCAGAAGAAAGACCAGGTCAACACCCCCAAGCTCCAAACCCTAAAATTCATTAAAACTCTCAAATTGGAGGTGCAAATCTGGTCCAAAACGAAATCCGAACCTAGAATCGTGATCCTCATAGCAAGAGGATTAAAAAGGTATGTAAAATCTGATGAAATCTCTAAACTTGAAAATCTCATGATTTTGGAAAATCTGAAATTAGATGTTGCATGTGAGTTATTTGGTTAGATTAGGGATGAGATAGTGTCTAGAAGTGAAACCTAGACAACTACATGTGAAATCATGTTCAAATTCAGGAAATTCCATGAACACCTTGAAGGTGGGTTGTGGGTTTTACAAGATAATGATGAAACATTAGGGTTTAGAATGATGATCCTAGTGTAATTTGATTATAGAAAGTGATTTCAGAAAGGTATGATGATTAAATGCAATATGAGGGCTTGATTGATGTTAAGTTAGCTAATTAGCAAACTATGAACTTGAATACAAAAGATATAAAAATTCTGCCTTTATAGTGTTTGTTGAAATGCCTCAAAGAAGGCTTGAAACTGAATTGTTAAGTTAAAAACGCATAATTATGATGTATGACAAAATGTGCGTTATGTATGTGAAACCAAGAGTTCTAAACATAAAGTGATTGAACTCTATAGGAAAGGAGGCCGGGGCATCTAGCGGGCAAACCGGCGTGGACGCACGTTTGAAGGGGTCGCTTTGAAGGTATGTAACTTGACCCGTTACATTGAGTAGATTTTGATGGTTATATAATGCGTAATTGAAATTTTTTGAATAAGAGTTGTTTTGAATTAAGCGGTGAAGTCGCTATATTGAATGATTGATCAAATTTGGTGGGAACTCGTTGGTAGTCGTCATATGGGAGGATTCCTTAGACGAGCCAAACGGGTCGAATAATCAAGTAAAGCATGGTCAATGCTTCGGATTATGATGGATTGATCTTTGATATGGATAATATATAACATAGTAGAAATATGAGATTTTAATGTATTGATATCCTAGAAAACTGAAATCCGAGAGTTGGGGTTTTAGTGTAATGAACAAACAAAACAAAACATAAATTTCCAGCAACTACCGTAAGTTACGGTAGTACCGTAACTTTCGGTACAGGTCAAGAGTTTACGGTGAATCACCCCTATTTTACGGTGGACCAATAATTCTCCAGGACACCGTAAGTTACGGTGGAATCAGAGATAAAACTTAAGTTTTATTACTTAAAATTTATATTGAATCTCATGTTTATATATTTATAACAATTGTCAAAACTAAAGTTTTAATGGTTTTGACCTTAGGTGACGAGGTGGACCTTACGGATGGCGGTCAAGCAACGTCGAAGAACCGAACATGACTTTTGAAGCTTCCGCTATGTTTTAATCTTACTTAAACTTTGTTCATGGGTTGTAAACAATTTCTTAAATAACTTTTGGGTGTTCCAGTTTAGTCATTAGTTGACTAAGGTTTATGCTACTTGAACTTGACTATGAAACTTATGTCTAATTAGTATCTTTTGTATAAAAATATAGAAAATTAGTATTAAATTCAAGTAAATTTTTGAGGGTGTAACAAGTTGGTAATCAGAGCTCAAGGTTGGCAAGAAGTGTTCGGTTCAAGCTTGATCGATCGTCCGGTAAGAATTAACTTATTTTGTTAATAAATTATGTATCATGTAAAGAATGAGAAATGAACAAATATGCATGAAAAGAGTGTGTAAGTTCACTCAAATACAAGAAATGCATGAAAAAAGAATGATTAAATCAAGTTATGAACTTGATTGAATTGAAACAAGAATGACTAAATCAAGTTATGAACTTGATTGAATTGAAACAAGAATGATTAAATCAAGTTATGAACTTGATTGAATTGAAACAAGAACGATTAAATCAAGTTATGAACTTGATTGAATCAAAACAAGTAAAGCATGTGTTATAAATGGAATGTTTAACAACCTATGTTAACATTTCAGAAATAGAGATGGCTGATGGAGGTAATGATAATGCGGTGCCAAGAGTCACCGAACAAATGAGGGAAGTGATTGCCGAAGAGGTTGGAAAGGCGATCGAAAACAGTTTGTCGAGCTTTATTGATAAAATTCAAAAAACAGTTTTATCAATAGTAGAAGAGAGAATCAAGAAATTGGAAGATGATTCAAATTTAGCAAAGGAAAAGCATGGAGGACGAAAGCCTTGTTCATACAAGGAATTCATGGCTTGTAAACCACCAATATATAATGGGGAGGTTGACCCAATAGTGTGCCAACGATGGCTAACTGATATCGAAGGGGTATTCGAGAGGACCCATTGTGACGAAGATGACTACGTAGCCTATGGTACGGGTCAACTAAGGAGTCAAGCGAAAGATTTGTGGGATAACAAAAAGAGAGAGATCGGTATTGAAGCTGCTAAGGTCATGACTTGGGAAGAATTCAAGACGCCATTTCTTAAGCATCATAGCCCCAAGGCGGTTATGAATAAAATCAAGGAGGAGTTCATGCAACTTAGGCACAAGAATGAGACCATAGACAAGATTCCGGCAACGTTTATGGATAAGATGAAGTTTTGCGATGATCTAGTGACGAATGAAGAACAAAAGATATACTACTACCACAACATGTTGAGTGCTGAGTATAGGGAATTTATCACCCCTTCCAAATACGAGACCCTTACCGAGATCATAAATGCCGCTCGGGAAAGGGAGATCGAACTGAAAAAGAACATTGAAAGGGGTGAACGGAAAGCACAAGATGTAAACCCAAGCCCTGCTAAGAAAGCACGAACAAACGAAACCGCAAAGAAATTTGATACGAAAGGTGGGTCGCCAAGTTGCAGAATCTGCGGAAAGGGTCATAAAGGCGAATGCCGTTACAAGGATAAGCCTTGTCCCATATGCAAGAAAACGGGACATATGGCTATATCGTGCCCGGAGAAAGTGACGGTTTGTTATAATTGTTATCGAACGGGTCACAAAAAGTCGGAATGCCCGGAACTAGTTGGAAAGAAAGATGGGCAGGACCCGAAAGGTGAAGCCCCAAAAGCAAAGGCAAGATCTTTTCAACTAACCGCCGCAGAAGCAAAGGTTGAACCTGACGTGGTCTCAGGTATATTTGCTGTAACTTCGATTCCTGCACGCGTGTTATTTGATACGGGTGCGAATAAATCCTTTGTTTCATATGGATTTATTCGACATCCTTCATTTGTTCTAACAAAATTACCTGTGCCCTTAGAAGTAGAGATAGGTAATAACAAGAGCTTTATGGTTTTTGATGTATGTAAAAACTGTAAACTGAGCATTGATGGCGAAGAATATTTGATAAACCTAATCCCGATGTCAATGGGAGAATTTCAAGTAGTCGTTGGGATGGATTGGCTATCTCAACACCATGCAAAGGTCGTGTGTTTTCGTAAAGAGATAAAACTAACATCTCCGAGCGGGAAACACGTCACCATTTATGGCGAAAAAGGAGGCAACCCCATAGTATGCTCAATGTTGAAAGCTCACAAGCTTATGAAGCGAGGATGCAAGGCATTCATGATATACGCTAATGAGCCCGAAAAAGAATTACGAAAGATTGGAGATGTACCGGTAGTACGAGATTATGAAGATGTGTTTCCGGAAGATTTACCGGGGATACCGCCTGAACGGGAAATAGAGTTCGGGATCGAATTGATTCCGGGCGCGAAACCCGTAGCAAAAGCCCCGTACCGACTTGCACCGTCGGAATTACAAGAGTTGATGTCTCAAATTCAAGACCTACTTGACAAGGGATTCATAAGGCCGAGTGTGTCTCCTTGGGGCGCACCGGTATTGTTCGTAAGAAAGAAGGACGGAAGCATGCGCATGTGTATCGATTACCGGGAGTTAAACAAACTCACGGTAAAGAACCGATACCCGCTTCCGAGGATAGATGATTTATTCGACCAACTACAAGGTGCGAATTGGTTTTCAAAAATTGACCTTAGATCGGGGTATCACCAATTAAAGGTCAAGGAAGAAGATGTGCCGAAGACGGCTTTCCGTACGAGATACGGACATTACGAATTCCTCGTGATGTCATTTGGGCTAACAAATGCACCCGCGGCTTTCATGGACCTCATGAACCGGGTTTGCAAGCCAATGTTGGATAAGTCGGTCATCGTGTTTATCGATGATATTTTGGTGTATTCGAAAAGTGAAGCTGAACACGCACACCACTTACAAGAAGTGTTAGAGGCACTTAGACGAGAAAGGCTGTATGCGAAATTCTCTAAGTGTGCCTTTTGGCTACGAGAGGTACAATTTCTTGGCCACGTCATAAGTGCCGACGGAGTATTGTTGGATCCGTCCAAGATCGAAGCTGTGTCAAAATGGAATCCCCCGAAGAACCCTTCGGAAATTAGAAGCTTTTTGGGGCTTGCGGGATATTATAGGAGATTCATTCAAGATTTCTCCAAGATTGCGTCACCGCTAACAAAGCTAACACGAAAGAAAGAAAAGTTCGTTTGGGGTGTTGATCAAGAAAAAGCGTTTCAAACGGTAAAAGAAAAGTTAACTCAAGCTCCGGTATTGACATTGCCGGACGGAGTCGAAGTTATGGTGGTTTATTCGGATGCTTCACTATCGGGGCTCGGTTGTGTGTTGATGCAACGGGGCAAGGTAATAGCCTATGCCTCGAGACAATTGAAGATACACGAGAAGAAATATCCCATGCACGATCTTGAGTTGGCTGCGGTGGTATTTACATTAAAAATATGGAGGCACTACTTGTATGGGGTAAAGTGCACCATATTCACCGACCACAAGAGCTTGAAATACTTTTTCGATCAGAAGGAGTTAAATATGCGACAAAGGCGATGGCTGGAAACGGTTAAAGACTACGATTGTGAAATACATTATCACCCCGGAAAGGCTAATGTGGTGGCGGATGCGCTGAGCAGAAAAGCGGACTATGTCCCAATACGAGTAAGATCGATGCAACTCGTGGTGACCTCGGGTATACTTGAACGTATCCGAGAGGCGCAATCAGAAGCAATGAAAAAAGAGAATTGGAAGAAAGAAAGAATAATCGGTCAATTGAAAGATTTGTCGGATGGGAATAACGGGTTGAAGACTCGATCCGGAAGGATATGGGTCCCACATACTTGTGGAGTGAAGGCGCTTCTACTTAATGAAGCTCATAAATCCCGTTATTCAATTCATCCGGGTGCGACCAAGATGTACAATGATTTGAAACAAAATTATTGGTGGCCCGGAATGAAGAGGGATGTGGCGAAGCATGTGGAAAAATGCTTGACATGTTTACAAGTCAAGGCGGAGCACCAGAAACCATACGGCAAACTCCAACCGTTAGAAATTCCGGTTTGGAAATGGGAACATATTACAATGGACCTATTAACCAAGTTGCCTAAGACGAATCGTGGTTTCGATGCCATATGGGTAGTGGTGGATAGATTGACGAAAAGTGCTCACTTCATTCCGATTCGTGAGACTTATACGTCAGAAAAGATGTCAGAAGTTTACACTAATGAAATAATAGCACGTCATGGGGTGCCAGTATCCATCGTGTCTGATAGGGATACCCGGTTTACTTCGAATTTCTGGCGAGATTTCCAAGAGCAAATGGGAACCAAATTGTTCATTAGCACTGCGTACCATCCTCAAACGGATGGACAGAGTGAAAGAACGATACAAACATTGGGGGATATGCTACGGGCGTGTATAATCGACTTTGGAGGAAGTTGGGATGTTCACCTACCGTTAGTTGAGTTTTCGTATAATAACAGCTACCAATCTAGTATTAAGATGGCACCATACGAAATGCTTTATGGTAGGAAGTGTCGAACCCCGGTATGTTCGGGCGAAGTGGGTCCACGTGAACTCGCCCACCAGGATATAGTACAAGCCACGAATGAAAAGATCGATATAGTACGGGCACACTTGAAAGCGGCTCAAGACAGGCAAAAGGCGTATGCTGATAAAAGGAATAGGCCAATCGAATTCCAGGTTGGCGACATGGTCATGCTAAAGGTTTCCCCATGGAAGGGTGTAATTAGATTCAGAAAAAGGGGAAAGCTAAGCCCGAGGTTTATTGGGCCATTTAAGATTATTGGAAGGGTTGGCAAGGTAGCCTACCGCCTTGAGCTACCGGAGGAACTAAGTGGGATTCATGGCACGTTTCACGTGTCACAATTAAGAAAGTGCCTAGCAGACGAAACGGCCTATATCCATTACGACGATATCGAAGTGGATAATAGTCTGAATTATGCGGTGAGACCGGTGGAGATTTTAGACCGAAAGGTCAAACATTTACGAAATAAACAAATTGACCAAGTCAAAGTCAAATGGGAGCATAGGAAAGGTTCGGACACCACATGGGAGTCCGAAGAGGAGATGCGACGTCTTCACCCTGCATTATTTGGTACGTACTTCGGTTTCGGGGACGGAACCTTTTTAAGGGGGATGGACTTGTAACACCCCGGAAAAATATAAAACTTTATGTTAGAATTATAAAGTTTAAATAAACGAGAATTTACTAACTAGAAATTTTTAACCTAGTTAGTTAATAGACTAGAAATAGCTTATGATGGGGGTTAAAAGCAACTAAACAATAGGTAGAACAAAGTTGAGGGGCCTAAGTTGTCAAAATTGAAACTTAATTTGTTAAAACAAATTAAATAAAACCAAACACCCCCAAAAGAAGTGTTGGTCGATCAGAAGAAAGACCAGGTCGACACCCCCAAGCTCCAAACCCTAGAATTCATTAAAACTCTCAAATTGGAGGTGCAAATCTGGTCCAAAACGAAATCCGAACCTAGAATCGTGATCCTCATAGCAAGAGGATTAAAAAGGTATGTAAAATCTGATGAAATCTCTAAACTTGAAAATCTCATGATTTTGGAAAATCTGAAATTAGATGTTGCATGTGAGTTATTTCGTTAGATTAGGGATGAGATAGTGTCTAGAAGTGAAACCTAGACAACTACATGTGAAATCATGTTCAAATTCAGGAAATTCCATGAACACCTTGAAGGTGGGTTGTGGGTTTTACAAGATAATGATGAAACATTAGGGTTTAGAATGATGATCCTAGTGTAATTTGATTATAGAAAGTGATTTCAGAAAGGTATGATGATTAAATGCAATATGAGGGCTTGATTGATGTTAAGTTAGCTAATTAGCAAACTATGAACTTGAATACAAAAGATATAAAAATTCTGCCTTTATAGTGTTTGTTGAAATGCCTCAAAGAAGGCTTGAAACTGAATTGTTAAATTAAAAACGCATAATTATGATGTATGACAAAATGTGCGTTATATATGTGAAACCAAGAGTTCTAAACATAAAGTGATTGAACTCTATAGGAAAGGAGGCCGGGGCATCTAGCGGGCAAACCGGCGTGGACGCACGTTTGAAGGGGTCGCTTTGAAGGTATGTAACTTAACCCGTTACATTGAGTAGATTTTGATGGTTATATAATGCGTAATTGAAATTTTTTGAATAAGAGTTGTTTTGAATTAAGCGGTGAAGTCGCTATATTGAATGATTGATCAAATTTGGTGGGAACTCGTTGGTAGTCGTCATATGGGAGGATTCCTTAGACGAGCCAAACGGGTCGAATAATCAAGTAAAGCATGGTCAATGCTTCGGATTATGATGGATTGTTCTTTGATATGGATAATATATAACATAGTAGAAATATGAGATTTTAATGTATTGGTATCCTAGAAAACTGAAATCCGAGAGTTGGGGTTTTAGTGTAATGAACAAACAAAACAAAACATAAATTTCCAGCAACTACCGTAAGTTACGGTAGTACCGTAACTTACGGTACAGGTCAAGAGTTTACGGTGAATCACCCCTGTTTTACGGTGGACCAATAATTCTCCAGGACTCACCGTAACTTACGGTGACACCGTAAGTTACGGTGGAATCAGAGATAAAACTTAAATTTTATTACTTAAAATTTATATTGAATCTCATGTTTATATATTTATAACAATTGTCAAAACTAAAGTTTTAATGGTTTTGACCTTAGGTGACGAGGTGGACCTTACGGATGGCGGTCAAGCAACGTCGAAGAACCGAACACGACTTTTGAAGCTTCCGCTATGTTTTAATCTTACTTAAACTTTGTTCATGGGTTGTAAACAATTTCTTAAATAACTTTTGGGTGTTCCAATTTAGTCATTAGTTGACTAAGGTTTATGCTACTTGAACTTGACTATGAAACTTATGTCTAATTAGTATCTTTTGTATAAAAATATAGAAAATTAGTATTAAATTCAAGTAAAATTTTGAGGGTGTAACATAAATATATTTAGCCAAAAGATTCAGACCCAACTGCATTTCTTTGTGCCACTATCTTCTAAAAGCTCGAACATTGCAAGCATAAATTTAATCCAAAAACCAAACTGAAACGAAGCAAACTCATATGCTCGACGGTTTTCCTAAAACAACCGCGACACACACATAGAACATGGCATTATGTGTCACACTCACATGATGCAGATGCATCACACACACATGCAACACACAACCATACACACACAAACAACATTAAACACACACACACACACAAACAACATTAAACACACACACACATCTGAGGCACATATTAATACACACAGTCATGGGCGGATTGGCTTGGTGTCGAGTGGGGACACACGACCCATTGGGTTGGAGCCCATTACGGTTGAAAAATATTTATCTTAGGAAAAAAATTAGCAAGCCCCCTCAAATATTTCTTACAGGTCCCACTAAAGCCCCTTGAAGGACCCATGTAAGTCTCTATGAAAACAACTTTAATCTAGGAGAGGGTTCATTTCGAGACATGTTCTTGTTCATTAAACAGTTTTGTTAAAGTAATTAGCGGTGTTTTATGTGCTGGTTTATGAAAATTGTTGGGCAAAGTTCCTTACACGCATTCATTTTTAACTATCCATGCTTAATCATCCATGCCACAAACCTCCACCCTACCATTTTGATCATGTCCTCCTGCTGTTGAAATATCATCGCACACACTACCCTTCAACAACCCTTTATCTATTTAACTGTACATCCATTTTTTTCAAGATTACCTTATAAAATTAAACTCCTCAAAGTGTCAATGTACTTAAAAGACTGGATTAGGCAACATCAACAACCCTTTCTCCATTTTCATCCCGTTCTAACACGTTAATGTGTCATCTAACATAGTCGACACACACATATTCATCAGAGCACACACACTTGACACAACACATAGGTACCCAAACTCACATCGACACACACTCTGTAAATGAAATGCACACATTCATACACACACATCGACATACAACGTACTAAACTATTACCTCATGGTCGGAAGAATGGAGAAGCAATAGTGGCGGTCCGCTACACCGGCGTAGCTTGCCTGCGTGTGATGGTAGTTCTGAATAAACATAGATCCTTGTTACAACCTTAGTGATCCTTGTAACAGAATGTCTGAGTAACCGGAGAAGAAAATGAATACACAAGTGAAGAGGTTAAGAATGATTTATTAAGGCAAATTTAACCCATAAATGATGTCCGTTAATGATGACAATCTGTTTGATCAAGCGATAAAAGAAAAATCATGCATTTATGTTAAGATATTTGGATTTCTGTAGCTGGAAGGGCTGCATAATAAAGGGTTAGAACAGTCGCACATTCCTGCATCACAACACATTCCAGCGTTGTAATTCGGATTCATTCCAAATTGAAAACCAATAAACAATGGTAAAAATAACGTTATTAACGGGAATTGGTTGGTATAAGTTTGGTTTAATACAATATCAATATGGTACCAACACAGATTAAATAGTGATCGACCTGCATTTTTACATGATTCCCTTCTTTTTGGTTTTGTTCCATTATTGTGTGTACTCGTTATTAAGCTTAAAGATACAGACCTAGAGAACTGGGCTATGTGTTACTGATCAAAGACTTTAACTTGTTGTTTCTCGATTCAGCTACCGAGCTCAGAATCCAGGACCCTTTGATTCCAGTTCTGGACCCTTCATCATCAGCTGACTATGACATCAATGTGGAACCTGTTTTGAACATATAACCGTGAAAGAAAATATACATTTAGTGAGATTAGATTATAAGAAGGGTATATAGGTAGCATTATTCATTATTTAGTGATCAGGTTTATTGAAGCTTGGTATGAAACTGGTTATTAATATGAATATTCAGAATCAGAATATGTTTCTCTATACATTAATAACTAAGTATTGCAAGTTTGCAACTACAAGTCATAGTAATCATATTTAAAGAAAATGCAACTATGAATGGGGATATACGGTTGTATTTCTCAAATGTATTACAGCCCCTGTACAATGAAAAAAAATACATCTTCTATTTAAACAATAGAACACCATCATTTACCTATCTTTCTTTGGTTCATCTACTCATTGCTGTATGCACGTATTTTGGTCTTCCTCAAATAGATGGATATTAACATTTAATGAATTACAGAAGATATAATTTACCTTATATTGTAAGAATATAAGTTATGAAAACCAGCTCTTTCCAGGATTCTTAGCCTTTAGCTTCAATACAACATCTTCTCTTTGAGCTTGTACTTCTGCACATTTGAGACTCATGTGAAGATAACATTCTCGAAGTTATTTCAACTCCGTCTCAAGTAAAGATGCACATCTATCTTGTTCTTTTTTAACCGTGTTTACATCAATGTCTAACATCTGACTCATGAATTTATCCCTTGGACAAGAAGCTGAACATTAAAATTGGGTAAAATACACTTTTCGTCCTTTAGTTTTTTATGTTTGTAACAGATTGCAATGGATGTCCTTTAACTTCAATAATTTATTTGTAAAACTCATTACACTCAACGTCCTTTAACACTAACTTGGTTAAAACTTTCAATAAAGTTTGTCATGTGCCTTGCACATAAGGGTATTATTGTCTTTTCCTATTCTAATACAATAAAACAAAAAAGATTATTTTTTTAAAACATATAAAAATCTATTACCTCCTACTCCCTCTCTACAACCAACCCTCACCACCACCAAATCCACCACCGTGACAATCACCACCACCGAATCCCACCATGTGTACGAGGTTTATGTCGGCAAAAGATCAAGGATTTCATGTTTGATACGTATTGTAACACCTGTTTTTAAACCCAAATCTCGATATAATATTGCTATTTGCAATACCAAATTAATTAACTCAAGATCATCCATTATCATTGAAAAAAACGCAACTGCACACACGAGACAAAAAGGGGATATGTTATTAATATGGGCAATTCTTCCACTATTGCAATCTTCTTCAAACCCTCTGTTTCTCTAATCAAATCATGTAACCATAAACCCAGTTACAAGAAACACCCAAAGCTTCACACCAAGAAAGCCATTACAGCTATAAATTGGAGTTGGGTTTGCCCTAACATCACCCCTCTCGTAACTGATGTAACTCTTTGATCACCCATTGTTGCTGGGTTCATCTTTGAAACCATCAAAATGAAAAAAAAAAAAAAAAAAAAAAACCCTTTAATTCTTCCATTCTTTTCAATTGGATCGTGATTCATCGGTGGAAATTGAGGAGATAGCTGGATAGATATAAATCTATATTGAGTAATGAATCGTGATTCACTGGCACACACAGAACCAAACCCACCACCGTCTAATTTCTCAGAGAAATGATGTTTGCGGCTGTTTTCTGTGATTGTGTAGGGTTTTAGGGGTAAGAAAACTGAAGAAAGAAAGATGCCCAATTAATTCAAAAAACAAACTTAATTTAATATTATTTTTTATAAGTAAAATGACTAAAATGCCCTCATGTGTTAGGCACATGACAAACTTAACTAAAAGTTTTAACCAGGTTAGTGTTAAAGGACGTAGAGTGTAATAGGTTTTACAAATAAATGATTGTGACTGTAATTATTGAAGTTAAAGGGCATCCCTTGCTATCTGATACAAACATAAAGGACGAAAAGTGTAATTTACCCTTAAAATTGGCATTAGTAAGTTGAGATTTAGGGTGGCAAACTGGGTTGGGTTGAATAAAACCATATTTTATCCTAACGTTTTACTTTTTTAATAAATAACTAATATCAAAATATATATAAAAATGATACAGTTTCAATCAAAATCTACTTATCTGAATAAAAAACACTTTGGGTGACTTTTGACCCGTTTCCTTTTAATCTTATTATTTTAATTCAACTCGTTTGACCAATTAGAGATATAAATGACTCCAAACTGACACGTTTATAAGTAAACGGGTCAAAATCCAATTGTGCACGTGGTTCTCATGAGTGCCAGATGAATTATTTTGTTCATACCTATTAATATAGGCTTTATACATGTCAATTTCTTGCAAAGCCTCGGCAAGTTCATTCTCTAGTGACCTGATTCCTGATGATGCATCAACAATTATCTCATCTGTAATTGCATCCACATCTTGTAGTATATAAAAGAGAATTAAAATTCAACTTATAGCGAAACTTTTTATTTAAATATAACTAACCAAAAAAAAAAAAGAATTTGATATGGACCTCTATGAGCTTCATGTGCTCATGAAAACTGTTATTACTATCTGATCTAAAAGATTTCATGCTATTATTAGTAGAGTACTCAATCTTTACATTCTACGATCATGTTAGTTGTTGTATTCAACAATTTCAAATAATTAATCATTAAAATTCTAAACTGCTAGCAACTAACTTGTAAATTTCATCAATAAAACAACAGAAACTTTTAAATAAAACTTTTCCGCAATAAAAAAAATCTAAAATCAACGATGATAAGGAACCTTAATATGAAGAAATAACATATATACTTATCATATAGATATTAGAGTATATAAACTTAATTTATATAATGTATGTAATAACATTCGAATATTATGTCTAAATGTGTATGTAACGATGATATTTCTGAACGGTTATGTTGGTTTGGTTGGCACCGTTTGAAACGGTTGTTATTCCCTCCAAATCCAAACGCCAATAACCGCTAATTATAAATAAGAATTGCCGGCAAAGATAACCGGCACCAAGACATTTCACAACCGAAATTGTCCTCTCAATGCTTGTCTGCAAATTCTTGTTCACTGCACACTCACATCACAAACATAATGAATACTCATGTACAAACGACTTCCGCTGCACATGTATTAAATATCCAACAATGTGGTATCAGAGCCACTGCCGAAAGTGATGAAGATCTTAAGACGACATCATCGACCCTGCCGTGTAAACATTGTTCTGACGAGAAGAAGGAAAGAAGATGGTTGCAGAGGAGATGTTATTACTGCAATAAACCGGGGCATCAGATTGCATCATGCAAGGCGAAAGAAAACGATGAGGCTACATAACTCATACGTCTAGCAATTAACACAGGGACTCAACAACAGAAAGAGGCAGATGATGGTAAACAAAATGATCAGAGAATGGAGTATATAGTGACCGGCACTGACGGCGGATTCTGGTCTGAAATATGGTACGTTAGTAAATCCTTTAAAAGGCACTACTCCGGAAATTTAGATATGTTCAAACGAATTAAAAGTATGTTTGATGTGGAAACACAAACCGGTGAAAATAATTTCTATTTCATAAAAGGAATAGGGGTTGTTGAAGTAATGACGGGGTCTGAAAGAATCCAAGTACAAAGTGTTTTCTTTACTCCTGACGTCGATAGAAACATACTTAGTTTGGATCAATTGATCACCCAAGGATACACGGTTAAGTTTACAGGAGATTCATGCAAGATCTTCCCTACGTTTAGTGTCCCTGTTATTAATACAAAAAATGATATTTCTGGTCTCACTAGAGAAGATGAGATTGGTATAAGAGAGAAGGAATCAATGATGAATTCCGAACCGGATTATGAAGCTTTCAAAAATGAATATTTAAACCATTATTTCGAAAGTCTGAATATATCATCGAATGAACCTAATTGGAATGTCTTGATAATTCAAGCAATGTCATTTAAAGACTTCCAAGACTGCAAAGCCCTACTAGACATGTTAGAAGATGATAGTTATGTTAGTAAATACAAGTATTGTATAGAAAATAAGTTTGAGGAGATGGTTGATTGGTTTCTCAAAGACAAACTAGAGATCACCACAAGACCTCTTCCAGCATACACTGCAGACAATCGAAAAGTGAGTCTGCTGGAACTTTATGTGATTGTTAAAAGGGAGGGAGGTCACCGAAGAATAACCGAAAACAATATGTGGGCAATGATTGCCAAAGATATGGGTTTCGAATATAATGAAAGGGAATTTATGAGACTAGTGTACGCTATGTATTTAGATGTACTAGTTTATTATTATAAGTTCAAATCAACTCAACAAGTTGTAGCCGAGAAAGAAATCATGGAGGATGTTGCAGAACCGAGAAGAAGCAAGAGTTTAGACAAGAATGAAGGAACGAGCTGGCAAGTTGGGGCTGAACGAGATGGAGCGGATGAAGAACACTATGCTTTCTACACTGGTAATGACTCGTACGGACTCAAGAAGATGCAACGAAGGAAGAAGTTTGATTTCAAGCAGGCTGAAAAGGCCGTTAATGAAGCTAATAACAGCGTTTTAATGCACTCTCGAAGGAACAATTAAGTTTATGGGGAGTGTATTAGAGTATGTAAACTTAATTTATATAATGTATGTAATTAACATTCGAATACTATGTCTAAATATGTATGTAACGATGATATTTCTGAACGGTTATGTTGGTTTGGTTGGCACCGTTTCAAACGGTTGTTATTCCCTCCAAATCCAACCGCCAGTAACCGCTAATTATAAATAAGAATTGCCGGCAAAGATAACCTGCACCAAGACATTTCACAACCGAAATTGTCCTCTCAATACTTGTCTGCAAATTCTTGTTCACTGCACACTCACATCACAAACATAATGAATCCTCATGTACAAACGACTTTCGCTGCATATGTATTCAATATCCAACAATAGAATAAATTGGGGAGATCATGAGAACCATGAGAATAATCCCCAATCTGCTGAGCACAAACATGAATCCAGATGAATGACCACCATATCAGATCCGGTCCAGTTCTAGCAATCAAAATGCTGGTACTACAATTGGTATCATTGATATCAAAATCAATTATCAAAAATCAGAAATCAATATATAAAAGCGATGCATCAATAGAAACCCTAATATTTAATCAACTTCAAAATCAAAATAAATCTATGTAAGAACATGATTTGGAGATGTGTTGATGATAAAAAAAACTGTTCAAATTAAGAAAAAAGATGCAGCGATGAAGATGTATTGAGGATAAAGGAACCTGTTCAAATAAAAAAAAGGAAGATTCAGTGATGAAGATGACGCAGTGGTGAAGATAGAATCAAAGTTTCAAGAACCTATTCAAATCAAACAAGAAGACGCAACGATGAAGATTATGTAGCAATGAAGATAGAATCTAAGTTTCAATATGAAATTAAGGTTTGTGAATGCATGGCTAAAAGAAATGGGGAATAAAATAAGCGAGTGAAGAAAAAGATAGGAGGAAAGGGTTTCATGGTTTTAGCGCTCTAATTATTTCAAAAAAAGGTTAACTGGATGCCATGTGGCAATTAGTGGTTTAAGTGAATGCCAAGTGGGCTAAGTTTGTTTTGATTTATTATAATTTATAGGTATAGGTATAGGTATAGATTACAAGAGCTTTTATGAGATTCCTCCCTAGCCACAATTGCAAAAGCTTCTTTAATAGAAGGAAGAGTTTCTTTTGTTAGCAAAGCTGTTCTAACCCCTGGACAAGTATCATCTAGACCCTTTAAAAACTGCTATAGCATGCATCATTGTATTTACAAGATGGTAATTTCAAAATCTGGTCTAACTGTTTCCACATAACATTCAATTTATCATAACACTCACAAACAAATTGACGATTTTGACAAAATGAATTTATTTTTTTTATACAAATCAAAAACCACAGTCCCATCAATTTTATTATATGTTTCTTTTAAGTCTTTCCAAACTTCATAAGCAAGTTTAGAATACACCTGACCTAAAAACAACTCTTCTGAAACAAAATTTAAAATCCATGTTAACACAATAGAGTTACATCTCTCCCACTGATTACCTAAAACCTACTCCTCTTCAGATTTAATACATGTACAATCATTGAAACCATACTTATTTTTTTTTAACTCTAATAGCCAAAGTAATAAAATTAGCCCAAAACTTATAATTTTCAGTTACTTTTAACTTGACACTGGTTATTGTTAAATTTGTAGTATCACTAGGATGAAGATATAATGGATTCCTAGGATCTAACATGCTAATCAAAGTTAGAGTAAATGGATTATCTACATCACCACCATTAGCCAAATTGACTTAGCACAATCAAGGTAACACATACAATTATCAAGAAACTAACAAGTCAACACAACAGCTAATATAGATAACAAGACAACACAATTGTAATAACAACAACACACAATAGCGAAGTTATGCCAGGGGCCAGATGGTAGGTTCGTCACTTAAAGGTGCCTACCCAAGTCTTTGCACAGGAGCTGTATTCCTAGCTTGTCTACATGTAACAACCCTCATCAAAACTATTATTTATTGTATTATTTCATCCAATAGGAAACCCTAATTGAGACACCCAAGTGATTCTGCACTAACCCTAAAAATTTTAGAACATTCAGAATCAGGATCAGGGCCCCTAAAACTCAGGGGGGGGGGGCATTCCCTACTCGACGATTATCCTTATAAGTTGTTATAAAAATCGAATTTAATCATTCCGTCGACTCAGCAGGCCTACTCCCATACGTGGCTATCCTATAGTGATTTGGTGTCCCTTACGGACCGTAAGGGATATGTCTTACGGTCCGTAAGCTAAGACAAATTCGTGTATAAATAGCAGGAGTTGGGACTTGAATTCTGCAATTGGAACGACGATAAAATTCGACTCAGGCACTGAGATATCGTCCAAATACTCTAAAAACACACACGAATCACTAATTTAGTATAGTGGGGTGCTGCTACGATGCCGGGTATTAACTCGATCGCTGCTACGATTCAATGTCCGATCGATAGAAACTATCCGATGGATGTTTTAGTACTATCCTTTGTCATTCGTCGTGATTCCGACAGGATGTTTGAGTACCACCCAAATTCGAGGAATACTCTGTCATTCATTGTGAATCCGATGGATGTTTAAGTGATTGCACTTTGCCATTCGTTGTGAGGGTTTTAATCTCGTGAGTTATCGTAAATGTTGTATTAGTTAATTACCTAGTTCGTGTGCACTAGGTTACAAGGCTAATCAATAGGCTAAGCTCTGCCTGTATAAATCTGCAAATATATCAAGGCTTATCTGTAGATTAAACTTTGGCTGTATGAATCTGCATGATTATAAGTGAGTCATTCTCTTTTTATCAACTATTTTACAATACCTCAAATTATTTTCAAAAGTTATAATTACAGGGACTAAGTCGTGGATATCTTGAATCACTGGCTAGTGGGGTATTTTGCACACTACTAATTTTCTCCCAGATAGGTTCATTGACCTACTAGGGATAATCATCACTATTTAGGTTCATTGACCTAATAGTGGTATGACCATCCTCACCATTGTGACATGTCACCGTTGTGACAGGGCACCAGATAAAAATAAGATAGAAGCCATTGTAATCGCTCTTATGCTGTAATTAATAACTATACATCATTTTATGTAAATAGAATGATTCACTCAGTATTTCCCGCTGACAAAACCTTTTTAAAACGCATTTCAGGTAATTATAGTAGATTGGAGTAAGAGATGGATATGGCACTGAAAGGCTTCAAGAATTGGCTTATTTTATTAATTAAATCAAATTAAGAAATATTGTTTCATGTAATCAAATTTATCTTTATTAAAGCTACCTTTGTAAAACATGGATTTATTCCATCTATTTAATAAATAAAATCCGGTGTTTCTAAACTCTGATATTTTTCCTAACTCACGGTCCTGATGAAATTTCCGCTGCAACGTTTTCAAAATAATCACCGGTACCACTGGGCTGTTCGCGACTCCCGATTCCGTCCAGGGTGGGTCGGGGGCCGTGACAGAAGGTGGTATCAGAGCCACTGCTTTAAGCCTTTAGGTGTTGTGACAATAATACCTAAGTTCATATAAAAGAGTTAGGAGATTGCTATTTACTGGTAGCACACATGATAGCATTTAGACTTGAACTTAAGAAAAGATGCCTTAGTATCAGCTTCGAGATAAGCTAAGTACTTGTGTAAATAAAGTATGATGGATTTTAATATACCATAAGAATGGTAATTAGAATATTGCAAAATATGATAAATAAGCAAGAATTAATAGTAATTATTGCTTAGTGATATTAATTGGTCTAGAATAAAATATGTTACGGGAATACAAATTTCCCTAATTCTAGCCTAATAAAAGAGGCACTTTTGAAAAGATACTATTTATGGGAAATAGAAAATTTTCTCTGGAAAGACTGGGTATGGTGTAGTAGACTCTCCAGTTTGTCCAGATATACTGAGGTTACCGCTCCGGCGCGAATCGGATAAGACGGGATAGATAATATGTCAAACAAGTGACAAGATTTCCCTAAATAGTATCATGACCAGATATTTGACTGGTTTTTGGAAATATGAATCTGTTAAATACATTGACCTGATAAATGGTATGTTTATTTCAGCATGTGGAATATATGATTATATAGATATATATATATATCTATAAAGAATTCCAAAAGTCAAATAGGAATAAAGCACAAGCATCTGTGTCTAGATTTCTTTATCAGGAATTTCTTTTCCAAACATTATTTCGTTTGATCATCTGTCTCGTCGCTCGTGTAAACAATGGAAACCCATTAAGTTGGGATACCATCAAAAGTGTAAAGAATTTTTAACGCATTACCATAAACTATTAACGCAAGTAAGAAGCATGTAAAGTTGTGATAATGTACAAGAAAACACATGAAAATTTAATCATAAGTCCACAGAAGTTGAAGTATATCACACACAACTTTCAAGGCAAGACCTTTGGAAAAATATAAATTAGGCACGATAACACCAATGTTAATTCCTTCAGTAGAAGAACTACTAATCAAAAAGAAGCATTTTTGCCACGTAATCCGACAAACGACATAAATTTCACTAAGGTATGTTGTAACAAGATTTCACAAATTTTGGTGCACAGTCTAATCAGAGTTATAATTATTATCACTGCAAAAGAAGCCACATACCTTTGCAAATTCCCTATTTCATTTTATTCGATATTCCCTGATAAATGTCACTTAAACAACGATTATCACACGAAATTCCAGATAAAGTTCTTATATTTCTTTCGTTGAAATTCTGACTTCTGTATATAATAAGTTGACTTTCGTGTTTCTACTTCCTCTAATAGTCATCGTGCCATGAAGATTTCTTTCATAAAAGCGAATATTGATCTATTTCATTTCTTGATAAATCCACATGTTACACATGTATTGTTTGTTACGAATGTGGTTAGTTTGATTTATGAAGACCACTATAGGGCTTCATTCCGATTTGTTATTTTATCAAAACTCAAATATCATTTCACTATACTTGATTTTGGTGCTGTAAACCGCATTATTACAAAACGATAACTCTTTGATATCGAGTCAATGAATTTCTTGAAAAACTCAAATTTCTTTACATGGTTTTTGTTATGACCATGTCCGAACTTATTAAAAACTCATTTTGTTTAAACCGAGTTCAATTATTTGAATTTGCTCACATTACATATTCATTTCAAGATCCCATATGATGGATGGAAGCTATCATATTCAAAATAATCCCAACAAGCACTTCATTTGTTTTGAACCATGATAGGCTTGTTTAAATCTTCGATTCCATTGAATCATTTCTTTGATCACGATCACCTTATACTGACGTTTTCACAAAATTTAAAGCTTGCACTAATCTCGTTTATATATATCATATACGGATTTAATTATTTATTTAATTATATATTAAATTGCTTTGTTGATTTATCTTATAAAAGCTATCTTAACACAAATCGTGTGCTAAGATAATGATACATAAATTCTTGTCCTATTTCAGTGTATCTCTTAAAGATTCTTACAACATCAATCTAGCCTTTCATGATAATTATTGCTTTAACAATCTTCAATAGAAAAACATTATATAAAATTAATTATATATGGAAACTTACATAAGTGATTACCTAATTTACAAAATAGTATTACTATATTCTTATTAAGGTGAAGAATTTATATTTGGCAAATTGGATTTAAATAATCCCAACTCATTGTTATTGGCCAATAATAATCCCAACTCATTTAATCACCAATAATAATCCGAACTATTCACTTTTGTTTGTAAAATACTCCCAGTTAAAAAAACACTAACTAGGTTAAAAAATTGCTGATGTGACATGCCATGTCACCTGCCACATCAGTTGCCACGTCATCAAAAATGCCACGTAGACTGCCACATCAGCTGCCACGTCATCAAAAAATGCCACATCAACTGCCACGTCAGCAAAATTGCTGATGTGGCATGCCACGTCACCTGCCACGTCAGCAATTTTTTAACCTAGTTAGTGCTTTTTTAACTGGGAGTATTTTACAAACAAAAGTGAATAGTTCGGATTATTATTGGTGATTAAATGAGTTGGGATTATTATTGGCCAATAACAGTGAGTTGGGATTATTTAAATCCAATTTGCCTTTATATTTTTATTTTGAGGTGTACTCTCATTTAAATTTATGTTAAGTTATTTATTATTGATAATTAATACTAGTTTTATTATTAATAATAAATTAATAACATAAGTATTAGTATTATTTTTAGGTACTAGGATTATTGTCAGGGGCAGATATTGAATAGCCTAGCCTTAGTTAGGCATAGACTGGCCACCTATGCTTAAACAAGGCAGCACTAACCAATATCCAACCATGATAATGACTAGTTAATATATATAAATTAAGTCAACATACTTATTTAGTAAATTTTAATTATATATATATTTTACTATTGTACTGTAAAGATATATTTTCATAAAAAACAAAACAAGAATGAGAGGGACAAATAAAATTATATAAATAATTATATATTTTGTGATAACTATTTACAGTAACGTTCTGACATGAAAATAACTATATAAGAATAATATGATATTCATCAACTAAGTTAGGTTAAGGGATACATTATAATATATAAGAATAATTTTTGTTTTCACTTATTTACAACAATTGTAAATACATTCACAACGTTATATGGTTTCAAAATAAAAATAAGTAATCACATAGAATCGACCCATTAAATATTATATATTTACAAAATATTTTACAAATACTTTTGTACAATAAATATTTTTACAACTTTCATTTAACGTTATAAATAAAAGTGATTTCTTTTACAAAATAATACTAAAATATTTTGTAATAACTTCATTGCGGTGTTTTGTAATATATAAATATAAGTTATTTTACATAGTATAGTAAAATACTAAAATCATATTTATTTAAAAATAGTGACCATTTTACACATAGTAAATGCGTAACAAATAATATATATTACATAGTATTTATATTTATACAATTCAGATATAGACACAAATAATATATATTACATTTACTTTACAAATATAATATAATAATTGGTCATGCCAAAACAACTTGTTCTTATTATACTTCGATCTCTAAGATATAGTATGAAAAATATGTGGTCACTAATAGTGTACTATCATATTGTTTCACAATTAAAATAACTTGGAACTCTAAATAATAATACACTAACTCTATTGTCTTTTGGTGTATCTTTGCAATTCACTCATCCCAGCACATTGATTTTCTCATATCATACTTTAATATTTGACAAATCATTTTTCATGCTTTCATTTTATTTGAAACATGTCAATTCTAAGTCTTCCTCGGTTGCCAATCAAAGTAAGCTTCCTTTTGACAAAGAATTTTATTAAATTCTAAAAATCATTCACATCCATTTTAAATACCTATTGATCATATATCTTTTGATTGGAACCTAGTCACTTTGGAAAACTATATCATTTCATCTCAGTCGTTTGTCATCAGTTGAACCTTTGAATCCTACTTATGGTACAACTAGTATTCGCAAAATTCGATATTTTAATTCTGTGTCATCTACCTTAAATATTGTTTTGACTAAAATATGACATAAGTCTAAAAGAAATATCGTAACCCAAATCTCGAGGACGAGATTTTTATTAAGGTGGGGAGAATGTAACAACCCTCATCAAAACTATTATTTATTGTATTATTTCATCCAATAGGAAACCCTAATTGAGACACCCAAGTGATTCTGCACTAACCCTAAAAATTTCAGAACAATCAGAATCAGGATCAGGGCCCCTAAAACTCAGGGGGGGCATTCCCTACTCGACGATTATCCTTAGAAGTTGTTAATCCATCATCAAGGTATGTATTATTACTATAATCCTATTATTATTATTGTTGTTGTTGTTGTTGTTAGTATTATTGTTACCATCGTTATCATCATTATTATCTTTGCAGATGTTTTGGATTACTTGAATAATACTTGGTTAAACAAGTATAAAGAAATGTTTGTGTCCGTATGGACTAACGAATGCTTACATTTCGGAAATCAGACAACTAACAGAGCTGAAAGCCAACATGCCAAGCTAAAAAAATTCTTGAATTCAGCAAATTGTACCTTAGATAAGATTGTTCGTCACATTGATGAAGTAGTGAACTCACAATATACAATAGTTAAAGATAGCTTCGAAAAAAGTGGAACTGTTCTAATGCATAAACACAACCTACCAATGTTGAAGCTATTACATGGCTCTGTTTCTCATGAAGCACATGATATAATAATAGCAGAGCGTCATTTAAAGCGTTCACATTGTCGTTGTCCAGTTCGTAAGTGTTATGGATTACCATGTGCTTGTGAAATCTCAAAGTATAAGAAAGCAGGTCAGTGTACTAAACTAAGATTCGGTTGATGTGCTTGGTAATATTTAAAAGCTGACAACTTATGCTTTAATGCAGGTCAATCTATTCCTTTAGATTCGGTCGATGAATTTTGGAGGAAACTCGAGTTACCAGTATATTAATGTAATCGTTCATTTTTTATCTCAAGAAAAAAGAAACAGTTCGACTTGTTTTTCGCTTTGGAGAGACCCTCACCGGTTCCCAGAAAAAAAAAATAATTACAATTGCACACGTGAATGGTAACCATTTTATAATGGTAGAATTGCAAGGAGAGCATCCAATTGCCGGCACAACCAACCTATGGAAATTATCGAGAAAAAATGATGCAGCTGGCTGGGAGAATATATTTGACTCACGTCAAAATATGTATAATTCTTGGATAGCCCAACCTGCTACATTTGGGGGGTGTATAGATTAAACCTCGGTATGTAAATTATTAAATGATAATAATTTTGTAAAAAGTACTTATTTTTATATAGCTTTCGTTACAGCTATAAATATAATTTGATAAATTATAACAATAAAAACTAATAATAAATAATATATCATTACTACTGCTGCTGATGATGATGATGATTCATCATGATGATGATGATGATAACTAAATAAATAATAAACAAATAATAAATAACTAATAATTAAATAAAAAAAAAGATACCAAAAAGACAAAAAAGACTAAAAACAAAAATAAGTGATTGATGGATGTGATGTTTTTATAAAGGAGGTGTAAATAGAATGAGCCAATACATACATACCTGCTTTTACAAAGAAGGTTGAAATGATAGTTTACGAATGATATTGACTTGCATGCATACAGGAAATTTTTGACCGACATATTTCACTCAGGTTTTGAATTCGAGATCAATTCAATCTTCCACTTTGTACACCTCATGCACACAACAGACGTGCACATCATTGCATTATTATTATTATTATTATTATTATTATTATTATTATTATTATTATTATTATTATTATTATTATTATTATTATCTCCATATAATTTCTAAGAACTTCTACATAAATATATACTGGGTTGATTATATTATATAGAGATATCATCCAAATCATATATTATAAACTAATAATAACAAGACCTTTTCAAGTTGACCAGGTTTTCTAGTGTTGCTTCTTCAATACGTTTACTCCCTCATGTAGCATATATAAACAAACGCTCTCAAAATTTACAAATATCAAGCGAATTAAAGATCGGTAAATGTTGAACATGACAATCACCTCCAATGCCACCACCACCAACGTTGCCCCCACAAAGTTGCAAGGACTGCATGGTCCAAAGCCCTCACCTTTGATGATAAACAAGAACTCCACAAAAGTTTTCAAAAAAAGTAACATCAATAATCGAAACCATAAGCTAATAAATAGAGGTGAAGGCTATAAACCTCCGGTTAATATTGTATATCTGAAGTCACTGAAGGTTGTCCATGTGCACCCTCATGAGTTCATGGACACGGTTTAACGACTCATTGGAAAAGTGACCGCTTCGTCTTCGCATGGTCCTATTGGTAAAATAGAGTATAACATTGACATGGGCATGTGTGCTTTTTTTACTTGGGTTTATTATTTTATAATGGGTTGATTATTTTATAATATGAATGTAGATATTTACTTGAGTTGATTATTTTAGAGGTGGCGGGGCGGTTCCGTTATTTTTATCACGGACAATGTATAACGCGTTATTTCCCACCCCGCTCCAAACGTCCACGCGTGATAGTTTAACGAAATCAGATTTTCGTGATTTTTTCAACGCGTCATGGTTTTTTTTTAGTGTAATTGTTGGTTGGGGGGGGGGGGGGGGGGAATTGTTGAGTGTGGTGATGAATGATGACCACCCCCACTTAAAAAAGGTTGTGAGTGATGGAAAAATGGTTGCTGACATGGCGGAACTTGATTGGTGCTTGTGAGTGATAGAATTCTATCACTAGTGACAACCCCCCTCCCCTTATATAGAGAAAATATAGATTGAGTGGTTGATTATTTTATGATATAATATATAGAGATTTACATGGGCTAATTTATATACTATTAATTTTAAACATTGTTAGGCATTACAACTTGTACGTTCTGCTTATAAAGTTGAACATTTGTGGTGACCTCTTCAATTATGGGTTGTACTCTTTTCTTTGCATACCACGTGTACCCATGACTCAGATAAGCAGGTAATGCTTTTAGGGGAATACCATCAGACATCAAACCCTTCATCCTTCTATTAGATTAGAGATATAGAGAGAAAGCGATACAAAGATTGCCGAGAGGAGGGGGACCGATTCCACGGTGGTTTCTTGGCGGTGGGTTGAGGCGGATATGTAGAGACGTTTCGTGGCGGTGGTTTGATGACAGATCAGAATCCTTGTCTGCCACCGATCTGCTGTTGAAAGGTGTAGAAGAACAAAAGGAGTCAGGTGTGGGGGTTACCTTGTTGTTTGAGTGGAGGTTAGTTTTATTTGTCGCTCGGAACTCCACAGTATCATACGTTTGCAGTTTGTTAGGGTTTTATATTTGCTTCATTTTTTTGATTTTGGTTTGTTGCATGTTGAATAGAATTTTCCAACCTGATTTCACTTGTTGTTTCCTCTGTGGCTTTCGAGGCAGCGCACACTTCCGATTTCATCAGCAATTGCTAAGTATATAGTAGCTTTTACAATAACTCTTTTTTTTGCTTTGTTTTCACTCAATATCGTTTGTCTTGTCGTGTGCTGAATCAATTTTTATCCAGGAACAAAACATGTGATATACAAACTGTTTCATTAAGGTGATGCTTGATACTCATACAATTTTCGGTGATTAAAAGACCGGAATAGATTTTGTAGTGAAACAAAATGGGTTGCAGGAGCAAATTTTGGTTGTAGATTGTTTAGGTAGTAGGTAAAATTTCTGTTCATTTCTATATTCGTGAGTTTTAAAAGGGGATTAAAGTGATTTTTATGTCATGTTCCAGTTCTGTCCAGAACCAATAAGGAGCAATAAAGTTTCAACAGCTGATTTTCATGTCAACATTGGACAAAACACTAGGTATGAATCCATGTCTTGATTTTTTGTGCTCGAATTATTAGACCATTAAAATGCTCACTTTTTAAAAAGAAAATAAGTCATGAAATTAATACCCAGTGTTCAAATTTGTATTTCCTAAGTGGACCTTTTAATTCATCTACAACACGCACACGTTGTGGTATTGTTTGCATTGTTCTTCTTTTTATATGAAATTAAGTTAGCCTGAGCATTAAATTTGACTTAGAATAATAAATTAAATGCTACTAATAAAAAATAAGATACAGTGTAGGTCTGTTTTTCCGGTGGATCGATAACGAACACCTATCCTTGTTTATCACGAACACGGTAACGGGTGCGGAATCCCCGTGCCGGTGCAAACCAAACAAAGTGCAAAACACACGGGTAACCAAAGATTCAATATCTATTGATTAGGATGAGTACACCCAGAAACATATACAAACAATGTTTTTACAGAGTTTCACTAAGTGTCTCTGTTTCTCTCACACTCATCTGCCTCACACAGAAACAAATGATGAGTATTTATACTAAACTGAGACCAGAACAATGACGAAATACAAATAACTCTCGGCGAAACAACTAAAGTCGACGAAACACACCTGTTTCGTCGACAAACATATTAAATCAATTCTGTTTCGTCGATTGAAGTTGAAGCCCAACTAAAGACAAAGTCCATTCACAAGTCTTAGCCCACTTCATAGATTCACGGCCCATATTACGTTTCTGTTTATAATCTTTGCACAATTCACATGTAGGACAAAACTTGTGACATCATCATGACATCACAAAGGTGATGTCATGGTGATGTGTTTTGCGGGAATGGCTTGCGGCGTTCCGTGTCTCGCGTGTCGAACTCTGGGGCGCACGACGGAGGAATGTCGTGTCGTCGGGCTTGAGCCGGACCTAACCGAGTCGACCAAGTCGAACTGAGCCGAGTCGAACCGAGTCGAGTCGTGTCCACATAAAGTGTACCAACAATCTCCCCCTTGGACGCTACTCGTGAGGTTCGTCTTCTGTGATAGTTCGTCTTCTGTGTCTTTCATGTCGGAGGATCTTCAAAGTCTTCACGCTTCGAAAGTAGAAAGTGTATCAACAAACTCCCTATTTTATTTAGGTAGTGTGTTAACAAACTCCCCCTTAGAATGAACTCTCCATTGAGTTATGCTCGTGAATCTTTTGATCTTCAATGATTTAGATCCTTGTGGTGTTGATGAGTGATCAACTGCAATCCAATCATCTTGATCTTCTGATTGCATCAACGTCGTGTCTTCACTTTACGGCTTGTCATCTGACACGTTCTCTTCGCCTTTAGCTTATTCTGATGTCGCATCTGCACATACAAGAAAGCTAAACACGTAATGAGAACAACCGCTTGGAATATAGACAAATTAAACAAACGACACATATGAGATCAAATCTCAATCAAACACCGACCGACAACAGTTTGAAAGTATAGAAAATGATCAATTTTAATTCTTTAACTTTCAAAACTTGTTAACTTCGACTTTTTATGAAGGTGCAATTGTTTTCCGGCTTACGATCAGGATTTTGGGTAGGATAGACTCGAGTTCCAACATCAGTCAATAAAAAATAAACTAGAAGCAAAATCTTTTTGGATTTTATAAAGTTTATATTAAAACACACCTAAAATCTTTTTGGAATTTTTCATTTTTCAAATGTAAAGACGGAAAGCAATAAATAAATATATACAAAGATACAGAAACTGAAAGCAGTAAACAAATATTTACAGACATTCTTTTTGCGAGTTTCGAGGGTAAGAGAATCATATCAGTGTACGGTCACGCCAAAACGCTCTTTTTGTTCAATTAGTTAACATTTGAGATAAGCATCCTATAACAATTATCGGTATTGTTGTCCACATAAGCTCAACTTATCAGATGTAATCATGGTTAGGGGATACGTTAAGGTATGATTTATACTTACCGACCGGTGTTCATCCACACACGACACATTCCCGTATCAAGGTATGCACGAGAATTCATCTTACCGGTGAGTATACCGATTATCATCTGTTTGACCGTATAAAAGATGTGAGAAACTCACTTATTTTGATTGAAAAACAAGCCCTATGTGATAGAATCACTTATTGATGAGGAACTTGATTTTCATATGCATGAGGGCACAGGAGCAAGTCCATGAACAGGTCAGTACTTCCGTACAGCAGAGAGACGAACTTGACTCCCGCAAAGAATCTGTGATAATTTATCACTTATTTGTTTGGACATGTGATTGTTGATCACTTATTGAGGTCGAATGCAATATGTACACGTATGTATAGTATCATGGAAGATCTTAGACTTCGTCTCCGTTATTTTTACGGTTTGATACAACCATGATACCCAGATGATAAGCAGCATAAAGACCGAATATTTCAGATCTCGGCAATCTCTCAAACGAGATTTCGGTACTAAGACCATATGCCAATGAATGGTTCCCACCTGGTCTTCAGTCGATTTAAGATTTATATCACCCTGCACACTTTAATCTGATTGCGAGCCTACCGATACATCTTATATAGAGTTGCTTATCGTTTTTCATTTTGCATTTCAGTTTAAAGAGGTTTAGACAGACCACTGATGTACTATCATTTTCTCTTTTTCTCGCCAGGAAACTCATTTTTGTTTTTCCAATGTTTTTGGGTTTTGAAATTTTTCGATGTTTTTGAATTTTCAAATTTGGATTTACTCCCCCTAAAATCAACAAACTAAGATAAAATTTAAAAACACAAAGATATTTACAAAAACGATTTCCCGATGTCGGTTAACTCATGTTTTACCTCAATGCCGTTTACCAAAATTAATTTTGAATCAGAAATGATTTATCGAATTTTGGAAAAATCAGTTGGCATGTCGGTAAGCGGTGCGGACCATGACAACATTGTCTGGCCAAAGAGAGCTACGAGATGATAACAATTTATAAAGCAGCTTAAATATCGACAAGTATAGGAGAGATTAGAAATTTAAAACCGTATCCTGCAACTACTTCGTGCATTGCAAGGAATCTGAGTGCTCTCCCAAACTGGATATCCACCCGGTGTGGATTTCAAAGTCGATTCTTTGTAGCTACTTAGAAATCTCTTCACAGCAACAAGATCAGAAACCTTTGAGTCCGGCTGGTCTTCCACATTGCACCAGCGAAGGTCTTTGTCTTTCTCTTGAGAAGTAGTGTGCGGTTGTTCAATCACGCCAAGGCATCCGCACACCTAGGTTGGTTTGTTCAACAAACACATTTTCTTCAATTTCACCGCGAAGAAATGTACACTGCACGTTCATTTTGTGGATGATGAATCTTCAAACGTGCTGCAGGTGCATACATTTTGATTTGAATCTACCCTGGGGACCCGATCAAAGCCTTGAACAATCAAACTCTTGGAATGATTTTCATTTTGTCGAAGCTTTCAATCTCTTTCGACAGGCAATTCTGTCTTCTTTTCTTTTTCTCTCCATCAAAGGCAACAATTTCTTCTGTCGCCTATCTTGTGCATGGACACTCCACTATCAATAATCCTATGACTATCGAAAGTTCCTCCTGGAACATCCTGCACACTCACTCAGAGATTAGTTGGAGAGGGGGACCCAAGCCTTCATAGACTTAGGTTGCCCCTGAGAATCAAGAAATGTAATTTCAATTTCCTGATGATTTGGAAATTTCACGCCTCCCCCTGAACCTTTACCTGTTTTCGGTTTCCAAGCTTGTTTCCATTTACCAGATTGTGTATTAATTACAATTTCTGGTTTTAACGGTTGTTGTGAACTTGGTTTCCTTTTAACATTTTCCTGTTTTAAAGCCTTTTCGATCACCTTCACATTCTTATGTCGTTGTTTTGTTTCCTGTTCTTTAATAGTGCGTTTATCATGTTTTGGAGAAACAGGACGACTTTGTGAGTGACCGTGTTCAGAAGGGGCTCTTTCCACAAAATTTGGTTTGGGCGAGTTTGTGCAGTCTTTAATGATGTGCCCAAACTTCCCACACTTGAAACAAGTTCTCCTTTCAACAAACTTAGGAGAATCTGTTCGACGACCTGACGTTGAAGTTGTAGACCCAGAGGTACTTGCTTCACACCCATTTGTGTGTTGAGTGTAATTGTTATCATTATTACGTTTCAAAATGTTGACTTTTTGAACAAAATCGGTATTTGACTTATTTTCAAAAGTCTCCACTTTATCAGTACCTTTGGAGGCCACAAACTTAACGTCTTTTGCCGTCTTCTTGTAACGAGCTCCTTTTGTTTCAGCCTTTGGTTGTGTAACCTTAGGCTTTTGAGCTCATTGTTGTTGTTGTTTACCCTTAAAAGCGATAGGTTGTTGCTTCGTTGGTGATTTTTGATTTCCAAATTTTCTTCTAACTTCAGCTTTTGGAATCGGATCACACTGAGTTACTGAAACTCTCGGTATCCCCTTTTCCAAAAACTTACTGGTAGTATCTTCAAACACTTTATCAATAAAAGATTGATTGACATTTTTGATTGGAAAATATTTGTCTGAATAAATTTTGTCATCACCGACTAAAGTATACAACACGTTATCACTTTTAACAGTAGACACTGTTTTAGTGATAGGATCTATCTCTTGTTTCGCATCAGTTGATTGCACAACAGGAGTAGGAGGATCACACAGAATGTGATTCTCAAAAGGCACTTATACTCCTTTGTTCTTCTCAAGAGATTTATCCTCATCACTCACATCTGGTTCATCATCTGACGAATCATAGTCCTCAACTGTGGGAGGACTTTGTTCCGTACCAACAGATGCTGAATTTTCGATTGTTCCAGATGAGCCCTCCGAGGAACTGTCCGGTTTGAACCCTAATCCTGTAGTAACTTCCTCATAATCGAGAGGCACACTTGGTTCGAACCGAGGCATATCCTCTTCATCGGGCATCTTGGTATAGTTGCCCCTCAATGGAGGCGGACATTTCCTATACCCAACACCTTTCACGTTCCCTTTCAGTTGTTGAACGTCAATTATGTGATCAAGCACAAATCGGGAGTTAGAATAACTCTCCAACTTTTGCTTGATTGCATCATGCTCGCATTTGGCAATGGCTAGTTCCTTTTTAGTTTCCTCAACAATGTTAATATAATCGTTAATACTAACTTGTTTATGATAAACAGTTTTTGTCACTTCGGAAACACTTTTCTTTAAGTTTTCAATTAAAGATTTAAAATCCTTTTCGTTTCGAACTAAAGCCATGTTTGCCTCTTTGCACTTAGACAGTTCAATAACCAAACTCTGATTGTGACTATGAACCGTTTCAGATTCACGTTTCAATTCAGCACATTCATGTTTCATATCAGCACAATCACTACATATGCTAGGAGTTTCAGATTGTACCTGACTTGTAGAAGCTGTGACATTAGCCATAAAGGCAGTCTGAGAAGAGAAAGATCCATCTTCAGTGAGAATCTTCTCCATTTCTTTTGAAGCAACAGCAGCTTTCTTGATCAAGTCAGATTTCTCCTTAGCATCATTCGACAAATTATCAGCTTCAGAATCCATTCCCTCCTTGACGTCCGATTCTGAACTGTAATAACTTCCTGAAGATTCACCATCACTGACATTCTTGACAACTTCAGCATAAAGCGCAGTTCTTGTTTGATCACTGTTTCCTAACGGTATGGCCGGACCACAATCGACAGTAGGTTTAGGAAAATAGGCACTTGGATCGAAAACCGGTGATGGAGCTGATTGAGGAAACAGAGAAGAGTTTGTATTAGATACAAACGCCGTTTGTAACTTTGGTTGCTGCAGACTAGCTGACGGGTTAAAACCTCCTCCAGAATACATTTTGATATTTTGAGGAGCAGCAATTCGTTTTGCTTTCCGAATTTCTTCATCATTCTTGTGTTCCAGCTTCTGTACGAATTCATAGATATTAACCGTATCCAGAATGCCCGCATGCTTTAGAAGCTCAATGAATGGACTCCACTTTGGAGGTAGAGCATCAGCAAACCGTGCTACAACTTCCTTTTGAGTTGCAGTAACAGCATAAGCAAACATTTCACTAATCAAATGATAAAAACGTGTAGTCATATCATTTAGAGTTTCATTTTCCAAGAACTGAAATGATTCGAATTTCTTCTTCAACAGATCATGACGTGTCTTTCTTGTTGCTGCATTTCCTTCACCTCTTGCTACCAAGGCATCCCATAATGCTTTCGTGCTTGTACAATAGCCGAATTGATGATAGATGTCTTTGTGAAGTGCTTGTGTAAGAATTGCAAACGCCTTCTTCTCAAGATCATACGCTTTCTTGTCGTCTTCAAGCATATTAGTAAAACCCGCTTCAGTTGATGCTGCTGCTTCGAGGGCAAGGTTGCATTCAGTAGTGAAACACGTCCAAAGTTCTGTGTTTTGCCCTAAAACATATGTGTGAAAACGACCCTTCCATGATGGATAGTCATTTATGTGATTCAGCTTTGGCGGGCGATTGTTGCTGCCCGTTTCACTCTCGCTAAGCAAAAGATTTTGAATACTTTGATTCTGGTTTGTCACCAATGCCCATTGACTTGCACTTATAGATTTCTCACCAAAAACAATCTTTACCCACGCGGCTGCCGAAGTCCGATCTTCACCTGGTCTCGGTTCCATGCTCCAATCCGAAGGACTAGTACAAGCCATATTTGATATATGAAAGTGAAAAACCTGGTCACACACTTAAAAACAGACTGTTAAATCACTTTTGCAGAGCCTCTGTTAAAAACTTTAACAAGTTTTGAAGAAACTCAAATTTTGCGAAACTCTCAATGATGAAACCGTGATATTTAGAAGCGCGATTCAAATCAATTTTGCGAATACCCGATCGCACTTTGCAACTCACGAAAAATTGTTGGCTCAAATATAATCTTGTACTTCACTAAAAGTCTTTTTCACCAAAATACTCTATCACGAAAAACAAAATACTATTATTTTTTTTATTATTATTATTATTAGTAAAGATTTGGCCCAAATATTAAACTTTCAAAAGTGCTTTTGATGAAATCTTTGACAACATTGACTAATGACCAAACTTTATTAATTACAAAAACTTTAATGATGATGAAAGGTGTCGGGCCAGCTTGTTAAAAAGATGTCTATTTCATTTGATAGGTCCAATTACATGAAAAAGAATTAAAGAGGTGTTGGCCCAGCTGTTAAAAAGGTGTCAGCCCAGCACATGATGATCCTGACAACAAACATATAGTATTGGACCTATAAACACATGCAATCTGATAAGCACATGCAATCTGTTTGTGCAATAAATGATCCGACGAAACAGGAGATTGAATTGCTGAAGTCGACGAAACTGAATATAATTGCTGATTGGCGACAAAACGTATCAGATGTCGACGAAACTGATTACAATCTTATCTTTTTGGTGAGATATTTTCAACAAGCCTTATCTCTTACTGACATAAGCCACAAAATTCAACTACACCATATCTTTATCTGATTTTTGAAGTTTTCAATTTCAACAAACATCATTGTTTTGTACATATAAGTCAACTTAATATATAATACATAACAACACTTTAGTTCAATCTACAAAACCAGATCAAAACACATATTTTCAAGAACAAAAACAAGAACAACTTGATTATAAGATGAACTCGATGAAGATTCAGGTGGCTGATGAATTTCCGAACACACGATTTGCTTAAAATTTTAATAAAAACCAATTCCTATCATGCTAACATGCAATAAAACAAGGTTTTCAATAAAACTTTTAGCAAAAACAACAAGATAAACACTGATTTTCGAACCTTTTTCAGAAAATATATAAACTTTCAAGAACACTTTTTCAGAAAATCATAACAATCAGGTTCAAACTTGATAAAAAACCGAAACTTGTTTGGTTTTAAACAAGGATTAGAGCCAAAGCTCTGATACCAATTGTAGGTCCGTTTTTCCGGTGGATCGATAACGAACACCTATCCTTGTTTATCACGAACACGGTAACGGGTGCGGAATCCCCGTGACGGTGCAAACCAAACAAAGTGCAAAACACACGGGTAACCAAAGATTCAATATCTATTGATTAGGATGAGTACACCCAGAAACATATACAAACAATGTTTTTACAGAGTTTCACTAAGTCTCTCTGTTTCTCTCACACTCATCTGCCTCACACAGAAACAAATGATGAGTATTTATACTAAACTGAGACCAGAACAATGACGAAATACAAATAACTCTCGGCGAAACAACTAAAGTCGACGAAACACACCTGTTTCGTCGACAAACATATTAAATCAATTCTGTTTCGTCGATTGAAGTTGAAGCCCAACTAAAGACAAAGTCCATTCACAAGTCTTAGCCCACTTCATAGATTCACGGCCCATATTACGTTTCTGTTTATAATCTTTGCACAATTCACATGTAGGACAAAACTTGTGACATCATCATGACATCACAAAGGTGATGTCATGGTGATGTGTTTTGCGGGAATGGCTTGCGGCGTTCCGTGTCTCGCGTGTCGAACTCTGGGGCGCACGACGGAGGAATGTCGTGTCGTCGGGCTTGAGCCGGACCTAACCGAGTCGACCAAGTCGAACTGAGCCGAGTCGAACCGAGTCGAGTCGTGTCCACATAAAGTGTACCAACATACAGATATTTAAAGATTATTAATTCAATTGAATAATAAATAATAAATACTACTAAAACACACAGTTCAGATGCATTGTTCGCTGGTAACATTGTGTGGAATGACAATCAATTTGTAGCTGAATATACTTATGTGTTTGTGCGTAGTTGCAAGATCACAAATTGACTTATTTGTTTATAATCAAATTCTTATGTCACACTAGCCAAATGTTATGAGAATATATTCTTATAATTTGGGTTCATGTAGTTTAAATAATCTAAAGGAATCTATTGTTCTTTTGTGTTGGTGCCTCTTTAGTAAGGTACATGCCTACGCCTTGACTCTTTAATTAAGTTGGTTGATGTTTTCAAAAACCCAAAATTTAGAAAACAAATGACTTTTACGCAAGGTTTAAAAAAAGTAAACGAGCCTCAAGGCTTTTTCCGTTAGCGTCGTGAGGCGTAAGCCTCGAGGCTATGTAGGAAGACTAATATATAGGTATCCTTCTTTAATAACATATTAAGTTATGTAGATAGGCTTTATAGGTTATCCTATTGTATAGTTATGTTTGACACGTAATAGTCATTAGTTTTAGGTCTGTTGGTTTGTTTATTCCGCATTGTATCTCATTGTACGACCCATATAAATATATACAATTTAAGGTTGAGCAAATTATGGTTTACTTTTCATGAACTCAAATAATGGTGATTGATGATAGCATTGTTTAATTGGTACATAACAATTGTAATTGTGGGATTAACTATGGTTGCAGGAGAGGATAAAGTTCTTGAACTTCCACTAGCTCAAGTTTCTAAGTTGGCTACACAAGCTGAGCAACAACAATGGGTCAAAACAACAAAGCAACCATGAAGTTAAAAAGTTCGCTTGATGTCATACGTTATAGCGCATGTTGGCGATGTTTCGACATTCGTTGCCCGCGCCGCAACGCGCGCGAGTCTAATTTCTAGTTTATTTTATATAGGAAAAATATAGATTGGGTTAATTATTATATATAGAAATAAAATAATACAGAGATAATTGTATTGAATCTTTTTTACCTAGAGTACATTTTGATTTGCCGCTTGCATTAAATGCTTGTCAACTCTAGAATTTTAGGAGCTTGATTATATATAGGGTAAATTACATTTTTCGTCCTTTATGTTTGTATTGAATTGCAATGGATAGCCTTTAACTTTAATAATTACAGTCACATTCCTTTATTTGGAAAACTCATTACACCTTTCGTCCTTTACCACTAACTAGGTTAAATTGTTTTGTTAAGTCTATTCACTTAAGGGTAATTTTGTAATTTTACCTATTTACTTAATAAAATATATATTTAGAAAAAGAAAATATCAAGGAAATATATTTTAGAGTAAACTTCCGTTTTGCTCCCTGTGGTTTGGTCAGTTTAACGGTTTTGCCCCAAACCTTTCAAAATAGCCATTTTGCTCCCTGTTCTATGACGTCATTCTCCAGTTTGCTCCCCGGCCCTAACTCTGTCTAAAATGTTTGTTAAAGATAAGGGTATTATGGTAATTCTATAAATATGTATTTTAAATTGATTTTTAAAGTCCATTTGTTTTGTCTTTTTGTTGATATTAAAATAAAAAAATTATAATTATGTATAACAATCAGATCCTTTTCTTCCTCTTCCTCAATTCATCACTCACTTTCTCTCTCTATATCTTCTTCTCTCTCTACCTTCTGTAACATACATTAGACACCGCCACCACCAGCCCCTGCCATTACCACCCCCTCACCACCACCACCCACCAGCTCTCACCACCACCGCCGCCGCCATTACCACCCGCACCACCACCATAGTCGTCGTTGCCGCCATTACCACCACCACAGACACCATCTCTTAGTCGGCCTCGCTTAGATCTGAAAAGAGGCATCAAACCTACCTTAGTTTCATTGACCTGTATGTTTAGATCTATTTATATGTGTTTTAAGATCCGATTTTGCATCTGTTTTACCCTCTCCTTGTTATGAATTTTGTATTATATAAGGAGATATAACTGATGCATAAAGCTAATTAATAAAGATAAGATATTTTGGTTTTATGTTTTTTTTTAGTTTTTATAATTTTTATGTAGTTGAATTTTATTGGCAGATGATGATAACTCAGATTTATGCTTAACACACGGAAGAGATTTCTGTTCTTGATGGTTTTTTTATTTCTGCTAATTTTGGGGGTTTTGAAGAAGATGATGAATGGGGTAGAATATGATTTATTACAGGTATCCAAATGGCAAGAGGGTATAGATGAAGTTCTGATTTCGATTCAGTGGTGGCGATTGGTGGTGATGGCGGTGGGTGGTCGCCGGCGGTGATGATGGGGCTGGGTAGTGTTGAGAGAGAAGAGGAGAGAGTGCAGGGTAGAGAGAGAGAGAAGTGATGGTCGGGTAGGGATGGTGGTGGTGGTCCGATGGAGCAGGTTGAAGGTGGTGGTCGGGTGGGGGCGGTGCACACGGTGGTGGTCGGGTGTTGGCGGTGCACACGGTGGTGGTGATGGAGAAGACAGAGTGTAGAGAGAGAGAGGAGAGAGAGATCTGAGAGAGAGAGAGAGAGCAGGGACTTGGTATTATCAGGTGATTGTGTTATAAATTAATAAATAATTAATAATTATAGGAAAAGACTAAAATGCCCCTCAGATGATTTGCACGTGACATAAGTTAACTGGATAAATGGATGAGGTTAAGGGCCGGGGAGCAAACTGGAGAATGACGTCATAGATCAGGGAGCAAAATGGCTATTTTGAAAGGTTTGGGGCAAAACCGTTAAACTGACCAAACCACAGGGAGCAAAACGGAAGTTTACTCAAAAAACTCTATATTTTATATTTATAAATCCCTGGTGACAGTGAGCTATTCAATAAAATGTCATCTTCTTCATCTGTTGAGCTGTGCAAGAGAAACAACAAGCGCTGACAGGCAACGATGTCACCAGTTTCGCTCTCATTTCACATAGCGCATGCTCCTATTCGAATCTTCATCACCACCAGAAGCTTCTGATTAAACCACCGTTGATTTAATCATTATCATCACTATCGTCTCGAACAACTTCTCTAGTTGTACAAGCGTCCGCCAGAACTTGTCAAGATAAAAGAAAAGCTCGTCATGCTCGTATTCGTAAGAAGGTGACATTTATCAACCCTCTCTTTCTAAACCCCTGTAACCTAATCTGCTCACCACCACTCCTGTCGCCGACCACCACCACTCCTACCACTTGCAGATCTAAAAAGTCGATTTGTTGTGGTCAAGTTTGGATCTTTTTCACAAAAGATTAGAAAATTTTTGGTATTTATAACACGCCACCCCGTTCACTTTTTTGATTTGGGGATCTGGGTTGTGTTTCTTGATCGGTTTTGTGATTTGGGTTGTGGGTGTTTTTTTATTTGTCAGTTAAATATTGGTAGGGGAAATATTGAGATCAAGAAAATTGGGAATGTGAGTACTAGACATGTGACTTTTTCCAAGAGGTGTGCTGGGTAGTTGAAGAAAGCTTATGAACTGTCTATGTTGTGTGATGCTGAAGCTGGGATTATTGTGTTTTTGAATACCGGTCGGCTTTATGAGTTTTCGAGTTCGAGGTATTGTTGGAACTGGAAGCTTGCTGCATGTGTTTTTTGATTTGATTTTAAGTTTTTTTTTTTTGAAAGGTAACTTTTATTAACAACGAACGACGACCCAAGTCGGGCCGCCAAAGCAAACTACATTACAAATTTACAAAAGAAGCCCAATCTTTCCAATCTATGCTATTATGTTTCGAACGACTAGAATACCATAAAAAGCTAAGGGCCTTGATTTCACTTAAGATTCTTTCGATTTTAACCGGGATATTTGAGAACTTTTGATTATTCCTGGCACGCCATATGCTCCAACAAGACACCATAATAACTCCTTGAATCGCCTCTTTTTTCTTTTCCGAAACACCAAGCCCGTTAAAGATGGAGAGCAAATCTTGCGTCGAAAAAGCGAAAATGGGCGGGATTTTACACCAAGCGGAGATACCATTCCAGACCGAAGAAGCAATATAACAAGCAATGAAGGTGTGATAAACAGACTCCACACTCGAGTTACAAAGCTGGCAAAACGGCTCAATGTTACCAATGTTCCTCTTCAAAACCTTTGATTTTAAGTAGTTGATGTTGGTTTTGGGGTTTGGGGGTTGGTGGTTGATTTTGACTTTTTGTTGACCTTTGTTTGTTGGATCTTTTAATAATGTTTGATTTAGGGGTTTTGATGGTTCAGTTTAAGAATTTAGTTTGGAATATTAGATTCTTGGTTTATGATTTTGTTTAGCTGCATGTGGTTTGTTGTTTTTTGCTCTTGTGGTTTTGATTCATCAATTGTGGTAAACATTCATGTCGACTTTTTAGATCTGCAAGTGGCAGGAGTGGTGGTGGTGAGGAGATTAGGTTGTAGGGGTTTAGAAGAGAGAGTTGAGAATGTGTGAGTGGTTGATTTATAAATATAAAATATATTTCCTTGATATTTTCTTTTTCTAAATATATATTTTATTAAGTAAATAGGTAAAATTACAAAATTATCCTTAAGTGAATAAACTTAACCAAAAAATTTAACCTAGTTAGTGGTAAAGGACGAAAGGTGTAATGAGTTTTCCAAATAAATGATTGTGACTATAATTATTAAAGTTAAAGGCTATTCATTGCAATTCAATACAAACATAAAGGACGAAAAGTGTAAATACTTAATCACGCTCATCATCTCTAAATATATATATAATCATATTAGAGAATCTTTTCTTTTTGTAGATTATGTTAAGTGCGCCTTGGGTAAATACTTAATCACGCTCATCGTCTCTAAATATAGTTGCTTATTCACTTTGTCTATAATTGGTGGTTTTCGTTGAATCTCCTCTTCCTGCTTCTTTTTACATTAATGTTGACGAAGGTGTGTATTTTCTGCTTCGTCATTGCAGTTTGCACGTTCCATTTAACAATTTTTTATCATCATTAGGTGTGCTTTTGCAGGTCGGCCTTGCGTAGTTGTGGTTTGGTTGAAAGATTTGCACAGATTGGTAACCTCGATTACTTATGGGTTAGTGTTTTAACAGTTGTTCTGCGCTTATTCTTTTCTTTTGAGGTTTTGTTGGGAATTTATTCTCTTGCATTTTCCTGGAGATTTTCTTTGTTATCACAGTGAGCATGGGAAAAAAAAATGTATGCATAATTTGTCTTATAAGTTGTTTTGCTTATTTAATCCTTAACTAACTATGAGTATCAGTGATTTATTTAAGAAAATTAACATCATTTAACTTGTATTACGATAATTAATATTATGTATTATGAAATATTTTTAAAGAATGAAAGCAAACTAGAACGAATCACTGTCGATTAGGGTAAATTATATAGTATATACTAAAGCTAGGGCATGTATATATAGTAAATATTAGGCTAACATTATAGAGGTAATTATATGATTATATAGTATATAATCTAATTTTTCATGTGTAGTTTTTACACTAGCATTGCTGTAGCAGTTTGTAGTGTGACTCTCCATTTGTATTGCATGCTTTGTATATATTCTCAGCTTTCGGATAATAGTCACCACGCTCCCCATCATAAGCGAGTTTCCACAGAATCTGTGTACGATGTATGGCAATAGTCAACGAATTCTTCGTCTGCGACAGCAGCTTGTCATTTTTCTCTATGTCAGTATAGCATTCTATATCATAATTGTCCAATTCTGACATCAAATGATAGTATCGAGTGATGACGTCTTCAAGAGACTCGTTTTTCATGTGCTTAAACACAGCAAACTGCTTCTTCAGTAAATCAACTTTGTTCTTCTTGACATCAGGATTTCCTTCATATCTCTTTTCTAGCGCATCCCACATTGCCTTTGAAGTAGTGTACTTCTTAAAGGTATGCTTGATGCCATCAGGTAAAGACATTTTAATGGCTGCCAAGGCTCTCTTGATAAAAGGAGAAGCAGATTATGACACAAAGGAGCTAGAAGAAGTGGTTGGAAAACTAAGAGCTTATGAGCTCAACATGAAGAAGAAGGACACTGGATATGATCAGGTTCAAGATCCAGGGATCTACAATGGGCTTACATCGTCTTCATCTCATGATGCTTCTAGCGACTCAGCCACTGCTTTTCTCTCGCATGAAAATGAGCAGGTCACAGTAAATGATGATGGTGATGTGTGTTTTGTAGCTGCTTCAGGTGGGTCAACAGGAGCTAAGAGAACATCTGGTTCTAAGCAGAGTAGTGGTGTTAAGTCGATACCAATGAGTGTGAAGTCTGCTGAAGAGCATCTTGCTCTACTTGCTTCATTTGTTGCTTCATATGAAAACTACATTCAGGGTAAGATATCTGATCCTGCCACTTTAGATGAAGATTACGATCAGATTGACCCTGATGATCTTGAAGATATGGATTTGCAGTGGCAAATGGCCATGATTACTAGAAGAGTGAAGAGGTTTATGAACCGAACTGGAAGAAAGTTTATAGGAAAGACTGTTGGTTTTGATAAGACCAAAGTGAGATGTTTCAACTGTCAAAGTTATGGGCATTTCGCCAGGGAATGTCAAAAACAAAAGCAGGATACTTCGAGTCAGAGTTCAAACAATAGAAATGCTTCAAACAACTCTAACTCGAGAGCGCTGATCTCTACTGCTAGAGAAGGTTCATATGACTGGAGTGTTCACTTGGAGAATGATGACAATGTCACTCAGGCGTTCATGGCAGAGATAACGCAAATTGATGATGGTGAAGCTATAGTAGATGATGTTAAAGTTGAGAAGAAAAGTGATGCTGAGGCAGAGGTGAAGGCAGAGAGTAAAGCTGAAGAAAAGAAGGCTGATCAGACATCAGATGCTGAGGAGAAAAAGCAAAAGTCTGACCAGGAACGGGAAGCTGAAGAAAAGGAAGCTGAATACAAAAGAGTGAAAGATCAGCTTGCAGCTCTCATGGCCAACCTTGATAAACAAACAGGAGAGGTAAAGTCTAATTCTGTGTGTTTAAAATGTCGTGAATTACAGGGTGAAGTTGATAGGTTGTCCACACAAAACCAAAGTCTGGTGGGCGAGATGTCTACCATAAAAGAATCAAACTTTTTTGCTAAAAGAAACGAATCCTCATACTTGAAGAAAATACAAGGTTATGAAACTAAAATTGAAACTGTAACCTGTAAACTAAATGAAAAACTTCAAGTCATAAACTTAGCTCATGACATGATGGCTGAGAAAACAAAAGAGATTTCTGATAAATGCAAAGAGTTGTCAGATGCACAACTAAGAATTGTTGAACTTGAAAAGAAATTAGGTCAATTCAGAGATTCTACTTTTGTTATGAAACATATGATGGGTGGCTTGAAGAAAAGTAATGACAAAACCAGTGTGGGATTTCATGGTTTCAATGAAGTTCCACCTCCTGTTAGTCATGACTATTCTTTCTTGCCTAATGAAGATGAGCTCATGGACTTTGGGTCAACATTGCCAAGTAGTTCCACGTCACGTCAAGGAAATGTGTTTGAGAATGCTGATGCTAAGAAGGATAATAACAGCAAACCTGTTTTGAAAAAGAATACATCACATCCTAAAAATAACAATCCAACTTTTGTTAAAAAGGTTAATTTTGTTCAAGGAAGTGACATGAAAAACGAAACCGCTGTTATTGAAAATGAATCTAATATAGAGTTTGCTAAAAATAAGAACAAAGAAAATTCTGAAACTAAGCAAACTGAACCAAATCCTTCTAAGGCATCATCACAAGAAAAACCCGAATCTAGTTCAAAGGCTTCAGAAAAGAAGTCTTCGAAACAGAAATCGTGCTTCAAATGTCACACCAAGGGACATGTAGCTAGTTGCTGTCCTAACAAAAAGAGTGAAGAACAAGTGAGTGAGGAGAAGAGAGAGAAGTCACCAGAGAAGAGTGGTGATAAACAGGAGAAGGAGTCCAACTCTCCAAAGAAATCTGCTCCTAAGCAACCAGAAAATGTTGCTGTTGGTGAAGATAAGGCTGAAAAAGGAACTCCTCAAGTTCCTCGTTTTCAAAGAAATCAACCAAGATTTCAGCCTAGATCTCCACCAGGCAGATTTGAGAGACCTAGAAGCAGTTCACCAAGAATGAACAATCATAATGCTAATAATTTCAGAAGTCAAGGTCAATATCAAAATCGATACCAAAATAATGGTTGTCGAAATTTTTATAACAATGGCTTTAGAAATTATAACAATCAAGCTTCTTGGAATCAAAGTTCAAGATACCAAAATCAAAATTTCCAAAGGTCAAATAGTCCAAATACGTATAGGAACCCTCAGGACCAAAGACCTTTTGGAAATCAAATTCCATCAACAGGTCTGAGATCCAAGACTCCAGTTAGGAGTAATGGATATTGGATGGATGTTCGAGTAGTTGGTGAATTTGGACGACCCAAGACCATTAAGGCTTGGGTCCCCCAATCTAACTAATTTCTTAGTTGGTGTGTGCAGGAGCTGCTAAGGAGGATTATCAACTTATGTTGATAATGGCTGCTCTAGGCACACGAAGGGGGGTGTGAGATTGTTGATATATTTATATTGAATTATTTAAATTGAAATTCCAAGTGCTGATTCGACACACTAGATAACCTGGCAGATCTTTATACTAAAGCTTTTGACAGGGCTCGCTTTGAACACTTAGTCGAACTCAACGGGATGAGGAATCCTGAATAACTGGTTTTTCATAAGAATTTTTTTTTTGTAAATAGTTTACTGCTTTTCTTAAAAATAAAAAATAAAAAAAAAATTTGAAAAATCAAAAACATAAAAAAAAATAGAAAATTAAAAATGAGTTATCACTGTGTGAAAAAGGAGAAATGATAGTACATCAGCAAGTTAGACTGTCACACTGAAAATGAAATTAAAATGGTTAAGTGTGATAGCAGCTTTATTATATGATGCACCAGTAGGCAAAAAGCATGAAATAATCAACTTACCAATGTGATATAAACCTAAATGAATTGAATATGAGTGGGGAACATATCAGTGGTGTATGGTTTAATGACCTTAAATCTTGCGTTGATAGATTGCCAAAATCTGAAGTTTTGGGTCTTTATACTGTTATTTCATCTGGGATATCTTGACTGTCTTTTTGTTCAGAACAAAAATTGTACATGACCCCAGGGAAGAAAGTCACTTGGAATTAGCACATTTCTATTTGAATGTTTGTATGTGTCCCGATACACACAATTTTGATCTGATTCTGAAATCTTCTCTGAAAAAAGTCGTGTACCTCCTCTGCTGCATCCAGATATATGCTGACCTGGAGGTGCTAGGCAACGACAGCTTCTGCTGCATCCAGATACATGCTGACCTAGCTGTACGTTGTCGCGCTATAGATCTAATACACCCGAAAGAGGCCCTCTAGTGCCCAAATGAAACCCAATAAACCTATATCAAACTGAGAAAACTCATTTGATCTGTATATTATACCATCTCTCCTAAAGATCTATTCTGTTCTCTTCTCAACCTATTCCCAGTTAAGATTTCAGAAATCTGGATTGGACTTGTGAAATATGTGGTAGGGAAGATACTTGCATGATAGAGTGTGTTGTTTATATTTCCAGGATTTGATTTGTATTTATTTGGGTGTTCATGGTTAAGAAATTAAAACATGATAAAACAGATTATATGCAGACCTAGACATTGTCAGGATATCTTAAAGGATGAATTCAGTATACTCACCTACTACGATGAATCTTTGTGCATACCTTGATCGTGGGGGTATATCCTGATGTGGGACACACTAGTATATCAGAAATAAAATTACCTTAACGTATCATACGGTAATGGTACTTGAAATGTTCATGCATTTTGTTTAAGAGGATAAACATACTGGTAATCCTCTTGGACTGCTTTTCACGAAAAATTAAATAAATAATTATCTAATAGTGTGAAACAGTTTGATTGTGCTGATATGATCTTCTTACCAGTGATTCTCACAAAAATAGAGTGTTTATTGCTTTTGTTATTTACTTGCTTTCAGAAAATATAAAAATCCAAAAATAGTGTCTTTTTCTGTCTAAAATTCTTAACGTACGGAAAACTGTTATTCTTGGAGGAATTGTTACTGATAGGGGGAGACAGTGTTGGAAAGTGAGTTCAAAATTTTAAATCATGCGGGTTATAGGGTGTGATTAAAAAGTTTTGAGTGTTGGTGATAAATTGGAAAATGCTTAATCTGTTATACAGTTTAACAAATCTCTTGAATAATAATAATTTGTTTAACTTATGTTGAAAAATTCTTATGGTTTCTCGAGATGTTTGTTTTATAGTATACAGATTGAAGCAGTATGTTGCTGAGAAGTTGCTGTGTTGCTGAGAAGTTGCTGTGTTGCTGAGTTGCTGTGAAGATGAGAGTTTGATTGGATGCATGGTAGAACCTCCTTTCTATATTGCAGACAAAGTTGAAGAGTTTGAAGATGGCTATACAAATGCTGAACTGGAGTTTACTCAACCGCTAAAGTTTTTGAAGATTTGGTGATTGGATGCATCAGCTTAGGGGGAGTCTGTTGCTGACAGAGCTATTGAAGCTGAAGCTATCCAAAGACCAAAGACAGTGCAAGAATACATGAAGATTGCAAGATGACTGAAGACAAAGTTATTTTATGAAGCTATTGTCAAGGGGGAGTTTGTTGGTGCATGTTTGTGACAACAGCTTAGATTTGGTCTTTGGATATCTTGTAATTAGTTAAACGATAAACAGTTAGCGGGTTTAGCTTTGTATTAGTGAGTTGTAATGTTTGGGCTAACCAAACCCATACTTATGGGGATGTGGGACGAATTGGGCCTTGCCCAAATTCGCAGCTCATGTGGTTTATCCTAGCCCAAGTAGTAACCTTGTGTTATATAAACAAGGTTAGACTTTAGGGTTTAGGTTGATCAGTGAATCAGCCAAAAACAATATTTGAGAGAGTATTTTCGTGAGAGCATAGGCTTGGACGAAAATTGTGTTGGTTAGGGTTTTAATTGATTGTAAACTGCAAGTTGGATAATCAATAGTAAACCCGGTTTGAAAGTGATTTGCTGTTTCAGTTTTCTACTTGTTTCTGTGATATTCTGATCAAGAGGATTCCGCACTCTTGATTGGAAAGACAATTCTGATCAAGAGAGTGTAGATATCCCATTTAGCAGGTAGAGCATCCAGCAGCTTGTCATTTTTCTCTATGTCAGTATAGCATTCTATATCATAATTGTCCAATTCTGACATCAAATGATAGTATCGAGTGATGACGTCTTCAAGAGACTCGTTTTTCATGTGCTTAAACACAGCAAACTGCTTCTTCAGTAAATCAACTTTGTTCTTCTTGACATCAGGATTTCCTTCATATCTCTTTTCTAGCGCATCCCACATTGCCTTTGAAGTAGTGTACTTCTTAAAGGTATGCTTGATGCCATCAGGTAAAGACATTTTAATGGCTGCCAAGGCTCTCTTTTCAGCCTCATACATTTTCTTCTGTTCAGCATCCATATCAACATAAGCAGTTACACGTTGTCTTCCCTCAAAGTCATGAGTTGGGTTCGCATACCCATCCTCTATGCACATCCACATACGAGTGTCCTGGTACTCAACAAAGGATTGAAACCGATCCTTCCATGTCAAGTAGTTCTCCACCTTCATCATCTTAGGTGGTTTGTTCGTTGTGCCTACCTCATGTTCCATTCTTAAGAGTTCGTTCAATTTAGACATGTTCGACATTTTAACTTAATCAGACTGGTCAAACCGTACAAAATTTTTCCGAAAACAGAGGTTACCAAATTACACCGTTAGAATCGTCTCGAAAAGACGAATCCAATGATATCTAATGTCGAAAACCGAAATCGGAATTTTCCAGAGTCTTTTTTTTTTACCCTAAAAATCCCACGAGTTCAACGGTCCAAACTGTTCTGTCTAACGAGCTACGGATCAATTTCTATTTGCAAAACACTGAAATTTTATCGACGCTTGCCAACTGAAATTCCACCTTTTTAAATTTGCTGATACTGGTAATTTCGCTGGAACTGTTAATTTCGCTGGTACTGCTTACTTAATTTCGCTGATTAAGTTTAAGTTCACTAGTCAATTTCGCTGATCAACTTCGCTGGTTATTTTCGGAGGTTAAATTCGCTATTACGACGACCTGAAGTCGCTGAAACCGTAATATTTTCGCTGTGGAAAATCTTACGATTACCAAAGTCGCCTTTGGGTTTACTTCGCCGATCACCGAGTTCGCTGGTAAAAATGCTGGTTAATTTCGCAGATCAGTCAGTTTCGCCAGATCAGTCAGTTTCGCCAGAATCAGTCAATTTCGCCAGCCAGTAATTTTGGAAACTTAATCTTTTCGAAACTTTTGATGATTTTCCAGAATCCTTAAACAGTTCCTGCAAAATCAAAACACCAAAATCAGTCCAATCTTTCGAAAATTATGAAGAACACGAAGAACAATCTTCGAATCTTCAAGAAATTCAACCAAAATTCTTCACACAAACAACCAAAAACTTCCCAGAAATCCTGCAAAACACCAAACAAACAAACCAGAAGATCAAAACACCCAAAAATTTTGAAAATTTTATCAACCCAACAAGAAATTTCGAAACCCTAATTTTTCAGGTTTCAAAATTTTCGAAAATTTCAAAACAACCCGAAAATCAACCCTTTTCTGCAGCAACAATTCTGAACCGAGCCTTCAAGAGCCTAAAGCTCTGATACCAATTGTAGGTCCCCTATTCGTATGGATCTTTCACAGAATTGTCTTTCCAATCAAGAGTGCGGAATCCTCTTGATCAGAATATCACATAAACAAGTAGAAAACTGAAACAGCAAATCACTTTCAAACCGGGTTTACTATTGATTATCCAACTTGCAGTTTACAATCAATTAAAACCCTAACCAACACAATTTTCGTCCAAGCCTATGCTCTCACGAAAATACTCTCTCAAATATTGTTTTTGGCTGATTCACTGATCAACCTAAACCCTAAAGTCTAACCTTGTTTATATAACACAAGGTTACTACTTGGGCTAGGATAAACCACATGAGCTGCGAATTTGGGCAAGGCCCAATTCGTCCCACATCCCCATAAGTATGGGTTTGGTTAGCCCAAACATTACAACTCACTAATACAAAGCTAAACCCGCTAACTGTTTATCGTTTAACTAATTACAAGATATCCAAATACCAAATCTAAGCTGTTGTCACAAACATGCACCAACATAGCACGCTTGCAACCTTCATAAAAAAAACATATTGCAATGTTAGCCAACAGATTGCATTCTACAGATGCTAATATGCGAATGTCTTCGTCATCCACATCTTCCCCATCGTCCTTTATGCATTATTTATCTATCATGTCACACCATCAAAATATCACATGCGGAAACCCCCGCAAGGCGTGTGACGTACCAGGATCCAAGCCACCAATCACGTTGAACTCTTAAATATAATTAAAGAAAACTTTCGTTCATTAACGTAAAGTGTTACAAACATTACACATCATTCGTTGAATACAGCGGAAGCATAACTCATTTGTTAAGTGTTTCGTAAACCATGTGTACATAAACCGGTAAGTTTGTAATGAGATTCCATGTATTTCGACCCATGACCACTCCAGCCTCCTAGACAGCAAGTTCCAACAATATGCACCTAAAGGCCGGCAATGCATGTAACAACGAGTCAACAACAAAGTTGAGCGAGTTCACAGTTGATGTTCATTTTAAAGTTGTTCCAAAAACCAAAAGTTCATTCGTAAACCATGAGTTAACCAAACCATAACCAGTGGGGGCTACCCCATGTTAACCACTAGACCCAATACCATATCGACAACTGACTGGAGTCATGTTTATGTGCCCTACGTCAATGTCTATCATCATTGACTAAGTGCCCAGATCCTTTAGTCCACTCCTATCCTCTGCATACACTTCAATCCCAACTATTAAACATGTGCGGCCCAAATCAATTTCAAACAATATCAATTCACAATTCTCTAGTTGTCATCTAACAGTATCTCATTGTAATTATGTAATCAATTCGAGCAATCAGGTTATTTATAAAGTTTAAGGCTATCACCATCATATAAACAATACACCTCGTTGACATGTTATCTAAACCCTAGATCATGGATCCATATTATACCAGACATAATCAATATCATATGTAACAACACCAATCATTAGCATGCTAATCGGCCATCAACATATTCCTAACGAACTATCAATTTCGCATAGTTTCCTACACATCATGCAGTTTCATTATATATATCATACACATCATTAGCAGGCAACAATAAATCATTCAAGCTCAACACCCATGAGGTTCCACACGCATAACAAACACAGTCAGACAATAACCACGTGATAAACATCATCTTTCGTCGGCTGGTGCATGTGACGAAACATCCAGATCATCAGTCAACAGGTGTGTGACGAAACTCCTAGGTGTTTCGTTGACCTGGTGTTTCGTCGACATGGAGTTTCGTCGACATGGAGTTTCGTGGTGTGGGTCTTTCGTCATAGCCCTAGCAATTCTCATGAACTCTAACAATGAATCTCACCAACACAGATCTAACATATACCTAAACCATTCAGTTACACATTTTATGCAGATTCGCAAGATGAATAGGCAGCATACATTCAACCAACCCTAATCATGCATAAATCATCCATGAAAAGAAATCAAAACTATATTCGGCCCCCTTAGCTTATATAAAAAAGAATAGTTTACAATGAACAATCAATGAATTATTTACCCATTTAAGCTTAATGTGATTTTGTGAATGATAAGCAACCAATTAAATCTGATGAATGCATAAACAATCAATCTTGTTCATAACAGAAAGTATTCAATCAATCAACAACGTATTCACCCCTAATCGAAACATCGATTAATGAAATTCAAGTAGAGGGCATTATACTAACCGATTTGTTAATGAAAGAGAGAAGAGGGGCTGTCGTCCAACTTATAGGGTTTGTGATCTTGTGTGCCCTTGTGTGCGTATGAGAGTGATGTGGGCCGAGGAAGGGAACTGGGCCGAAGCCCTTACGGCGAAACCTCTGCTAAACGACGAAACCTGTGTTTTGTCAATCAACTTGTCGACAAAAGACTTCACTTTTGTTGTTTCGTCAGGCATCATGTGTTTAGTCGAGTCAGACTTATGGCGAAAGAATATCATACAACCATTTTAAGACTTCACATTTAACTACCAGGTTTCACACATTTTCACATTTGATAACAAAACATTACATAATAACATTTAACATACAAATAATCACACACGACTAACGGAATTGTGAAGCAAGTGATGTGTATAGGAAAGACCTTGAAATCTCGGGTTGTCACATCATCCCCAACTTGAAAGAAATTTCGTCCCGAAATTTGATGAGCAATCCAAAACAACAAGGTATTGGATCAGGATGACTGTGGACTTTCCGCAGGTGCCACATCATCCCCAACTTGAAAGGGAATTTCGTCCCGAAATTCACCAGTGATTCTAGAAATTGATACAACCGATTGAACAACTGAGGATACTAGAGCTTACTTCGATGTTCGCATTCCCATGTGAACTCCGGTCCACGTCTTGAGTTCCGACGAACTCTCACGATTGGAATTTCGACTAAGTCAACGAACCTCGACTTCTTGGTTCATGTTTTCAATGGATTTCTCGACAAGCTGTAACTTGTTGTTAATCTATAGGTTCGAGACGTCAATGACATCGTGAACGTTACCCATTTCGTCAGGTAACTCGAGTTGGTGATCCATGTTACCTTTTCATTCCAGGAATCCAAATGAACCATCGCATTGTAAACTAAGCTTGCCATGTTTTCAATAGCGTACTGATGCGTGTGTGGTGTGTATATAATTTTAAGTATATTTTAAGCCCTTTTTACACGTTAGTCAAGTTTTAAATTTATAAAACACGATATTTACTAACACCAAACACACATATGGGCAAGTGCACCCATCGTGAGCGTAGTATAGTGTTTGTAAGATACCGAGGTCGTCCAAGGACACAAGAGCTTTTAGTACCGGTTTATCCTCAACGTCTAATCAAATCAAAAGTTTAGAAAAAGGTTTCAAACAAGAAAAACAAAAACTAACTAAAATGCTGAAAAATAAAATAAAAGTAAAAACAGATAGACAAGATGAATCACTTGGCTCCGATTCGTGTTTAGTATAACCTTTGATTATTTCCGCACTTTTGCACTTTTTAAGAGATTATCTTAGTTATTGTAGTAGGCCCCTCTTTTGAAGGTGACGTTACCCTCAACCCAGTAGTTTGAGTCAGCAAGGATACAATCCTAAAGGGTCGGATTATTGAAAGATAATTAATTAAGTTATTAATGCATATTATGGTAGGCCCCTCTTTTGAAGGTGACGTTACCCTCGGCTAAGTAGTCTGAGTCAGCAGGGATACAGTCCTAAGTAGCCGGGTTAAAGTATTAATAGTAGCTTACATATGACGGGATCAAAGGGTTTGGACCCCCGCCATCCAATAACGGTGGGTATTGAAGGAGGTCCTACTAAATTTGACCCAGGTCCTTGCAGGATCTATACACTGAACAAGGCAAGACTCTTACCAAACCGTTCCCTTAACCCCCGACCAGGTAGCCAACATACCTCCATATTGACCGTGGAGATATGAATGGTGAAAATCTTTTATTTTATATAGACAGTAAAATAATGGCAAGACACCACGGACAAACGATAAGGAAGAATCACCTTCAACATAAGAAACTAGTTATTAAATTCATTAATACATAACCAAATAAAAAGTGCGAAAAGATTAAAAATAAAAAGTATTACACTAGACACTTGTCTTCACCAAGTGATGTAAGAGACTTAGGCAAACATGGCCTTTGATTGTCAAGAACTCTTACGATCAATATTGGACCCCGAGACGACTCACACTCTATGATGGACAATGGATGATGGTGGTGGATGATGGTGTTGTGATGCTGGTGGGTGGTGGGTGAAGTATGAGAGAGGTGGTTTGCCAAGGGATGGTTTGCAAATGAGCCAAGCACCCCTATTTATAGCCTGAACAGCAGCCCGGGCATGGCCCCGTGTCCATTGGGCACGACCCCGTGTCCATCCTCTTCTCTTCCTTCATTAATTGCAGTTTGTCAGCATTAGTTGACCACGCTCCCGTGTCCTCTGGGCACGCCCCCGTGTGTAGAAGCATATCTGTACTATCAAGATTTGCCTGGATTCTGCGAATCTTATAGTTGACCACGGCCCCGTGTCCGCTGAGCACGACCCCGTGGTGGGCGATAGAAGCTTCTATAGCTTTGTCTTTTATGGTTTTGCTTGGGAAGATGCTGTCGGGGAGGTCGTGCATGCCACGTTTGTTCTTTTTCTTGTATTTATGTTAGATTTAGCTGCCTTTTTGCTTCTTTTGTTAATTTGAGCTCATCTAATCCTGAAAATACAAAAGGAAGACAAAAACACACTTTTTCCAACATTAGTACTAAAAAAAGGTTAGTTTTATGCCACAATTGATGTAATTTATATGTTGCATTTTGTGCACATCAAATACCCCCACACTTGAATCTTTGCTTGTCCTCAAGCAAAACTCTTTATAATGTGGCTTTACACTCCCAAATGAAATGGGTAGAAGAGAAGGTTTTTTTTTTGTGCTTGTCATAGAGTGTCGGGATTTCCAAGATTCTTTATTAAGTTTTATTTTTATTTATTTACAATCCTATTCGTCATGATTTATTTAAAACATTAAATAAGATAAATTACTTATTAGGGCATAACATGCCTTTTTAAAATTTCACCTATATACAAGTTCACATACCTCACGGGGGATCACTCAACACTCGGCCGAAGATGTATTTTAGTGAATCACTCGAGAGCAGCATGGAACTTACTCCTACCATAGGCTTGCCAAGCAATCAATCCTCCTCCTTTTTAACTATATACCTTTGTAAATATTAAGAGGACTTTTGGGTGAAGGGTTAGGTTTGGGTTAAAGGTAGGTGGTTGGGTTAGTGGTTAGTAAAAGGGCGAAAGGCGTAAAAAGCGTCTGTTTTCGTAAGACTTTTTATTTTTTTTATTTTTTATTTTTTTGTAACTTCTTATTTTGATGAAGCATTTTTTCCAAACAAAGTTATTTTTGATAAATTTGTTTGTTTATTTCTTTTGGCTTCATCATCATTTTTTTTCTTTTTTTGAAAGTCATAGGAAAAACCGAGCTTTGTTACTAAAATAAAGGGTTTAAAATGAAAAAGGGTTTTGGTGGGTAAAAGGGTGTTTGTTTTGGGTTAAGAAATGAAAAGGTTTAGACTCAAAGATGTTAACTAGGGGGATTTTAGGTATGTGGTAAAAAAAGAAAAATAATGGTGTAGAAATAAAAGGGTTAGTCCTAATGTCTCCATCATTTACTTACTCAGGTTTAAGTTGGTAAGGACCGGGAATGTATCGTCATGGCAAGTTCTAGAGTCGTAAGAAACCAAGCGGCTATTCACACAAGAAACGAAAGATGAGCATTTAATCTAAAGATGTGTATTTGTATGCTCAATAAAGGTTCAAAACTCACTTTTTGTGGGAATGGGTTTTTAATGTGATCAAGTATATATAATCAAGTTTTAACTAGATTTGTCATGCCGTTTCATAATTTTCTTATGTTGGTTCTTTTTATCACGACGTGATCGGTTGTAAATTTGTAAAAATATAACCTTTTTAGAACGTGTTATTCCCAAATTAAACCAAGACAAGTAAAAAAAATGAAAAAATTTGGGGTGATTAGCGGTTCCAATAGAGTTTTGTGTAAGGCTTGTTTTTAGGACTTGCAAGATTCAAGGTTTTAGCATCCCCCCACACTTAAATTACACATTGTCCTCAATGTGTCTCAAAAATAAGTTTTTTGGTTGATTAAAATGTGTAAAAGTGGGTTAAAAACAAGATTTTATGTTACTGGGTAGCTGAACACGGGGTGGTGTTGGCTGAGCACGGCCCCGTGGTCAGACTGCCAGTATCAAATTTAAACAGAAGGCTGGGCACGGGGGCGTGTTCAGTGAGCACGGCCCCGTGTCCAGTTACCAGAACTGGGCATTTTCTGCAGAACCTCGGGCACGGGGCGTGTTGGGCTGAGCATGGCCCCGTGCTGATCTTGCTATAATGAAGAAAAATCGTCGGGAGGCTCTATTTTTGTGCATGGGGTGCAGGTTCAAGTTTCCTTTAGTAACCTCCATCATTCCGAGTGTGTTTTATTCCTGAAAATTAAAACTAAACTAGGAAACGTAAAAGTTAATCTAAACTAAAACTACGGATAATTCCGCGGAATGCCTCCGTGGTGCGCCACGTTTATAAGGGTCCTTGGCTAGACCCTCCTTATCGGGTGGTTCTGGCTCATCTTCAATTAGGGGGTCGTCATTGCTGAATGGATATTTCATTGAACGCTCAAGATCGGCACTCTTTTTAAATGCCCCTAATTGAATAGGTAGATTGTTGCGCTTCTGGTTTTTCAAAGCTTCGTGGGTTTTTACAAAGGGTCGTCCCAACACTAGAGGAGCGTCATCGAGGATGACAAAGTCGGTTGGGATTGCCATTTGATTTGTTTGGACCAAGACATCCTCAACTATACCGATTGATTTTATTATTTTTCGATTGGATAGAAAAATGGGTATTTGAAGTGGAGAAAAATCACCAATACTTAATTTTTCGAAAATGTAGTTTGGCATTATGTTAACACAAAGATCTTTATCGATTGAAATTACTAATAAATGAATTTTGAAAAAAACATGGAACCGGTGTAATGTTGATTTCAAATGGGTCTTATTTTATTAGCGAAGTTTGATCGTTAGTTAACTTACCGCTTACCGTTTCGTCAATTTTAGTGTTGGTGTTTAACTCTTTTAAAAACTTAGCATGAGTGGGTACTAAACAATGATTTTCAAAAGAAGGTGACAAGAGATTAATTTCTTCAAAATTAAGCTCTTCTTGAATTTTAACGTTAACGGACTCACCTTTTTCGTTGTTTAACTCATGTGTCGGTTTTTCACTTATTTGTTCTTCCATTTTTACCTCTTCAACTATCTCTTCATTATTACAAGTTAATTCTTCTTTTGCGCGGGACTCCTCTTCCCTTGCGCGAGATTCTTTTATGTAGCGTTCAATAGTTTTAAGGTGTTCTAATATCCTATCGGTCACTTCGGTGATAGAGTAAGGATCGGGATTTTCAAAGCTTGAATCCGGTTGTTCGATCCTTTGTTCCTCATAATACTCATAGGAAGTAGATGTTTCACACCATTGTTCTTCATTGTAAGTATATGATGGATAAGGGTCGTAATTTTGTTCATCATAATACTCATATGAGGTGGGTTGTTCACGCCATGGCTCCTCATAGTAAGCATATGAAGGTGGTGGCTCATATCTTGGTTCCTCAAAGTATGAGTATGAAGGCTCATACCTTGGTTCATCAAAATACGAGTATGAGGGAGGAGGTTCATACCTTTGGTCTTCATAGGATGTGTATGAAGTTGATGGCTCGTACCTGGGCTCCTCATAGTAGGTGTATGAAGTGGATGGTTGATATAAGTTACAATATTGAACCGAGTGCGGGTCACCACAATTAGTGCAATAATTATTCCTATAATCATCCTCCTCATAGGTGTAGTTGTAACCTCCTGAGTATTGATCCATAAGAATCACTCAGCAGACCACAACCAAGTCTCGAGATCAGAAAACAAAAATAAAAACGGAAACAGAGGCTGGATACGGCCCCGTGTTCAGTGGACACGGCCCCGTGTACAGAATATGTATCTGGGCGTTTTAATTAAAGTTACTGATTTCGTTGAGCACGGGGCGTGTTCAGTGAGCACAGCGTATCTGGGTGTTTTATGAAAAATATGCAGCACGGCCCCGTGTTCAGTGAGCACGGCCCGTGTTCAACTTACTGTAAATGCAAAACTAAACTAAAATGCAGAAAAATGTGCGCGCGTTTTGAAAAACTGATTAGGCCGTTGATTTTAAGCTTTCTTAAAATCCTTGTGTTCCCCGCAACGGCGCCAAAAACTTGATGCGTGTGTGGTGTGTATATAATTTTATGTATATTTTAAGCCCTTTTTACACGTTAGTCAAGTTTTAAATTTATAAAACACGATATTTACTAACACCAAACACACATATGGGCAAGTGCACCCATCATGAGCGTAGTATAGTGTTGGTAAGATATCGAGGTCGTCCAAGGACACAAGAGCTTTTAGTACCGGTTTATCCTCAACGTCTAATCAAATCAAAAGTTTAGAAAAAAGTTTTAAACAAGAAAAATAAAAACTAACTAAAATGCTGAAAAATAAAATAAAAGTAAAAACAAATAGACAAGATGAATCACTTGGCTCCGATTCGTGTTTAGTGTAACCTTTGATTATTTCCGCACTTTTGCACTTTTTAAGAGATTATCTTAGTTATTGTAGTAGGCCCCTCTTTTGAAGGTGACGTTACCCTCAACCCAGTAGTTTGAGTCAGCAAGGATACAATCCTAAAGGGGCGGATTATTGAAAGATAATTAATTAAGTTATTAATGCATATCATGGTAGGCCCCTCTTTTGAAGGTGACGTTACCCTCGGCTAAGTAGTCTGAGTCAGCAGGGATACAGTCCTAAGTAGCCGGGTTAAAGTATTAATAGTAGCTTACATATGAGGGGATCAAAGAGTTTGGACCCCCGCCATCCAATACCGGTGGGTATTGAAGGAGGTCCTACTAAATTTGACCGAGGTCCTTGCAGGATCTATACACTGAACAAGGCAAGACTCTTACCAAACCGTTCCCTTAACCCCCAACCAGGTAGCCAACATACCTCCATATAGACCATGGAGATATGAATGGTGAAAATCTTTTATTTTATATAGACAGTAAAATAATGCCAAGACACCACGGACAAACGATAAGGAAGAATCACCTTCAACATAAGAAACTAGTTATTAAAGTCATTAATACATAACCAAGTAAAAAGTGCAAAAAGATTAAAAATAAAAAGTATTACACTAGACACTTGTCTTCACCAAGTGATGTAAGAGACTTAGGCAAACACGGCCTTTGATTGTCAAGAACTCTTACGATCAATCTTGGATCCCGAGACGACTCACACACTCCATGATGGACAATAGATGATGGTGGTGGATGATGGTGTTGTGATGGTGGTGGGTGGTGGGTGAAGTGTGTGAGAGGTGGTGTGCCAAAGGATGGTTTGAAAATGAGCCAAGCACCCCTATTTATAGCCCGAACAGCAGCCCGGGCATGGCCCCGTATCCATTGGGCACCGTCCCGTGTCCATCCTCTTCTCTTCCTTCATTAATTGTAGTTTTCTGCATTAGTTGACCATGCCCCCGTGTCCGCTGGGCACGCCCCCGTGTGCAGAAGCATATCTGTACTATCAAGATTTTCCTGGATTCTGCGAATCTTATAGTTGACCACGGCTTCGTGTCCGCTGAGGACATCCCCGTGGTGGGCGATAGAAGCTTCTATAGCTTTGTCTTTTATGCTGGCACTTGGGCACACCCCCGTGTTTACTGAGCACGGGGCGTGTTCAGTCTTCTGTTCTCTTGTTTTGCTTGGGAAGATGCTTTCGGGGAGGTCGGGCATGCCATGTTTGTTCCTTTTCTTGTATTAATGTTAGATTTTGCTGCCTTTTTGCTTCTTTTGTTAATTTGAGCTCATTTAATCCTGAAAATACAAAAGGAAGACAAAAACACACTTTTTTCAACATTAGTACTAAAAAAGGGTTAGTTTTATGCCACAATTGATGTAATTTATATGTTGCATTTTGTGCACATCACGTACCGCACCCTCCCAGGGTGGAACTTTCGTTTATGACACGTTCGTCTACAGCGACCTCCCGGTGTTTCCTGACGGTCCCGCGTTGCCGTCAAACAATTTCTGATCTAAGCAATCTTCAAGAGTTTCGAGCACGAGTCCCGTACCTATGATTAGGTTATCACCCATGTTAACCCAACACGGATGTCATTATTGTCCATGCAATGCTTCAAACAGAGCTGTCTGAATACTAGAATGGTAACTGCTACAGTAGAACTTAACCAAGGATAAGTGTCCTCCCAATTCTCACTATAGCCAAACACACACATACTCGCAACATGTCTTTGACTGTCAGGATGTTTCGTTTACTTTGACCGTTTGTCCAATGCTCATGTCTAAACGTGTGCCAAGGGGGTTGTGTGTTGTCTGTTATAACTCAAGCATAGATCTATATCAGAGGTAGTAGGAATTGGCACCCCGTGCCTAAATGCCACCTCTCTCAGAGGAATATTCACAAGTTGAGAAGACTCGTCAGTTCTCTTGACTACAAGAAGGTGTGCTGGCTACATGAGGCGATCAACAATCATCCATGTGATATTGTTTCCGTTTCGAATTGTAAGTAGACTAGTGACGAAATTCATAGCAGTCTGCTCCCATCTTCCATATGGGTGTTGCCGGTTTCTGATACTTCGCCTTGACTTTCCCACAAGTCAAACGTCATACACATACATAGCTAGGAGGGTTTTCATGCCCAATCATTAGCACAAGATTTACAGGTCCAAACATCTTTCTTCAAAACCTAGATGACTAGAATTTCGAAGCCAGTGTGCTTTGCTCAACACAATTTCCCCACCGTTGTCGTGAAATGAGATTCACATTCATTCCATGAGGTAGTGAATATCGTCCATCTTGACAAATTTGCTCTTCCATGCCTCGCATGGACTCAACTTGAAAATTCTCCCCCGTTAGTTCTTCAGTTTAAACAAAAAGAGTCTGATCAGGTAAGTTAGAGTCGACAGTGAGCCGCAAAGTTCATACACGTTCAAGTTCCACAGTCATAATCCTCCCAAAAGTTCCATCCAACGATGCCATTTACTGATTTAGCTCTTTCGAAACCAAGGTACACGGGAAGCCCTTGTGATCGGTCTATGTAACGCATTCGGTACCGTCCAAGTAATGCCTCCAAGTAAATCCAAAGACCACGGTTTCCACCGCCGGTTGTGTGTTGTGCAGTTCCTCCTTGTAACTCCATTACGTAAGTCATCACTCTCTCGTGTTGCGTCGACGTGAAACTGTGACTCTGATTCGAACCATAAATATATACCACTGAATCACCCGCGCCCTAGGGTAAAGATGATATGCTTAGTGCATTGCAGAGTTGGGATTCGAAAGCTGAAAAGACGTCCTCCTGTTCTGTCTTTCACGAACACAGCACCCGACTGTGCTAAAGAGATTTAAGCTACACGATCTTCGAAAATCCTGTGATTAATCTACGATAATATCAAGCAGGACCAAGAAATTGTTGTACCCTCGAAGGACTCTTTGGTGTCGATCAGTTTCCAACCAAAACGGGTCTTAGCGAGATCCACGTACATTCCCACTTTGTTGATTATATGACCCAAAAAGTACTTCTCGAATCCAGAAGTTACATTAATCAAGACTTCGCGCGGGGTGGCCCCTCCTTCAAGAGCTCTCAAATACGATACAAAGCTGTCCATGATGTTCTTTTCTCCCCAAAGGTCATGGAATACAAGGTCGTATGGCTGAAATGCGTCCGATAAGCCGCTTTATGAACATTCTCCCCTTGGACTTCCATCTGATAATAGTTCGCTCGTAAATCAATCCTCGAATGAAAGCTCGTCCCTTGTAACTAGTCGACAGGGTGTCAATACATGGTCGGGGCAAACGGTTCTCAACTGCCGCCTTGATGAGTTCTCGATAATCAGTACACGCACAAAAAGGCTTATCTTCACGGATGTAACTGGGGCTTCCCAAAGTGAAAACTAGGTCTAACAAAACTCCTGTCCAACAGTTCTCGTAGTAGCTTATACAGTTCTTGCAGCCCTCCTGGTGCAAGAGAGTAAGAGTACGAGTATTCGGAGCTGCCTCTAGCGTGAGATCAACTGATATTCCGGCTAACAGTTGTGGTAGTAAACTTGAAAGTTCCTCGAATAGCACACTGAGATGAGTCACAACCATTGGTGGATCCTCGATCCTATTTTCCTTAGCCTCAACATCAGTAACGAGTGCTAACATAGCGGAATAATCCTTCCGTGGACACTTCTGGGCTTTCATAGCTGAAATGGCGCTAACCCTTACGCCACTCAGACGCTTTTAGAACAGTTAACGATTCTACACTAGGAAGAAGGATACGCAAAATTTTCTTCTCACAAGGTATATCTGCACGATATCTGAATAACCAATCCACCCTAACCACTGCATCAAATCTATCAAGGGAAGTAGAAGGAAGGTCAACGTCGAATACTTGTCCCACCAGGTCGAGTTTGCATCCCAACAATCATATGAGGTTTCAGTTGACTTGCCATCAGCCGATTCCACAGCAGGTTCGGTTTCAAGAAGCATCGGGGTTAAGCAGAACAGTGAAGAAGCGATTAGCTACTCATGTTGGCTACCATGTTGCTAAAATCCTGGCATCGCCCACGCCAATCCTAAATGCCTTTCCATGAGTATCATTTCCAGTGTTTGTTGTTACGAGGACTTCCAGTACTGACGTCGTTCCCTTGGTTGTTGTCGTCTTGATTTGACAATGGCCAATCCATGTCGTAGGCACCTCCATTTCCATACTGTAGGCTATGATTATGAGTACCTTGATGTTGTCCTGACTGTTGCCTCTAATGTCATTGCCTGAAATGGAGTCCTACGATCTTTCACCGACAAAGTCCATCTTGTCACATTTCCGTGCCACGTCCTAAGGCGCTACTCATTGTGCTGGCCGTTACACATTTCTGCACCATGGTCAATTATCATCGCTTATTTCCTGATTAATTCGTAGGAGTTGGCTCCCATGAGCCGCTGACTAGGGTTAAGAATTCGGTTGAAGCCAGCCTGCTGGTGTCCGTTTCCGGTAATCAGGGTCGTTCTAATACTAAGGTTGGTAAGGCACTACACTCATCCTCTTGTCCATCATTCTTGCAAGTTGACTGAGTAATACACGGTTTGTTACGACAGTGTTGCAGAAGTGATCACACTTCGGGATCTAAGACGTCAATACATTGGGTTCCAGCTAACAAAGAGGAGTATGAGAGGTACAGACCAATCATTGATGTTGCAACATCCAACTCAGGGACATTCGAACAAGCACCTAACATTCTACACTGTTTGCTAGGCATTCAGATGTGTTCAGGTAGTACTCGATAGTATCGATGTTCGTAAGGATTCAGAGAGGAGTGAAAAGATCACGTTCGAGTAAGAGACAACTACTGCTATGACTCTTATAGACTGTTGTGTTTCACATTGATCTAATAACAGAACGGAACCCCTTTTTCACTTGTTAAGCCTCACTGGGACTCGCATGCACCCCACATTATTATTATGTGTGCACCCACAATAATATATCATGATTTGCATACTCATCTCAGCTCCTCCTAACTCATGTCAAATGGTTCCTCAAACTCGAGTAGCAAACAAAGAGCATCACGAAACGTAAGTCATGAATGTTTAGGGAAATACCACCCTATCAGTCTTATACCACATGCAAGTAACACATGAATTCATACCATTGTGCTAAACGTGCAATCACATGCAATATCATATGTAAGTGTTCACTAGTTATGCAGTGCAATGAGTAAACGAGAGACGAACCTTGCTTTCTGGAGCTGAGTGTCATGGTCGTATTCTTGCTTTTAGAACTGTTTGGTTATAGTCTGGTTTTAGAAAAAAACGTTTTTAAAACCAAGTTCACTATAACCAGTGGCTCTGATACCAAACTGTCACACCCCCAAAATACCACATGCGGAAACCCCCGCAAGGCGTGTGACATACCAGGATCCAAGCCACCAATCACGTTGAACTCTTAAATATAATTAAAGAAAACTTTCATTCATTAACGTAAAGTGTTACAAACATTACATATCATTCGTTGAATACAGCGGAAGCATAACTCATTTGTTAAGTGTTTCATAAACCATGTGTACATAAACCGGTAAGTTTGTATTGAGATTCCATGTATTTCAACCCATGACCACTCCAGCCTCCCAGACAGCAAGTCCCAACAATATGCACCTAAAGGCCTGCAAGGCATGTAACAACGAGTCCACAACAAAGTTGAGCGAGTGCACAGTTGATGTTCATTTTAAAGTTGTTCCAAAAACCATAAGTTCATTCGTAAACCATGAGTTAACCAATTCCTTGTTTCCCAAACCATAACCAGTGGGGGCTACCCCATGTTAACCACTAGACCCAATACCATATCGAAAACTGACTGGAATCATGTTTATGTGCCCTACGTCAATGTCTATCATCATTGACTAAGTGCCCAGATCCATTAGTCCACTCCCGTCCTCTGCGGCACGGTGTGAGGCTTGTCAAACCTAATAGCGCTATTTAACTAAGTTATATGTTGTCATCCTTCCTACAGAGGAATGGGGGACTTCATGATAGAGTTTTGTCTAGTAAGTTATATGTTGTCATCCTTCCTACAGAGGAATGGAGGTACGTAATCTACCTAAGGAGAATACACAGGTTTAATGTTGTCATCCTTCCCATGGAGGATGTAGGTACATATTCTACCCAAGGAGAATATGCAGGTTCCGTTTTAGTTTCTTAACCCACTCCCAAACCACCAGGAATCCCATGCCTTATAGAAAGTATGAACTCACCTTGGTTTGATCGGTATGTTTATCTACGCATTCAAGTTGATCAATCAAATCCCAGCATGGTTATCAAAGCCAATCAGTTTCACATAGACTCAAGTCACATAGTTCACGTATTCGTTGTTCACATAAAACACATTTAATGTACATGCAACGCACACATGTAATTCCAGTCATGACGGTTAATCCATTCACCTAGTGCCATCGAATAATCGCTTAACATGTAATAGCTCAAACACACTACATACATATATAATTTACTCGCATACACTTCAAGCCCAACTATTAAACATGTGCGGCCCAAATCAATTTCAAACAATATCAATTCACAATTCTCTAGTTGTCATCTAACAGTTACTCATTGTAATTATGTAATCAATTCGAGCAATCAGGTTATTTATAAAGCTTAAGGCTATCACCATCATATAAACAATACACCTCGTTGACATGTTATCTAAACCCTAGATCATGGATCCATATTGTACCAGACATAATCACTATCATATGTAACAACACCAATCATTAGCATGCTAATCGGCCATCAACATATTCCTAACGAACTCTCAATTTCGCATAGTTTCCTACACATCATGCAGTTTTATTATGTATAACATAAACATCATTAGCAGGTAATAATAAATCATTCAAGTTCAACACCCATGAGGTTCCACACGCATAACAAACACAGTCAGACAATAACCACATGATAAACATCATCTTTTGTCGGCCGATGCATGTGACGAAACATCCAGATCATCAGTCAACAGGTGTGTGACGAAACTCCCAGGTGTTTCGTCGACCTAGTGTTTCGTCGACATGGAGTTTCGCGATGTGGGTCTTTTTTCATAGCCCTAGCAATTCTCATGATCTCTAACAGTGAATCTCACCAACACAGATCTAACATATACCTAAACCTTTCAGTTACACATTTTCTGCAGATTCGCAAGATGAATCGGCAGCATACATTCAACCAACCCTAATCAATATAACCTACCCTAATCATGAATAAATCATCCATGAACATAAATCAAAACTATATTCGGCCCCCTTAGCTTATATAAAAAACAATAGTTTACAATGAACAATCAATGAATTATTTACCCATTTAAGCTTAATGTGATTTTGTGAATGATAAGCAATCAACTAAATCTGATGAATGCATAAACAATCAATCTTGTTCATAACAGAAAGTATTCAATCAATCAACAACGTATTCACCCCTAATCGAAACATCGATTAATGAAAATCAAGTAGAGGGCATTATACTAACCGATTTGTTAATGAAAGAGAGAAGAGGGGCTGCCGTCCAACTTCTAGGGTTTGTGATCTTGTGTGCCCTTGTGTGCGTATGAGAGGATTATGGGGCACAGCCACATGAAATCCGTATATTAAAGGGTGTGAGGGTGGGCTCGGGTTGGTTTCGAGTGATGTGGGCCGAGGAAGGGAACTGGGCCGAAGCCCTTACGGCGAAACCTCTGCTAAACGACGAAACCTGTGTTTCGTCAATCAACTTTTCGACAAAAGACTTCACTTTTGTTGTTTCGTCAGGCATTATGTGTTTCGTCGAGTCAAATTTATGGCGAAAGAACATTAGACAACCATTTTAAGAGTTCACATTTAACTACCAGGTTTCACACATTTTCACATTTGATAACCAAACATTACACAATAACATTTAACATACAAATAATCACACACGACTAATGGAATTGTAAAGCAAGTGATGTGTATAGGAAAGACCTCGAAATCTCGGGTTGTCACATCATCCCCAACTTGGAAGAAATTTCGTCCTGAAATCTGATGAGCAATCTAAAACAGCAAGGTGTTGGATTAGGATGACTGTGGACTTTCCGCAGGTGCCACATATCATGTCTATGTGTATAGATTTAAGTGACAACGACTGCAATCAAGTTTGCGAACACTACAATGCTCGCTTGAGTGTTAAATCGTTTTCCTTGAGTGGCAGACCTAGGTACAAGCAATGTTGTAAGAGTGGCGAGGTTAAATTTTGTCACACTCATGATCCTCCCAATTCTATAACGCGTCTATTTGAAATGCCTGGGTTTCTAAGTAACATTCGTGCTTATAATTCGATGTTTTCTATGACTTCTTTTAGTGCTAATGCATGTGAATGGTACGTATAAAATGTATCAATTACACAAGTTTTAAATTTACAAAAATGGAAGTCACCTAAAACCAAACTACACACATAACAGTCAAGTGTACCTATCGTATACGTAGTATATTAGTGGTAAGAACCAAGAATCGATCCTATGGATAAACTGGCTCTTAATAATCTATCGTCTATCAATATATAACTGATGTAAGACTGATTTGTGAAGAGACTAATGATTGTAAATAGGCATAAATGGTGAATTTAGAGAAATCAGATCAGAAAGTTAACCATTTAGACTTTGACTCATCTTGACTGGAATGACTATTGGTTGTAATTAGTTATGAAGACTATTTTACTTTAGTTTAAATAGCGTGTGATGAGCTAAAGTCGATTAGAGCCTTACTAGGGTTAACCCCACAAAACTATAGAATCAATGTTATAGACACACACCAAAACTTAATCTTGTGAAGCAAGTTTCAGTTACCATCCATTATGATTTTCTTATATTGTTCTAGCAACAGTATATTAATGAACCGAGCAAATCACTATCTATGTTACTCAATTTAAAGAAAACCCTTAACTAGTTTCCAGACCCTTTTATTCAGACCCTTCCCGCGGGTAGCTCACTAAATTTATCAGTTTTATCACTAATTTGTCTATTACCGGTTAAGAATTTAAGCCTCAGATTATTAGTGCATTTTTATAACTTAAAGACAATACGTGTTGAATGTAACATGCATAACTTCATAGAAAGATCAATAAGACCACACAAATCAGATTTAAAACAAATACTAACAAGTAACCATACACATTATATGATTAAAATAACCAAACGATAATAAAATCACACAATCATATGTAAAAACTAAAGTATAAGTCAAACTAGAACAAGAATCATCTTAGCCTAAATGGCTTACAAAAGTTTAGCCAAGCATAGTTATGCAAAAAAAAAAAACCAAGATCTAAAAGAAGTCATGGATGTGATGGAAACTGAAAACGAAAGCAAACTGAATCGATATCAGCAATAAGACACGAATCGAATGGATAGATCTTCAATTCTACAATCTTATAGACATCTGGATATTCAATTATACTCCTAAACAACCTTCTCTGCCTCCAAATCGCATTCCACAGCCTCTTTTTCGCATTCTCTGCTGTCATGGGCTCTAAATATGTGAAATTAGGGTTTCTGCGCATCCGAGCCCACTTTGGGTCGCTTATGGCCCATAACCTCTTTGAATATTACTGCTCATAAACAAAATAATCAAGATTTTGAAAGCCAATTTTTGGATTCATCTCGTCGAGCTACCCCAAATTCATATATAATATGCCATGTAACTCATTTCCGAGCTCAATATATGACCGTTTGAAGTTTAGTTTCTTCCCTATCGCACTACTCCACTTAGTTTTGCCTTGTTTTCTTCATGTTTTCGTTCAAACTCTTCACAAACACCATATATCCATTCAAATTCACATTATGAATGAATAAGTACCATAATCTTATATAATTTGCAATATAAACCCATCAAATGTGCATAGAAATCATGTTACTCTACGAGTATGTCAAATATCCCCACACTAAAGCATTGTTTGTCCCCAAGCAATACATCCATTTTAAACAACCAAAACAATTTACACAACTTTCAAATTTCACTAACATGCTATATCCATCCCAATCCTTAAAATCTGCTCCCAAGACATACAAAGGTAAGGGGTTGACATCCTAAACAAGTCCACTATAGTACATTAAAAACAAGAACTCTTCTTGTCCATATTATAGAACAAACACATAATTCATACCCTCAAATATACACTCCTCTTGGCTGATTTCTGAATTTAGCATAAGATGTCCTAGTAACTACTAATTATCCTCACAACTCAGATATAACTATCATTCTTCTAGGCTTGTACATAAATAAATAGCCTATATCAATAAATAAGAGTAACAGATCATAATGACTTTTTATGGGTTAAAAGGTAGTAATGATAAAATGAAATTGGGTAACAAAAGGGCTAAATAATACTATAATTCAACTTTCTTCATTCACATCTCTTCAACTTCACTAGCTTTTTTCATATTTTCTTTTCTTTTTTCTTTTCATAACTTCTTACTTTTATGATCTTTTTCATTTAACTTCTTTTTTTCAATTGCCATCATTTTTCTTCATATTCGTTGAACCATACTACTACCGGTAGACAAACGAAATAGGCTAAATAAAGTTATACCTTGGGTGAAATAATAGGTTAAACAAATGAAATAGGTTTAGGATCAACAGGGCTTCTAATGGGATATCTAAGGTAGGAATATCAAACGAACAAGGTAAACAAGAGCTCATTTTATCCTACTTTTGCCTTAATCACATTCGTATAGACATTACCGTATCAACTAGCTAATTGTATAGCATGCACAAGTTTTTCTATCAATCGTTATACTAGTATCTTTGAACAAACGAAATATTTGTATAGTAATAATAAAGCACAAACACTCACCTAAATGGAAGGATTTGGGTTGTTGATATGAACTAAAGTATTTGACTGATAGGCTTCCTAAACTAAATAGGCGTTCTTTTATATTTTCTTTCAAAAACTGACTTGTTTTTGGAATACTCTATCCTAAAACTTACAATCGAAATCGAACTTTTAACTCAAGGGATTAGAACATTGCATAGATTGAACATTTTACTCATTACGATCTACAATTGAATGATTCTTTTTCTCAAAACATAAAGAAGTTATTTGAAATTTTAACTTTATTTAGTAGTTAAGCTCAAATATAATTCCCTCATCCCCACACTTAAGATGTGCATTGTCCCTAATGTACAAAATTGAAATAAACAAGAGATAGGAATTGTGAAGCTCCCTAGATTAGGCAATCATGCAATCTTGAATTAATATCCATCCAAAGCACTTCCAACATGCAATGTCTTCCCTATTGACGTGTCTGGATTCTCAACAGGCATAATAGTAAATAAAGTTAACACAAATATATCCAACAACAACATATATCAGATAATCTTAACATAACAAGCAAACACCCATGCATCAAAAGAAAAGAGGGGTCTAAGAAACGGGTACGACCCGTACTTATTCTAAGCAGGTACGAGTCGCACTAATATCTGGCTGGGTTTTATGGTTTTTTTAATAAACTAACTAGTATGAAACAATGAGAATTTGCATAGAACACAACTTGAAAGACAAAAAGACTCGGGGTTGCCTTCCGGTAGCACTAAGTTTACAAACAACTCTTTAGCCGGACTCACACCAAAAATTTTATTTTTGGTTGGGGGAAGATGATTATTCCCTCAATCAGATGGCTTCTCCTTTATGTTGTAACGCCCCAAAACTTGAATTTTTAACCCACTGATACAGTTTCCATGTATTATGGAATAAAAGGTGATAACTAGGATTACTTAACCTAGTTTATTAATCATGCGTAATTGATAAAAAAAAACATGAATTGGTGGCTCCTTATAGTAAAACCAAAGTTGGGGGGACTAAATAGGAACAATTAGAAAACTAATTATACTAAATAGAAAAAAATAAAACACAACACACACACACACACACTTGTATGTGATGTGCGTCGACCAGGAAGAAAAAGGAGGGAAGAACTCATCTTGCCCTAGTTCTTCATAATCTTCAAATTCAAAGGCTAAGATGTTGGAATCCTATGCATGAATTGAAGTTAGTGATCTCCTAAGCATGAGGATCACAAGGTATGTTAAAATTTTATATTTGGTGAAGTTTTCTAATTGAAGAAAATCTATGAGATGATGAATTGATGGGTAAACTTGAGAAAATAGTGATTTAAGTGACAATGGAAGTGTTCTTGCTTTGTAGAATTTTTGATTTTATGAAATAATGAACATATGTTATGTATGAATGATTGTTCATGAAAAGTATGAAATGGGTTTATGATCATAGGATGAGAAACCCTAAATTGTTGCATGGATTGGTTAGAGGTGATGATATTGTTGGGCATGATTGCAAAAATTAATTGATTTTAGTTGTATTTAATTAATGAAAACAAGAAAGGGGAAAATGAGCATAGGATACTTGTACTATATGCTTAGAAAGTAGTATGCACACCACTGTATGATGAAATGTCTAAGTGAAGTTAGGATGTGAGATTATATGAGATGACTTGAGATATATGAATGAAATATGATATTGATGTAATTAGTAGTAAACTAACTTGAAGAATATTCTTTAGATGGAACTCGTACAAGAATTCGGGTTGAATGTATGCTTTGGTCTAGATTATGCATTAGGGGCTTGTACATTATGCTTGAATGGGTGATGCTTGCCATGTGTTCTATTAATTACTTAATTTGCGATTAAGAAGTGAATATGTGCTAAAGGTAAAGCATATGAGCTTACTAGTAAGGAATCATGTTGGGATTATGTTGTATTAGTAGATCTTGAATGATATTGTCAAATTTTATAATCATGAGAATACTAGGATGTGAGAAAATTTGCATATTAATGTTTATGTGTGTGACTAGTTTATCATGCGGTTGGAAGGATCATACTACATGAGTGTGAAGTATGTGGTATGATGGTTATGCTCTAGCAAAAGTGACTTAATTGTAGGTGCCACACAAAACTTTAAATTTACAATAGGTACACAATAAAAGCAATCTAACAATTACATGTATAAACTGTCAACTATATCTTAGTCCCTTCCCTTTTGTTCTAGCTGAGTAAGAGTCGCCACTTTAGCCATTGATTAAGATAAAGCCGACACTTTATATGTATAATTATTAGATTGGTTGCTTTGTGGACCTGTTGAACTTTTTAATTTTTTTTTGGCCGCTAAAACTAAACCGACTTTGTTTATTTCACATTTTTTGATTTGTTGGTTTTCATAAGTTTATTTTGGAAATGTTAAAAGTTTATACCTATTATATTATTTGTTTGGGTCGATACTATAAATTTATTAATTCTTAATGGTTAGTTAAGGAAGAATATAGACTAGGTATGAGCCAAGTATGGCTAATACCAATTCAATACCTCGTCGGAAAATAATGTTTCATACCCAGCCCAATACATGTTATATATATGTCGTATAATTACCTATTTGGTATTTAGTATACCTTTTAGTCTTTTTTAAATACCCTTTTGCTTTTTCATATATATAATTTTCTTTCTTTCATTTATAATTTTTACATAACTCTATGTTTCAAAAATCAATAATTATGTCTACGTACATAATTATAGTCACCATAAAATACTAGAACATCTAAAATATAAAATATCATGATAATATAAATATCAAAATTTAATTTAGTATTTCAAATATAATATAAACAATAACATCAAATAAGCATTCTAAAAGTAAAATAAACAATAACATCAAATGTACACGCTAAACGAAAAATGTTTTCCAAGTAATGAAGTTACTAGAATGAAATATTCCTAAACCAAGTAATAAAGTTACTAAATGTACATGCTAAAGGAAAAATGTTTTCCAAGTAATGAAGTTACTAGAATGAAATATTCCTAAACGTAGGTTAAGACCAGTTGTGGAACTACAAGGGGGCTAGGAGAGTCCATTGACCCTCCGGTAGTTGGAATTTCATACTGAACCTAGATCTAAAGGTGAAGTTTTTTGAAACATAACCCTTCAATTATCGCTCTGGTTGAAAGAAATAGAAGAGAAGAAGTTATGTCATACGACGTTGATAGAGCTCTTATTATAGTTGTTACTTAATAGTCTTTTGTGATTATGGGAGGGGGTAAGTGTAATTTCTATTTCTATAAATAATGACCAATAGTCATTTTAGGAGGGAAGGAAAGATATTAGATATATTGTTAGGCTCATTGCAGTAGCATGAGAAGGGCCTGGACCACTTCGGTGGTTAGTTATCTTTGTATTATCTTCTTCAATCATTCAATATAGTTGCATCTTTAGATTTCACCTTTTCCATTATCGTAATATCCATTACCTAACATTGGTCCGACCTGCTACTTCTGCTCTACCACCGCTCGATCACCAATTCAACCAGATCTATCTTTTCAATTGATTCACCGATTCAATTAGATTTATCTAAGGTTTTAATCGATTACATCTCTATTTCAGATCTAACTTCAATTTCAATTTCAATTTCTGATATCAATTTATATCGGATTTCAATCGATCTCATATTCAATCGCCAATAGATCTATCTCAGATTCAATCTCCAATCGATTCAATATCTGATTTCACTCTCCGATTTCAATCTCTGATTCGAATTATAATTTCTGATTTCTGCTTTCAACGGATTCAATTTCTAGATCCTATTTCATCAAATGGTGTTCTTCCAAATTCTGATTCAATCATGGTGAATCAAACTTCTCATTTGGATACTCACGATCAGCAGATTAAACAGCTTCAATCTGATGTAGCTGAAATTAAGGCTTCTCTCTATGTGCTAGAAGCGGATCGGGTGGAATCGGCTGAATTCAATATGGTAATGCTCAGTTGGGTGAACTCTCAGTAACAGAGGCCTGCTGACGATTCTTCTGGACCGGGCTCTTCCGGTATGGTTTTCCCTTCATTTGGTTTGAAATATGATTCGATTAATGTTTCTTCTGGTTTACCATGGGCTGTGAAGAAGGGGAAATTAGCTGAGTTCCCTGGTGTTGATCCTCATGGTTGGATCCAGAAGGCTAACCTATTTATCGATCTCAATCACACTCCCGATGCTTCTCGACAGCATCTTGCTCAACTAAGTATGAACGGTGTTGCTCAACACTGGTTTACGATCATCCTTCAGGTTCGCCCTTCCTTGACTTGGATCGAATTTCAATCTGAACTGTTACAACATTTCAGTGGTCTCGCTATTCAGAATCCTTATGAACAATTAGCGACTATTCAGCAATCGGATTCCATCTTTGATTACATCGATGATTTCGAGTATTTGTTGTCCTTGGTTCCCCATTTACCGGACTCTTAAACTCTCGGTTATTTTATCGCTGGATTGAAGGATGATGTCAAATCACGTGTTCGTTTACATTGTCCAACTTCTTGCATTGATGCATTGTCTTTGGCTAAGGATGTCGAGTTGATGCTTCGGCCATTGGATTCCAGCACGTTGCTGTCTCATTTTCGATACTCTCCACATGCGGGGCTGCCATCATTCGACTCCGGGATCGAGCATCGTTTATTGGGCAATACGGTGTCCAAGACTGTTGGGAATTACGGACCTGCCAGGGTGCAAGTAGGCTATGGTGATCAAGGTGTTAGTTCCTTATCTTGCACCGAGTGGGGGGAACGTAGGAAGAAATGACTCTGCTACAAGTGTGGACAACTCTATAGCCCAACTCATAATTGCCCGAAGGGTAAACTTCATGTGTTGTCGTTCGGGGATAATGTCATAGCCCAACCAATGGCGGAATCATCGGAGTGGGACGAAGATAAATTGCTCATCACACATAACACTTTTGTGACAATAATTAATTCAAAATTGATTTCATAACATACAAAATTGTTAATGCACAACACGAAATTCAAATACAACATGGAAAAACAATACGACAAGTTCAACAATTAAAGTACAAAATCTAGTAATTTCAAGTGCGTTTCTAATGTCGTCCCTACTAGATTTAGTCATATTCAACCTCATCAACCTGCAACATGTTAACAAAATATAGTTCAACACAAAAATGTATTGGCGAGTACACAAGTTTAAGTATAAGTATAAAAGTTTAAAACGAATCCACATGGCAACTTAGGTTATTCAAGATCAACATAACATGGCATGTAATATTTCTAGTCAACCCTATATTTACGCAATAAAGAATGAGATTTAACATGACCTCTAGTTCACGGGTGGTGCATTAATCTTATAGCACTATACATGTTAAATGGAGGCTCGTATAAAGCTAATGACTATTGTATCACATAAGAATCACCCAAGTATATGCATCAAGTATAACAACATAGTATTCATGTATTTGGATTGTTTTCGTGTATTTCTATAAAGAATAAAGTATTGTGATTTTTTATAAGGTTAACATATTGCACCCAAAAGTGTTAAAATGAAAATGGGTCAAGTGTACTCACGGTTTTGTAAGCTTCCACTTGTTAATCCGCGAGAAGTTTGATGGTTTATTAGGATGGAACACCAAGTCCTCCTACACGAGGAAACGTAGGAGCATGGTTGCAAAAGTCACTAGGCGCTCCCTAGTCGGTACACCGGGGAGTTGAGAGTACTCGGCATAGGCGGAGAGTACTCGGGGAGTACTCAGACATATTAAATTATAAAGAAATTAGTTTTTGGAAATTAAATATGTCTAATAACATAAATTTACTAATATTTATGACAAAATACGTGAAAATGATATTCATTATTTAATTTGATAGTCATATGTTTTATTATTATTTAAGTCATACTCGGCCCGAATTGACCTACTAGATCGATTTTGGCCAAGTTTGACCACGTTTGATCGATTCCGAGTAATTAGGAAGAGTTAGAGAAAGTCGCCTCGGCAGCCTACCTTGTAGCGACTACTCGGGGAGTACTCGGCCTTGGAAACCTTGTTTTACAACCATGCGTAGGAGTATGAGCATTAGATGATAATGGGGGATTAGGAATTCGGATTGAAAAGTATATGGAAAGTAAATATATGAGAAAATAACCATCTAGCACCTAATACTCGTTTTTGATACTATGAAACCCATAGGGGTTTGAATGTTTTCATGGGTTAAAGTACCCATTAGAATCGTAACGAGAACTAAGTTCGTAGATGGTGTAACTTAGTATTTTGACAAATAAACATTAGATTATCATCAAATATTCGGTTACTATAGGTATTATATATTCTATATAGTATATATCATAAGTTTTAGTCCATCAAGTATAGCAAGATTATCATAGAAGTCATGCATAGAGGTAGGAAGATAAATCTTCCATTTTAAAGCCTCTTTTGTATTCACCAATGCACAAGTTATCATAAGACAACAAGGATGGTCATGAATGTACAATAAGGACGCTTGGATTTCTGAGTAGGATAGCCCAAGCTATCCATATAATCACACATACATACGTTCAAGACTTGTTCATACCTTGTGGGTTAAAACCCTTTTAAAAACAGAAAGTTTAGAGGATTAAAACCTCTGAATTTGTATGTTACAACCTTGTTTTTAAGCACACATAATCATAGTCTTGATTAGTGGCATAAGGACATAGGAATTTATGAAGAAAACATGAGTTTTCTTTTGAAACATGAAGATAAAAATGAGCAGAATTTAGGTGCACTGTGGACCTCAAAAATGGTGAGGTTTAACCTTAGTTTGCCCAAGCAAACATGTGAGAACCTTCCTAGAGGTTATCCAAGTGTTCTGAAAGAATAAATGAGATGAAAATTGAAGTATAAGTGAGTTATAACTCACTTTTTAGGGCTGGAACTTTCTGAAATGTTGCTGAAACTCAGCTATGTTTGGGCGAGTTTTTGAGTTTGTTTGAGAGTGGTAAAAGTGGGATAAAGGATGGGGAAGTGCTTATTATATAGGGAAGGGATTAGGGTTTCATTGGGTTGGGCTTTGGAGGTGTTTAGAAAGGGTTAAACCTTGAAACAAGCCCACAAAACCCAGCCAATGAGTGTTTTTGGCGCTGATTTGGGCAGCCACAATTTCTTTTTATTTTTTTAAACATTATAATGTGTAATTTTGTTGATTAAGTTATGCAATAATATGTAACAATGTTTCCCCTAACTTGTAAAAAGGTTTAACATGAAGTAAGACATGATTTAACTGGATAAAATGTGTGTTGTATAAGTATGAAACATGGTTTGTAAGAGTCAAGTATATGTAACATATTAGAAGATTAATCATTGTGTAATAAAGCATATTATTAGGTGTTTTTTCAAGTATCAACAATATAAGGACAAGTATGGACATGTATGGTTAAGTATATGTATCGTAAATAAGTATCGTATGCGTATGAATTATGAATAAAGATTCGATGTATAATGAATTCAGACGTATGAATAAGTATGAATATGTAAAACATGAATTCTAAGAAATACAAATTTTATTTATGATGCAAGTCTCGGATTTTACAACGAATACAACGAAAAAACTAATACAAGAATACAATATTTCCAAAAATAGAAATACGAACAATGCATTCTAATTATGAAAAGTACGAAGAAGCAGGGCGTTACAATCTCCCCTCCTTTAGGAAATTTCATCCCGAAATTTAGGAAGATGTAACGAACATTTACGTATACTTAGTCTTCATATCACTTTCGAGTTCCAAGTAAACTCAGTGCCACATTTTCCTTCCCATCGAACCTTGACGATAGGAATTTGACTGTGCCTCAATTGCTTAACTCCTCGATCCATGATTTCGACAGGTTTCTCCACGAAATGCGTAGTCTCGTTGATTTGAAGATCTTCGAGTTGAAATTGAAGTCCTTCTTCAGCTAGACACTTCTTTAGGTTTGAAACGTGGAAGACAGGATGAACGTTGTTGAGTTCTTCAGGTAGGTCCAGTCGATACGCAACCTTGCCAATCCTTTCGAGAATCCTGAAAGGGCCTACATTTTGAGGTGCGAGTTTCCCTTTCTTACCAAATCGAACCACACCGTTCCAAGGGGATACCTTGAGAAGTACGAAGTCACCTATCTCGAATTCTAAGGGTTTACGATGCTTGTCAACGTAAGTCTTTTGTCGGCTCCTGGCTTTCATCAAGTTGTCTCGAACCTGTAAAATCTTGTCCGTTGTCTGTTGTATAAGCTCGGGACCGGTGATTTGAACTTCTCCGATCTTATGCCAACAAATAGGCGAACGACACGTACGACCATACAATGCCTCGAAAGGTGCCATTTGAATACTCGCGTGATAACTGTTGTTGTACAAGAATTCGATCAAAGGCAAGTGCATATCCCAGTTGCCACCAAAATTGATTACGCAAGAACGAAGCATATCCTCTAAAGTTTGGATAGTACGCTCGGTTTGACCGTCAGACTAAGGATGGATAGCGGTGCTAAGGTTTAGAACAGTACCCATAGAGGATTGAAAAGTTTACCACAGACGAGATGTAAAGTGACCATCATGATCAGAAATGATGTCAATGGGGATACCATGACGACAAATAATTTCATCAGTGTAGATTCTAGCCAATTTCTCGACTTTGAAATCTTCACGAATGAGGAGAAAATGAGCTGATTTGGTCAATCGATCAACGATCACCCAAATACTGTCATGACCAGAAGAAGTACGTGGGAGTTTGGTGATAAAGTCCATTGAAATACTCTCCCATTTCTTGACAGGAATTTATGGTTGTTCGAGCAAGCTAGAGGGACATTGATGTTCAGCTTTTACCTTCGAACAAGCGAGACGTTTTGCGACGAAAGTGGCGATATCTTTCTTCATTCTAGGCCACCAATAGGACGTACGCATATCTTGGTACATCTTATCAGCACCATGATGAATGGAATATATTGATTTGTGTGCCTCCTTCATCAGAAAGTCTTGAAGGTTATCACGATTAGGAATCCAGATGCGATTGAGATAGTATAGAATACCATCGGATTTAGACACAAGATCTTTTTCAACACCACCTCGTATCTCGAGGGAGAGACTACCCTCATTAATAGAGGTATATTGAGCTTTACGAATGCGGCTTTGAAGGTCATTAACGAGTTGGAGACAATGAATACCCTTCACATGAGTTTTACGACTAAGTGCATCGGCCACTACATTCGCCTTTCCTGGATGGTAGCGAATTTCGCAGTCGTTTAACAACTCTACCCAATGACGTTGGCGCATGTTCAGTTCCTTTTGGTTGAAGATGTGTTGAAGGCTCTTATGGTTGGTGAAGACCATACACTTTGTACCATTTAGGTAGTGTCACCATATCTTCAAGGCAAAAAAAAAAAAAAACAGCGCCAAGTTCAAGGTCGTGCGTAGTGTAGTTTTTCTCATGTATCGAGAGTTTCCTGGACGCGTAAGCGATAACCTTGTCTCGTTGCATAAGGACACAACCAAGGCCAAGGTTTGAAGCACCGCAGTACACGACGAAGCCTTCGTTACCATCAGGAAGAGCTAGGATAAGAGCATTACAACACATGTCCTTGAGCATTTGGAAAGATTCCTCTTGTTCAGGACCCTAAACAAAAGGTTTCTCTTTTTGAGTCAAGGATGTAAGAGGAACGACGCTTTTCGAGAAGTTAGAAATGAAACGACGATAGTAACCCGCTAGACCAAGAAACGAACGAATTTCAGACGGAGACTTAGGTGCAATCCAGTTCTTCACAACTTTGATTTTAGCAAGGTCAACCTGAATACCAAGTTTGTTGACGGTATGATCAAGGAATTGAACTTTTTTCAACCAAAATTCACATTTAGAAAATTTGGCGTAAAGACGTTCAGCGCGTAGAAGCTGAAGGATAAGACGCAAGTATCGATCGTGCTCTTCTTGAATCTTGGAGTGGATGAGAATATCGTCGATGAAAATGATCACAAAACAGTCCAAGTACACTTTGCACACGCGGTTCATGAAATCCATGAAAACAACAGGTGCGTTGGTCAAACTAATAGGCATGACCACGAACTCATAATGACCATAACACGTACGAAAAGCGGTTTTGGGTATATCTTCTTCGAGGACTCGAAGTTGATGATATCTAGAATGAAGATCGATCATTGAAAAGCAGGTCGCGCCTTGCAATTGATGGAAGAGGTCGACAATGCGAGGAAGAGGATATCGGTTCTTGACAGTAAGCTTGTTGAGCTCACGATAGTCAATACACATTCTAAACGATCCATATTTCTTTTTGACGAACAAAACGGGAGCACCCTAAGGAGAAGTACTAGGGCGTATAAAGCCTTTATCAAGTAGCTCTTGAAGTTGGCTCGAAAGCTCTTGCATCTCAGAGGGTGCTAAACGATAAGGAGACTTAGCGACAGGCGTAGCGCCAGGCACTAAATCGATTCAAAAATCAACAGAACGAGCATGAGGCAGACAAGAAAGATCATCGGGAAACACATCAGGAAAATCACATACATCAGGAACGTCACTCATGCTTGGGCCTTTATCTTTCTTTTTCACAATGTGGACAAGAAAGGCGAAGGTACCCTTGCGCAAGTATTTGTTTGCTCGAGTACACGACATAAGCTTGAGATCTTGAGAAGGTTTTTCGCCATAGACGTGTAGAGAATCACCATTGGGAAAATGAAGACTTATGAACTTTTCAGAAAAAAAAACTTCAGCATGAATTCGCCTAAGCCAGTCCATACCTACTATGACATAGAAACTACCCATTTGCATAGGTATGAGATCAATGTGAAATGTATGATCATTAAGAATCAAGGTGCACTTAGAAAGAACGGAATCGACAGCGACAGATTTACCATTTGCGACTTTGATAGCGAATGATCTTGGTAATTTGAGCGTTTACACTATAGCAAAAGTTCGAACTCTATAGATACAAAACTTTTATTGGCGCCAGTATCAAATAAACACAAAGCATAAACATGGTTTACAAGAAACATACCAGTAATGACGTCCTTTGAGTTTTGAGCCTGAGCAGTAGTGAGGAGAAATGCTCTGCCTCGAGCTGGTTTTTGAGGCTGTTGTTGCGGTGGTGGTTGATTGCGCTGAGGGAAAACATTGGCGAGATGGTTAAGGTCGCCACATTTAAAACATGCTCGCACATGGGCAGCTTGAGGTTGAACCTGGTTAGGAGCAGGGTTGGCAATAATCGCTTGATTTTGGTTGCTTTGTGGTTGCGGGATGTTTTAGCATCGGTCAACAAAATGACCAAACCTTTGACAGTTGGTGTAGTTACGGCATGGTGCGGTGGGAGGATGATGGTATAAGCAGGTAGTACACTAGGGATGAGATCCAGTGTAGGCTCGTTTTCGGAGTTCGCTGGTTGCGGGGGTAACGACAGCTACTGCTTGGATAGGATGAGGGTTTGGCAGAGTGATGACCGCACAATTTTGTCTTGAAGCCTTCCGCTTCTTGCCTTTGTTCTTCTTGGATGGCTGAGATGGTGAGGGTTCAATAGCGGTGGTAACGGTGGTTGCTTTATGTGGGCTTTTCGATGGAACATTTTCAGCATTCCTACGAATGACGCAGTTGTTGTTAACGCGGGCAGCTCGGTGAAAAGTATCCTCAATAGTCTTTGGAGAAGCAGATTCCACGAGGTTCATAAAGGAGGTAGGAAGGCAGTGAATGTACTTGGTAATGGCCTTTTCGGAAGTATCAACCTGACCAGTGTAAAGGATGCTGGGTTGCTTGAAGCGAAGGGTGAGACCATCATTCTCATGCTCGACTTGCTTAAGATGCCAAAACTCATGTTCCAACTTCCTAAGTTCGTGGGGAGGACAGAATTCTTCCCTCATGAGTTTCTTCAGTTCAGCCCATGGTAAGGCGTGGGCTGCATCATATCCCCCTCGTGTTTCGCTCAGCGGTCCACCACTTAAGAGCTCTCGAGCGGAACACCCCTGTAGCGTTTTGGATGCGCAACTTATCGGGACAACCACTCTGAAGGAATGCAAGCTCCGTAGCATTGAACCAGGTTAGCAAGGCGATGGCACCATCCTTGCCAGTAAACTCCAGAGGTTTACAGGCCATAAATTGTTTAAACAAGAAAGGTGCCTTAGGTGGTTCGACCTTTGAGTCGACGGAGCCTTGTTCAATAGAGGGATGGATCTTGCTTATAATGTCGGGTATGACCCGGGCCATTTGGTCGGTCATTTGTTCAGCGATGAGACCCACTAACTCTTGCTTGGAAATGGAGTCGGTGTCGTTGGAGTTCTTCTTCGAGCCTGATCGAGACTTCTTCGCCTTCTTGCTAGAGTTTGGTGAAGACATCTAGAGATTTGAAAGAGGAAGAAAGGATGAGACTTGATCATAATTTAAAATAAGTTTTGCATGTATAGGCATGTAACGTCCATGTATCATGTATAGTTCAAACAAAGTGTAAGTATTCAACATGTATTCACAAGTATAATCACGTAAGAATGCGTATAAAGAGTGTAAATTTAGTTGGTTCACCAGAACTATTATTGTTTTTTATTGCGAGAGACATGTGAATCGTGTAACGGTTTCGAAATGAACGAGGTAACAAGTATAAAATCACATATAAATTGAGATAGCATAAAAGAGAGGCTCATAAAACATAGGATTGTTTCGGGTTTTGAAACGTCGACTATTCCAAAGTGAATCGAAAGTCCTTTCAAATTAGAGAAACGTGTTTTGGCCTATAGGTAAGATACTCTCGTCGAGAAGCGATTAACGGTATCTTACCCTTCTAGTTACTACACGTCTCTAATTGATCGAAACAATCAAAACTTTGGCGAGATTGAAAATCAAGGAATGGGACTTAATTAACAAGATGCGGGTTTCACCCCTAAATTGACGATTTCGTACCCTTATGTGGTTGGTACTCGTTGGGTCAAAATTTAATTTCGACTATTTGACGAGGGTCCACTAGAGTTTGAATTGGGAAATTTACCATTAAGATGTGGATTTCACTCCTAACTTAATGGTGTAATTTCATGCAAAATATAGAATAAGCGGAATGAGAGTCGTTTACCAAATTGTGGGTTTCACGCCTATTTTGGTAAACTCATCTTGTTTGTATTACGAGTATCTTCAAGTTTTCAAGTGTATTGTGTAAAATGTTTTAGGAAAGACATAATGTAAGTATTAAGACCGAAAAGAAGAGAAAGAAGCAAAGTAGGAAGAATAAACATTTTAAGCATGGAACAAGAATGGTCAAAACTAAGGTGCCTACTATAGACTAGGTCGAACATGGCAATTCTACCTAATTCCCTATAGTTAAGGCTCTGATACCAATCTGTCACACCCCAACCAATGGCGGAATCATCGGAGTGGGACGAAGATAGATTGCTCATCACACATAACACTCTTGTGATGGTTGAGATGGTGAGGGTTCAATAGCGGTGGTAACGGTGGTTGCTTTATGTGGGCTTTTCGATGGAACATTTTCAGCATTCCTACGAATGACGCAGTTGTTGTTAACGCGGGCAGCTCGGTGAAAAGTATCCTCAATAGTCTTTGGAGAAGCAGATTCCACGAGGTTCATAAAGGAGGTAGGAAGGCAGTGAATGTACTTGGTAATGGCCTTTTCGGAAGTATCAACCTGACCAGTGTAAAGGATGCTGAGTTGCTTGAAGCGAAGGGTGAGACCATCATTCTCATGCTCGACTTGCTTAAGATGCCAAAACTCATGTTCCAACTTCCTAAGTTCGTGGGGAGGACAGAATTCTTCCCTCATGAGTTTCTTCAGTTCAGCCCATGGTAAGGCGTGGGCTGCATCATATCCCCCTCGTGTTTCGCTCAGCGGTCCACCACTTAAGAGCTCTCGAGCGGAACACCCCTGTAGCGTTTTGGATGCGCAACTTATCGGGACAACCACTCTGAAGGAATGCAAGCTCCGTAGCATTGAACCAGGTTAGCAAGGCGATGGCACCATCCTTGCAAGTAAACTCCAGAGGTTTACAGGCCATAAATTGTTTAAACAAGAAAGGTGCCTTAGGTGGTTCGACCTTTGAGTCGACGGAGCCTTGTTCAATAGAGGGATGGATCTTGCTTATAATGTCGGGTATGACCCGGGCCATTTGGTCGGTCATTTGTTCAGCGATGAGACCCACTAACTCTTGCTTGGAAATGGAGTCGGTGTCGTTGGAGTTCTTCTTCGAGCCTGATCGAGACTTCTTCGCCTTCTTGCTAGAGTTTGGTGAAGACATCTAGAGATTTGAAAGAGGAAGAAAGGATGAGACTTGATCATAATTTAAAATAAGTTTTGCATGTATAGGCATGTAACGTCCATGTATCATGTATAGTTCAAACAAAGTGTAAGTATTCAACATGTATTCACAAGTATAATCACGTAAGAATGCGTATAAAGAGTGTAAATTTAGTTGGTTCACCAGAACTATTATTGTTTTTTATTGCGAGAGACATGTGAATCGTGTAACGGTTTCGAAATGAACGAGGTAACAAGTATAAAATCACATATAAATTGAGATAGCATAAAAGAGAGGCTCATAAAACATAGGATTGTTTCGGGTTTTGAAACGTCAACTATTCCAAAGTGAATCGAAAGTCCTTTCAAATTAGAGAAACGTGTTTTGGCCTATAGGTAAGATACTCTCGTCGAGAAGCGATTAACGGTATCTTACCCTTCTAGTTACTACACGTCTCTAATTGATCGAAACAATCAAAACTTTGGCGAGATTGAAAATCAAGGAATGGGACTTAATTAACAAGATGCGGGTTTCACCCCTAACTTGACGATTTCGTACCCTTATGTGGTTGGTACTCGTTGGGTCAAAATTTAATTTCGACTATTTGACGAGGGTCCACTAGAGTTTGAATTGGGAAATTTACCATTAAGATGTGGATTTCACTCCTAACTTAATGGTGTAATTTCATGCAAAATATAGAATAAGCGGAATGAGAGTCGTTTACCAAATTGTGGGTTTCACGCCTATTTTGGTAAACTCATCTTGTTTGTATTACGAGTATCTTCAAGTTTTCAAGTGTATTGTGTAAAATGTTTTAGGAAAGACATAATGTAAGTATTAAGACCGAAAAGAAGAGAAAGAAGCAAAGTAGGAAGAATAAACATTTTAAGCATGGAACAAGAATGGTCAAAACTAAGGTGCCTACTATAGACTAGGTCGAACATGGCAATTCTACCTAATTCCCTATAGTTAAGGCTCTGATACCAATCTGTCACACCCCAACCAATGGCGGAATCATCGGAGTGGGACGAAGATAGATTGCTCATCACACATAACACTCTTGTGATAATAATTAATTCAAAACTGATTTCATAACTTACAAAATTGTCAAAGTACAACATGAAATTCAAATACAACATGGAAAAAAAATACGACAAGTTCAACAATTAAAGCACAAAATCTAGTAACTTCAAGTGCGTTTCTAATGCCGTCCCTACTAGATTTTATCATATTCAACCTCATCAATCTGCAACATGTTAACAAAATATAGTTCAACACAAAAATGTGTTGGCGAGTACACAAGTATAAGTATAAGTATAAAAGTTTAAAACGAATCCACATGACAACTTAGGTTATTCAAGATCAACATAACATGGCATGCGATATTTCTAGTCAACCCTCTGTTTACGCAATAAAGAATGAGATTTAACATGACCTCTCGTTTACGGGTGGTGCGTTAATCCTATAGCGCTATACATGTTAAATGTTGGCTCGTATAAAGTTAATGACTATTATATCACATAAGAATCACCAAAGTATATGCATCAAGTATAACAACATAGTATTCATGTATTTGGATTGTTTTCATGCATTTGTATAAAGAATAAAGTATTGTGATTTTTGACAAGGTTAACATATTGCATCCAAAAGTGTTAAAATGAAAATTGGTCAAGTGTACTCACGGTTTTGCAAGCTTCCACTTGTTAATCCATGAGCATTGGATGATAACGGAGGATTAGGAATTCTGAATGAAAAGTATATGGAAAGTAAATATATGAGAAAATAACCATCTAGCACCTAATACTCGTTTTTGACACTACGAAACCCATAGGGGTTTGAATTTTTTCTTGGGTTAAAGTACCCATTAGAATCATAACGAGAACTAAGTTCTTAGATGGTGTAACATAGTATTTTGACAAATAACCATTAGATTATCATCAAAGGTTCGGTTACTATAGGTATTATATATTCTATATAGTATATATCATAAGTTTAAGTCCATCAAGTATAGTAAGATTATCATAGAAGTCATGCATAGAGGTAGGAAGATAAATATTCCATTTTAAAACCTCTTTTGTATTCACCAATGCACAAGTTGTCATAAGACAACAAGGACGGTCATGAATGTACAATAAGGAAATGAAATAAACACTAGCTAACAAGGAAAACATCAAGTGATGTGTGGATTTGTAAGTAGGATAGCCCAAGCTATCCATATAATCACACATACATAAGTTCAAGACTTGTTCATCAATTTTGGGTTAAAACCGTTTTAAAAATAGAAAGTTTAGAGGATTAAAACCTCTGAATTTGTATGTTACAACCTTGTTTTTAAGCACACATAATCATAGTCTTGATTAGTGGCATAAGGACATAGGAATGTATGAGAAAACATGAGTTTTCTTCCGAAACATGAAGATAAAAATGAGCAGAATTTAGGTGCACTTTGGACCTCAAAACTGGTGAGGTTTCACCTTAGTTTGCACAAGCAAACTTGTGAGAACCTTCCTAGAGGTTATCCAAGTGTTTTGAAAGAAGAAATGAGAAGAATGTCTCACCCCGACCGCGTTAAAACAACGAAACCGCGACGGAAATGTCGGGGAGTGTTGCAACAGAATTATTGTTTCACAACCATGGATACAAAAGTTTCGTTTTATTGATAATATTAAACATTAACATTGTCTTAAAACCAAACATACAAGTTATACATCGACTATCATTGTTATTATGTCACTAAGGCCTCGTCCAGATCCTATGTGAACATGCATCCTAGCAATCAACATCATGCAACATCACCTGAAACATATGTAAAAACAAAGTCAGCAAAGAAATGCTGGAGAGCACATAGGTTTTATAAGAGTGTCGGATTCATGGCTAGTTTACATGTTGCAATACCTTATTAAAAACCTTGTTTTGAAAAGTGAATAGTATTGCAGCATAATTAACCAACACAAATCAAGTTGGTTATAATTTGTAAAATCTCATAGCCATGATTCTTAACCCCAAACCATTTGTTTTAGTAAACCAAATTGTAAAACATCTCGTAAAAACTCGTTAATAAAACTTGTATGGTTTATATCATTTAGAAAACATCGTTTCAAAATCATTTGCCCAAGTGAACTAGATAATGACACGGAACGTAATATGATAAAAACACTTATATATAAGAAGTACCAGCAGCTTATCTACCATGCTTTTATCATGTTACACCCATCCCATTACCTAATCACCACCCAAAACCAATCGTTTAACTTGTATCAATCGTTTCCAAAATCGTTTCAAATCATTTAACTCGTCCCAAAATCGTTCTTGTTTTAATTGTGAAAACTACTTTTGGTGGCCTCACTAATAACATCCAAACCTTCGTGACTCGACTCTCTCGAAACTCGCATTAACAAACCACCAAAGGGTAAGTTAACAATCACCCACATAACCCCCACACATAACCATGGGTGTAGTCTGATAACAGGATTTGTCAGATCCTATGGTACCATAACCTAATACTGGTCGGTTCGGCCAAAATTAATGAATGTCATTCTTATGTAAATACGTCCAATATGTTCATTCACATTATCGAAATTGTTATTAGTTTAATATAAACCATTTAATCGTTTTTGAAACCATCGTTTAAAATATCGAAATCATTTTAATACATATGAATCACCCCAAAACAATTGACAACAGTAAAATAGGGGAACTATGTACTCACTTGAAGTGCAAAGTATCCTCAATCAAAAGAACTCAACAAAGCTTAAGCAAAACAAGGAAATCAAGCAGAACCTAGAAATCGGATCAGTAGATAAATAATCGACACCTAAATCGGATGATCAGATAGAATGAAGTCTTGTAAACCAAATGAGTATTGGAACTCATGTGATATGGTTTAACAAAGCCTATATTCTAGATCGGAACCTAACCTAAGTGCTTTCAACCTGTTACGACCCATTAAGGTAGCTTACGCTACTTTAGCGTGTCGTTCGCGCAAACGCACGTTTGAGACGTCTAACTAGTCCTATGACAAGTATTATATGCCTAAACATGTTTAAATATGTTGCATAATTTTTTATGTGACAAAAGTTTAGGTTACATATGCTTAAAATTCAATTATGCATGAAAAGGGCATTTTGGTCATTTTCCTAAGGCATATAAACTACCTATCATACAACTAATTAAACCTAAGTGACCATAAGGTATAACCTCGGAAGGTTATTCCCTATACAACTATGGTCACTAAACATGCTTGGTCGGATCCTAATGATCGACCAAACGGGTCGAGTTCGAAAGTCTAAGCGTTTGTTTAGACCGCTTGACTTACGACTCTATACAAGAACTAAAATAAAAGTAACGAGCTAAACATGTTGAAACATGTTTAACTAAGTTAGAAAACAAGTTTTGATATCAAAACAAACGGTTTTGATACCCAAGAATAGTTTGGTTACAAAATACGTATAAATACGCATTTTGGCCGAAACAATGACTCGTTACTACACCTAATCAACGTGGTAATCAGTAGGTATAGCCACTAGGGACTATAACCATCGTGATTATGCTCACGTTGCGAAGTTCAAACGAACTTCGTGTTGACCAAAGACTGGTCAAAGCAGAAAGTCAAACACTGCTTGACTTTCGCTTGAAAAACGAATAAAAGCACGAAAGAAACTTACAAAGGGTCCAAGCTAGGAAGATCTTGATCCAAGTTGCTCAGGTATGAAGTACAAGACCCCAACTTAGAGCAATTGAATCAGATTTGTGAGTTGCAAGGAATGAAGGCTTGGGTATTTATAGAAAACTCACAACCGTTAGGATCGTTCCTCGCAAAACGTGCTTCGATCTTTACCCTCCACTTGGGCACATGGTATTGTAATATAATGGGACATGAAAAACCATCAAAATTCAGCCCCTAGAGTGCAAAACCTTGGGTTAAAACCATCAAAAACAGGCTGGAAGTCCAAATTCAATGTTTCTGATCTGGGCTGCTGACGCGGGCCACGTAAGAATAGCACTGGGCTTACGCGCCCCTCCTGAATACTTGGACAGAATTACACTTTTGGTCCCTGAACTTGAAAAACTTGCATTTTGATGCATATTTGACACGTTTAAGCCCCGTTAACCTCATTTCAAAGCTCTAAAATGATGTTAAAGTATAGGGAACTTAAAATATGCTCAGAAACATCTCGGATGTCGGTTCGTTTGGTCGTACGGTTGCGTTATTCGGTTAATTACGACGGAAGTCGTAACGAACGCAAAAACGATCCAAATTAAGCGACGACTGGAATTTTATCATGCCAATCACTAAAATAAAACATTTTAATGATTACATAAATTTTTGGGTGACCGGATATATTCAGAACGTAAGATATGAGCGAAAATGCAAACTTATGCACTTTTTGACGCTTTTAGTCCCTATTGATCAAATAAGTTTATTTTAGCATACCGAACCCCTCAAAGCCTATTTCTAAGCTATGTAAAGGATATTTAGGATATGTTTAACTTATGATAAAGTTACGGAATGTTCGTTACTATGCAAATCGACATAGTTTCGCAGTTTGACACAAATAGTCCCTGCGATCGAACAAACTTGTTTTCAACACAAGAAACCATTCAAAACTTATTTCTAAGTTATGTAAAGGTTATTTAAGGTATGTTAAGACTATGCCACTATTCCGGAGTGTTTGTCACGTTAAACTAATTACGTTCGCGCATCAGTTTGCGTATAACCTTCCAGAAAGCGATTTAAAGCTTGAAATCGGAATCGAATCAAATCGAAAAAATCATCAAACATAAATATACACATAATAACACCAAAACACATATAGTAACACCAAAGCACATTGTTTTATTAATAATTGACATTGTTTTACATTATACATCGATTACAGAGCACAGTTGTCACAAAGAAAATTGAAGTTGAAGTGAGTTAAAACTCACTTTTTATGGCTAAAACTTTCTGAAATGTTGCTGAAACTCAGCTGTGTTTGGGAGGGTTTTTGAGTGTGTTTGAGAGTGGTAAAAGTGGGATAAATGATGGGGAAGTGCTTATTATATAGGGAAGGGATTAAGGTTTCATTAGGTTGGGCTTTGGAAGTGTTTAGAAGTGGTTAAACCTTGAAACAAACCCACAATACCCAGCCAAAGAGGGCTGTTTGGCGCTAATTTGGGCAGCCACAATTTCCTTTTATTTGTTTAAACATTATATTGTGTAATTTTGTTGATTAAGTTATGCAATAATATGTAACAATGTTTCCCCTAACTTGTAACAAGATATAACATGAAGTAAGACATGATTTAACTAGATAAAAAGTGTGATGTATAAGTATGTAACATGTTTGTAAGCGACAAGTATATCTAACATATTAGATGATTAATCGTTGTGTAATAAAGCATATTATTAGGGTTTTTTTAAGTATCAACAATAAGGACAAGTATGGACATGCATGGTTAAGTATATGTATCATAAATAAGTATCGTATGCGTATGAATTACTAATAAGGGTTCGATGTATAATGAATTCAGACATATGAATAAGTATGAATATGTAAAACATGAATTGTAAGAAATAAGAATTTTATTTATGATCAAAGTCTCGGATTTTACAACGAATACAACGAAAAGACGATTACAAGAATACAATATTTTCAAAAATAGAAATACGAACAATGCTTTCTAATTATGGAAACTACAAAGAAACAGGGCGTTACAGATAATCCGATGGACTCGAGGGGCTGCATTTTCAGTTGGAGCAGATGGACCATTTCCACTCCGATAGGTTTAGTCCTCCGGCTATAGGATCTTCTATCAAGCCTTGAGGACAAGTCTTGTGTTATGGAGGGAGTATTGATAGAGATCTTATTATAGTTGTTACTTAATAGTCTTTTGTAATTGTGGGAGGGGGTAAGTATAATTTCTATTTCTATAAATAATGACCAATAGTCATTTTGGGAGGGAAGGAAACAAACTGGATAGATTGTTAGGCTCATTGCAGTAGCATGAGAAGGGCATAGCCCTAGACCACTTCAGTAGTTAGTTATCTTTGTATTCTCTTCTTCAATCATTCAATATAGTTAAAATTTTACCTTTTTTTCATTATCGTAATATTCATTGCCTAACATACAGTAGAAACTCGATAAATTAATACTCGATTATTTAATAAACTCTCTAAGATAATATTTTTTGCCGGTCCCGACTCGGGGATACGGTGCTAAATTAATAATTCGCTAAAATTATAAGATAATACATTTTTGATAATTTCTTTAGACCCCATATAAAATATAAATTAATAATTCCTTATATATAACATATTACATGAATGATTTATGAAGGTTTCTTGAAAAATGACTCAATTGTCTTTTGATTTTTGTTGAAATCAATTTCCCCTTGAATCTCGTCTCTAATTTTCCTTAGCATGGTAAGAACTTCTGGTGTTGTTTTCTCATAGCTCAACAAGAAATTGTTCAATGTGATTGCCGCTTTAATAGCTTCGTTTCGCGAAGGGGGCTCCATTGTAGAATTTTCTTCATCTTCTTCATCGATATCATCTTTATTAATTCCAATAACGCTTTCAATAATTTCTTCATCAGTCAACAACCGTGCAAATACATTTTCTTCTGGGTGAGTCAGAACATCTTCGACATCTATTGCATTGCGATAACCCAACTCTTTGATCAAATTCTGGAGTTCTTGAGTGCTTTCACCACCTTCATCTGAGTTCTCAAAATTCATGTTATCTGTTGATCGAAGTTTACAATGACGAAAGCAGTTCGCAATTGTATTTGCATGAACATCCATAGTCCATGCTGAAATTGCAAGATTCATTGCATCTAATACATTTATTTTTGCTGGATTTGGAACCCCTAATTCATAACCCTCCAAAAGACTTCTATAAAATCGACGACGATAATGCATCTTAAAAGCTCGTATGATCCCCGTGTCACAAGGTTGAATTTTTGAAGTTGTGTTTGGTGGCAAAAAAAATAATTCAACATTTCGTAATCCTTCAATAATTTTTGGATGAGCAGGGCAATTATCCACAATCAAGAGAATTTTTCTTCCAACCATTTTTTTATCAAGTTGGCGAACATATTCTTCAAAAAACACACCAGTCATCCAAGCTCGTTTGTTAGCACGGTACTCACAGTTCAGACTGTTCAAGTTTACATTCTTGAAGCACCTTGGTTTAGCATATTTCCCAATAATCCATAAAGGAAGTTTTTCCGAACCGTCCTCATTACAGCAAATAGCAACAGTTAGTCTTTCCTTGTCTTGTTTTTTCCCTTCAAGCTGCATTGTTGCAAGGGAATGATCCGGTTGAAGTCTAAAAAACAAACCTGTTTAAGATCAAAACATGTAAATAATTACATCACTAAAGTACAAAATAAAAATAAAATAATAAAAAAACAAACATGTTTCATCCATATTAAAGATGTCTTTCATTTCAAACTGATCAACTTTGTCTCTTATGGATTTTAATTTGTCCTCCATGCCCTCCATTTCAACAGATCCAAGCCAACCAATAGAAAAAGTAAAGTCTGGAGTATCCACTGGATACATATCTTTCATGAACTTTTTCGCCTTCTCGATGATTAGTTCACCTGTCATATTCACACGTTCTTAATATTGAAGAATCCATTCATAGAGAGATTTTTCTAGATCAGGAAATTTTGCCGGTTTGTGTCGCTTAACATCGCCTCTTTCGGGAGAAAGTGAGAGATACTCTAAAGACCGCTTAACTGTATTCAATATTGTCGCTTGACTCACCTGCAAACCATAGCTACTATGAACCCATTCTTGCAGTTGCTTTTGAGTGAGACTTGGATTATCCTTGTTGTGCTTGCATAATGCTCTTCGAATCTCGTCTGTCATTGTTGTTTTTTCACACCTTTAAGATGGGAAGCCATGTTGTGTGTATGATTTATTTGTGTTAACCTATTTTGATCTTGTATTTATATAGAAAATATTTTTAATGTCCATAAAGTGATACATTGAACACAAGAAGCATAATAAGGTGGGAGATTGAATGTTTCTTTCAAATTGGGCCGTTCATTTGATATACATGCATTGTATACAATAATTAAGTGGAAGCTTGAAAGGTGTTTGTAAACTAAGTATTCTACTATAAATTAATAAAATATTAATTAATAGATAAATTAATAATTATTAATTTATCGATTAATTAATAACTCTTTTAATTAATAAATTTTGGTGATCACGAGTGTATTATTTTATAGAGTTTCTACTGTATGTCCGTTCAACAACAACGGTGGCCGGCCGTAATGTTTTTCTATTGGTGGACCTTTAAAATTTATCACGTGACCCACTTGAAAACCTGATATAAAAAACCAATATTTGTTGAAATGTTTTTCTTTGTTTTTGGCTTAAGAGACTAGTTGAAAAACTTAAAAAACGTCAGCCATTTTCAACTTTAAATTAAAGCATTGAAAATATATAACTTCATTTGTTTTGTTATTGTTTTTAGAGTTAAATGCCATTTTAGTTCCTGTGGTTTGGACCATTTTGTCAGTTTAGTCCAAAGGTTTCATTTTTAACCTGTGGGTCCAAAAAGGTTTCACAGTTGCCATTTTAGTCCACTGGGTTAACTTCATCCATTTTTTATGTTAACCAGAAGGCCAATTTGGTCATTTTGTATGTAATTATGTTAACTAAAAGGGCAATTCAGCCATATAAAATGACCGAAATGGCCTTCTAGTTAACAGAAAAAATGGATGAAGTTAACCCAGTGGACTAAAATGGCAACTGTGAAACCTTTTTGGACCCACAGGTTAAAAATGAAACCTTTGGACTAAACTGGCAAAATGACCCAAACCACAGGGACTAAAATGGCATTTAACTCTTGTTTTTATTTTCAGTTAATTACATACTGTTTTGTATTTAATACATAATTTAATTTAATTTGATTGTTTTTATGTTTAGTTAATTACTTACTGTTTTGTATTTAATACATAATTTAATTTAATGTAGAGATATATTTATATCTATATCTATACTATATATTATAATGTATTTCATAAGAATGACTGTAAAACTTAGGTAAATACAAGTATTTATGCTTATGGTACAATACAAAATGAGATTAGGTTAAGGGTAAAATTGTATTTTTTCTATACTATATTAAAAAGTATTTCATAAGGATGACGGCAAAAGTTAAGTAAATACAAGTATTTATGCTTATGATACAATACAAAATGAGATTAGGTTAAGGGTAAAATTGTATTTTTAGCACCATCCAATATTAATGATTTATTTAGATTAAATAATGATTTAATGGGCAATACAATTATGAATGTAACTCGCTTTTAAAGTCATGTAACTACCAAATTAAGTGCATAGAAAATAAACTATATTATAAAACATTTCATAAGGATGATGGTAAAAGTTAAGTAAATACAAGTATTTATGCTTATGATACAATACAAAATGAGATTAGGTTAAGGGTAAAATTGTATTTTTAGCACCATCCAATATTAATGATTTATTTAGATTAAATAATGATTTAATGGGCAATACAATTATGAATGTAACTCACTTTTAAAGTCATGTAACTACCAAATTAAGTGCATAGAAAATAAACTATATTATAAAGCATTTCATAAGGATGACAGTAAAAGTTAAGTAAATACAAGTATTTATGCTTATGATACAATACAAAATGAGATTAGGTTAAGGGTAAAATTGTATTTTTAGCACCGTCCAATATTAATGATTTATTTAGATTAAATAATGATTTAATGGGCAATACATTTATTAATGTAACTCACTTTTAAAGTCATGTAACTACCAAATTAAGTGCATAGAAAATAAATTGATTGTCATAATTTGTTTTATATGGGCATCTAAAAAGACTATAACCGTAGGCCTTTTCGTATGTTGTAACTGATATCCGCCATGAATGAGTATAAAACAAAATCTTTTGTTCAGCATTATAAAATCCTACCTCATTCTAGACATCTTCGATCATAATTCAAGTCATTCTGCCTACACATAGTTCCTACCAAACAAAACTTGCTCGGTTGAATCTCCTTACCTAAAGACGCACGACACACGTTCAAATCTTTAGAAACCAATGTACCAGTCTCGTTGGAACTCCCGTTTGTAAGCATTTCTAATTTCATTAATCCGCTACTCGCATCATAAATTAAGGTAACCAATCGACCTCGTAATTTCATTTCACTTATTAAATAATTAAAAACACGAACATTGATTTGTTTGAAAAGTCGGATAAATTTCCCGATGACTGCCCTTTCAAACGATGAAGATGAAGGTTGTAAATACAACTTGTGGGTTACTTAAATACGACTTGTCGGTTTTGAAGAAATATGCTTAATTGGAATAAGTTCAGGTAAGTAAAAGAAAAAAAAACCATGGAAGGTTCATGTAGGAAAATTAATATTTATTAATTTATTTCATCATGCAATTTAACCGACAATTCTTTAATTCATTTTATGGTTTCCATCGCCCCATGCTTTTGAATCATCACACAATAATTCATATTTAATGACAATTATTGTTTAACAACCACATTAGATGATGTGTGTAGATTTGAAATCCGCCATTGATGAACAGACAGAGTTACATAAGAAGTTGCGGGGGAGAAAGAGAAAGGTATCTTTACAGTGTAGTTTATATAAAGTGTAGGATGATCGTTAGCTTGTAATTTTTGTCAAGTTATTGTTTTGCGCTTTTAGGAATTTGGATTATGACCAGAATGTCCCCATGTGATATTAATGCATAAAAGTGTTGAATAAATGAAAAAAAAAAAATTTTTTTTAGCTTTTGTGAATGAAAGTGTGGCTTGTGACGGGTTTGAAGTTTGATATTAAGAATAATGATCATAATTAATAATTAGTTCTAAAGAAATGAGATAGAAGTTCTACTCTGACTTACAAGTACCTTCTTACTATTTTATTTTATAAAAAATATTTAATGTAAAATTTATAAAAGGTTACATGATAGATATACAAGCTTGGATTTTGGTTATTGGTAAGAGATGACTTGGGTTGAGATCATCGCTAGCATCGAAGTGTTGTGGTCCCCGTCGCAACGCGCGGGCACCCCACTAGTATTTTATAATAAACTTTTATAAAAAAGATTCAAATGGTACAAAAGTCTAGTTTACCGTTAGCAATATAATGTGGTTATAGTGGTTGTAGTCAGTGTTGCAGAAGTCGCTAGGCGCTCACTAGTCGGCCGAGTGAGGAGTTGGGAGTACTCGGAGTACTCGGACATGTTAAATATAATAAAGAAATTAATTATTGGATATTTTATATGTGTCAAAATAAACGTAATTCATGTCAAAACTATCATTATTCATGTCAAAATTAGCATAATCCCGAGTAGTCGCCGAGTAGGCCGAGTAATCCGAGTAGTCGTTGATTATTTCCAGGTTCCCACCAAGTATTTGCCCGAGTATTCCCAGTAGTCGACGAGTAGGCCGAGTTTGACCGCCTCGGACTTATAAAGGCTGACTTGTAGTAACTCTCCAAGGTAAAGTTCCGAGTACCGAGTAGTCGCCGAGTACTCGGCCTTGGAATCCGACTTTTACAACACTGGTCGTAGTCCATCCACTAAAATAAAAACTAAATAGATATACTATCATGTATATTGCATTTACATTGCGACCCCTACTCATAAAAGTCTAGTTCCGCAAATGGTTAAGACGTAAGAGGAAAAAAGATAAAACAAGAATTGTCAAATATATAATTCAGGTAAAAAGGTATATAGGTTTGGGAAATCGGGTTGGGTATTACATAATCATATACCCGTCTACTTACGAAATAATGATATTTCAGTTCTATACACGGTCCCATACCTGAATATCCATCTAATTACCGGCTCTGATGCTTTGGATTTCAGGTATACTATTGGGCTTGGTTTTTGTAGTTTGATGATTATACCTTGATATACGTAGCTTTAAATAATTTACGATCTTCCTGAAGTCCTTTGCACTACGTACCAATTTAATTAGGGGCATCATCTGAAAGCACAATTAGTAACACCAATATATTAGTCGATGCAGACATTGCTACTATACTAACTTTAGTTTACGCGTATTCAATTATCACGCCGGATTCACCTGTGACTCAAGTTGGATTTTTCTTTCATGCTTACATATATGTTTTTATATTCGGTGATAGTTGTCATATATTGATGTGCAATCCTGATTGGCCCTTATTGCTTCTCAAATGTTATATTTTACAAGTTGATTTAATAGAAAATAATTTACACATCAATAAATATGCTCATATATTAATGGAAAAATATATTAACATGTTAAATAAATACATTTATATGAAGAGTAGGTACGCGTAAGCCAAATAATATGATTATACTGTTTTTGTACTTTCCATTATGATACAATGAGCAAGATTTGGTTCTTTCTATTTGGTCTCAATATCTCTCGAATAAATTTCGGTGAGACTTAATAGCTGGCAATAGAGCTATTAATTATTGCTTCCATCTCTCTCACGATTAAAAATGTGTCAATGAAATATCATATATGCTTTGTATTACTTTTTTTTAACGACAAATTTGAATAACTGACAGACCATTGGAGTATCATCGTGTCATCAATGGAACCACCCGACTATATTCGTCTCCACTAGACAATAATGGCTATACACCAATTCAGGAGAAACCCAATAAATCTGAGAAAACCCCCTTTGTAGGAATCGAACCCAGGAGTCCCTAAGCATTATCCTATCTCAACATGCAACCGGACTATAATGCAATGGGCATATGGTTTGTATTACTATCGGCACTGAAGGGGTAAGGTCCCAAAAACCTCATAAAAAGGATTTGGACCATACCACAAACTGACCTTTCCAGCCTATTGACCTTGCGCGGCCGCGCACTGGTCCTACTAAAGGAACAAAGAAGTCAGTAGCTTGTAATCGCGCGCCCAAAAGATAACATAAATCTTTGCGCCGTCTCCTATTCAACAAAGGATTAGAAAGCCTTTGTACAATACTTCCGCCACAACACCCAAACTTAGATATCATTTTACCCAGGCTTGGGGTTTATTCGTCTGTGTCCACATAGTAAGGCATCACACTGGATTATGGCAGTAATCTTCTAGGAAGAAATACCATCGTGCACCACCCAGACGGTTATAACCGTCTGGACACGTGTCGTCACCAGAAGCAATTCTGAAATCGCAACAAAAACATGCAATCGGGGAGTAATCTCCACTTAATCTCTTTCCACGTGGCAATCCCCTAGCCACAGATCAAACCACGATCCGTGTGCATTCACTCCGGATCGAGGTTAATTAACGTCAGATCAAAGAAATCAAACGGAAGAAAAATAACCGCTACGACGTTAAGCATTTTCCGTTATCTTTTCAATAACAGGTTTTCCCTCCCAAAACTCCCGGTTATAAATAAGAGAACTGTTCAGGTATAAACTCAGACTACTCTCACTCTTCAAATACTTATCTTCTCCGATACCAATACTTATTCTCACGCCGGAGTCGGGTCAAGGAGAGAACCTTCTTCTCCCCTTGGCGAGGCTAACGGTGTTCTTTTTTGCAGAGCTACCGGAGAAGTTAACCCATAACAACTGAATCAACCGAGAGAGAGCTAACCTTTTATGCGGATTCAAACCCCCTAACTATCTCGGTTCCGACCATATAGTTAGTGTTTCTTCATTGGCGCCCACCGTGTTCTCAGTTTTTCTAGTTTCTACCTCGTTTCGATTCAGTTCATTCTATTTTCTGTCTTTGCACATGGCAGAAAATTCGTCATCTCATCGGCAACCTGGTCCTCGACCAAACATCGGAAACAATTTACCGATAGAAGGGATCGTTGAGGAAGCCTCGGACGATAATGAGGTCCAATCTAATCGAGCAAATGATCCTGTAACCCCAGGAATGTTACCAGTAAATCCTGCACAATCAATTTTACCACCAGGGGAAACCCCGATATCATGGTATGTCAGGTCTCAAGGGGCATTAAACGCGGTATACTCACAGTTATGTGCTCAAACTGCTCCTGTAACCCAATCCCGGAGGCCGGGATCAAGAGCTCATGCCTCTCAGCGAGAAGAATCAACTTATGATGATACAAGCAGTTACCGAAGACAACATCATGATGAATCTCGTCCTCGTCAACGACAATCGGTGCATGACAGGTTGGGTTCCCAACGGGATACTCACACCGATGAATCCGATCGGACATACCGTTTGAGTGAAAACACCAGCGTCTTCAACAGACTACAGCCAAACTATAACAAATACAGGCCTCGAGCGGTTTACAACCCTGAGGCCGAGCATAACTATGATTTAGTTTATCGCCCGGATGAAGCGGCAGAAAACTCGAAGTTTATATTAGAGATAGCTTTGGCTCCGTTGGAACGGGCCAAGTTACCATCTAATGTTGGGAAATTCAATGGGTTAACCGACCCTGATGATCATTTAAGGGTATTCACCAGTGCAGGGTTGGTTGGTGGTTGGACCCTTCCGCTGTGGTGTCACTTATTTGTACAAACACTAACTGGCCCAGCGCGAATCTGGTTTGACAACCTACCAACGGGGCAGATCGAATCGTGGAAGGATCTCCGAAGAAAATTTTTAACACACTTCAGCCAACAAAGGCGGTCAAAGCGTGATACATCCGATGTTATGAATATCTGGCGTCGCGATGATGAGAATTTGGAAGATTTTATTACCAGATATAATAAAGAAGTGTTAGAAATTGGAGGTGTTAGCGAACAACTAATCCGTGCTCAGTTTAAGTACGCGGTTAGGTGTGACGACATGGTCAAGGTGTTATCGGGAACAGAGGGCCTCCCCACGAGTTGGGAAAAGATAATGGCGGCAGCCAAGGTTTATGCGCAGACCGAGAAAAACCTCACGACAAACCGGCCACCACCACCACACAGTAGGCCGGCAGACTTAAGCGCAAACGGAAAGTACAAAAAGTCATGGCGCGAAGCATCCGGAAGTCGATCCGCGGAAGATACCCGCACAACTAACAAGTTCTCGGCGCAAAAAGAAAACCGACACGAAAATAGGGAGAGACAGTGGACTCCCCTAACGAAAACTCCAGCAGAGGTACTAAGTACCGAGGATCACCAATTCAAACCCCCGATTCCAATGAAGAGTAAACGTGGTCAAGACCCGACGCAGTTCTGCGAATATCATAAGGATAACGGGCACACCACGAACAACTGTATATCTCTGCGCATGGAAATCGAAAAAGCTCTCAAGAATGGAGAACTTACGCATCTGCTCCAGAATATGCGCAAGGAGATTAAACAGATTACTCGGGGAGAAGAAAGCTCAAACAAGAGGGCTAAGACTTAAAGAACTCCGTATGTTTTCCGAAAAAAAGACACGACTTATTAAAAGCGGCGGAATTATCAGGGAGTAAGTTAAGTTCCATTTAATTATTCAAAAAACTTTGTAACGCCTCTGAGCATTATCCATGAATAAAATTACAAAGTTTCTATTATTTTTGTGTTTACAAAATGCATGCAATTCCTTTTTAGTAAGCGCAAAAACATTATGGTAGTATAATACAAAGCTCTATGCGCGGTCAGTGATCTCGTCACAAACGGCCATAAACTCATACAGGAGCTTCATACCAACTTTATTCGCCTTACTCAAAACAAAAGTAATTGTACTCATGCAACATATTGTAAAGACATATCAACAAAAAAATAGAAACATACTATGTTTACAAATACGTCCTGAAAGGTTTAAGGCACAACAGTGTTTAAAACCCATGCGCAACAGCGCACCATCAAAACAAGGATCAACATCCTACATAGAAAAAGTTGTTCAAATACAATTTCACCACTACTCTAAATCTTCTCCCTCATCCGGAAAGATTTCCTTAAGCTGCGCAACGTGATCATCCGATTGCAGCGCCACATTTATCAACTCCATCACTGGCAGTTGCAAATTATTAAACTCTGCCTTCATAGCAGCAAGCGCACTGGAAGTATTAACACCAAAGGTAGCAGATCTGCTATCATCCCAGTTAACCTTTAAAGCGCTATTCACATGTTGAGAACATTCCGCATACCCTTGCGCATAACCATCTCGTCGCGCAGCAACCATCAAATTCGCAACGGTTTTATCCAATTCTTCAGAATTTAATACAGATTCAGCAACCTATAACATCAGATAAAGATAAGATCGAAGCAAGAAAAGCGCATACATGAACTAAAAGAAGAAAGGAACTTACACATGCAATCCCGCGATCCTTCAACCAGGTCATATCATTCTTCAAGGGTTCAAGCTCGCTTTCCGCAGAAACCCGCGCCATTTCTGAATTCTCCAGTTTCTCTTCAACTTCAGTCAAACGGCGGGAGGTTTCAGTATTATCGGAATGCGCAAGCTCCAGATCCTTCTTCAATTGTTCCTGATCAGAAACCAAAGCGGTAAGTTCCTCTAATTCTTTATCTCTAACGGCAAGAGTGGCTAAAGCTTGTACCTCCCGTTGTTCACTACGCTCCCTATGAGAGCGCGCTTCCTCCAACAAAGCTTCCATGTCAGCTTTTTCTTTCTTCAATCTTTCCACATCTGCATCTTGATTCTTCAGATTTTCAACCTCCGCCTTGAGGTTATTTATGATGTTACGAAGGCTTGCCTTCTCGGCATTATCCTTCTCACAAATTCTCCTCCAATTTTTGCGCTCCTCAGACAAAAGCGCAGCTTCAGCTTCAGCTTTTCTTTTCCAACCGGAAACTGACCATTCCTCAGTCCTGCGCTCCGCTTCAAATTTAGCTTGCTCAGTCTCTAATTTAGCCTTCAACTGTGCTACATGTTTTTCATCTTTTGCAAACTTCCTTTGTGATGCTACAAAAGATGCTCGCTCTTTATGCATACTATACCACTCACGCACTATGCGATGAGTAGTAGAAACATGAGACGCAGTTTCTGCAAGATAAGACTGATAGGTCTGTTCATAAGGCTGATTTTCCTGAAATTTAATCTCGCCAGGCGGAAGTATCCCCTGTAACCAATCCTGGCATACACGCCAATCCGAGAAAGTATCTCCTTTCTTCACATTCCAAACAGGAATATGAGGATCAGCAGCATCTTTTTCCGCATACATCCGGTAGTAATATTCTCCTAAAGATTCTTCCGGACGAATTGGAGATTGTTTCTCAACACCAGCAGAGGAGCCCGCCTCCTCGGTTGCAGCCTTTTCAGCATGCTCAGGAACAGTTTCAGAAGGTCTGGGAGGAGAAGATTGAGTTGTCTCAGCAGTCTTCTTTTCCGGCGTTGGTTGATTATCATCATTTACCACATTTGGCTCAACAATCTGTTCAGTTTCTATGTTAATACCAGCAGGCTCCTCAGCCTCAACAGTTTTCTCAACACCTTCCTCAGCTATCTCTGAAGGCTCTAACGGAGGGGTAACGGTAGCGCGCGGTGGGGAAGGGGGAAGTTCTGTAGCAGCCACAGTTGGTATGTCCACAGAAACAGGAATTTCTGGAAAAACAAAAGTATATAAAAATCATATCTGCTCAAAGGAAACAAAGAAAAGCAATACTTACCAGGAGTAGATTCTGAAACAAAAGCATCGAGGTTTCCTTTTCTGGTAATTTTCTTCCTCTGCACTTTCTTGGGGGGCTGATTCTCCGCATCAGCATCAGCTTGTTTTCTCTTACCAGCTTTCCTTTGAACCAAATGTTCGGGACTGGAATCTAGATCGATAGGCTCATTCGGGTTAGAAGGAGGAATATCAACAGAATCCCTTGGTTCAGGTTTTGGTTCCCGCATGGTCACTACAGGAGCAAGACCCTCCAAAGAACCAGAAACCACCACATAATCACATCTGGAGACAGAAGAACGGCGCGTACCTTTCTTCTCTCCAGCATTTTTCGCCTTCAAAGGTTGACTCTTAACAGTCACACTTCTCTTCGGCACGGAAGTAGACGTAGTTGCGCGTTTTTTCTTTTCAGGGCCTACGCCCAGATTCAACAATTCACCTACAAAAGCGCGAGTCAGAAAAATTACTCAAAGCAACAAAGAAAGGAAAAACGGATAGACTCACCAGCACCAGCTGCCAGTGGAACAGATAAGTCCGCGTCCTGCGGCAAAGCAAAATTTTTCACAATACGGTGATACCAGAACTCCTCTTCAGGTTTTTTCTTGATAGTTCCCATTCTTCCGCCTTCCCTCTTAAAAGCAACAACATACAGGGAAACAACTACATTGAAAAGAAAGCAGGTTAAAAAAAAAAAAAAAAAAAGGAACAGTGAAAGAACCCCAAACTTACTATGACCATCCTCGGTATACACGGGTTTATCATCACGTTCCATCTTCCAGTTCAGACTCATGCCAGCTCCGACTAGGGCTTTCTCCGGCAAAGCAATATTGGGAACATCCTTCAGATCTTGGTACCAGTTCTCATCAACAGGGGTCGGAATAGATTCAATCGGAACATCGTCCTTCCCTCTTAACTTCATCTTCATTGGAATCACTCCAGCTTTAATAAAGAAAAATTTTTGTTTCCAATCATGAAATGATTTTGGGGGCTGATGAAGAATTTTCTTCGCAGAAGCCCTCTGAACAAATGAATAAAATCCTTGGGTAAAGTGCATCTGATGAAAAACCCTAAATCGGGGAACGGTTGGCTCCACATGCATTGTTCGACATACAAATTCGAAATGACGAACCCTAACCATACCAATAGGGTGAAGTTGGGAGATATGCAGATTGTAGAATCCAAGAATTTCAAGGAAAAATTTCGTAACAGGCAATCGAAAGTTACCATCGCAGAAAAAATCCCAAAAAAGGGTAATATACCCTACCGGAGCACTCGCTGCCGTTTGCCCTTCTTCAGGATACAAAGCACCCCAGTTCTCCCGGAACTTAAGATTCTGGATTAAACCCTCAAAAGATGCCCTGGGCCACTTCAATGGTGGAAGCTCAGTCGACATTTCTTCAACAAGATCCTCTTGACGTTCTCCGGTTGACATAAGCAGGGGAATGACGGAAAGTTTCTCTTAAGAACAAGGAAAGGGGAAAAGTTTTCAAACAAAACAATGATTACACAAGGGGTTACCCAAACGATTATATACCCATCGCAATAAATAAGCATCGGTAACCGTCGCAGTACTGTTCCGGATATCACGATTACCCAAGCAACAGAAAAAAGCAGATGTCAGAACATACACGCGTTTACACGCGCGCGTGTAAGACACGAATGGTAAAAAACAACCGACAATGACAGGTTGCCAAAATCAATTTACTGACACAACGTCAAGTCAAAGATTTTTACAAAAAATCTTTACAAACTCAGTAAATTCAAATCCTCTCAGAAAAGATTTCTTTTTTCGCGCCCAAAAAACATTTCCCTCTCATAAGTCCAGTGCTCCACTTATTTGCATAAGTACAACACTAGACTGGGGGGACTTGAAGGGGTAAGGTCCCAAAAACCTCATAAAAAGGATTTGGACCATACCACAAACTGACATTTCCAGCCTATTGACCTTGCGCGGCCGCGCACTGGTCCTACTAAAGGAACAAAGAAGTCAGTAGCTTGTAATCGCGCGCCCAAAAGATAACATAAATCTTTGCGCCGTCTCCTATTCAACAAAGGATTAGAAAGCCTTTGTACAATACTTCCGCCACAACACCCAAACTTAGATATCATTTTACCCAGGCTTGGGGTTTATTCGTCTGTGTCCACATAGTAAGGCATCACACTGGATTATGGCAGTAATCTTCTAGGAAGAAATACCATCGTGCACCACCCAGACGGTTATAACCGTCTGGACACGTGTCGTCACCAGAAGCAATTCTGAAATCGCAACAAAAACATGCAATCGGGGAGTAATCTCCACTTAATCTCTTTCCACGTGGCAATCCCCTAGCCACAGATCAAACCACGATCCGTGTGCATTCACTCCGGATCGAGGTTAATTAACGTCAGATCAAAGAAATCAAACGGAAGAAAAATAACCGCTACGGCGTTAAGCATTTTCCGTTATCTTTTCAATAACAGGTTTTCCCTCCCAAAACTCCCGGTTATAAATAAGAGAACTGTTCAGGTATAAACTCAGACTACTCTCACTCTTCAAATACTTATCTTCTCCGATACCAATACTTATTCTCACGCCGGAGTCGGGTCAAGGAGAGAACCTTCTTCTCCCCTTGGCGAGGCTAACGGTGTTCTTTTTTGCAGAGCTACCGGAGAAGTTAACCCATAACAACTGAATCAACCGAGAGAGAGCTAACCTTTTATGCGGATTCAAACCCCCTAACTATCTCGGTTCCGACCATATAGTTAGTGTTTCTTCAGGCACATATCTAAACTTTAATGAATTACGGAAATCTATATCTATATCTATCTATACTTTCTATAAAAAAAGAAATTCAAGTGACATAAGAAAAGCTGGTGTGTCAGCTAGAGAGCATGTCCAACAAGGCTTTTCTTATGTCATCAAGGATGAGGTGGAAGCCATGGAGAGAGCATAGTGACATCATAATTCAAACCACTGCCCCACTTTAAAATTTCAAAGGTGGCCCACATTCACCTTTTCAAAGGTCTGCCCACATATACAAAAGGGCAAACCACTGAGTTGATATTTAAAATTCAAAATCCTGACTCCAAATTCAAAATTCAAAATTCAAACCATATACATATATAACATAGATGAAATCTGGCTCCACTTTCAAACTCACTTTCTCTGAGCAATTGAACTCTCAACTCTCTCTCTCTAAAACTCACTTTCTCTCTCTCTCTCAACTCTCTCTCTCTAAAATGAAAAATATGGGCTCCGATCACAAATTTGAACAACACAAAGCTTGACTTCTGATGGAGTTGGTTCTCCTGTTCACAAATTTGAAGAACACAAAGCTCCTGTTCTATGTCCGATCGAAATCTAGCACTCCACACTCCCTGCTTCTCTACTGCAACTGCTCAATTCCGCCGTGCTCCGCGGCTGCCGGCATCGGACATACTGACTCGCTCCATAACGCCGCTACCGCTCCGCCATCGCTTGCCGCCTCTCCGGACTTCCGATTGCTGACTTTCTTCTCATCTCGATACCGTTTGAATTTCGAGTAACTGAGGTTTTACGCTACTTCCAATCTATTAATTGCTAAAATTTCTTAGTAATAATGAAATTGAAATCTGCATCTGATCGAGGAAAAAGAGTTTTGTTTTCTGTTTTGTATTCAAGTGGATTGAAATCTGCATCTGATCGAGGAAAAAGAGTTTTGTATTCTCTTGAGTTTTGTATTCAAATCTGCAGGTACATCTCGAGTTTTGTATTCTCTCTCGATTAACTTTTAATTTTTAATTAAATTAGATTTTCATTAGTTCTAATGGTCAGTTGAGATCACTTTATTGCTGTAATGTAGTCTTATTGAGGATTATGGATCACTTTATTGTTGGGTAAAAGAAATTAAAATATGCAATTTTCATTATTTGCAGATTATAGAGGGTTAGTGAGTTGCAGAAATTTCTGCTGAAAATTGAATATTATGTATGAAACGGTTGGAAGCTATCGTTTTTCCTCTTTGCCTCACTTTAAAAAGGGGATTTAAAATGAACGAATCTCGTGGTTGATTTTTTTCCGACTTCGTTCCCAAACCCAAAATCGATGAGTAATTTGGAGGAAGATCCGCGTCTTCTAAAAAGTCAAGGTGGAGAGACTACTCTCAATGAAAAATCTGCAACCAGTATATAATCCAACATATACACTTATAATAATCCAACATTTAGGGTTTTCTTTTTTTTATGTCCTCCATGATTCTGTTTGTTATTCACTGAAAATAATCCAACATATACTGATAATAACAACAGATCAACTATATAAATGCGAGAATTGTAAGTATCGTCTACAACAGTGCTTTGTTTGCGGTAAACTAGGATCTTCTGATAAATCTTCGAATACAGAGGTATGTGATTACAAGAATTTTTTTTATGTTTTTATATGGCTGGTTGCTCTTTTAGTGTCATCTTTAAAAGTTAGTTTTATGTTTTTTTTATCTGACGTGTTTCTTGTCTCCAGGTCATAAATGACTTGCTTAATCAAACAGGGACGAACTTAAGAATTCGAGAAGATAGCCAGGTTTATATATAATGTCAACATCATGTTGCTCATACCGTATGATTTTGATCGATTTACTTAGTTGTTGAATATATACAGCATTTAGTTTCCTTCATTCTAGATTCATTTCATGAACAACATGTTTCAGAGGATGAGGTGCATCAATCGAGTATTTAGAGAACGACTTTTATGCTAGACGTAAGTGTTTAATTGAGTATTCGCTAAAAACAAATTGATTTGCTGCTGTCTATTCTCTGTAATTTGTGTAGATTTCAGTACATTTGCAGCCATCTGCAGGTTGTTTTTCATCCGAGGTCAAACAGGTCCATTCACTGTTCATTGTCCATTCGCTGAAAGTAAGTAAAGCCATAGGTTATTGTACTTTTAGTCAAGTTTCATTGGTGCTGGTATTTGTTTTTTTTTTTGAAGTAAAATATTGTAGGAATTGCTAATTAACCGATTTGAATATTAAATTGAAGTTGAAATAGGTTTATTGTCATTTTAGTTAAGGTGATTGACGGTGATAAGAAAGCGGATTTATCGGATTCGTTGTTTCTTCCACAAGAAAGGGATTTAGAGGAGAACATACGGGCTTCGTTAGCTGGGTTGGAGACCATAAATGAATTGAGTTCGATGGCGTTGGAGAAAATGAAGGATTTTTTTGTTGAAAGGAGTCGAGAAGTTAAACGTCTGAATGAAACAGTTACTCAGTTGACAAGGGAGAAAGAGCATATCGGTTTGATGGCTGAGATGATTGATTATCTGAAAATAAATGGTGATTGTTAAATAATTTATCATCATGTTATTATGTTATATGTTTAATCAGTTTTTATTGTCAAACACGCAGCAAGACTTTCAGTTAAAGCATTCAGCGTCTGAAACTGAGAATAAAGAGAATATCAGGAATCTTGAATCCGAGATACATAGAACAAAAGAGGAAACAGATACTCTGAAGAAGGAGATTCTGCAGCATGAACATCATGTTTCAGAGGATGAGGTGCATTAATCGAGTATTTAGAGAACGACTTTTATGCTAGACGCAAGTGTTTAGAGGCACAACAACAACCAACGCAAGACTTTTACGCTAAACGAAGGTGTTTAGATTCAACAGGCGCAACACACAATTCCAAAGCAAAACACTAATAAAGAGCTACTTTTTTGGCCAAGGATGGCTGTGGTTGCAAACATTCCTGTTGAATATAAGAAAGGAAAATATGTTGGTTGTGACACCTGTGCCTTCACGGCCATCAAACAGATACAAAACCAATGAAATATTGAATTTCATACTTGGGATTTGTATGAAGGTAATCGAGGTACGGTGTGTCACACCCTGGCTTTGCGGAAGCGTGGGTTTATTTTGGTGTGACTTCTTAATACCATAGCTTAATCACACCAAAGCTATATGAAAGTAAAACCATGATGATTATCCATTGATTCAAGTTTTAAAAGTAAAATACCACAACATTGTTTTAGAGTTGACACATGCAACGAGTTTACAACACAACATAATAAAAACCTTGTTCATAAGTCATAACCACCAACATAAAGTAAACACCGTTTAAGACTTGCGACTCGTCCAGGTAAAAGTCACAATCCCTAAACGTGGATGACCTCATCACTCTTTACGCAATGTGAAAACGTAGCATACTTCGCCAGATCCCTAATTCCCTGAAATACATGTAAGTTGGAAAAATCAACATAAAGTTGAGCGAGTTCATGTGAAAGTGAGTATGTAAAACCGTTGTAAGTATAAAATTCCTGGTATGTAGCAAATAAGGAAATAAAGAGATCACCAATGGTTTGCAAGGCCATTGATATGTGTGAAGTGCAGTAGGAAGACTCAAACCTAGCAGATTTTTACGTCGGGTACCAAGTCACCCCGAGGTCCGTACTATTGGGCCTAGGGCTGGGCTCGCTACACCCATATAGATCTACCACTAAAGACCCTCGGTCCTACAATGAGGATTAATGGCCTCCAGTTCCCGCCTACCCACTCACATGATCTAAGTAGTAACCCTCCTTACGCCAACCATACCATGTAAAAAGTATTCGTAATCATAGTAACATGTATTTCACCCCCGCAGTATAAAACTGAAAAACAGTTAAGAGAAAAGGGGGACATGAACTCGCTGAAGTGCGTCTCGAAATAGTATCTCCCAATCAACCTGCTGCGTGACGACCTACACGTACTAACTTCTATTAGACGGACGGCCGTGCCTTGGCTTAAGGTTCAATGTTTTTGGGAAATAGTTAGGTAACTATTCCGTGTTTACACTTCTTAATTATTTATAGTTATTTTCCTTCCCAAGGATGGGGGTTTTAATACATGTGCGTTTTCGTAATTCCAAAATATATTATTAAGTCTCACTTAATAAAATATATTTTTATTCATTTGTCTAAAATATTCTATCTCCAAAATATACATATTTTTCCCAAAAATATTATATTTTACTTCATACAATTTCCAAAATAATACTTTTATCAAAATACGCATTTAAGAGTATTTTCTGAAAATACGTAAGTTACATTTTACAGTTCGCGTGGTAATAATAATAATACCGGTGTAACTTAAATATTTATTTGTGATGGCGTTGGTATTATTTTGGAGTCATGTTTTCACAATGTATTCCAGTTATATTATTTTTACTCTAAAAATAATATATAGTTCACAAAATAATCATAAAATCACGTAAGTGTTTTACTATGAAATATATATTCTCAATATATATTTAACAAGTTTTATTTACAAAAATCCACCTCCGAATACTTGGTTATTTTATAATAAAAATCATGGCGAAGTTTGTTTGGAAAACAAGTCAAAAATATATTCATAACACTTGTCACAAAAATATTCTAAGTGTTATTTTCTGGAAAAATTTCACCAGAGTTTCCTCTGTAACTGGAGGTGGCCACGCTTTCTAGCGTATCATTTTCTTTTAAAAATTCACTCAACAATTTTCCAATCATCAACAAACAATATTTAAACATTAAACTAGTAAAAACAAGTATAAATCGCAAACACATGAACTTGTAAGTTGTGTGAAAATACGTAGTAATCTTCCAACATATTTAGTAGATCTCGTCATCTTTAAAAATAACTTTTGTTTCTTGAAAACATTATTCTTAAAGAAAATATGTAACTTTACAACTTATAGTCCAAAAATTACGAAAATATTTCTTTGTTAAATCCTTTTGTTACACAAGTGTCTACACACTTGTTTGTTCACAAAAACACCTTTAATTTGCGAAAGATCCGGCTTTTAAACATGATATGCATCTTACACTTGGTTCTTCGAAAATACCACTTTCAGATCTTTAGATCTACTAGTTTAGAATTCCATTTTACAAGAAAAACTATTTTTACACAAGTTCATGTTTATGTATGAAAGGGTTCGTCATCTTGTAACTTTTACACTAAACATAATGCTAGTTCATGTTCCATGAACATGACCTAGCGTGGTTAGATGACGATCCGTTCCACTACTAGCATCCAACAACATAAAATAACCATAACAAAACAAGATTCACAAGTTTTACACCATTATTTACTCTTTAACCACCAAGTTCATCCTTTATTCAAGACTTTAAGTTTTGTTTTCGCATGTTCTTGAGTTTTAACCGTTAAACTTCTTATTAACCACTTTAGACAAGATCAAGAGGGTGTTTAGAATCACTTACAACTAGCTCAAGGCTAGGGAAGAATCAAAGCGAAAACAAGGTGGTTAATAGCGATGTAGAGAGGTCCTTGTGATTCCGTAAGCACCGAGCTTGTTTGTATGTCACCTTGCACCCTTGAGTATGTAAGAAATGGTTGATCAAGACTTGAAGGTAGTGGTGGTGATGATGGTTGTGTTCGGCCGAGAATAGCCAAGAGGGAAAGAGAGAGAGCTAAACTTTGTTAAGTGTTTGATGAAATGAGATGTTTATCCTTTAAGCCTTCATATAAACCATCATTTACTAAAACCCATTGGATATTATGTCAACTAGATACTAGACACAAAGATTTAAATAATCAAAAATTGTGGTGGGTGTTCCCTAGGGGAATCGTTCGGTTAGAAAGGGGGGGGGGTATGGTTCAATTTCAACCATATAGTTAGTGATTACTTTGATTAGTTAAGTAACTAATTTAGTGTAATAGTGTGTTATGTAATATAACGGGTGTTAGGGTGTTTGGGGACCCTAACTGGCTCAGAAAAGGAAAAACAATGCCATTGGCAATATTTTTATGTTCCGGGTAAAGTCTGGTTGTTCGGTTGGATATTAATCCGTTAAAGTGCTAAATAAGCATTTAAAGTGTCGTTAATATTTGTTTTAGTGACACAATGAATTCCCGACACTTTGGAAAGTGTCTAGTATTATTTTCCCCTATTTTTGCACTTTACTAGTTAGCTTAAATGCTGAATTTTGTATTAAAGTGCAGGATTTTGTAGTTAAAGCATGTTTTAGGCACATCCGGTCACTATAACTATCACCTAGTGACGCAGTTTTACAATCCTCACCTCCCTATACTCCCTACTGGTGTAGTAAACTATTCCCGGCTCATACTGGCCTCAGAGACAGTGCCTGTCTGATGCTGGCTATGTCAGCATGTTTACTGGGTTATCCGTTCATTGTGCTACTGTGCTTTGGTGCATCAAGTTTGTCACTATAGTTCTGTGTAAATAATGGAGTGACAGCAATAAAGTAGGATGCATGTATGTGTATATATCAAAATTCAAGTAGCAGTTTAATCACAACTGTAAGCAAGCACAGTAATTAAACATTAATTAATTCGTACGGATACCTGGTTTGGTGAGGGTTGTCACATTCTCCCCCCGTTAAATAAATTTCGTCCCGAAATTTAGGCTCTGGTTCTAGATGCAGGGGTCTTAGGAAATAAATGGGGGTATTTCTCTTTCATACGATCCTCACGTTCCCACGTGAATTCAGGCCCATGTCTTGCATTCCAATGAACTTTGACGAGCTTGACACTACTCCTGCGTGTTTTATTAACTTTCCAATCCATAACCTTGACGGGTTCTTCGGTAAAGTGGAGCGTGTCGTCGATATGTACTTCGTCAGTAGGAATGATCACTGTTTCTTGTGTTGGACTCTTTCTCAAATTTGATACATGGAATGTATCGTGAACACCATTGAGTTCAGCAGGTAGGTCCAACTTGTAGGCTACAAACCCAATCCTTTGCAGTATCTTAAACGGGCCAATGTAACGCGGATTCAACTTCCCACGCTTTCCGAAGCGTGCCACACCCTTCCAGGGTGAAACTTTCAATAAAACCATATCCCCAACTTGAAACTTCAAAGGTTTCCTTTTTGGATTTGCATAGGCTTTCTGTCTGTCGCGAGCCGCCTCGATGCGCTTTTGAATTTGTGCGATCTTGTCCGTTGTCTCTTGGACTATTTCAGGACCTACGAGTTGTCTATCACCCGCATCAGCCCAGCATAAGGGTGATTGACATTTGCATCCATAAAGCGCTTCAAATGGCGTGGCTCTAATGCTTGTGTGGTAGCTGTTGTTGTATGAAAACTCAACCAATGGTAAATGATTATCCCAGCTACCACCTAGATCCATTACACATGCTCTCAGCATATCCTCCAATGTCTGAATAGTTCTTTCACTTTGTCCATCAGTTTGCGGATAAAACACAGTGCTCAGATTTAATTTTGAGCCAAAAGCTTCTTGGAAGGATTGCCAAATCCTTGATGTGAAACGTCCATCTCTATCAGAGATGATCGAGAGAGGCACTCCATGACGTGCAACAATCTCTCGCATGTATATTTCCGCAAGTTTACTAGTGTTATCCTTCTCTTTGATTGGCAGGAAGTGTGCGGACTTTGTCAGACGGTCAACTATTACCCAAATAGTGTCATGACCTCTGGGTGTCTTGGGCAGTTTCGTTATGAAGTCCATTGAAATCTGTTCTCATTTCCATTTGGGAATTTCTGGTTGTTGCAGAAGTCCTGAAGGCTTCTGGTATTCAGCTTTCACCTTGCCGCACGTTAAACACTTGCTAACATAAACAGCAACATCGCCTTTCATCCTAGGCCACCAATAATAATCCTTAAGATCCTGGTACATCTTATCCGCACCGGGATGAATAGAGTACCGTGATTTGTGGGCTTCATCAAAAATAACTTTCCTTAATCCACCAAATAGAGGAATCCAAATCCGTTTTATGAAACATAAAGTTCCTTCCTTGTTTGGCACTAATTGCTTCTCCATCCCACGGAGATATTCCTCTTCAATATTCCTTTCTTTCAGAGCTTCTCTCTGCGCGACACGAATGCGCAAAGCGAGATCCGTCTGGATGATCATTTCCAAAGCCCTAACCCTTATGGGCTTAATCCTTTCTTTTCGACTCAGGGCATCAGCGACCACATTCGCTTTCCCTGGATGATACTTGATCTCGCAGTCGTAGTCATTCAACAATTTGACCCAACGTCTCTGTCTCATATTCAGTTCTTTCTGGTTGAATATGTGTTGCAGACTTTTATGATCCGTAAAGATTGTACATTTCGTACCATATAAATAATGTCTCCAAATTTTCAGCGCAAATACCACTGCGCCTAGCTCCAAATCATATGTGGTGTAGTTCTTTTCATGAACTTTCAGCTGACGTGACGCGTAAGCTATAACTTTCTGGCGTTGCATCAGCACGCAACCCAAACCTTGACGCGAGGCATCACAGTATACCACGAAATCATCAGTTCCTTCTGGTAGCGATAAAATCGGCGCATTGCAAAGCTTGTCTTTCAATAACTGGAATGCTTCTTCCTGTTTGGTTCCCCAATCAAACTTCTTATCCTTCTGTGTGAGCGCGGTCAGAGGTTGAGCAATTTTAGAAAAATCCTCAATGAACCTTCGATAATAACCAGCCAAACCCAAGAATTGTCGGATCTCGGTTGGCGTATTTGGAGTCTCCCAACTCTTGATCACCTCGATCTTTGCGGGATCAACATGGATTCCATTTCCATTTACCACATGTCCAAGGAATTGGACTTCACGCAGCCAGAACTCGCACTTCGAGAACTTGGCGTATAATTTCTCCTTCTTAAGTAGCTCTAGAATAGCTCTCAAATGCTGTTCATGCTCGTCCTTTGTCTTCGAGTAAATCAGAATGTCGTCAATAAATACGATCACAAACTTATCCAAATACGGCTTGCAGACTCGGTTCATTAGGTCCATGAAAACTGCAGGTGCGTTTGTTAGCCCAAACGGAATAACTAGGAACTCGTAGTGTCCATAACGAGTCCTAAAGGCTGTCTTCGGGATACTTTCCTCTTGTATCCTATGTTGATGGTATCCTGATCGCAAATCGATCTTCGAATAAAAGCTTGAACCTTGCAACTGGTCAAATAGATCGTCGATTCTCGGCAAAGGATATCTGTTCTTGATGGTCAACTTATTAAGCTCACGGTAGTCTATACACATACGAAAACTACCGTCCTTCTTTTTAACAAACAGAACCGGAGCTCCCCAAGGTGAGAAGCTTGGCCTGATGAATCCTTTGTCCAATAGCTCCTGGAGTTGTGTCGACAACTCCTGCATCTCTGATGGCGCAAGTCTATAGGGTGCCTTGGCTACAGGCACGGCGCCTGGAACCAAATCAATGTGGAACTCGACTTGCCTTTGAGGCGGTAATCCTAGCAAGTCTTCTGGAAAGACTTCCGGATATTGCTTGACGACTGGAATGTCTTCGATCTTTGGTTCAGCAACTTCCTTATCCACGATGTGTGCTAAGAATGCAACACATCCCTTCTTCAAGCACTTTATAGCTTTCAGGCAGCTAATAATTCTTAGATGTGTATCGCGCTTTTCTCCATGCACTATGATTGTTTCTTCATCCGTTAGTGGAATGCGGATGGTCTTCTCATGGCAAACGATCTCGGCTTTGTTACTCGATAGCCAATCCATTCCCACTACCACATCAAAGCTTCCCAACTCGACAGGTAGTAAATCTAGCGTAAACTCGTGCCCTCCTAGTGTGACAACTGGCATAAACCGGTAATTTCCGTACACTTTAATTATTATTTATTGACTGCAATTATGTGTTTAATTGTCAGCAATGTCTGAACACGTGATTAAACAAGTGAATTCATGCACGTTGTATACTACAAAATATTGCTTTATGCATAAACGAGAGCGTTGCGTCAAAAATACTAAGTAAACTCACCGGTAAAACACTATGTGTCAACGGAACTGCAGAAAGCAGTCAGACAATAAAATTGGAGCCTAGGTGTAGGTCCGACAGCAAGAATGCATTAAAACCCAAGAGTACATACAAGGGTTTAATATATATGCAATACGAAAGCAAAAATAAGCACTAAAAAGCACCCGAAACGCATTGTAAGTGCAGAATTTTGTATAATTCAGCTCAATTCAGCATTTAAACATATGAATATTATGCAGAAAATATAGTTTTTCAGCCAGAATACTTCCCCAAGTGTTGGGAATTGAAAGAGTACAAGAAAGGTACTTAAAAGACACTAAAAAGTGTAATTTAGCACTTTGCCGAACCGGTGTCTAACCGAACAACTGGACAATACCCGGAACACCAAAATAATGCTAGAAGCATTGTTTTTATTTTTCTAAGCTAGTTATGGTCCCCGAGCACCATAACACCTCCTAAAAATATCAACTAACTAGAAACATAACTTACACTTGATATTTAACTAGTAATTAGCCAACATAGTTCAAAACTAATCTACTACCCCCCCCCATGTCCACGGTTCCAACAAGGGACCCACTTTGGTGATTTGTTTCAATTTTTAATGAGATTATGTTGGCACATTATGGACATTTTATACAAGGGTTATTAGGGAGAAATGGATATAAGAATGGCACATGAGACATAACCTCCACAACTTCACACACTACACACACACAATTCTTCTCTCCTTCTTCTTCTTGGCTACGGCTCACCACCACCACCTACCATCCACCATTCTTGTTCATCATCCATCCATTTCAAGGTGATTCTAAGGTGTCTCGAGCCTATTTAGGAAAGTTGCAAACAACGGAACTTGAAGGACCTTCACCATTTGCTTTTATCCACCTCATTTGCACTCTTGAACTTCCCTAGCCTTGAGCTAGTAGTAAGTGTTCTAAAACATCCTCTTGTTCTTGTTTAAGATGGTTAATACGTGATTTAATGGTTAAAAGTCAAACACACACAAGATCAAAACTAAAAGTCTTGAACATAAGATGAATAAGGTGGATAAAGGAAAGATGTGTGTGTAAATCTTGTAGATCTTATATAGTTGTTATTATTTGATGTTGTTTGTTGCTAAAAGTGGGGTGGATCATCATCTACGCATACTAGATCATGTTCAAGAACATGAACTAGTAGTATGTGAAGTGTTAGAAATATAAAAGATGATGAAATCATCCACCATGAACATGAACTTGTGTAAACATAATTTTCCTTGTAAAATAAGACTCTAAACATGTAGATCTAAAGATCTAGAAGTGGTTTTTCGGAAGAACCAAGCAAAAATATTAGTCTTGTTTAAAACCCGGATCTTACATGAACTAAATATATTTTTAGTAAATAAACAAGTGTGTAAACACTTGTGTAACAAGGAAGTTCAACAAAGAAATATTTTTGTGAATCTTGACTAGAAGTTGTGAAACTTCATATTCTTTAAAAATAAAGTTTTTAAGAAATTAAACTTATTTTTAAAGATAACAAGACTTACTAAATGTGCTAGTAAGTTACTACACATTTTTGTAAATATTCAAGTTAATGAAATGGAGAAATTAGTGATTATTGTTGATGAGTATTGTTGATGATTGTTGACGATTTAAAAGAAAATAAACACATGTTTTGAAAACATGGGAAACCTCCATTTTTAGGGGAAACTCTGTCAAAATTTTTATAAATTTTGACACTTAGAAAATATAAGTTTTTAAGAAACTTATTCCCTAAAAATGTATTTAAGAGTATTACCAAGGTTTCCCTAATTTTTGGTGATTAGAAATGAGGATTTCTTCAAAAATAAAAATGGATATTAAGTATATATTTTTGAGAGAAAAATATATATTATTTGATCACCAACTTGTGTGTTAAGTGTATATAGTATGTGTTATACGTGCTAGTGTATTAAGACTTAAAATACACTAAATACTCATGAGGAGTATAAACATAAAAATACACATACAACATACAAGATACATAATTCGGGTGCAAAGTGCAAAATACAAAAAGCTTATATTTATTTTAGAGAAAATAATATAAGTAAGATACGTAGTTAAAAATATAGAATATTTTTTAACACAAGAATATATACAAAAGAGAGTGACTGTACTTGTGCGACGCAAGTCTAGTGACTAACGTTAAGAAAACGCGTATAGGTTACGACGTTAATTAAGCAAATCCGGTGGAGTTTACGACGCTAGGAACGCAAAGTTGTGAGTTCATGCTCCCCCTTTTCTCTTTAACTGTTTTCAGTTTTTATAACTTCGGGGGTGAAATACATGTACAAATGTACAAAATTTATAATTGGTATGATATAAATACAAGAAGTACACTTGGTGAGAACGAGAACCAAGTGTGACGAAATATAAGAATACAAGAAGTACACTTGGTGAGAACGAGAACCAAGTGTGACGAAATATAAGAATATGAGAAGCGCACTTGGTGAGAACGAGAACCAAGTATGAGGCGCTATGAGAAATGATAACAAGAAACGCGCTTGGTGAGGACGAGAACCAAGTAGGATGCTTTATGAGAAATAGTGTCACGAATAGGGTACAAAAGCACCATTAATCAACAATATACCTAGACCGCAGAACAAAAGGTTAGATCTAACGGGTGCCTGGCAGCCACACTCTCGGTGAGGGCGAGAATCGAGTAGTGCTTTTGTGTCTCAGAATATACCAATTAAATGCCTTAGGTTTGGTGACTTCCTATGTCGTGTCACATGTTAATGGCCTTGCAACCAATTAACAATCCTGATACTTACAGGAATACTTTATTTACATAAAATTCATACCATCCTAAAAATTAATGAATACTTGAGTACGTGGGGTACTCAAGAGAAGATTGAATTATACTTGAGTACGTGGGGTACTCAAGAAGAAATTGAATTATACATGAGTACGTGGTGTACACATGAAACTGAATTTATATATGAAAACTTGATTTATTCACAAACTATGTTTTCATACAAAGTATACAAACGTGAAATACAAAACTGCATGAATTCACACCAACTTTATGTTGACGTTTTTTTTTCCAAAACTCACATGTATTTCAGGTAACTAGGATGGATGTGCGCGCGGTCTCGCTTATGCTTGTGGATGTCGCTTAAGTTTATCTTTAAATAAAGTTGTAAACTTTTTAAGATAATGTTTTATGCGACTTAGCGATATAAACGCTAAACTTATGTTTTCAAATTATGGTATTTGATGTTTTTTATGAGCATATAGCATGTTTACCTTTCGTATGCAATGAGAACCTTTCATGATCACACCTCGTGCTTCCGCCGCAGAAAGGGGTGTGACAGATTGGTATCAGAGCTGCGATTCTAGTGAACCAGGATTCCTTCTCGAGTCTAGTCTACAATCTCTAGAATCCTTTCACGAAAACAATTTTCAAAGAGTTTTCATTGCATAAAACATCCCGCGATATCCACTACCTGAAACTGTTTACATGAGTCTAGAAAAGACACTACGAGACTTAGAGTGCACTAGTGTAGCACTTGCCTTTAACTGAGAAACTACTTGCAATTATGGGTGATAATTAGCATACTAGTAGTAGAATGTCACAAGTATATGTGACTTTAACTAAAAGCGATGGCCCATCTGAAGGAAGAGATACGAGGATGAAACGAACTGTGCGGATTGTGCAAGGAGTTACGTAATTATGGATGCATACATAATTATGGAATTCAGTGCACAGAAATCACAACAAGTCTTGTCACGTATAGATTCCCTCAGAGCAAGCCTACTAAGTACTCTGCTAGAGTAATAATTGTTTGATGTCACTTATGTGGTATATACCTGCGAATATATATACTACTACTGTCTAGTAGGACGATATCAAAAAAATGTCTAAACCTGTTGTGTAATGTTCTGTCAGAACATGGCACCCAGGAAAGCTGTGAATGCTCGCAATGACGATCAACCTCCTCCTCCCCCACTGCCCAGAACTGCTGAAGAGCTGAACGCTCTACTGGAAGAAAGGATCTCCGCTGCTATCGCCCAGTACGAGGCAAACCGTACTCAAGACAGTGGAGGACCAAGCAACGCTAGGCGTAATGGGAATGGAGATTCGTCTGGAGGCAATGCGCTCAAGGTAACCTTAAGACGATTTACTAAGCATGGAGAAATTTATGAACGGTCTTTGTTTCATTATTTCTTCGATTGCTCACATGTGAATTGGTTGAATCAATTCCAGGCTGCACTTTCAAGCAGTTCCTCGACTGCAAGCCGATGAACTATGATGGCACAGGAGGTGCAGTAGCCTTTGTACGATGGACGGAGAAGACTGAAGCTACCATCCGCATGAGCAAGTGTACCGCGGATCAACAAGTCACCTTTGCTACTGGGTTGTTTGTCGATGAAGCTCTGACTTGGTGGAACCTGCAAGCCCAAAGTTTGGGTGATGATGCCGCTTATGGCTTAACTTGGGAGGAACTGAAGGAAAGAATGAGAGAGAAGTACTGCTCTCGAGCGGAACTCCAAAGGCTGGAAACGGAGTCCTGGCACTTGACTATGGAAGGTGCTGACATCAATGGTTACACCCGAAGGTTCCACGATCTGTCAAGAGTGCTACCCTACATGGTGACTCCGAAATTTAAGCGTGTTGAACGCTACATTTGGGGACTGGCCCCAGAGTTTCGTGGCATGGTGACGTCGGCCAAACCACAAACAATCACCGAGGCTGTTACTCTGGCTGCAGCCTAACTGAAGATTGTGTTCGTATGAAGAAGTTATCATTGAACCCAACACAGAAGACCGAGACGCATGCTGAGTCGTCCGGCGACAAGAAAAGAAAACATGCAAACCTGAACCAAGCAACTCGTAACAATAAGAGTTTCAACAACAAGAAGCGTGACGCTAACCCGTCTCAGGAGGCGAAAACCCATGCAACCAAAGCATACCAAGGTTCCATGCCTAGATGCCAAAAATGTAAGTATCACCATGATGGAGCTTGTCGCATTCCAAGGTGCGATAAATGTGGTAAATTGGGTCATCAAACAGAAGACTGTTGGGGAAAAGGAAAGAACCGAAATGGAAACGGTGCTGGTAACAAGAATGGTAACGGGAAAGGGCAGAACCAAGGATGCTTCAAGTGTGGAAGCAATGATCATTTCATGAAGAACTGCCCAGAGAGAAACAATGCTCAGGCTAGAGCATTTGTGATTGGAGCAAAGAACGCACGCGAGGACCCTAACGTGGTCACCGGTACGTTTCTCATTAACAATCACTTTGCATCCATATTATTTGACACTGGCACCGATTATAGCTTCATGTCTGTGGAATTTAAACGCATACTCGGAATAGAATCTAGTAGATTAGAAATTACTTATTCCATAGAACTAGCCAATGGTAAACTTGTTGAATCGGGCGAAGTTGTTAGAGGCTGCACACTAGAACTTGGTGAACGAAGATTTAGCATCGACCTCCTACCTATTCAATTGGGTAGCTTCGATGTAGTAGTCGGGATGGACTGGTTGTCCAAGAACAAAGCTGAAGTTATTTGTCATGAGAAAATCATTCGCATCCCTTTAGCGAATGGTGAAACTCTCATCGTGCATGGAGAAAAACGAGACGCACCTCTTCGAATCATCAGTTGCATGAAGGCACAGAAGTGCTTAAGGAAAGGATGTGTCGCTTTCCTAGCACACGTTATAGACAAGAAGGCTGTGGAGCCAAAACTCGAAGACATTCCTGTGGTGAAGGAATTTCCTGATGTGTTCCCTGAAGATCTGCCAGGACTACCTCCGCAACGACAAGTCGAATTCCGTATAGACTTGGTTCCGGGAGCTGCTCCTGTATCCAAGGCACCCTATCGACTTGCTCCATCCGAAATGCAAGAATTATCTACATAACTCCAGGAGTTGTTGGATAAAGGATTCATAAGGCCAAGCTTCTCACCCTGGGGAGCTCCAGTATTATTCGTAAAGAAGAAGGATGGAACACTGCGGATGTGTATCGATTACAGGGAACTAAACAAGCTCACTATCAAGAATCGGTACCCGCTACCAAGGATTGATGACTTATTTGATCAACTGCAAGGATCAAGCTACTATTCCAAGATCAACCTTCGATCTGGATATCATCAGCTGAGAATCCAAGAGGAAAGCGTACCAAAGACTGCATTCAGAACGCGATATGGGCACTACGAATTTCTTGTGATGCCGTTTGGGCTGACGAATGCACCAGCGGTCTTTATGGATCTAATGAACCGCGTATGCAAACCATATCTCGATAAATTCATGATTGTATTTATCGATGATATCCCGATTTACTCGCGAACGAAAGAAGAGCACGAGCAACATCTCAGAACTATCTTGGAACTACTGAAGAAAGAGAAGCTTTATGCAAAGTTCTCGAAATGCGAATTCTGGATTCGCGAAGTACAATTTCTTGCTCACGTTGTGAATGAGAAAGGCATTCATGTAGACCCGTCCAAGATAGAAGCAATAAAGAACTGGGAAGCTCCCAAGACCCCAACTGAAGTTCGACAATTTTTGGGCTTAGCGGGCGACTATCGGCGATTCATTGAGAACTTCTCAAAGATAGCTCAACCGCTAACGACCCTTACACAGAAAGACAAGAAATACGACTGGGGTCACAAACAGGAAGAAGCCTTTCAGCTACTTAAGAACAAGCTCTGCGATGCACCGATACTATCGTTACCCGAAGGCACTGAAGACTTCGTGGTATACTGCGATGCCTCACGACATGGCTTGGGTTGCGTGCTCATGCAACGCCAAAAAGTCATCGCTTACGCTTCAAGATAACTGAAGGTACATGAAAGAAACTATACCACTCACGACCTGGAGCTGGGCGCAGTGGTATTCGCTCTGAAGATCTGGCGACATTATTTATATGGTACTCGATGTACAATTTTCACAGATCACAAAAGCTTACAGCACATATTTGATTAGAAGGAATTGAATATGCGCCAGCGACGTTGGGTCGAGCTGCTGAATGATTACGACTGTGAGATTAAGTACCATCCTGGAAAGGCAAACGTTGTAGCACTTGCGTTGAGCTGAAAAGAAAGGGTTAAGACCCTAAGGGTTCGAGCGTTAGAAATGACCATTCGAACGAACCTCACTACACGCATTCGAGATGCACAACAAGAAGCTCTTAAAGAAGAGAACCGTAAAGCTGAATACCTACGGGGTATGCTGAAATACATGGTGCCAAATGAAGAGGGAGCCTTATACTTCAAGAAGCGTATTTGGGTTCCACTCTATGGTGGCATACGAGAAGTCATCCTTAATGAAGCCCACAAATCGAGATATTCGATCCATCCTGGATTGGACAAAATGTATCAAGACTTGAAAGAATACTATTGGTGGCCGAGACTCAAAAGCGACGTTGCTGTTTATGTTGGAAAATGCCTAACCTGTGCCAAGGTTAAGGCAGAATATCAGAAACCGTCCGGCCTACTACAACAACCAGAGATTCCCGTGTGGAAGTGGGAACAAATCTCGATGGACTTCATAGAGAAATTACCCGGGACCCCGAGAGGGCACGATATGATATGGGTAATAGTTGATCGATTAACGAAGTCTGCGCACTTCCTACCGATCCGAGAAAAAGACAGCACTGGAAAGCTTGCTGAAATATACTTAAGAGAAATTGTGGCACGACATGGAGTGCCAATCTCAATCATTTCAGACAGAGATGGACGCTTTGTCTCAAGAATCTGGCAATCATTTCAGGAAGCCTTTGGATCTCAGTTAGATCTAAGCACGGCATTCCATCCACAAACGGACGGCCAGAGCGAACGGACTATACAAACGTTAGAAGATATGCTTCGCGCATGTGTCATGGATCTAGGCGGCAGCTGGGATACTCATCTACCTTTAGTTGAGTTTTCCTACAATAACAGTTATCATACGAGCATAAAAGCCGCGCCGTTCGAAGCTCTGTATGGCCGCAAATGCCGATCGCCCTTATGTTGGGCAGATGCCGGAGATAAACGGATGGTTGGTCCTGAACTTGTACAAGAGACAACCGACAAGATTGCGCAGATCCGAGAGCGCATTAAGGTGGCTCGAGATCGACAAAAGAGCTACGCTGATACGAAAAGAAAATCAGTAGAATTCAAGGTGGGAGACAAAGTGTTGTTAAAAGTCTCACCATGGAAGGGCGTAGTCAGATTTGGAAAGCGTGGAAAACTGAATCCACGATATATCGGACCATTCAGAATATTGAAGAGAATTGGTACCGTGGCATACAAGTTGGAGTTACCGGGAGAACTTAATGGAGTACATGATACGTTTCATGTATCCAACCTGAAGAAGAGTCCAACACAAGAAAACGTGATCATCCCGATGGATGAAGTGCATATTGATGAAGCCCTCCGATTTACAGAACAACCCGTTGAGGTTACCGACTGGAAAGTCAACAAGACCAGGAGAAGCAGCGTAAAACTTGTCAAAGTACGTTGGAGCTCTAAGCACGGACCCGAGTACACATGGGAACATGAAGACCAGTTCAAGGAAAAGTATCCCCACCTATTCAAGAAGACTCCAGCGAGAGTTAGTTCAGCCTGAATTTCGGGACGAAATTCTTTTAACGGGGGGAGACTGTGACAACTGGCACAAACCGGTAATTTCCGTACACTTTAATTATTATTTATTGACTGCAATTATGTGTTTGGTTGTCAGCAATGTCTGAACACGTGATTAAACAAGTGAATTCATGCACGTTGTATACTACAAAATAGTGCTTTATGCATAAACGTGAACGTTGCGTCAAAAATACTAAGTAAACTCACTGGTAAGACACTATGTGTCAACGGAACTGCAGAAAGCAGTCAGACAATAAAATTGGAGCCTAGGTGTAGGTCCGACAGCAAGAATGCATTAAAACCCAAGAGTACATACAAGGGTTTAATATATATGCAATACGAAAGCAAAAATAAGCACTAAAAAGCACCCGAAACGCACTGTAAGTGCAAAATTTTGTATAATTCAGCTCAATTCAGCATTTAAACATATGAATATTATGTAGAAAATATAATTTTCAGCCAGAATACTTCCCCAAGTGTTGGGAATTGAAAGAGTACAAGAAAGGTACTTAAAAGACACTAAAAAGTGTAATTTAGCACTTTGACGAACCGGTGTCTAACCGAACAACCGGACAACACCCATAACACCAAAATAATGCTAGAAGCATTGTTTTTATTTTTCTAAGCTAGTTATGGTCCCCGAGCACCATAACACCTCCCAAAAATATCAACTAACTAGAAACATAACTTACACTTGATATTTAACTAGTAATTAGCCAACATAGTTCAAAACTAATGTACTACCCCCCCCCCCCCCCCATGTCCACGGTTCCAACAAGGGACCCACTTTGGTGATTTGTTTCAATTTTTAATGAGATTATGTTGGCACATTATGGACATTTTATACAAGGGTTATTAGGGAGAGATGGATATAAGAATGGCACATGAGACATAACCTCCACAACTTCACACACTACACACACACAATTCTTCTCTCCTTCTTCTTCTTGGCTACGGCTCACCACCACCACCTGCCATCCACCATTCTTGTTCATCATCCATCCATTTAAAGGTGATTCTAAGGTGTCTCGAGCCTATTTAGGAAGGTTGCAAGCAACGGAACTTGAAGAACCTTCACCATTTGCTTTTATCCACCTCATTTGCACTCTTGAACTTCCCTAGCCTTGAGCTAGTAGTAAGTGTTCTAAAACATCCTCTTGTTCTTGTTTAAGATGGTTAATAGGTGATTTAATGGTTAAAAATCAAACACACACAAGATCAAAACTAAAAGTCTTGAACATAAGATGAATAAGGTGGATAAAGGAAAGATGTGTGTGTAAATCTTGTAGATCTTATATAGTTGTTATTATTTGATGTTGTTTGTTGCTAAAAGTGGGGTGGATCATCATCTACGCATACTAGATCATGTTCAAGAACATGAACTAGTAGTATGTTAAGTGTTAGAAATATAAAAGATGATGAAATCATCCACCATGAACATGAACTTGTGTAAACATAATTTTCCTTGTAAAATAAGACTCTAAACATGTAGATCTAAAGATCTAGAAGTGGTTTTTCGGAAGAACCAAGCAAAAATATTAGTCTTGTTTAAAACCCGGATCTTACATGAACTAAATATATTTTTAGTAAATAAACAAGTGTGCAAACACTTGTGTAACAAGGAAGTTCAAAAAGAAACATTTTTGTGAATCTTGACTAGAAGTTGTGAAACTTCATATTCTTTAAAAATAAAGTTTTTAAGAAATTAAACTTATTTTTAAAGATAACAAGACTTACTAAATGTGCTAGTAAGTTATTACACATTTTTGTAAATATTCAAGTTCATGAAATGGAGAAATTAGTGATTATTGTTGATGAGTATTGTTGATGATTGTTGACGATTTAAAAGAAAATAAACACATGTTTTGAAAACATGGGAAACCTCCATTTTTAGGGGAAACTCTGTCAAAATTTTTATAAATTTTGACACTTAGAAAATATAAGTTTTTAATAAACTTATTCCCTAAAAATGTATTTAAGAGTATTACCAAGGTTTCCCTAATTTTTGGTGATTAGAAATGAGGATTTCTTCAAAAATAAAAATGGATATTAAGTATATATTTTTGAGAGAAAAATATATATTATTTGATCACCAACTTGTGTGTTAAGTGTATATAGTATGTGTTATACGTGCTAGTGTATTAAGACTTAAAATACACTAAATACTCATGAGGAGCATAAAGATAAAAATACACATACAACATACAAGATACATAATTCGGGTGCAAAGTGCAAAATACAAAAAGCTTATATTTATTTTAGAGAAAATAATATAAGTAAGATACGTAGTTAAAAATATAGAATATTTTTTAACACAAGAATATATACAAAAGAGAGTGACTGTACTTGTGCGACGCAAGTCTAGTGACTAACGTTAAGAAAACGCGTATAGGTTACGACGTTAATTAAGCAAATCCGGTGGAGTTTACGACGCTAGGAACGCAAAGTTGTGAGTTCATGCTCCCCCTTTTCTCTTTAACTGTTTTCAGTTTTTATAACTTCGGGGGTGAAATACATGTACAAATGTACAAAATTTATAATTGGTATGATATAAATACAAGAAGTACACTTGGTGAGAACGAGAACCAAGTGTGACGAAATATAAGAATACAAGAAGTACACTTGGTGAGAACGAGAACCAAGTGTGACGACATATAAGAATACAAGAAGTACACTTGGTGAGAACGAGAACCAAGTGTGACGAAATATAAGAATATGAGAAGCGCACTTGGTGAGAACGAGAACCAAGTATGAGGCGCTCTGAGAAATGATAACAAGAAACGCGCTTGGTGAGGACGAGAACCAAGTAGGATGCGTTATGAGAAATAGTGTCACGAATAGGGTACAGAAGCACCATTAATCAACAATATACCTAGACCGCAGAACAAAAGGTTAGATCTAACGGGTGCCTGGCAGCCACACTCTCGGTGAGGGCGAGAATCGAGTAATGCTTTTGTGTCTCAGAATATACCAATTAAATGCCTTAGGTTTGGTGACTTCCTATGTCGTGTCACATGTTAATGGCCTTGCAACCCATTAACAATCCTGATACTTACAGGAATACTTTATTTACATAAAATTCATACCATACTAAAAATTAATGAATACTTGAGTACGTGGGGTACTCAAGAAAAGATTGAATTATACTTGAGTACGTGGGGTACTCAAGAGAAGATTGAATTATACTTGAGTACGTGGGGTACTCAAGAAGAAATTGAATTTTACATGAGTACGTGGTGTACACATGAAACTGAATTTATATATGAAAACTTGATTTATTCACAAACTATGTTTTCATACAAAGTATACAAACATGAAATACAAAACTGCATGAATTCACACCAACTTTATGTTGACGTTTTTTTTCCAAAACTCACATGTATTTCAGGTAACTAGGATGGATGTGCGCGCGGTCTCGCTTATGCTTGTGGATGTCGCTTAAGTTTATCTTTAAATAAAGTTGTAAACTTTTTAAGACAACGTTTTATGCGACTTAGCGATATAAATGCTAAACTTATGTTTTCAAATTATGGTATTTGATGTTTTTTTACGAGCATATAACATGTTTACCTTTCGTATGTAATGAGAACCTTTCATGATCACACCTCGTGCTTCCGCCGCAGAAAGCGGTGTGACACCTAGTTCAATCACACATCCTCGGACAACTTCACTGGTCTCAACTAGTTTTCCATTTGCTAATTCGATGGAGCACGGAACGTCTAACTTACTAGGCGTCAACCCAAGTATATTCTTAACTTCTAATGACACGAAGCTATACTCGACACCAGTATCAAACAAAACGGATGCAAAGCGTTGGTTTACAGGGAACGTACCAGTAACAACGTTGGGATCCTGGCGCGCTTCCCTCGCCTCAATGTTAAACACTCTTCCGCGGGCTTGATTCAATCCTGGGCAGTTCCTCTTAAAATACCCAATGTCGCCACAGTTAAAACAACCCAATCTTTGACCATTACCTTCTCCGTTCCCCGCTTGATTGTTGTTTTGATTTCGGTTCGCGTCCCCAGCTTGATTTGCATTGTTTCCACGGTTCCCATTTCCTCCATTGTTTCCCTGTGGGCGGTTCCCATTACCACCACGATTATTGTTCCGGTTACCAAAGCCTCCTTGGCCTCCCCGGCCTGCACTAGCCCAGCAGTTATCCTTCAGGTGGCCAACTTTTCCACAAGCTTCACATACTCTTGGCCCACACCGGCCAGAATGATGACGCTGGCAGGTGTTACACTTGGGATGAGTACCCATATATCCTTTTCCTTTCTTTCCAACACCGGTTGCAGCTTGGACCGGTGCGCTTGATTCTCCTTTCTTGCTAGCACTGCTTGTACCCTGCTTGAAGTTTGAGAATTTCCTTTTATTCTCACCAGACGACTCTACGTGAGTCTCTTTCTTCTTTGACTCAACATTCGAAAACTTGTTCAGGCGGATGGCTTCCCCAGTAAGAGACACACTCAGATCGATAGCCTCTGTGATTGTTGCAGGCTTGGAAGTAGTGACCATACTCATGATCTGTGGAGCTAAACCCCAGATAAAGCGCTCGATTTGCTTGAATTCCAGTGTAACCATATAAGGTACCACATGAGACAGGTCGTGGAATCTCTGAAAATATTCCACGATTTTGGGACCGTCCATCCTCAAATGCCAAAACTTGGTCTCCAACCTTTGTATCTCAGCACGAGAACAATACTTCCTTCGCATCAATTCTTTTAACTCAGCCCAGCTCAAAGCGTAAGCAGCGGCTTCACCAAGAGTTTGCACTTGTAAGTTCCACCAGAACAGGGCTCCGTCCAAAAATAGCCCAGAAATGTAAGTCACTTGTTTGTCTGGAGTGCACTTGCTCATTCGGAGAACAGACTCCGTCTTTTCGGCCCATCTTACAAAGGCAACAGCACCTCCGGTACCGTCAAAGTTCACAGGCTTGCAGTCTAGGAACTGCTTGTAAGTGCACCCAGCACATACGTTAGAATATACAAATGGCATTAGCGGACGTGCTATAAATATCCAAATGTATTGTAATGTGTCCCAAATGACTTAACATTACCATGTGGTGGATTGTTATTGCTGTTATTGTTCGAATTGCTCCCGCTGGTTCCTCCTTGTGAGGCTGCATACTGCGCAATGGCGGAAGCAATGATTCCTTGAAGTTCTGCCTCGTTGGCAGGCATACGCGTTTCGCGTCTTGGTAGCATCTTCTAAAAGATGATTCATGTTGGTCAGGTCATAATAAGTAAAGTGTACGTATGTATTCAACAATATTAACACATAACATCTCATGTTATAAATAAATCAACCACATAACATCTCATGTTATAGAACATAAACAATCAATCAACATCACATATAATGAGAATACTGCGATTGCGCTATCATAAATCAAGACCACAATGTAAGGTTTACAAGTACATAACTGTATCATACATCATCAGTGACTAAGGGCCACATCGCCCTAGTCCAAAATATCTAGTCAGTGACAACAACATCAAATATACAAATCATCAAAAGTCATAATCATAAAAAATGCGGTCTCCAAAAGCTATGTAGTCTGCACAATTGCGGTCCTCTCATCAAAAGTCTACCCCAGTCGTACAAAATGGCCCTAAGCTGATGGCGGTGGAGGAGGGGGAAACCGAGAAAAGAGTAAACGTCGCATATGAAGCCAGTCCTCCTCCATAGCGCGATGAGCGCGCAATAAGTATGCTATCTGCTGCTCGGGAGTCCAAAAACGAGCGGCAGAATCCGGTGAAAGTGGTCGAGGAGGGTGTGATACGGCAGGTGGAGTTTGGCACCGGCACGGGAGTCGCTGAGCTCTCTCTAGCTCCTGTACGCGATGGGTCAGCGCCTCCTGCTGTATCATGAAAGATGTGAGAACATCCTCCGTCGAATACCCAATGTGATATGGGTGATACGGATCCGTCGGTGGCATAATGGGGGCGTGGTCCAGAGGAAAGGCTCACTAGATGGAGCGAAGGATGGTACAGTAAATGGTGCAACAGTGGGAACAACAGTGGGATGAACAATCTGAGGCACAAACTGGCCTCCTCCTGACACAAAAGGTGTATGACCAAACGGATGACGTGACGAACCCTCCCCAGGACGGGGTGGAGGAATGTCCTGGAGATAAGTAATCGGGAGATCTGTGCAGTGAGTATCTGTGGTGTGTGGGGGAATCAAGGGAACATCAATAGGAGCTGAAACAAGAGCTGAAACGGGGGCTACAGGTGGTGTAACAGGTACCACGAAAGGTGGGTAATCATCATCATCATCTATCCACCCATTGTGGGTGTGAGCGTATCGTGGACCAATGTGGTTCGCGAAAGGTGCATGGTCTAACATCACCGGCATAGGGTCAGGAAATGGTGCGACAACAGGATCCTCTAACAGAAGTGGAGCATCAACAGGAGCGTCAGCAACATGATCATCCACCAATGGTGGACCAACAACAGGATGATCGTCAACAGGTATGTCATCAACCAAAGGAGCAACAGCAGGTGCATCAGCATGAACAAGGTCATGCTCAAATGCGGGGTCAGGAGCAACGCCTGGCTCAGGGGCCACGGCCGGCTCCGGATCAACAAACTCCATCTCAAAATCAGCTGGATCAGCATACATAGGGTCGACAGGGGCTACAGGATCCTCCAAGTGCTAGTCTAAGTGTACGAACTCAATGTCCTGGTCTGGATCAAATCCAGGTGGAGAAATAGGATCTAAATCATCATCAACATCATGATCGAACTCAAAGCTGTGCGCAGGAGCAGGTGCAGCGGATGACGCCATGTCCGGGTCGGCGTCGTGTGAGTGGTGCTGCACTCCCTGTGTGTGCGAAGGTACGGATGCCACAGACTCAAAGGAGTCTGGAACAGGTGAATGAACGGGAGCCTCCTCTGCAGGAGCATCAGCAAGAAGTAGGATATCACTGGCAGCAATATGGGCCTCTCCCTCAAGTGGGTCCTGCTCAAACAAGTCAACGTCATCGTCAGAGACAACGTCGAGGGGCATATCAACAACGGGATAAGCTGCAAGGGGTACAGGAGCAGGGATCACCACGAGTGGCAAATCCCCAACAAGATGGCCATCAGCAGGCTCCGCTACGACATCAGGCAGCGCAAAGGGCTGGAAGTCGTCATCGTCTGTGCTGGTATTATCGGAAGTGTAGACCTCATGCTCCGAAGAAACTATGTCGTCTGATACTATGGCCATGGGATCTGTAGTGTCCGACTCTCCAGTACCTGATGAAGGCATGGCGTCTGTAACACAAACACACACATGCACGAATAATCAATCATATAATCAAATAAACATGTTAGTCACCAATAAGCAATCAAGTAATTCTCCTAGTCCCACTAGTCTAACCTCCCAGCCTCTCAGACTGAATCTCCTAGTCTCTCAGACTACCTTCCCAGCCTCTCAAACTGAACTTCCTAGTCCCACTAGTCTCCTCCCTCAGTCTCTCAGGCTGATCCTCCTAGTCCCACAAGACTTACTCCCTCAGCCTCTCAGACTGAGCCTCCTAGTCCCACTAGACTACTCCCTCAGCCTCTCAGACTGAGCCATAACTAAAAAATAAAATGTGCTCACTCTTTTGCTTGGGAAAATGTTTTGTGACCTGGATCTGGACGTTTAGTGTATGCAATGTAAAAATGTTTTCGTGAGAGCCCTAGTGATCATAGTCTAGACTCGAGAAGGAATCCTAGTTCGCTATGATCAAAGCTCTGATACCAAGTTGTCACACCCTGGCTTTGCGGAAGCGTGGGTTTATTTTGGTGTGACTTCTTAATACCATAGCTTAATCACAACAAAGCTATATGAAAGTAAAACCATGATGATCATCCATTGATTCAAGTTTTAAAAGTAAAATACCACAACATTGTTATAGAGTTGACACATGCAATGAGTTTACAACACAACATAATAAAAACCTTGTTAATACGACATAACCACCAACATAAAGTAAACACCGTTTAAGACTTGCGACTCGTCCAGGTAAAAGTCACAATCCCTAAACGTGGACGACCTCATCACTCTTTACGCAGCGTGAAAACATAGCATACTTCGCCAGATCCCTAATTCCCTGAAATACATGTAAGTTGGAAAAATCAACATAAAGTTGAGCGAGTTCATGTGAAAGTGAGTATGTAAAACCGTTGTAAGTATAAAATTCCTGGTATGTAGCAAATAAGGAAATAAAGAGATCACCAATGGTTTGCAAGGCCATTGATATGTGTGAAGTGCAGTAGGAAGACTCAAACCTAGCAGATTTTTGCATCGGGTACCAAGTCACCCCGAGGTCCATACTGTTGGGCTTGGGACTGGGCTCGCTACACCCAGATAGATCTACCGCTAAATACCCTCGGTCCTACAATGAGGATTAATGGCCTCCAGTTCCCGCCTACCCACTCACATGATCTAAGCAGTAACCCTCCTTACGCTAACCATACCATGTAAAAAGTATTCGTAATCATAGTAACATGTATTTCACCCCCGCAGTATAAAACTGAAAAACAGTTAAGAGAAAAGGGGGACATGAACTCACTGAAGTGCGTCTCGAAATAGTATCTCCCAATCAACCTGCTGCGTGACGACCTACACGTACTAACTTCTATTAGACGGACGGCTGTGCCTTGGCTTAAGGTTCAATGTTTTTGGGAAATAGTTAGGTAACTATTCTGTGTTTACACTTCTTAATTATTTATAGTTATTTTCCTTCCCAATGATGGGGGTTTTAATACATGTGCGTTTTTGTAATTCCAAAATATATTATTAAGTCTCACTTAATAAAATATATTTTTATTCATTTGTCTATAATATTCTATCTCCAAAATATACATATTTTTCCCAAAAATATAATATTTTACTTCATACAATTTCCAAAATAATACTTTTATCAAAATACGCATTTAAGAGTATTTTCCGAAAATACGTAAGTTACATTTTACAGTTCGCGTGGTAATAATAATACCGGTGCAACTTAAATATTTATTTGTGATGGCGTTGGTATTATTTTGGAGTCGTGTTTTCACAATGTATTCCAGTTATCTTATTTTTACTCTAAAAATAATATATAGTTCACAAAATAATCATAAAATCACGTAAGTGTTTTACTATGAAATATATATATTCTCAATATATATTTAACAAGTTTTATTTACAAAAATCCACCTCCGAATACTTGGTTATTTTATAATAAAAATCATGGCGAAGTTTGTTTGGAAAACAAGTCAAAAATATATTCATAACACTTGTCACAAAAATATTCTAAGTGTTATTTTCTGGAAAAATTTCGCCAGAGTTTCCTCTGTAACTGGAGGTGGCCACGCTTTCTAGCGTATCATTTTCTTTTAAAAATTCAATCAACAATTTTCCGATCATCAACAAACAATATTCAAACATTAAACTAGTCAAAACAAGTATAAATCGCAAACACATGAACTTGTAAGTTGTGTGAAAATACGTAGTAATCTTCCAATATATTTAGTAGATCTCGTCATCTTTAAAAATAACTTTTGTTTCTTGAAAACATTATTCTTAAAGAATATGTAACTTTACAACTTATAGTCCAAAAATTACGAAAATATTTCTTTGTTAAATCCTTTTGTTACACAAGTGTCTACACACTTGTTTGTTCACAAAAACACCTTTAATTTATGAAAGATCCGGCTTTAAAACATGATATGCATCTTACACTTGGTTCTTCGAAAATACCACTTGTAGATCTTTAGATCTACTAGTTTAGAATTCCATTTTACAAGAAAAACTATTTTTACACAAGTTCATGTTTATGTATGAAAGGGTTCGTTATCTTGTAACTTTTACACTAAACATAATGCTAGTTCATGTTCCATGAACATGACCTAGCGTGGTTAGATGACGATCCGTTCCACTACTAGCATCCAACAACATAAAATAACCATAACAAAACAAGATTCACAAGTTTTACACCATTATTCACTCTTTAACCACCAAGTTCATCCTTTATTCAAGACTTTAAGTTTTGTTTTCGCATGTTCTTGAGTTTTAACCGTTAAACTTCTTATTAACCACTTTAGACAAGATCAAGAGGGTGTTTAGAATCACTTACAACGAGCTCAAGGCTAGGGAAGAATCAAAGCGAAAACAAGGTGGTTAATAGCGATGTAGAGAGGTCCTTGTGATTCCGTAAGCACCGAGCTTGTTTCTATGTCACCTTGCACCCTTGAGTATGTAAGAAATGGTTGATCAAGACTTGAAGGTAGTGGTGGTGATGATGGTTGTGTTCGGCCGAGAATAGCCAAGAGGGAAATAGAGAGAGCTAAACTTTGTTAAGTGTTTGATGAAATGAGATGTTTATCCTTTAAGCCTTCATATAAACCATCATTTACTAAAACACATTGGATATTATGTCAACTAGATACTAGACACAAAGATTTAAATAATCAAAAATTGTGGTGGGTGTTCCCTAGGGGAATCGTTCGGTTAGAAGGGGGGGGGGGTTTATGGTTCAATTTCAACCATATAGTTAGTGATTAGTTTGATTAGTTAAGTAACTAATTTAGTGTAATAGTGTGTTATGTAATATAACGGGTGTTAGGGTGTTTGGGGACCCTAACTGGCTCAGAAAAGGAAAAACAATGCCATTGGCAATATTTTTATGTTCCGGGTAAAGTCTGGTTGTTCGGTTGGATATTAATCCGTTAAAGTGCTAAATAAGCATTTAAAGTGTCGTTAATATTTGTTTTAGTGACACAATGAATTCCCGACAATTTGGAAAGTGTCTAGTATTATTTTCCCCTGTTTTTGCACTTTACTAGTTAGCTTAAATGCTGAATTTTGTATTAAAGTGCAGGATTTTGTAGTTAAAGCATGTTTTAGGCACATCCGGTCACTATAACTATCACCTAGTGACGCAGTTTTACAATCCTCACCCCCTACACTCCCTACTTGTGTAGTAAACTATTCCCGGCTCATACTGGCCTCAGAGACAGTGCCTGTTTGATGCTGGCTATGTCAGCATGTTTACTGGGTTATCCGTTCATTATGCTACTGTGCTTTGGTGCATCAAGTTTGTCACTATAGTTCTGTGTAAATAATGGAGTGACAGCAATAAAGTATGATGCATATATGTGTATGTATCAGAATTCAAGTAGCAGTTTAATCACAACTGTAAGCAAGCACAGTAATTAAGCATTAATTAAACATTAATTAATTCGTACGGATACCTGGTTTGGTGAGGGTTGTCACACGGTGGACGCACCAATGGCGCTTTATATACTTGTATACAAGTCTCCCTCTTACATTGCAAGCATGATGTTATTTAAAGTTACTAGAAGTTCAGAACCCTAACCTGTGTTGTTTTATCTTTACGACTTCATGTTTCAAGCACTCACAAGTTTCCTCTAAATAAATTTCGGGACGAAATTTCCTGAAGTAGGGGAGACTGTGACACCTGTGCCTTCACGGCCATCAAACAAATACCAAATCAACGAAATATTGTGTTTCATACTTGGGATTTGTATGAATATTTGTATCATTTGCACATATCAATTCTTGTTCGATTTCGAGCTCTAAATCGCTTTCTGGGAAGTTATACGCGAACTGATGCATAAACGTAATTAGTTTAACGCAACAAACACTCCGGAATAGTGACATGGGCTTAGCATACCTTAAATAACCTTTACATAACTTATAAATAAGTTTTGGAAAGTTTGGTGTGTCGAAATCAAGTTTATTCGCTTACAGGGACTAATTTCGATAAACTGCGAAAGTATGCCGATTCGTACTTTAATGAACATTCCGGAACTTGATCATAAGTTAAACGTACCCTAAATATCCTTAACATAGCTTAGAAATAGGATTTGAGGGGTTTGGTGTGCTAAAATAAATTTTTTGGTCATTCATGGACTAAAAGCGTCAAAAAGTGCATAAGTTTGCATTTTCGCGCATATCTTACGTTCTGAATATATCCGGACATCCAAAAATTTATGTAATCACTAAAATATTTTATTTTAGTGATTGGCATGATAAAATTCCATTCGTCGTGTAATTTGGATCGTTTCTAACGTACGTTCGTGTTTCAGGGACCATTTCTGGGGTTAACGGGGTTTAAACACACCAAAAATGGCTTAAAAGTGTTGCAGGGACCATTTCTGCCATTTTGGGAAAGTTTCTGGAGCTGGCACATGGTGGCGCTGCGCCACCACCATAAGGCTTTGCCGTGGCGTGACGCCATGGCCACATCTGGGCAGAAACTTTATTTTGGCAACCAGGTTGAACTTGGGGGTCTTTTGTGTAACTTTTCTCAGTACCGTGTGATGGTTTTGGGCAACCCTAGTATTCCAAAACCATGTGCCTTATGTGTAAGGTCCAGATTGAAGCTCGTTTATCGAGGAACGATTGTAACGGTTGTGGATTTCCTATAAATACCCACCTAGAGTTTACTTGTTTCCTCACACATTTGATCTCAATCTTCTTCTCCAAGTTGAAGCTCTCCTTGTGTGGCTTCATACCTGAGAAATTTTGAGATCAAATCTTCAAGCTTGGACCCTTTGTAAGTATTCTTTCATGGTTTTATCGTTTTTCTAGCGAAAGTCAAACAGTGTTTGGTCAACACGAAGTTCATTTGAACTTTGCAACATGAGCGTAATCACGATGGTTATAGTCCATTGTGACTATACCTACTGATTACCACGTTGTTTAGGCGTAGTGACGAGTCATAGTTTCGGTCAAAATACGCGTTTATGTGTATTTTGAAACCAAACTATTCTTGGGTATCAAAACCGTTTGTTTTGATATGAAACTTGTTTTCTAACTTCATTAAATATGTTTTAACATGTTTAACTCGTCACTTTAGGTTTAGTTCTTATATAGGGTGGTAAGATAAGCGGTCTAAATAACCGCTTAGATTTTGAACCCGACCCGTTTGGTCGATCATTCGGATCCGACCAAACATATATTGTGACCATAGTTGTATAGGGAATAACCTTCCGAGGTTATACCTTATGGTCACTTCGTTTAGTTAGTTGTATGATAGGTAATTGTTATGCCTTAGGAAAATGACCAAAATGCCCTTTTTTACGCATAAATTCATTTTAAGCATATGTAACCTAATTTAGGTCCGTTTATTAACGTAGTTACCTACATTAGGTGCCATTTGATTTCCGTGATCTTTTTAGCTTTGCTTGGTTGTTATTCAAGACTTCTAAGCACCCTCAAGTGAGTACATAGTCCCATCTTTTACTGTTTTTCAAACATTTTCGGGTGAAACACATGTGCCTACTTGTTACTTTCGTGCTTTCCATGTTTTTATATCATACTTGCTATGTTCATTAGTACACGTATAGTACATGATTTTATCCGTGTTTTTGCTAGGTATGTCCATTTAGTGCATACTTAGTACATTTTTAACATTACATTTCATGCTATGTATGTCCATTTAGTGCATACTTAGTACATTATTTTACATTACATTTCATACTATGTATGTCCATTTAGTGCATACTTAGTACATTGTTTTACATTACATTTGATGCTATGTATGTTCATTTGTTGCATACTTAGTACATAGTTTTCATAAAACATGCTTACATTTTGGTATGGCATTTGGTTTGTTTAAAAGGGACAAAAATACATTCATTAACATTGATCACGCCGTTCGTTAGTAGGTAGGTAGTGGTACCATAGGAATTGACAACTCTCATTCCTAAGATCCTAGGTTTGTTTCGGTCGAAGGAATGACTGAATTCGATATACATTGTTTAGATAAAACTTTAACTTCGTTTAAGGGTTTGTCGCCACAGTCGCAAGGCTTGAGTGTATGCATTAAAACAATACCGCATAGATGTTTGTATCAGTAAAGCATGCATTATTTTACAAAGCATAACTTTTGATTTATTCAAATAATTTGTTTTGTTCATTTTTACATATGATTAAGTAGTCACTTTTTACTTATCATACATGACATTTGTTTACACGTTACATGATTTACACTTGACAATAGACATGGTTTTTACATAAACATTTGACAATTGGTTTAAACAAGACATTTTTGGTGGTTTGTTTTGGTAAGTGATTTAAGTAACGAGGCGTGTGTAATATGATAAAAGCATGGTGGATACGCCGCTGGTACTTCCAATATATACGTTCTTTTATAGTATTACATATCGTAGCGTTAGTTAAACCATTTCAAGTTAGACATAATACATTTTACACTTGTATCACATCTTCATGAAACATTGTTTTTAAAAACAACATATTTTATACAAACTCATTTTACTTGGTCATTTATTTATCTGTGCATCTTTCTTTTATATCATCTGATTTCTTATCACTATTTGTATGATTTATAAAAGAAAATATTTTACAAGGTTCATGACTAACTTATGATAAACATTTTCTTTAAACTTACAAGTCATGAATCCTAAATCAATAAAACCTATGTATCTCACAGGCATTTTTATGCTGACGTACCTATTTTCACATGTGTTTTCAGGAAATGATGCATAGGATTGATCAAGATACACTTAGGCGGACTTGGGCCTTAGTGACATTAAAAGATGCAAGACTAGTTAATTATGTTATGATTCTTTGTTTTAAGACATTATACCCTCTATCAATTCAATAAAACAAAACTTAAATTGTCCATGTGTTATGAAACAATGATTCTGTTACAACACTCCCCGACGTTTCCGCCATGATTTGTTGTTTTACATGGTCGGGGTGTGACAGAAAAGTTGGTATCAGAGCTCATGGTTATAGGGAGTTAGGTTATTAGTAATGCTTTGACCTAGTCTATAACCTTTCTAGGACCCTAACACAAGATCCTTGTGTTTAGATGTAGGATCGTTTTTGGATCCGAACGAGTCGGTTTGAAGAGCTTTTCTCAGTTTGAGCGGCGGAAACAAACAAACCGAGTTCAATTCAGCAATTATACACTTTAAACTGTCAAATTATATTGATTATATGACGTTTACAACCTGATGACACTTCGGCAGCACTTCGTGGCTCACCGGAAGACAACACCTAGAACTATATCCTGATTTCGCCCCAAATGTCCTATATATAGTAGTTCTGATTTCGCTCCTAATGACATGTGTCATTTGGAGTGGAATCAGCATGTTACTTTCGGGTGGAATCAGGATTTAACATTTCGGGTGGAATCAGAAAATTACATTAGGAGTGGAATCAGAAAATTATGTGATTTAACTTGTAATGACAAAATGTCATTTCAAGTGGAATCACTCCTAAATATTCTGATTCTTGGATTCCGTGCTCTATTCTATCTATCTCTAAACAAGACTCGATACAAGACGTAGACGGCAGACGGATGCACCAACAAACTCCCCCTCGGATGTTGACGGAGTCTTCAGCGTCGAGTCTTTGCATCTTCAGTCTATATCAGCCTTTTAACTTCTCTTTTAAATGTTTGACGCTGTAAGTATCCTCAATCTCTATCTTCTCTTCTCTTTTCATCACCAACATACTCCTTCCTTTAAGTATCTTCAGACTTCCCCTTTCGATATGCTGGGATCGTAATCTGGCTTGTTGAAATCACACAATCCTCAAGTATCGGAAACCTGACTCTCTATCATTCAAATAACCTGCACATTCTCTACCCAACAATAAATTTTCTGATGATAACTTGAACACAATCAGACACCACTTGTAAATATCACAAAAATGATTTAACATTTATAGTCTCTGATGAACCACTTGTAACAAGACTTAAAATTCTTTCACACAACACTCCCAAACCAGTTCATCAAGTTTAGCACTTGGAATTTTGAAAATCAGCTTTCCAACATCAGTTGTCGAAAATCTTTTTGGATTTTTCAAAATTTTATGCTAAAACACACCGAAAATCTTTTTGGATTTTTTAATAGAATGAAATGCAGTAAAGAAATATTTACAGACAATATTTTTGTGAGCTTGTGTAAGAGGATCATATCAGTTTATGTGACCAATCACTAGCACCGTTAAGCTTTAAACATTTTCAGTTCTAAACGATTCACATAGATTGACGATATTGTTGTCCACTTAAGCTCAATCTAAAAACTTTCGAATTGCTTACCGATACGTTAAGGTATATTTAGATAGCACTAAATTCTTATGGACCCCACGATCTCAGCATATCCCCTCATCATGCAATACACTATCTCGAGTAATGCCTTTAAACTTTTATCAACTGTGATTTATGCAAAAACAAAGCAGAATGTTTAAACATTAACAATCAGGTCGATACTTCCGTATACGCAGAGAAAGTCCAATGTTTAAACAAAATAAGAAAAATAAAACAAGTTGAAATTGTTTAGGCTTTAACCACCAGGTCGATACTCTCGTATACGCAGAGGAGGTCCAAAGCTTAAACGAAACACCAAAGAAAATAAAGCAGAACGTTTAGGCAACAACATCCAGGTCGATACTCACGTATACGCAGAGGATTTCCGATGCTTAAACAAAATAAAGAAATAAAACAAGTTTAAATCTTTGCAAAATGAAATGCACAATCACAGTGACTTTTTAGCAAAGTTGTGAAAGTTCACAAACTTAACCAGCTTTATGTCTTTCGACAATCAGCGATTACTGAGTAGGCACACAGTCAAGAAGGACAAAACTAAGTACTATGCTTTCGACCATGTTTCCCACTAGAACTAGGCTTTTTCATTTTAGGTTTGTATCGTTATCGCAAATCTACTAGTCTAGCTGAGCCTATCGTCACATCTTTAGTGAGATCGCTTATCACATTTTATCTCTCCATTTCTTTATCATGTTGTGATAGTCCAACTGATCTACTATCATTTCCTCTTTTTCACAACAAAACTCATTTTTTCATTTTTCAATGTTTTTGACATTTTCAAATTTTCAATTTTTTTTTAAAAATTTTTCTCCCCCTAAAATCAAAATATGTTTCAATTTTGATTTTCTGGGAAAATTCGAAACAAACTGTACAAACTTGACAACATGATGAGAATCACTTCAATTCTCCATTCACTTGGCTTGAACAATCAGAACTCCCCCTGACAACAAAACATTTTCCCATAGTGATTTCAAAACACTTAAGTTTGTTTTAATCAAAATGGTTTTTCCGGAAAATAAGTTTTGTGTGTCTATTCACAAATTCGGGGATCTTTCATCACCTTGTTTTCTTTAACCACTTGTAAAAACTAACATTTTTAAGAACAATCCACAAACACCACTTGTAGAAAATCAAGTACAACTTAATGTCCCTGATTTCCCACTTGTACTAAAAACACAATTAACTATAAAGAATAATGCCGATTCATGATCCACGATTACCAACTTGGGATCTCCGGCAAGTCAGGTTTTTCATTTGAACAGATTCACCCAAGCCTGACGGTCCTTGGGTGATTTCGAATTCTTGTTCAACAATGGTGGAAAATTTGCATCATCCATTGTTAAACCAGAATTCTCAACTTTTACCTCAACACATGGCTCTTCTGGTTTTACCATACCAGATTCATTGCCTGAATGTGGCTTGTCTACCTTTGATGAGCCAGATTCATCGCCTGAAGGTGGCTTGTCTGACTTTGATACGTCAGATTCATCGCCGACCATTTTCTTCTTCTTCTTTTCTTCTTTCGTCCTCAGATTTGTATCCGATGAATTCGTCTTGCTTGACTTTGCCATCGATGAAGTTGATTCATCAGAACTCTTATTTTTACCAGATGAACCCGAGGACAAGATCTTCTCCAGATACTCTCTAGCCTTCTTTCTCTTCTTCCTCAGTCTGTCTTTCTGCCCCTGAGAAAGTTTCACTTTCGTTTCTTGAACTTTAGGTTCTTGAACCTTCTGTTCTTTGGGCTTGACATTGACTGATTTCTTTGCCATCTTCTGAGAATTAACCCTCAATCTTTCATTTGATCTCCTTGGGCAATCTCTGGCAATGTGACCTCTGATATTGCAGTTAAAGCATCTTCTCGTCTCATAATTCCAACGTTGGCAGTTAACAGCAATGTGTCCTTGATAACCACATCGGTAACACACTCTGTTATCGTACCAATCACCATTTTCAGTCCAAACATTCAGATCATAGCAATGTTTGGCTTGGTGATAATCCTTGCTCCTCTTGTTTGCTGAATTTGACTTTTGAACACTATGGTCCGACCTGCACCACTAATCCTTAGGTGACAACCACAACAAGAACATAAATTTCGAATCCACTTCGAAAACCAGTCATTTGTTCTAGGATGATTAATTACTAGGTTTTAAACCCTCTAAGTTTTCAAAATCTCTAAGTTTTCAAAATCTCGTCAAAGTTGATAATGTGAACACGTGCAATCTGGAAGGGTGGATGCCTGTACTCTGAGTTTTCTATCTAAGGCTAGAGTGTTCGTACAAATCCACATAATCGGACCAGTCACTCTTACTTGGGAACTCTTGGGGTGAGTATCAACTTATAGGCTAAAGCATGTCTTCGCAATACATTAATATGACCCGATTACTTTGATTAGTCACCATCTCATTTGTTTGCCTTGGGTAACAAACAAATGATCGCAATTTTTATGCATTGTCATTTTGTTTTGATTATCCGATAACATTCCACTTGTTCTTCCTGTGCCTTTCATTTCTTCTAGAATGTCTCTTCATCGCAACGACGCTCAGATATCCGAGCAAACTACCAAATTTGCCCAGCGAATTGGCGAAGTAGTCCTGAAGACTGTAGAATTAGCTGCTGCCATGGCTCGTCTCACGGATGAAGCTACTCAAGAGACACCAAAGGAAACAGAAGCCAAGCCTTCACCAAAACCAAAGAAACGTAAAGCTTCGAAGAATCCCGAAACAGTTGCACCAAAACAAGCAGGACCTAGTCAGATGGCAGCACCACCAGCCAAGAAGCCTTACAACGGAACTGCACCCTCGTGCAACCAATGTAGCCTTCATCATCATGCTAGTGTGGAGTGCCGCAAATGCCAAACTTGTGGACTTATAGGTCATACAGCAAGAGTTTGCCCAGCTGTAGCTGTACCAAATCAAGCTGGCAACAATCCTGCTCAAGCTCGTTTCTCACCAGGGTCTTGCTACAACTGTGGCGAGATGGGCCATTTCCGAAGGAATTGCCCAAAGCCTGCTAATGCAAATCTGACCCACAGATGCGCATTTGGCTGACCATAAGATGCTGCTGCTTTGAATAATTAGAATCTTATGCTTTTGTATCTTTTGTTGAACCCTGAAACAATCTGTTTTGTTTATAAATAAATTGTTGTTCACAATTCTGATATATAAGTGTAGTTACATGTGTGTATGGCATTTCCCTATAATACCTACATCAAGGAACTATGTTCTTCACAAACTACTCTTGTGATTCTCCCTTTCTTATGTTTGCTCATCATTTTCTCGAAAATTCTATATACTCGTTTCATTCTAAGAAATGAAGTACATAAGTGACATTTTGAGTAATCACTTTAAATCCTTGGTTAGATAACTAAGGGCAATTTTTCGATCTCATACCCTTTACATAGTGCATGATTTCAAAAGCATCATTCATGTTTTCAAAAACCTTATACATAATTTCAAAATTCATCTCGCATGATTTTAAAACATTTTATAAATATACTTATCTAATACACCTATTTTATGATTTCAAAAGTATTATGTAAGGTTTCAAAAACATTAAACACATTTCTAAAAGAACCCCATGCATAGTTTTCAAAAACATTTTCTCATACATTGACTTAACCTTCAAATTCTGCTTCATATGTCACCTCGGCATATCTAGCACCTCAACTTCATGAGCATTTTACCTCGTGTATTGACTTAAGCACGTCTAGTGCAAGGTTTTGAAACGCCTCCCGCTTTTCAAATCACAAAATCCCTATGGGATCTTCTTATCTTCAGAATTAGATCATTGTGGATTATTATCGTTCAAATCGGAGTCCTTAATTGGATTCCTTGTGTACCTTAATTCGAATATTACGATTCCTTGTAATCAAAATCGAATTTTCTTTTTAAGATCTGCCTATCTTTATAGTTAGATTCTTGAAAATGTTTAAAGTGCCGATCGAAATCCACGGAGTGGATACCTGGTGTGCTTTAAATACATGAGCACAATTAACAAACAAATTATCAAAAGAGTTAATTACATAGTTAGTCCCTGTGGTTTGCAAAAAATAACAACCTTAGGTACTAATAGTTTAGAATCACATTCTAGGGTATTAACTTTTCATTTTGTAACGTTTGAGGGTATTAGCACTGTTTAAAGGCTTAAAATCACATTTTATTAGTACCCTCAAACGTTACAAAATGAAAAATTAATACCCTCAAACGTTACAAAATGAAAAGTTAATACCCTCAAACGTTACAAAATGAAAAGTTAATACCCTAGAATGTGATTTTAAACTATTAGTACCTAATGTTGTTATTTTGTGCAAACCACAGGGACTAACTATGTAATTAACTCTTATCAAAATGATAACAAATTAAAGATCAAGTTAAAACAAATTTTGTGGTTATGTGATTATGTGTTACATGTTTTCTTTTGTGGTTTTATTTTCGTTACCCAAATCCTCATAGAATCTTCCATATCTTCATGTGAGAGATTCACAGTAGGATATCCAAAGGTGCTACCTTAAATCCTTAATGGGCTTCTACGTAATAGTTAAGACCCTTGGATTATGTAGTACCATTCCATAATTCAAAGAGACCCCTTGAGTGGTCTTGTCAGAAAGATTGATTCAGAATCTGGTTAAGAATGGCGTGCGATGATATAGTTGAAAAGACTCCTTGGTAGTCTATTTAAAGAGATCATTTATCGATTCAATTAAAAGGACCCCATGGTGGTCTAGTCATAATCATCACAGGACCGTTCATTATTTTCTTCCCCTACACATTATAAGATACACTGTGTGGACTATGCAAGGAATTACATAATTATGGATGCATACATAATCATGAAAAATTCAGTGCACGGAAACCACAGTAAGATTTATCATGCGTAAGAACCTATAGTGGAAAAAATAACGAAATGTAAACAAGGTAATCGAGGTACGGTGGACGCACCAACTGTAAAAATAACATATATGTGTATGTATCAGAATTCAAGTAGCAGTTTAATCACAACTGTAAGCAAGCACAGTAATTAAGCAATAATTAAACATTAATTAATTCGTACGGATACCTGGTTTGGTGAGGGTTGTCACACGGTGGACGCACCAATGGCGCTTTATATACTTGTATATAAGTCTCCTTCTTACATTGCAAGCATGATGTTATTTAAATTTACTAGAAGTTCAGAACCCTAACCAGTGTTGTTTTATCTTTACGACTTCATGTTTCAAGCACTCACAAGTTTCCTCTAAATAAATTTCGGGACGAAATTTCCTGAAGTAGGGGAGAGTGTGACACCTGTGCCTTCACGGCCATCAAATAGATACCAAACCAATGAAATATTGTATTTCATACTTGGGATTTGTATGAATATGTGTATCATTTGCACATATCAATTCTTGTTCGATTTCCAGCTCTAAATCGCTTTCTGGGAAGGTATACGTGAACTGATGCATAAACGTAATTAGTTTAATGCAACAAACACTCCAGAATAGTGACATGGGCTTAACATACCTTAAATAACCTTTACATAACTTAGAAATAAGTTTTGGAAGGTTTGGTGTGTCGAAATCAAGTTTATTTGCTTACAAGGACTAATTTCGACAAACTTTGAAAGTATGTCGATTCGTACTGTAACGAACATTCCGGAACATGATCATAAGTTAAACACACCCTAAATATCCTTTACATAGCTTAGAAATAGGCTTTGAGGGGTTTGGTGTGCTAAAATAATCTTTTTGGTCATTCAGGGACTAAAAGCGTCAAAAAGTGCGTAAGTTTGCATTTTCGCGCATATCGTACGTTCTTAATATATCCGGACATCCAAAAATTTATGTAATCATTTAAATACTTTATTTTAGTGATTGGCATGATAAAATTCCATTCGTCGTGTAATTTGGATCGTTTCTCACGTCCGTTCGTGTGTCGTCGTAATTAACCGAATAACGTGATCGTACGGCCAAACTAACTGACATCCGACATATTTTTGAGCATATTTTAAGTTCCCTATACTTTAACTTCATTTTAGAGCCTTGAAATGGGGTTAACAGGGTTTAAATGCATCAAAAATGGCTTAAAAGTGTTGCAGGGACCATTTCCGCCATTTTGGCAAAGTTTCTGGAGCTGGCACATGGTGGCGCTGCGCCACCACCAGAAGGGTTTGCTGTGGCACGACGCCACGGCCTCATCTGGGTAGAAACTTCATTTTGGCAACCAGGTTGAACTTGGGGGTCTTTTGTGTAACTTTTCTCAATACCGTGTGATGGTTTTGGGCACCCCTAGTATTCCAAAACCATGTGCCTTATGTATAAGGTCTAGATTGAAGCTCGTTTATCGAGGAACGATCCTAACGGTTATGGATTTCCTATAAATACCCACCTAGAGTTCACTTGTTTCCTCACACAATTGATCTCAATCTTTTTCTCTAAGTTGATGCTCTCCTTGTGAGGCTTCATACCTGAGAAATTTTGAGATCAAATCTTCAAGCTTGGACCCTTTGTAAGTATTCTTTCATGCATTTATCGTTTTTCTAGCGAAAGTCAAACAGTGTTTGACTTTCTGCTTTGACCAGTCTTTGGTCAACACGAAGTTCGTTTGAACTTCGCAACATGAGCGTAATCACGATGGTTATAGTCCATTGTGACTATACCTACTGATTACCACGTTGTTTAGGCGTAGTGATGAGTCATAATTTCGGTCAAAATACGCGTTTATGCGTATTTTGCAACCAAACAATTCTTGGGTATCCAAACCGTTTGTTTTGATATCAAACTTGTTTTCTAACTTCATTAAACATGTTTTAACATGTTTAACTCGTCACTTTAGGTTTAGTGCTTATATAGGGTCGTAAGATAAGCGGTCTAAACAACCGCTTAGACTTTCGAACCCGACCCGTTTGGTCGATCATTAGGATCCGGCCAAACATATATTGTGACCATAGTTGTAAAGGGAATAACCTTCCGACGTTATACCTTATGGTCACTGTTTTGGTAAAAAATTACCGAAGCAATTAAGTGATCAAATTAGTAAAGTGAGGTAGTGTGCTAAAATGGGTGTTGAAAATATGCTGGTTAAGTTGTTTATGAAAACAGTTTTCAGGATACGGCTCAGGATATTGAGTTGTATCTACGATCAAACAATGAGCAAATAATGAGCAAAAAGTAAAGTAAACGACACGATATGTACGAGGAAAGCCCTTGATCAATCTAGATCGCCGGCATAAAACCTCGGGAGCTGACAATCGCAGCTGCCTTGTTCTTCTTATTGCTTAAACTTCAGGATACAGTGCAGGATATAGACCAGATCGCTATGTGTTACAACGTTTTTGTGTGAGAGTGAAAGCTTGCTAGAGAGCGAGTGTTAGAGTGTAATGAGTGCGAAAAGTGATGTCCTCTTTGATCTGGTATACCCACCTATTTATAGTAATGAATTACAAACAATAATCCCTACAAATATGGGGTACTCCGAATATTCCATTGTGAACGTTATTGACCGAGTAATATGGCTTCAACGTCTTCATTTGAACGACTTGGACCGAGTCTTCCGCGGAATGAGTCTTCGTGAACGTTGATAGCTTCTAATCCACGTACATGCACGTAATCCGTTAGTAATCCTGAGGATACCATTCAGGATGTTACCAATATCCTGAATCAGCATCCCGGACGTAAACATATACTATATAATCAAGATATAAACCAAGATATTTTCCAGGATATGGGCTCAGAATTTCACCCATAACAATTATCCCCAAAAATGTTACCGTTTGATATCCTGCACTAGCGGTTACATTTTTCACGGTGGCCGAGGTAATTAAGAGATAAGACCATTGATGTGACAGCTTTCAACCACCCGGCCTATATTTACTCATCATGCCCTATATCTTCTCATCCTCATCTCCTTTTTTAACCATAATCGACAAGGAAAAGGTAATATTCTCTCCCTCATCTTCATATTCTTCTTTTATCTTTCTCCGGCGAAAATTCAGGCGACCAAATGCCTAGGCAAACAAGATCCAGTTCAGGAGACTCGGCTCCCACATTCATCCAACAGAACCTTCTCCAAGAACCGGAGAAGGAGATATGCACTTTTGACAGTGCCCACTTGTCGGCCTTGAAATCCTCCGGTATCTTCCCGGAACGAACCGTATTTTGACCTTTTGACCGAGAAATCCGGTTAGATATGGTCTCCAGCGAGTGGATATGCTTTAGTGCTTTCCCTTTTACCTTAGGGCTACAATTTCCCTTTCCGGACTTCATCGCCGAGTTCTTTAATATCACCAAAATTTCTTTTAGCCAAACCATGCCAATGCTCTAGCGTGTTTTGTTTGTTCTTGACCAAATCAAGAGAAACCATATACCTGACCTTTCCGTCCATGATCTCCCTTTAGCCTACAAGCTTAGATGCCATGGCTCATCTAGATTCCTATTTTATTCCACTTCCGGCGACCCATTGATACTTCGTGCCACCAGGAACGAGGATGGTTGGCAATCCAAGTTTTTCAGATCATAGCAATGTTTGGCTTGGTGATAATCCTTGCTCCTCTTGTTTGCTGAATTTGACTTTTGAACACTATGGTCCGACCTGCACCACTAATCCTTAGGTGACAACCACAACAAGAACATAAATTTCGAATCCACTTCGAAAACCAGTCATTTGTTCTAGGATGATTAATTACTAGGTTTTAAACCCTCTAAGTTTTCAAAATCTCTAAGTTTTCAAAATCTCGTCAAAGTTGATAATGTGAACACGTGCAATCTGGAAGGGTGGATGCCTGTACTCTGAGTTTTCTATCTAAGGCTAGAGTGTTCGTACAAATCCACATAATCGGACCAGTCACTCTTACTTGGGAACTCTTGGGGTGAGTATCAACTTATAGGCTAAAGCATGTCTTCGCAATACATTAATATGACCCGATTACTTTGATTAGTCACCATCTCATTTGTTTGCCTTGGGTAACAAACAAATGATCGCAATTTTTATGCATTGCCATTTTGTTTTGATTATCCGATAACATTCCACTTGTTCTTCCTGTGCCTTTCATTTCTTCTAGAATGTCTCTTCATCGCAACGACGCTCAGATATCCGAGCAAACTACCAAATTTGCCCAGCGAATTGGCGAAGTAGTCCTGAAGACTGTAGAATTAGCTGCTGCCATGGCTCGTCTCACGGATGAAGCTACTCAAGAGACACCAAAGGAAACAGAAGCCAAGCCTTCACCAAAACCAAAGAAACGTAAAGCTTCGAAGAATCCCGAAACAGTTGCACCAAAACAAGCAGGACCTAGTCAGATGGCAGCACCACCAGCCAAGAAGCCTTACAACGGAACTGCACCCTCGTGCAACCAATGTAGCCTTCATCATCATGCTAGTGTGGAGTGCCGCAAATGCCAAACTTGTGGACTTATAGGTCATACAGCAAGAGTTTGCCCAGCTGTAGCTGTACCAAATCAAGCTGGCAACAATCCTGCTCAAGCTCGTTTCTCACCAGGGTCTTGCTACAACTGTGGCGAAATGGGCCATTTCCTAAGGAATTGCCCAAAGCCTGCTAATGCAAATCTGACCCACAGATGCGCATTTGGCTGACCATAAGATGCTGCTGCTTTGAATAATTAGAATCTTATGCTTTTGTATCTTTTGTTGAACCCTGAAACAATCTGTTTTGTTTATAAATAAATTGTTGTTCACAATTCTGATATATAAGTGTAGTTACATGTGTGTATGGCATTTCCCTATAATACCTACATCAAGGAACTATGTTCTTCACAAACTACTCTTGTGATTCTCCCTTTCTTATGTTTGCTCATCATTTTCTCGAAAATTCTATATACTCGTTTCATTCTAAGAAATGAAGTACATAAGTGACATTTTGAGTAATCACTCTAAATCCTTGGTTAGATAACTAAGGGCAATTTTTCGATCTCATACCCTTTACATAGTGCATGATTTCAAAAGCATCATTCATGTTTTCAAAAACCTTATACATAATTTCAAAATTCATCTCGCATGATTTTAAAACATTTTATAAATATACTTATCTAATACACCTATTTTATGATTTCAAAAGTATTATGTAAGGTTTCAAAAACATTAAACACATTTCTAAAAGAACCCCATGCATAGTTTTCAAAAACATTTTCTCATACATTGACTTAACCTTCAAATTCTGCTTCATATGTCACCTTGGCATATCTAGCACCTCAACTTCATGAGCATTTTACCTCGTGTATTGACTTAAGCACGTCTAGTGCAAGGTTTTGAAACGCCTCCCGCTTTTCAAATCACAAAATCCCTATGGGATCTTCTTATCTTCAGAATTAGATCATTGTGGATTATTATCGTTCAAATCGGAGTCCTTAATTGGATTCCTTGTGTACCTTAATTCGAATATTACGATTCCTTGTAATCAAAATCGAAATTTCTTTTTAAGATCTGCCTATCTTTATAGTTAGATTCTTGAAAATGTTTAAAGTGCCGATCGAAATCCACGGAGTGGATACCTGGTGTGCTTTAAATACATGAGCACAATTAACAAACAAATTATCAAAAGAGTTAACTACATAGTTAGTCCCTGTGGTTTGCAAAAAATAACAACCTTAGGTACTAATAGTTTAGAATCACATTCTAGGGTATTAACTTTTCATTTTGTAACGTTTGAGGGTATTAGCACTGTTTAAAGGCTTAAAATCACATTTTATTAGTACCCTCAAACGTTACAAAATGAAAAATTAATACCCTCAAACGTTACAAAATGAAAAGTTAATACCCTCAAACGTTACAAAATGAAAAGTTAATACCCTAGAATGTGATTTTAAACTATTAGTACCTAATGTTGTTATTTTGTGCAAACCACAGGGACTAACTATGTAATTAACTCTTATCAAAATGATAACAAATTAAAGATCAAGTTAAAACAAATTTTGTGGTTATGTGATTATGTGTTACATGTTTTCTTTTGTGGTTTTATTTTCGTTACCCAAATCCTCATAGAATCTTCCATATCTTCATGTGAGAGATTCACAGTAGGATATCCAAAGGTGCTACCTTAAATCCTTAATGGGCTTCTACGTAATAGTTAAGACCCTTGGATTATGTAGTACCATTCCATAATTCAAAGAGACCCCTTGAGTGGTCTTGTCAGAAAGATTGATTCAGAATCTGGTTAAGAATGGCGTGCGATGATATAGTTGAAAAGACTCCTTGGTAGTCTATTTAAAGAGATCATTTATTGATTCAATTAAAAGGACCCCATGGTGGTCTAGTCATAATCATCACAGGACCGTTCATTATTTTCTTCCCCTACACATTATAAGATACACTGTGTGGACTATGCAAGGAATTACATAATTATGGATGCATACATAATCATGAAAAATTCAGTGCACGGAAACCACAGTAAGATTTATCATGCGTAAGAACCTATAGTGGAAAAAATAACGAAATGTAAACAAGGTAATCGAGGTACGGTGGACGCACCAACTGTA